>JAYKKI010000026.1:11067500-12267500 GCA_039881145.1 Druceiella hillmani | reverse complement strand
ACGCAGAGTATATTTTTAAACTCTTAAATAAACCAAAAATACATAAATATTAAGAGCTTTGTCCGATTCAGAACTAAACAAGCTCAGTGCATACACAATTGAGGATCGCACTCACAACCCAACACAGTAGTCAAAAATAAACCACTATCAATCCAATAGGTATCTATTATCAAAAAAGCTCATAATAAATTTCAAGAAATGCTAATCAGAGATTCCTTCTTAATGGAAGTGTTATCTAGTTCTTAATAATAGGGACCGAAACATAGCCGATCAAGACCATGACCATTTGTAGGACAAAAATAGGTATAGTCTCAAAATAAGAAAGATCATATATTTTTAAAATATTAAAATATAAGAAATGTGTTTCGTATCCTCTCCAAAATTAAACTGCAGGTAATCTCAACTAAATAAACGAAACGACTAAATTCGTTTCATGTTTACTCCGACAGAGTAATTAAAGGAAATTTTAATGCAATCAATATCGAGAATTTCCCAGTGTATAATAAACCCCGAATCCTAAAGCATATCAGCATATTGCGGTACCAGCATAAATAGCCACAAGGCCCACACCAAAGTAACAGGAATTAGGCCAATTCTACTTATCTTTTACGAATACATAATTGCAATCCATGCACGAGATAAGATCACAACACACTTTTTAAGGTTACAATCTAGCTCATTACTAAAACTTAAGCTTAAAAATAAAACGCATATCATATTGAAATGACTTATAATCGCAGTTATTGCCTATTCCCATAAACAGGTTTAAATTCTCAACAAGGAACAGACATATTTAACATCGTTGATTACCAATAACAAAGGTAGGAAAATTTCAAAGTTACTATCCCGAGCAGCTTCATAGTTTATCGTTAACATAAAAGTAAGACCAAAACACTTTAGGGCATAAAATAGATGTATTGAATAAATATGCTATTTGTTCAAATGCTTATAGCGACACACCAAGGGAAGGTGTCGCTATAAGCAGCAGAACAAATACATTTGGGTGTCCACCCAAACACGAAACAATGGAGGGACACCCCAACCACTAAAAATACCAACTTTGGTACTGACTTTTTGGTGGTTTTTAATTATAATTATATTGTCGTTGTTCACTTTTTTTCTTAAAATACTATCTAATTATCAAATTTGTATGTACTTTTAAATCATTAGAAATAAATGAATTTCAGAACGCATTGTCTTTGTATGACGTTTTAAAGCTTTCACAATCTCTTATTAAATTGTAAAAAAATAAGTTACAATATTCACAACAATGTGTATGTCGTTATATAGTAAGCAGGGCAGAACTACATTGTCGTGTTTATCCGAGAACAACAATTTGCGCTTAACATTTTTTTCTCAATTTACTCGTATCGGTTTTATATAAAAAATTTGGTCGCTGTAATTATAATGTGAATGGCGTGTCAAGATTATAACGTCGCATGGCAGTTTTCATTTCCAAAAAATAACTATGTGAATGGAGGAAGAAACCTATCAACCATAAGTAAAATTCAAACTGTACGGCTTCCATACATATTTAGACACTTTTTAACATTTAAGGGTACGTAGTATTCCTAATTAAACTATTTTAAAAAATCATAACGTATATATGTACATTGCCTACTACATATTTCACAAGCGAAAAACAAACTAATTATAAATTGTATTTTCCCACAAAGAATTTTTAGATTTTCTCTTTACTTGTGTTTTAAGACCTCCCATTGTGCCAACATTTAAGATTTTAGGTCGACCAGAAATATCCCATAGGATTTGATGATCACTGAATAAGATTATTGCCTAAATTAAAAAGATACGCATCTTTTTTGTGAGAACCAAAAAACTTAAATTTTTACAGCAATGTAAGGTTATAGACCTCAGAATACGATATTTTAACTTAGCACCTCAAACTGTTTTTGAAAAAAATGACTGACAGACAGACGAACGTACGGACAGGCGGACAATAAAGTGATCTTCAAAGGATTCCATTTTTTTTCATTTTTAGAGACGGGATCCTAAAAATTGCCTAATGACTTATTAAGTATTCCAAAAATTTGACATGATAGTGTCAGAATAAAAAAACCATATCGTTAAGAAAAACAAAATTTTTCAAAATTACTCTTTCATGTTTATTAGGAAATTTTCTATTTAATCAAAGAAGGTAATAAGGCAGAAGATTTTCAATAGAAACAGTTAAAGAAATCAGTGCATAATGGCATCGTGTCAGATAATGTGCGAGTGAAGGTCCGTAGTAAAGAGTTCCGTGCCAAGAAAGCTTACACCAAGTAGCTGGCGGCGAGTAGACGAGATGCGAGTGGAGAGTAGGGATTGCCCGCCAGGATCGCAGGCGCTGCTAGATACTGTTGAATTTAAACAATATTGTGTATTTAATTAGAGAAATAATTACAATAAGATAAAATAAAAGTGCGAATTAGGGTCGAATTTAAAAGCATAAGTGAGCCTTTTAAGTTTTACTAAATTGAATAACATAACTAAAAACTCATGGTGATACCTTCCTGTTTATCTGCCTAATTCGTCACAGATCTAAATGTTGGAACTATTTGACATAGTTCCATAATTTTATCTTCTTCACTCGATTGAAATAAGCTACTTCAAACCAATGAGGAATATAAAATAAATTGAATATTTTTTTATATTTATTACAATTAAAGCTAAAGGGTTATGTTAATCTTAGAAACGTCTGAACTGAATAATTCAATATTTCTCCAAAACATAAAGATAAAAAGAAAGTATTGATACTAAAAAAAGAGATTATTTTTTTAGAAATATGAAAAATAATAGCTTTTCCCAAAATTCGTAACTATTGTTAATCGAGGATCTAACTAAATACATATTTTATTAATTGTCATTGTTAGCACACTTATATACTTGTGACTACAAATGGACAAGTGAAATCAGGTACTAACTTCTCAGCTCGCAAGTGCAACCCGCGCCCGATATTATTCTATAATTTCTTAATCACCCTTAATGATAAAGCAATTATGGTCAGGTTATTCCAAAATAAAAATATTAAACCAGATTAGCAGGCGAATTTTTCCTACTTAGCCGCGAAAGGGGATGCTGCACAGTTTGGGTGCAACTGGGTGGACATTGTTTAAAAGTATAAAGATATACATTTTAAATATCAATAATACACATAGCATTCAAACGTCTTTTCAATTAACTAAAACGGGATAAAATGTGATATATCTTACAATTCCGCCGAAGATTTCAAGTCTATCCAATATGGAAACTCACACCAAACGCGACTATAAATTTCCACATTTGGTTTAATCTGATATTCTGATTCTAAAGATATATCATCCAAAGTTCCTTTTCAAATTATATTCTGTACAATTGTCAAATATTTCAAAAATGGTGAAAATATAACCATTTATATCATCATAATAAAAATACTTCTGCATTTACCTTAGCGGCGATCGGAGCGGGTGCAGCGTAGGCCAATGGGACGGAAGCAAGTACCTGAGGCTCCGGTGCCGGTACAGCAAACGCCACACCTACCAGGCACAGAGCAATGAGCACCTGCAGCCAAGAAACGTATTAAGTTTGTTTTATATTCTCTTGCGTTGTACAATCGTTTCAATGTCGATTACTTTTTCCCTTATATTTATAGATTTCTCCCTATAGTCTCGCAAACTGTGTCTTCCCTTATATCCTCAGGTGGAATTGATACAATTCTGCTTAATTAGTTGCATTCTAAAATGTTTTTTCTTACATAACGATATTAAATCATTGGAGAGAATCGTTAACCTAAAAAATACTCTTGATAGAATTAAAGAAGAAATAAGCACATTAAAAAATAGAAAGAATCAACCAGCGTGAATTAATTGCAAGAGTTTATAGATTATCTCGGAAACTTGGGAGAAACATGGGAGAAAAAGAGTGCGATTTAAATGAAAATGGTGGTAAATGGCTTTTCTAGTTTCTAATTTGGAATTACAAATTCGACTTGAGATAAGAAAAGTTTGCCAAAATTATATTTCCTTACACATCCTTGCCATATTCATACTATTGTGGATCATTTGAACAGCAGATTTATCAAGCATATTAAAGATGTACGAAACACTTAAATATATTCTTTAATTTTGTTCACATAATACTCTTTCTAATTATTTGATTTTGTATATAATCTTTATAAGTATTTTAAAAACACGCCACATAATGCAGTAATTCATGTGAATTTCGAAAAAATACACCTACGAAAGAGACTACATTTTTTTCCTGTCGACACGAAAATAGCATAGGCCTAAATCTAGGTTAACTTCATAGATGAACTAAAAATTCAGTACAGACTGCCTCGTCCCACAAAACTATGCATTTACAGAATTCAGACTAATATTTTCTCCTAGATATTAATAAACTTTAGTTATTAAGCCAATTTTTTGATTAATTATATTTTAATATTAACCTAACGTTTTTGGTCTTTTTGAAATTATAAATTAAAGAGTCAAAGAGCACAAAATATAGAGAAGGATCCTTGATATGGGGACGAGATGACACGCAGAACCGATACAAACTATTCCCCAGAGAAACTCCAAAGAGTGTTATAAGATATTCCGAATGGAGTTCGATGCCAAAGAGAAGTAACAGAGTGCTATGGTATTCTGAGGAGTTCTATAAAAATTAAGCTTGCAAACAAATGCATGAACTAATAGGAGACACCACTTTCTTAACAGAAGAAGTATTTTACCGATCGCGTAATTGCGGTCGAATCTTTTAAAGCCCCAATAGTAGTTTTTGATATTCGCCATATAATTAAATGTTTCCAAAAAAATGGTTTAAAAAAAAATTCCAATGATGACTTTCCTGGGATGGAGCCGGGAGACAATTTCATAGAAATTATATTTTTGGTTTAAAAAAAAATTATAGCATTCATTGACTAATTCCTGTATGAAAGTTTTGCCTTTTAGGCCAACGTAACCTAATGCCATAAAGGCATTTTTCTGACTGACATTGACAATAAAAACTTTTTAGATACTATAAACTCAACATATGAGCATAAAATATGAATTTTGGAGGAGCATGAGATGCTAAGCAATCTGAAGACTACAGAGTTTTTTTGCAATATGAAGTATTAAATTATTTCAGGCAAACTGAATATCATGCTGAGATCATGCTAATTGTAGCTAACGGTCAGTACTTGAGCTTTGTAAAATAAATTTCATCATATATTTGTAATTAATATAAGGCCAAAGTTGATTAGCGTGTTGACCCGCCCAGTGATTTAAATACCGCTAATTAATAAATACTAGTGTTCGCCGAATGGTTGAAATTACATTACATTTTTAAGTTTGAACGTTATTCGTTTACGTGAAACTCGTTCAGTCAATCTGACGTTTTAAAATTCTTTAGCGACAATCTTTACTCTGTGCGACTGTTTGACCACAGACTATCATGTGTTTGACATAGACAGACAGTATGAACGTAAGCAACGAATCTTTTAATTTATTTGTAATATTTCGTTTAATATATTTGTAACACATATTATATATAAGTTATAGGTTTCTGCACTCCTTCTCCAAGCTTTAACTATGCTAAATCTCACACTCCTCCATGCGCGCAATATCGTTAAAAAGGTGTACAAAGTTTTCTCTTCACGTATTAATATATAAAACATATTTATACATTTGAGCTTTTCGCACTCCTTCTCCATATAAACTTTAACTACACCAAATCTCACACTACTCCGTACGCGCTATATGCTTGAGATGGGATACAAAGTTCTCTCTTCGCGTTTTAATATATAATACATAAATGAATTTTAGCTTTCCGCACTCCTCTATATAAAATTTAATATGCGAAATCTCACACTCCTCCGTGCAAAGTTTTGTCTTCTCATATTAATATATAAGACGTATTAAATATAAACTTTAGCTTTCTGCCCTCCTTTTCCATAGAATCGTTAACTATGCCAAATCTCACACTCCTCCTTGCGCGCAATAAAAAGTAGTACAAAATGTTCTCTTCACTTATTAATATATAGAATGTGGCACAGTTGCGCCATCTATAGTAGACATCTAGATAACGCCGTATAACAAAATAAACCGCTAATCAATTTTTTACCGAAAGTTAACGAGATGTTGCTATATTATTTAGTGGTAAAACTAAATTTCTTTCATAATCGTTTTTTTTCGTAAATCGAAGGTAGCAATTCAGAAATGAATTTTCAAAAATGTAATTGCAAAATATTTAAATGTTTTTTCCTCGTCCACTATTCCTCATGATTATTTTTCCTATCCGATATATCCGAATAGTATATATAAATATATATATATATATATATATATATATATATATATATATATATATATGTATATATATATATATATATATATATATATGTATATATATATATATATTCTGAAATTCACCTTTCCAAGTGGCTCATGCCATCAACGTTTTTGAAAGCTTAAAAAAGACTTTTTAAGACAAGTCCTCCTGTTTAAGCGCCCTTTGAAAATAATATTTCTTCCAAAATAACAAAGAACTTCATCGTAGCATGTGCTAATATCAAGCTCCAGATTACTTTTTGTACATGTGTCAACAATTAGTAGTAATAATGAATACATTATTCTGATTATATCGGGATCTGATAGTTTCTTAGTATCCTTTAATTACACTATTTCTCATATTTTCCATCACTAATTTTGTACCGATTAACAAAAATTACACACGTAATTTACGTAAACAATTTGTACACATTAATACTTATCGATGTAAACAAATTATTATGATTTATTTTTCTCTTACCAAGAATTTCATTTTGTAGGTTGAAAGAATTTATAGATCTCACAGGAACTGCTCCGGAAGCCTTCTTAGTGCAAACTATGCTCAATCCACTGAAGTTTCTTCATTTTATACACCATCATGAGAAGGTCATCTCCTTGTCGAGACAGTTGCAACCAGTCGAAGTATTCAGAATTATGCATAAAAATAATAAATGTAACTATATTCTAATTCATTTATGTATCCAGGCCTGGGTCGTATATTATGGAAAGCTGAGGTGTTACATTAATAAGTAAATATAAGTCGTAAAGTGCTGCAAGTCCACTTTGATCAAATATTCAACCCTTTGTAGTCGTACAACGTAATTAATATAATTTAAAAATGGAAATGCGACGATTGAATTGTTTTCGGTTACATACTTAAAAAGGTTTTTTATAAGGGAGATTCCTATTATAGCAATGACTTATCACTACCTAATATTTTTATATATAACTGGCTCCCAATGGAAATAATAGGGCTCTAACTCTAGCCAAACTAGAGTTAGAACTCTATTACTTCCAAGTTCTCGCCCAAATATAATGTATTTTAAATTATTCTCTCAATATTGGGACAAAGTACTCAGCATGCGACAGCAATCCGCATTTGGCTTACTTTTTTAATGTTTCACACTGATATTGGAATAAAAGAAAAATACAACTCTGTTTCAGACTTTTTCTCTGGAAGTATTCCATGGATATTTCCATAAAATACTTGATTGTAATTGATTGATGATTGTTACGTTGATTGTAACCGTCTCAAATACATAGTTATATATAATATTTGTATATTAATGCTAGGTGATATGAAAAATTTGATTTCGAATTTTAGGTGAAACATTAGGGAATCAAACGGGTTATTTTTTTCTTTCCAAATCTATTGAGTAAGTTGTTAAAGGAAAAAAGAATGATCCAAACCATAAAAATCATTATTATAATAAAAACTGATAAATATGAATGAAAGTTATTAAGTCGTAAAAATAGTTGTAGCTGATAAGAAGATTAATTACTGAAGTGAATATTAGTAAATGCATAGATTATATTTGTGTTAGTAATATTTCTCATGCGCGTTCGACTAGTATTTCACTTATTCCATCCGTAACTTTGAAAAGTAAATATTTCCCAGATATCTAATCAATTTATAGTAGTCCAAAGTATTTTTATGTCAATATTTTAAGTAGAAGCAGATCATTAGCAATTTTTTATTGTTTTTCACGACTCGCTTACCGTGCAGATGCGGATTCGGCATTGGGATAGTAGACAGATAGAGACTAACATTGCGCAGAAAGTAATAAAATGTTTTGTCTTAAACAATATTTTCAAAATACCAATTATCTTTAGCATCTCCAAATTTGCGACAACCAAGCGATGTATACACAAATAAGCTCTTAAATACAAACCGAGTATTTATATAATAGTTTTCCAGGTAAAATACGTACCGTATATTTGACGGGGAAGTTATTATATAAATACTTAGTTTCTATTCAAGGCATTGTCTGTGTATACAACGCTATTTGTTAACACAAACAACACCTTAAATATAAGTCAAGAATTTATATAATAATTAATCAACTAAAAGACATATCGCCTCCTTGGCTGATAAATTATTGTATAAATTTTTTACTCATGAATTTATACAATAATTTATCAGCCTAATAGGCGGTATTTATTTTAGCTGATAAATTAATATATCAATTTCTGGCTTGTACTCAAAACTTGTGTTCTTTGTGTACATTGCTTGATTGTCGCAATATGGGCATTAGCCAGCCAAAACATACAAACGCAAATAATATTTCATTTCAAACTTCAAAATTGTTCTGGACTATAATATAAAATGAAATTATCGGTAAATCATCTTATTCTGACATATCATTGTTATATTCAAAATATGATCATATAATAGAGGCAATCATTTAGTGGTAGATGGAAATACTAATACTTTTAATAAGTTATTAATTGATATCATAGATAAAAGGTTTCTAATATATTTTTTTGTATCATTTCATTTTTAAATCGAATAATTAATTATCTCCGCAAACAACACATTTTCCTTTAGCGTTCATTATACGTTAAATTCTGACTTAAACACCCCTGTATTTTAAATACTATTTTCCACTTTTGAAACCTTTTTTTGATTGTAACGAACCAAGCACTCTCGGCAAGTATAACATTGTAATAATTAGAACAGCCTATATACCAGATAACACCGCCCATACAGCTGCACCCAGTTGGACTTGACCAACGATATCACGCCTATACACAAATCGCAATGAGCTGCGTTGCAGTTTTACTCAGGAAATAAAATGCAGGCGCCGCGCCAACGGTAAGTACCAAAAACACGAATACATAAAATGTTATTGAAATAATATACATTTACATGGGCCATGACATACCTTCAAACTATTACTAATAAGGATGTAGAACTATGCTCTTTACCAAACGGAAAGGAAATTTAATAACAGTGCCAATTTACAAAAAAGGAAAAAAACTTGCCAAGTCAAATCAGGTTCGCAACAGAAGAATTCCACATTGAAAGTATTTAATTTTAAAGTCACACACACTTTGATAAAATAAAGAAATATTTTTTTAATTTGTATAGACTGATATTGGGCATAAAATTTACTTGTTTAGATTTAATTTGGACAGTAATAAGTAAAAAGGTTATGTTAATCTAACCACAGAATAGAATACAGAACGGACACTCCCATACTAACCCATACCAAAAAAGTGGTATTACTTTTATATGGATAATTGGAAGCCGACTCACCAGGTGGCGCTTACGCAACAACAACGTATGTGTTGTTTAAACGAAATATATCTAGTATTAACTAGGAATTGCAGTTGTTTAGATACCAAGATTATCAAAATAGACCTGGTAATAAAATAAATCTAAAATGTCGTTATATTTATAAAGGAAAAAAATTAAAAAATAATTTTGTGAGTTTCTATGTTTATAGAAGCCAACCTGAGAAGTTATGAAATCAATTCTAAAAAATATTTCTCTATTTGAAAGGTAATATTTTCCCATTATATTCGATTAAATTTTATCTCGTACATTTTAAAATGCAACGTCTTTCTGTTTATCTTGAGTTCTACTTGATGGATTTGAAGCAATTATGACGGTATTCCTCTTGGAAGAGTATAACAAAATTGTGTGTCAGCTCCGACGCGCGGCTGCAATTTACTCCTTAAGTACGATTGTCAAGAAATGTGTAAAATAGGTAATGGGAATAAATAAACGCATCTCATATCATAGTGAAAGCATATATATTCTTTTATTCATATTTATTTGATATGTATTTATTCTTTATCAACTGGAATGACATCACCAATAACTGATATTTATATGTATTGAAAAGGTTTGAAAACTGTATATATTGTGTGACATTTTTCCTTTGTGATAATCTCAACCCTCTAACATTAATATACACACAATTCATTTTCAAATGTATGGATAATATTACGGATTATATTATATCCACAGAACTTGTATCATTAATTACGTATCTACATGGAAGTAGCACCACTCAGAAGTCAGGGATAAATTGCCTTTGCATTGCTTTAATTTAGAAAGTTATTAATACTTATTTATTTTTTACATTTGGTAATTTATTAAATTCTTACAAAAACATATTTTGTATTTTGAAAAGTTATTTATTGGTATTCTAAATTGGAATTCAAAAATTCTATTATTGAAATTCAATCTGACTAGCGCCATTATTCCCTTTACCTACAGCTAGAATATTAAAATGTGCATTAAAATTAGTTTGCACTGGATGGCTCACATTACCTATAGCCAGAATGTTAAAATGCACATTCGATTAGTTTGGACTAGATAATATAAGCCAGTGACTGCTTTAATTCAGAAAGTTATCAATACATATTTATTCTTCACATGTGGCAATTTAACAAATACTCGCAAAAACGTATTATATTCTGAAAAATTTAATTCCAGTACAAATGATGACAGAAGCTACATTAAGTAAAAATTCTGTTATTGAAATGCAATATGTGGTTTAATTTGCTCATAACTTAAACAAAAACGTGCATTAAATTAATTTGGACTAGATAATACAAACTTAAACAAAAACGTGCATTCAATTAGTTTGGACTAGATAATACAAACCATTCTTTCATAGAGTTTCAATATGGAAATTCTATTTCATTGGTCAATACACCATTTCATTGAACATTTGTTTTACCAATGTCTTACTAAATTTTAATGTATACTTATAGACCCTTAGTAACAAAGCTTGACAAAATAAATGCGACTTTATCAAAAAATATGCATTAACATTTTTTAGCTTTTAAATGTTTTAAACAACGTGCTACACTGCCTTTGTACATACAATAAGATAATAACTATATGATTTCTAATTGAAAGTTTAACTGTCTGTTGTGAAACTTAAAAAATATAAAATAAAACACAATATGAGCATAAAAACTTATAAAAATAAAAGTAATGAAAATAAAAATAGTACGAAAACTATATAGAGGGTTTATAAAAAATTAAAACGAAATAAAAAAAGCAATGTTCAAAAACATAAAATAGAATAAAAATGTAGAAGTAAAAAACTTAATAATCTAAAAACATATTTTATTTATTTTTCATTTCCCCTCTACAACTTCAGCACGAGCCTCCGCTTCTCGAGCTTGACTTAACAAAATTTCCTTGTGGATGTTATGGAGCTCGTCTTCTCTTCATTGTCTCTGCTCCACTTATGCCTATGCAATTTCTTTTCAAATCTTCCATCTGAAGCAACTGACGTTGGCTGGAAGTGAGCCGGATATACGAATGGTGGTTGCTGGTACATCTCCTTCGTATTGGTACATTCGTACCCACGTCCGGTATGATGTCCTGCACCTCATCCATGGGCTGATCCGCAGGAACGTCTTCCGTCGACGATGTTGGCAAAGTTTCCGCGACTTTAGCAAAAACTTCCCTTCTACTCGTCGATTGTTGCTCGGATGAATCTGTAGATAATTGACTTTAATTAACTCAATGTCATTCATGAATATCACAAACTTATAAATTTCAATGCATTTTCGCATATCACTAAAAAAAATAAAATGAAAGTTCAATTGAAAGGTTCTTAAGTGAATTTTACAATTGGTAATTTTAAAAGTGATTAAGTTACAATCCACTTTCGTTTGTAATACTGCTTTTTTAGTATTAAATATAAATTAAAATAAAATTCACTTCAAACAAAACCAATCTAAAAAACTTTCATTTTCACGTTTGCTCCGTCGGTACATTTATTTTCAATTATATCTTTGTAAGAGACAAATATATGCAACAATAGACTTTTCTCTATTTTTTTCTTTTTCTTGTATTCATTTTATTACTTTTGTTAAACATAATATTTTCAGCCAAAATAAACGACGCTTACAACTGTCAGTAAATAATTTTATCTGTCAATTAAAGATGTGCCTGAAATTAACTTTTTAACACTGAAATTTTTACGCTCCGAACTTCTGATTTTACTACTCATAAAACTGCATACTGGACGCTATATGGAAATCGACTCTTAAGGAGTAAATTCCAATAAATAACAAATTCAGTCTTTAAAATTTGGTGCTTTAATTTAACATCTGCGAATTTGAGAATCTGCTCTTGCAAGTCATTTATTAGGCAGAGTACATTTAACGGGGAAACAGGAATCTCATGGATTTAACAGAGAGATCATTGGAACTCACTCGCGACATAATATTGCTTCTCCCTAAGTAAATGCAGTTAAAATTGTGGCTTCGGCCATATTACGATGCAGAGTTTATACTTACAGCCTGGTATCATAACAGAGTTTCAGTAACTTTAAATGTCTAAGCAATATGATAAGTACCTATATGGAGACCTAGCAAGGAAACAGAATACATTTTTCTAATTTCAATTATTTGTTAATTTCCTAAATTGCACATATGGATATTCCAAATGTCGCATTTCAAACGGCGATTGACAAAACACGGCTGCTTGCAGTTCTACATGCCAGTGACGATCATGTTAAAGCAATTCTGAAGTCATGCAAACACATTGTAAGGCTAAATATACCACACCATTTAGTGTTCTCAATGCTTCAAATGATATTTGGTCACGGATTTCACGGAGAAGTAAACAGTGATGATTGCACTCTCGCATTCATCAACTTCTCTTTTTCTCGTTTCAAACCTAGTATACTAATACTTCGGAATGCAGCAAGGGTTTTGCAAGTTATTTACTTGACACATTTCAAAAAAGGACAAAAGAATTCGGTGTACTGGTCATACTACTGGCGAGAAACTCCATGTCATTCATTCTCTAGAGCAAAAGTATCCAGGTCAGTAACCCCTATTTACAAATTTGTGAACATATTATATCGATTTCACTGAATAATTTGAGTATTAAAAGTTCTTAAAATTACAGGATTATAAGGAATCGCCCAACAGGTATCAAGATCTATTCCATTTATGATTACAATAAGACCGCTTCGTCCGGAGAACATCTAATGTACTGCGGGTAACCTTCGTTATCGGTCTGTGTCTCATTGAGTAGAGCGAACATTTTACGGCAAATGTTATATTTCATGCATAAAAAATTATGACTGAATCTTCCACAAGAGCCGTGTTAGATCGCAATAGATTTTATTATTGCCTTTCCCCCGCATCTTTGACCCCTATTTCAACCCACTAGAAGTTGAATTTTTAATAATCTCTCTTTATTTGCTGCCTACTTTTGTTACCACTAGTACTTACCATCTACACGTAAATAATGTTCTCTCCAACTTAATATAACCACTTATCAATTAAATTTACCACCTTTAAAATCCCATTTTACTTCGTCAAGGGTTTATTTCCCAAAAAAAACTGCAAAATTATGGTTTATTATTTTATTTTAATAGGGCAATCTAATTTTTTTTTCTACACAAATGTTGTATCCTCATATCATTTTCAAAAATCCTTCATTGGTGAATGCCTTTCATTTGACGAACCTTCATGAAAAATTTCAAGTTTCTAGACCCAGCGGTTTGGACAACGCATAAATATACAAATAACAGGACGTTACATGTTTATAACAGTAGTCATAGTCAGCCAAGGTATTATTTTATAAATACAAACAGATATATAAGATCAAATACAGATTTATTAAATCCTCTTTTTATCTACCTCCAGATTATATTTAGAAACATTGTATTCTCGACTTTGTATTCACTGTACCTACTTTTAGTGCTCCACGGCAAAATTACCAAAACTGAACACAAATGGAATCACTTCAGTGTCCGCCCCTCTGTAAGTCCGTCGCGTCTATCACAGGTTGTTTTCTAGGAAACTATTTGAAGTAAAAAAATTAAATTTGGTACAGAGATAGAACACGGTGGACCAATTATAAACGTAAAGTATAAAAAGTTTAATTTTTAATAACTACGATTTTTTAATGGGACCTAAAAAAATCGTTTGGACTGTCAAATAAAAACTTACTGACGTACGGATTCAACAATAGGTACATACGATATATCTTTTTAAGAATCTGTTTAAACATTTCTCGAAGACAACGCTTAAAAACTGCTGTCCCCCACTCCTATCAGCAAAAACACGCTCAGAAAAATCTGGAAAAAATCATAAATATTAAGAATTAGGTATAAATTAAACCAAAATGAACAGGATTAAAAAATTGTATCGTAATTAATTACTAGAAACAATTTAATTGTTTGTTTCCTGCTCATTTTTTTAAGACAATAAAATTCACAAAAAAAAATTCCGCACAATGTAAGGAACAATTTTTCCTACACGCGTTTTTCAAAATGTTTAATTTGGCTCAGTCGAAACGCTCCCCACTCAGCTCCGCGCATATGCGATGTGATACGGGATTGGTGTGGTCGGCGGCGGGTAACGCCTTTTAATTAATAGTAATGCATTCCGGCTATGTTGGAATGAATTACTATTGATGTTTAAGTGGGACGCTGATAGCACGGAAAACTAATTATTCAAATATAATTCATTTCATCGATATTTTTCATCCAATTTCAAAAAACTGATTCCCAATGTTGACAAACCTAATTACCATCCTTACTTTAAAATAAAGTCACATACGTTATTTTAGACTAACGTACTTTATATTTTATAAACGTCATAAAGTATGCTAAAATACTTTATTTACATATATTCATTCATTTATCTCATTTTCAACGATAGCCAAAAGTTAGTCACGCTTTTTAGAACAATGTAACTCATCAATAATGAATAATCTGAAATATCCGAATATAACCTGAAGTAGGCACATTTAATCCACAGACTGTAATAGAGTTAAACTAACTTATCCGTGGAATTAATAAACAATGGTAGAATAAGTAATAGTTATTTTTTCCTTAATTGCTTTTTTAACTCGTGTACATATTTTAAGTTAAAAAACCGGCCAAGTGTGCGAGTCGGACTCACGCACGAAGAGGCCCTTCGTGCGTGAGTCATAGCACCAAACAATATTAAACTTATAAATTTGTATTTCTCAAAGACGCTGGGAAAAACAAAGTTATTGCTGGGGTCGGTACCGAAAATATCTCATAACTCAAAAACTACGCAACATATCTTATTCAAGCTAATTTTACTTTGTTGCGTAATTTTATACACTTTAGTTGAAGGGGGTGAAGTTTGAGGGGGACACATTCATTTACACAAACTTAGGAAGCGCATATCTCACCACTAGACTTAAATTAAAATTATTTTTGAACCTCTATCATTTTTAAGGCCTATCTAACACACCCCTATGTGCACTGGATTTTTTTTCATCTCTTAGTTACATGTATGGAATGACACCCCTGATATTTTTTTTCATAATTCTACTATTTCATTATCTCTCGCATCAGAAGCTGGATGCTAACCCTGCTTCTGATGCGAGAACTTAAAAAAACAGTTGAAAGATATTGTCTCTAATTCGTCGAAAAATATTAGTAGAAACGCACCAGCATAACATCAAATTGCTACTAGAAATTACACACAAACATTTTGCGCGAAGTTCGGAAATCCTTTTTTGAGACAAATTTCGCAATAATCCCAAGAAGAGCCACATAAACTCACACGAGGCAAGCTTCAACGCTACAATTTAAGTGCTCCATTATAATTGATATTCTCAGACGACTACTATAAATTACTTTATGATACAAAAGCTTACCGAGTTACATATCTGATATCTACAACCGTGACAGAGTCCTTTCGCAATGCATCACGTTATCTGGGAGTCACGTTTTAGTGTTTCCCCTCTCCAATTTAACTAGGGAATTGATTTCACTTCGTCCGTCTTTCAAAGGATATATAAAATTATCGACTTTTATCTAGCAATCATATTTAAAAAGTTAGAAAACATGGTATTGGGATTCAATAGCGTTACACACAATAGTTTCTTGTTATTTGTGCCCAAAGTTAATGAGATTATACTGGAAATTCCAGTATAATCTCATTAACTTTGGGCGCAATTTTACGGCCAGCAATTTTACGTACAGCATTTTTAAAAAAGTTTTAAAAATGCTGTACGTAAAATTGCTGGCTTTACTTCATTTCAAAAGGCAATGAAGCGTAATCTTAGAGAGGAAAATATTCCGAAAAGAGCATACTTTCTTGGAAGTATTCTTAGAAAAAAATAGTCTATTTAAGAAAATAAATGACGTAACATGAAGATCCAGACGACATCGTCTTCCAAAAGTAAAATTCTCTTTATAGCAGGATTGCAAAATATAGGGCTTTGAAAGATCAAAATGATTTATGGTTGTGGAAATTTCCATAAAATTATTTTTCTTCTATTTTCAGTTCTCTCGAAATGAGTCTCAGTTAAAATGATATTATCTCAACGTTTTTGCTATAAACATGTACTGCGACTTCCTTATTAGTGAGTGTTTTAGTTTGTGAATTGTTTTCATGTAAACTATTCCAAAAATTTTTGATATGTGTAACAAATTATGAAAATTGTTATGACTAATTAACTAAACTAATTAAGTTACCCAACAAATAATATTTAAGATCAAGCACTCTTGTTATCATTTAAGTTCAAACACTCTTGTGTTTCTGTAATCTGTTTAATATATTAGTAATTAATTATAATCTGTTTAATGTAATTATATAAGTTATATTCAACCCCTTAGGGTGTCAAAAGGGATTGCTAATTTTGTATGGAAAAAAATTAGGGAAATGTTTGCCTAAAAATTGGTATTACTGCTTTTCAGTATTAGTAATGTAACAAATATTTAAGCATTTTATAATATTCAACCCCCAACGGTGTAAAAAATGGTTGCCTAATTGCGTAGGAAAAATTTTAATGGTAATTTTTAGTTAAAAAATTATATAAATGATTTTCAATCATTTTCCGGGATTCAATCCCTAAAGGAGTGAAAAGGGGTGGCTAACTTTGTTTGGGAAATAATTATTACAGTAATTTATATTTAAAAACTTGTGTTTTAAAGTCTTAATACAAATAATGAAACAAACATTAAGCATTTTCCGAGATTCAACCTCTGAGGGATGAAAACAAATAATTAATAATAAAGTAATTTAATTTTTTTATTCTTTTTATATTTTCAAGTAGCTACCAGTAACTATTTGTCCAGGCAACTGTTTGTCTAATTCAGGATTTTTTCACTATTTGTAATTATAATAAATATTACCTTAAATATCGTCAAAAATAAATAAGTTTCGGTCATTTATTGTTATGATTATATTAGTAATCTGTTTAATGTAATATTTTTGATGTGATTCTTAAAAAATGTGTTAAGCCAAGTATCGTTACACAAATATATAAACTGCCTAAATAGATAACGTTTATATACATATATTTTACCACTGGAAAAAATATTATTTTCCTAAAAAGTATAAAGAAACAAAATGAAATTTAAAATTAAATCGATTATATTCTTATAAACTGAACTTTTTTTTATTTATTCGTTAATTTAGTTACCCATATTTAAAAAAAAAGAACAAATGACGTTTTAAATAAAGATTAAACGACAGTGATCGTAAACCATGATCAAACGCATCTGGTCGAGCGTACGCACATATAGGTGCCTATATAAATAAATCACACTTAGCATGGTAACAGAAATTTGAATTAACTGAAACAGAGTTACCTGACCTCGAACAGGTAAAATTATGTCGAAGATTTTTTTTACAAATATTAAAATATTTATGTGGGTCTAGGGTAACACATAAGCTATATTTTGTCCCAAACTAAAAAGAAGATTATAGCAATTTGACGTATAACACAAAGTGTACTTACCTAAGAAAAGTTTACTTTTATAATTATTACAATAGATGGCGTTACGTGTATTATTAATATTGGAGTTAATAACACTTTCTATGGGTCCACACGCAAATGAAGTCGCGGGCACTATTAATATTTGAATGAAAACAAATTCTTTAATACACTGTAAACAATAAATCACTCAACCTTTTCGCTGATAACCTCTCCGCTAGTCAGGTGAGCGGCCTTTTTAGTCAACTAAATGATTTGCTTCTCTTCACTGCTGTAACTAACTCTAATTGGACTGAACTATAACTGGACAAGCAGACCCGTACTCTCGCAATGAAAAGGTTAATCAATTTATTTAATGTTTAATATTAGCTAAAGTTTCATAAATCTTCAAGTACATAATAGTTCTTGATTATTTTTATTGTAGTTCTTGAATATTTGCATTTAGATAGTGTTAATATTTAACCCTTGCAATGAAAAAAATATTCAAATAACATTGTTTTCATAATTATATATTGCTGTTAAGTAATTTTAAGTCCACAAGCATTACTTACAGTACTTCAATCACATTTAAGTTAATTATATAATGACGGAATACAAAGATTATTCGAAAATTTATCAAACCAAAACTTTATGGAATTGACATTTTAGTATTTAATTCAGTAACTTTGGGTTAACATAGTCCTCCTCTGTATCAAACAAAGCTGTATTTCGCGGCATGCTATGCTCAATGAACGCAGAGCGAAGTGACGCTCAAATGCACCGGTCAGGTTTAACTGGTGCATCGTAAGCCACATGCTCGTCGCTGGCACTGGCGCTGGAGGCTACTTCCTCTGCCGTATCAGCCCGATAGAGGGCATTTTCGATCCACACGGCAACGCGGTCCGACACGGCCACCATGAAGCGCGGCAGACGACCTCCATCGGCGCGAGACGGTTTACGTTCACCTGCGATAATTAAAATCAATAAATTAAAACAAAAATCCTAATCTTCATCTTTTTCGACATGGAATTAAATATATTACTAAAATAAATAATACAAACTATAGTCATTACCGCAGTGAGACTTACTTTATTTAAATTACACACGGTCAGCAGTAGTGGAAAGATTTTTAAGAAGTGACCTTATTCTTACCTTTTTCTTACAAACTGAGTTGATTACTATGAGTTGCAGAAAATTATTTACACAATTTAATTTATTGTTACTAATATTATTCGAAAATTATTTTATTCATACAGGTCATTATCGATCTCCAAATATTTTCTCCGCAACTCAACTTCTAGAGGGCACAAGGTCATATCTTCATACGACGTACCTGAATAAAAATTGGAACTTTCTGTTCCATTTACTTTAACCCCATACTGCCTTTTCAATAAAACCAATATTATTGTTTGGTGATTAGCTCTTCTAGACAAAGTTTTCCCTGAAAATATCTTGAAAGGTTTAACGGCGGCGGTTAATTTATGAATATAGAAATAACTACCCGTTTCTAGACACATTAGGTCAAAATTAGGAGTCTGTCTACAACCCAATCACACTAGGGGCCAATTATTTTTAGTAATAGGTTTCATCCGGTAGGACCTCAAAATACAACTATCCCTCGTCACAACTACTTCATCCCGCCAGCTCAAAGTTTGCCACGCGTTCCACGCTCAGATAGCACACTAGAAAGAGACGCATTTATAAGATCGCCTGTGCTCACCACCAAAATTTTCTACGAGCATCCCAACTCCATTACTTCCCTTCTCATTTATATCGAGTGGAGTCTCGGCAGTTTCAGTCACCAGAACGATCTCCTGCTGTGTAATCTACCCGACATGCCCGCAACGTTCTCGAGACCTTTGCGGGAAAATAATGTTGATATAGCTCTCAAATCAACTTGCGCGGGGTGTGTACGACTGGAGAATCTAACCGGACATTTTCCCACACGGCCATATAGCAATAACCATCACCCAGGCTAACGCACCAGAATATGAAGCGAGAACTAACATCCTTTTCAGGACAAGGTGACAAGACTTGGAATTTCCAAATTCTCCACCGATAATTCCACAATTTCAATAAAAATTCAGATTGCATAGTTTATCCAATATAAACATCCTCTTTATTTCCTTAGATATCTCCAGTAGGCTTAATTTTGTTCGCGTTGGAATTCCGGTAATTATCAAAGGAACTCCACCAGATATATGTATAAAATGTGCTTCAGAGATGCGGTACGACCGCCTATGTTAATGATACCCAGTTGATGGTCGGAAGACCGAACCATAGAGAAATAGAGTATCTGGCAGTAGACTCTTTGGCCAGGGTACTTGACTGGGTTACCAAGAATTAGTTTTGCCTCCAAAAGTCTGAAACTGTTCTCTTTAAGGAGAGACTAGCAAGGGAGCCTACTGGTTATGGGCGGATCCAGGATCGGATCACGGTCTAAACGTAGCTTAGTTCCTCAAGTGCAGCACATTGACAAGAGTAGCTGTCAGGCTATCTATATCATGACTTGGTTAGCTGCAGCAAGCTGCGGATTGAACACCTCAACCCTCAAACTAATATATATTTATATAGCTATACCCCTGGGTATATGGGCCCATGATACATAAATCGCAGCACGGGAAAGCTAAGGAACTGTGTTAGTACTCACCGAAACAAAATGTGCTTCATGTCTAAGATTCGCAACCATAGGTACAGGCTGGGCTATCTAGGTGCAGGCCGGACTATCGAAGACGTAGAGCTTTACAAAAAATTGCGACGTATAATAATCTTATGGCAAGTTTTCTTAATCCGCTCAGAAAAACACGGGAAGAGTAATCTAGTGGTCTTGCCTTTAGAAGGTGGTGAGTTATGGAATTTATTATGTTAGCCGGTTATAGAACTTATTCAACGGATACTTTACCGATGTTGGTGGATGCTCGTACCTGTCGCTCTTGCAATTGCGGAATACGTGGCAAACTTTGAAGTGGGCCAATGAAGGAATTCCGACATAGGATCATTGTATTATGAGTCCCTAGTAAATGAACTTCTTAGATAAGAGATGCATTTTTGTAATCATCAGCGCTGATTGGAAAGCTATATAGTCTTCACCGGCTTCTGAAGGCGAGACCACTAAATTATTTATCCCGAGTTTTTTTTCTGAGCAGATTAAGAAAGGTTGACAAACTATTATATGTCACAATTTCTTGTAAAAGTCTACGCCTTCCGCGTAAGAGATAACCTGGCCTGTACCTGTGGTTACGAAACGCAAGACGTGAAGCACATTTTGTCTCAGTGAGTACTGCCACTGGCGTTGAATTTTATTGGAAAGCATACGTTCAAATATCAGAGTATTGTAAAAACGCGGTTCCTCAGAAAGTGTTTTCTTTAGTCACCGTGACTTGGTTGAAAATGCGCCGATGTTCAAATTATTTAGATGGTTCGCAAAAGACGTTCTGGAAAAAATGTAGATCCTTAATTTCTCAATGCAGATGGATAATTTTGCACTCAATTGAGTAAATACATTCAATGATTTATGCAGGATACTATTCGGCGATCTTCGAATGTCCTATCTTCCGTATGAAGCGGTTTTGTTACGGGCCCCAGAAATGGCTCTGAGACGACTCGAATAGTGGTTTGAGAATAGTACTAGTTCATGGAACTTAGATCACATCTGAGGTAAACAAAACGTGTTAGGTTACTTACTCTCCATGCCATAGTGACAGACGTCAGATTTGTTGCAAGATAACGGACTACCACACTAGCATAAACCTACGTACCCCACCTTGGTGGAATGTTCCGTAAAAACATGTGGATAAGTACTATTCTGTACTTCTAATTTTTTCGCTTAATTCAAACCGACGAGAAAATATGTCTAAGAGATCATTTCCGACTTAGACATGCATCAAGCCAAAAAGCTTATAAAACTTGTATAAGTAAAAACGTTATTATATGTGTCAAGGGTTATTCTTTTTGTTTACGTAATAAACAAGCTTTTAATTGGTCTTTTATGACTGGTGTGTCACTTCTCGGTAGAGTGACAAATGACATATAGAAGTACGTACCCAGAATCTGTGCTACCCTCTCCAACACTACATCGGCAATAGCCCGCAGACGGCTGGAGACCAAGGCATCGCGCCGCGGCCCGGCGGCTGAGAGGTAGTCGCAAAGCCGATAGGCGAGGTGAGCAGCGAACGCGACCAGCCAGCGCTGGCGCGCGCGCAATCCGCGCTCCCTTGCCGAGCGGTCGCGACGAGCGCTCGCCTGTGCCGCAACGCGACGTTCTAGTCGCTGCTGAGCGCGCACGCTTTGGAAGTATTGCTCAGTTTGCCTTTAAAGAGAAAGACAAATTTAATATTTTTTTCTGTGGTAAAATGTGTGATTTTAGAATGGCCACCATATTATACATAATAGTAGCCAATTAGTCACCAGTATAACGAAGTAAAGATTTCTGACTACGTTCCAAACATGAGAAATATAAAAAACGTATTGGTGTTATTACAAAATCCAAACAACCAATGTTGACAACAGTAAGTCAATTCCGAGTACGTGTTAATACGCAGGTGCAATACTGGAGCAGTCGATTAATTTTGACATAAGTTTGATGTTGCTGGATAGTAATTACCTACATGAATGCACTCTTTATCAGAACTTTTAGTTGACATCACGTCGGACGTTGCAATAGCAAACGTTCGGAAATATTTGAATTGTTTAAATGTTTTATGATATTAAAATAACCAAAAAAGATAAATTCTTTTTTAGTATTTTTTCGTTGATATTTTGTTCTCATAATAAATTATCAGTATTAAAAATTCCGAAATATTAATCACCTCGAAAACACCGATCTTCATAAAGTAACAGCAAAATAATTTTACGTTTACACTAGTAATAATTTCAAATAAGTTTGAAATTGGCATTGTTTCATATTTTTTTCAGTTTTTACATAGATTTTTAGATTTTAGATTATCAGATACTGCATTCTAAAATCATATTTAACGTTAAATTGTACACCATTTTTATTTGCACCACTTCTTAAAGACTCGTTACTGATCGATGAAAATCTTAATTCGCAACCTCAAGTAAATGGAGTTAGTCGTCGTGTCTTGAGCAGAATACATTACTTCAAGTGTCTCGAATATTTTTAGCTATTAATACCAATTATCACCTCTGTCAAATACTCTTACCATTTTTGTTTGACTGCGAGGTTGTATTTTACCCAGAACTTGCTGAGAAACGTGTTCATAAGTTAGAACACCTTCATAGGCATACGTTAAACTTTGGTTCAACATATTTGTAAAATATGAACACATTTTCTCAATTCGGAGCGCAACTTGCATAAATCGAAATCCATGATCGACACAATTTACATATTAAAAATATGTTTATAATATTTTGAACAATCCAAATTATCCAAAATATCTTAGAAGCGGATTTGGTCACATGCTTTGTCACGGTTCAAGGTTACACTCGGAAAACCTACTCAGTCTCTTTCTCCAAAACACATAAAAACTCGTTATGAATTATCCCGATACTAGGAACTCACCCTCTATAAATCTTTCTAAAGTTCTTGAGAAAAATTCCTTCCTCGCGTAATTCTTTATGGTCTTCTTACTCTAATTCTTCATGTAAACGTACAGTATGTAACAATTTCTGGTAATTTAACATATTTTTTCTTCTCTGCTTGCTACCAAACCCAATATCACCATTCGAAAAAGGAAACGATTTGCTTTTTAGAGAGTTTGTATCTTTTTATATTACTAATGACTTAAATTTGCAAATACCAAATAATTGTTTAAAATAAATTCTTTTCACATTTTGTATACTATTTATAGAATGGTAACATTCTACCAATTTTAAGTTTGTTAATATCCCGATTCTTTCCTATAATCTTGGCTCGTACATGTACCAAGCAAACTTCTTGACAACTTTCTTTACCAAAAATATTCTATTCTTTCAAATTCCAGTCTTCAAAAGCAGACGGGAAATTATGATTAACAGTCATAAAACAATTGTCAGTTATACTAGGTAGCAAAATAGACAACAACCCTTTATTCTACTCGGATTGTCTGTTGATTTAATGAGCATTAACGTATCTCACAGTAGAGAGGAGAATTTTATGCTACTGTAAACAATTCTCCTCCACTGTGTGGAAAGGAGAATTTTTACAGTAGCATAAAATTGTAAGTATTCAAAATATTTCAAAAATGCGTTTTGTAAGCTTCTGTGAATCATCTACTGAACCATTGTAAAATCTCCACAATTTCTTCATGTTGGTTTGTAAGGAAAGATAACATCTTTGAATATTAATTATAATAATAATTCTTAATTTATAATAATAATAATCTTTGAATATTAATTTTGAATAATAATTTTTTGTATCGTAAAAAGGATTATTACTTTTGCTAGCAAATTTACCGCTCTTTTCTTACTTCGGTTTTAATATATCAAAGTGTCTATCTCAGCCATTTTTTTAATATTGCTATAAAAAAGATTTAGCAATATTTTTTCCTCGTCAACCTTTTATAGAAAATGCTTAAAAAAGGCTTGATATTTTTGCTTTCTGTTACATACTTATAACGCTCGAGTACGTATGAATCGTGCCAGGTATTAATCGTGCTTGTATCTTATATGCAAAATAATAAAAACTTTAATATTTAAGGATGTCCGACCATTCTAATAATTATAGCATAGTTAAAAAAATACTTACTGCTCGTGATATTTTGGCCAACGTGGCCAACTTTACGTTAACCGCCATTTTAATTGCCTACTGTTGCCTCTGCCATTATCAACAAGAGGTAACTATTGTTACTGATAAATTTGCCAAAAAATGCAATTTCAAACGTAGTTAAGAGATCACTGAAAAAATCATTGGGAAGATGCCATAGCAATCAAACCTATTTTTAACATGGACTCTTAATGAAAGAATGATTTTTTTTATACCGTCGGTCTTTTCGAATATTTTAGTCGTATACTCTTATCTTTTCCAACAAAAAAAGTTTGTCACTCCCCTTAAGGTTAGTAATTGTTAAATAAAATATTTGTATAATAGTAATAAAAGGAAAATTTATCTTTCGTTATCAAGTAACTAAAATTTTATCGAATGTTATTCTAAAGAAATAAATTGATTTAATAACGTTTTTAATTTAAAAACAAAATTCTGTTCGTCCGTACCAAAAAGACGCTGTTCACAATAGTAACTTGTAAAATGAACTTCCTTACTCGGGCGTCATAAAATATTCTTGCTCGAGGGCGCTCTTCAGTTTATCGGCGCGGTGAGGCGGCAGCAAATCACGTTTCTCGTCCCACAGCATCCGCAGGCGGCGCGCTGGTGGCCGCGAGAGAAGCTCCCAGCGCTCCGGATTCGCACGGTGACGCCCTTTCGGTCGCATTTCTGCCGCTGGTAACATTAACCATAAAAACAATCTCATTTTACAAATTTCTTTTTATATGTAAATAAGAAAAATTGAAAAAACTACTCATTTTGTTAAACCCTTAATAAGGCAGTTTTTCTCCACATTTTCTTTATTTGCGTAGTTGTATATTTATGCCTAATATAAATAGAAAAGACGATAGAATAAAACAACTCGTAAGCATTCTTTTTCGCTGGATTGTAATAGAAACATAACAAAACTCTCTAATTCCCAACTAAATATGGCTGTTAATACTTTTATGCAATATAACGTTTAAAATATTTAATCGAACCTAGAAAATAAAAAGAGTTTGGTAAAATGAAGAAATTCTCTGAACCAAAATGAAACGGAACAAATTAATTAGCCACGACTGAATATCATAAATAGACAACCCAGAAGAAAAATCCTTATCAGCTCACAACTTGCAACGTTAGCATTAAATACAAATATTGCTGGATCTGAGAACAAGCATACGCCTAAAAAAACTTTCTTTATACTTAGTCCTTTTTACTTTCAATTCGTTTTTTTTCTCTCTGTTCGACAAGTTTCTTTTCAGGCGCTTTAATCACTATTCCCCATCTAATTTATTTCATAATCGCTTTGTTTCTCATACGAGACGGAACCTTGAGCAGAGATCCTAAAATATGAACTGACCATGTTAAATTCCAAGGACTAAGTTGGAAACTCTCAATTTGTCGTATGTCGAACTTCTGTCGAAAGCTACGATGGAAATAGAGGTATATTTTATATGTACACTGAATTCAATCTCTACTTCGAATGGTTAAGAAGCTAGAAGGAGGGAAATTTTCTCTTGGTCTACCGTTTTTTTTTTGAGTTCTCAGTTAGTTTATGATAAGAAAAGATGCTAAGAAATCGTAAACCTGAAACACCTTGACAAAATACATTTTGGAACCCTTTCGGCCTAATCATATTAACATAGCAATTGGAATCCCACCGTGGTGCTGGAAGAGGTAATAGCCGTCAAAAAATTATTGCGAAACAAGACGAGTTACCAATTCCCGGATGATTTAGCATTTATAAATCCCCGTATTAATTTATTTTGACAATGGTTCAAAAAGAAATTAACATAAGGGTTGCAAACGATGGGTGGAATGTGGTAGATGGGAAAGCAAACTATGCCGTTTTTTACGAATTATTTAGAGAAAAGTAATATTCATAATTTTGGGTAGTAATAAACAAGGTTTCTTTTCCGAATGATTTCTAATGATTTTCTGTACATCAAGGTTTATGTACATAAAATCATTAGAAATCAGGCTAACAGTTTTTTAACCTTCATACCTGAAGGATTGCTTTCACCTTAATATCCAGTTGGTTTATCTCTGATAAAATAGTTTTTTAGACACTTGTAAAAACAAAAAAGAGCGGAACTGTACCCATTCTGGCTACAGCGACGATTTAAGTTTCAAACGAGCCTCTTTCAGCGAATGTGATAGTATCCACCTGCTTGAAATTACGACACTTAATTACATTATTCCATTTTTGGATCTGTCATTTCATTTACA
Source organism: Druceiella hillmani (assembly GCA_039881145.1). Classification (NCBI taxonomy): domain Eukaryota; kingdom Metazoa; phylum Arthropoda; class Insecta; order Lepidoptera; family Hepialidae; genus Druceiella; species Druceiella hillmani. Next base: position 12,240,631 of record JAYKKI010000026.1, on the reverse strand, counting down.
TTCTCAGTATTTTATGGTTACCGGTTCAGCAAATATTACAATTTTAACCAACATTACACTGTGTTACAAATTAACTAATATTACAATTTTAACCAACATTACACTGTGTTTATATTTTCGCTCATTATAAGAACGATTTTAAATAACCAGCACCGACTTCTTTGTTGGTTTTCACGACTAAATCATGCAAAGTCTACTATGACTATCTACTATGACTATGATAGTCTACTGTGATTATCTCCAAATATAATATGACCATTCTTAAATACTTTAAGATTATCTCTAAATAAAATATAACCTTTATTACATATTTTTGTATTACATGTGCGACTAAAATGGGAAATAAACAACGTTATTCATTCGGCAACCGACAGAAACCAATAACCGCACCAAAAAAGCTATCATTACAAGATAGTACACTAACTCAATCATTAAGCAATACAAAGTATGTTAAAGTGTACCGAGAAAATAAAATACAAACAAAATAACATAACACAGACGCATACACAGATGCCAAGGTAACAACTAAATTAACTAAACAAATAAGTTCCGCAAGCCCTTTGTTTCTCAAATTGGTGTAAAAAAGAGACAATAATACAATATAAATGCTCTGCTTTATTCTATTGACCCAGACGGGGTAAGGAGAGGGTTATTTTCGAAGGCCAGCATTTCGCATGCAGCCAAATTTTCTAAAAAACAAGGCAAAGAAAAAGATTTTACTGTAGATCCCATTGAAATGTTACGACAATTTTGGCTGTATCCTAATAGTTAATAAACTATTAACGAAAAATAAACAAAGTTTAGAGGTTAAATCGGAATATAATTAGTTAAGTAGAAACAAAAAACGAATATTTACCCATATCTAATTTTGAAATGCCATTTTTGGAAGGAGTGTTGAGAAAATAATAATGAAATTTGCAGGTGCGGCGATTAATAAATGTGAAAGTTTTTGAAATGTGGCCAGAATTAACTGAGCCCCGATGTGATATGATTTTTATAATAGTAGCCGTAGTACGTTAGAAAGAGTCTTGACATTTTTGTACTTTTTCAAATATAACTTACTTTACCGTCTTCAAAAAAAGAGAAAGTTGTCAAATCGAATGTATTTTTTGACGTGAATACGTCTTTAAATTTGCTACCATACAGGGGCAATCCAAGAAACTTAATGATTACAAAATCGGGAGATAGAGTTTTAACGTTGCAGTTCCGAATCTATCCTCTACATAAAAAATTAAATTATACCACTGGATATCTAAAGGATCAAAGAATTCATTACGATAAGCGAGAATAGTTACGCATCGCGCGGTGGAGGGGGAAGCGCCGCCATTTTGAGGTTATTTTGCTGCGTACTGAGATTTTCAATTAGTATAACTTTTGATTCGGAAAAGCTACGATGTTCGTTTCAGTTTTAATCGTCAGCTGTCGTCAAAATCTATCGATTGTATGTAAAACATTAGGTTAAAGTAGTGACAGTGAACATAATAAGGTGTTAGAATAAACAAATATTATCGAAAATATATAATGTCAAAACCAAATACAGAAATCGTATACGACTGGAAAGGGCTTCTCAAGAATAATCGAATGGTAATAATAAAACACCATATGACCGAGTCAAGCAGTTCCGGGAACGTAAAAGAATGAATGCGGCCGAGTGAATCAACGACGGTGCCAATACATCTGCAGCTGGGACGGTTGAAATTATGCGTTACATAGACGTATTCACATCCAACACACTGCATTTTTTGTGTATGTTATATCCATATCAAAAAGAAGCGACACTGTAAATTTGCAAAATATTGTTACCACTAGAATATTTTGGAGTAGGTGCCAAGTGAAATTTAACACTTGTCTGTGTACTATATGTAGGTGTGTATGTAGACGAGGGAAAAAGGAAGTCGCTGACTTTGTACCGATTCCAAAAATCTCTAGCAGTAGCAGTATCTTGCAAATTTATTTATGTTCGGAAGCCATATCGTACTGAAAAAGTCCCAAATAATACTCGTATTTTCATTATTATATACTTTTAAATGCACTTCTTACACGGTAATTGTATCAAACCGTTCAAAAATCAGGGTTCATCGTAGGACATAACAAAAATATCTTGATCGATCGGAAGTGGAAAAAAAATAATTTTAAATTTAAAACTACAAAGAATTTATGTATTTAAATAGCCCATAGGCGTGAATTTGAAACCCCACAGGCTCCCCTTCGTTTGATCCGTCATTAATGAGATACATGTATAGTACAAATGTTTCATCTCACTCGGTCGCCACCAAGATGTTCATGCATATTGTCGCTGTGTAAATTAGTTATTCTTATCAATCCCATAAAATATTACTAATATATAATTTATATCATATCTAATTTTATGTATAAAGGAATACAATCATAACAGATGTTTATTTCAGAGTCTTTGTAAAAAGAATAGGTATATTTTGAAAATTATATTTTAAACGTTAGGTGATCCGTACAGTTAAGTAATCTTAAAAATATTTAAAACTATGTAACATTTTAAGAGTAAACTTAAAAAACTATTAAAAATAAATAAATCAAAGAAATTGTATCATACTTCAACAAACACATTTGAAAATAATTGCAACATTTCATACTACCATATTTTGTACCTCATCCATATCTGCAATACAATTCTTACCATAAGCTTATAACTTTCCATTTTTTTAACTGTTTCTTATTTTTTTCCAGTGTTTATATTTTTTGACGATAAATAGTATAATTCCTTCATTCTGACAATAAATCTTTGGTTATTTTTTATTTTTCGTATTTTTCCGAGATTTATAATAAGTATTTTTTTAATCCATTTCTACATCAGGTATTCATAAGTGCATTCGGAAGGAAATGTCAGTTATAGATCTCTTTTGTCTTAGATCACAAAGCCGTTACCATCCAAACCAGAATAAATATTTGACCGTAATAGTATTTTGCTTTAGTACAGCGGATACAACATTCGCTGTCACAGACAATTCACTCCTCCAGAAGTTATAGAATTATCATCGTTTATTTATAACTTTTACTCTGTGGCGATCAATTAAGAAAATGTTGTCCCGAGTATGGCCTCAGAACTGAAGGGTTTCACCCCAAAGCGTTCAACCCCATTGGTTGGGATGCATTTTACATTTCAATCAAATATTTACAAAAATGTTATTAAAAACTGGCCCCATTCATCTTTCTAACCAGAAATAAACACGTTATGATATATAACAAGTTCTATGTCCTAGTGATGCTGCAATTTGTGAAATATGATAAAAGGAATAAACAATTCCACAGCCATCTATCCTTTACGTCTGCTAGGTTTCGTTAAAAACACGATTCATCCAATCTCTTACAAACCATTTTTCTCATTAATAAAAATTGTTCGAATATTGTTACTTTGACAAAACTTGAAAACATAAAATTCTAACGATCTCAGAATAAGCAAACATTCGCAAAAACAACTATATTTTTGACAAACTGTTGCCCCTGCTCTGCAAATGGCACTGACAGTCTTCCCACTCTTCTTTTACTGATTCCAGATCGTAGCAATATAAGAAGATTATTCGAGGAATATTTTGTCACACTGAAGGAGATATTTGAGTCAGAAGTCCTCTTGATATAACATAGAAAGCAACTTCCAAATTGTCTCTTCCTAACCTTATTATCCTCTTATCTTCGTACTTGATTTCCACATAATAAAAGCAAAAACCAAAATTTATGATAATAAATTTACTTTTAATTTATAGATTTAATAACGTTCAAAATCATTGTTTTCGGTGTTATTTACAACAGTATTTCCAGTAAATAAAAATAGGCTTAAAAATAAAAAAAATTACTTAAAATTTATATAGTAGGTAATCAGTCAAATCATATCGACTCGATATACAGTTCGGATTTCGATATCAAATCAAGATCATATAAGGTAATAGAAATTGTGTGAGTGTAGTATTGAATAAAGACAACCTTATAAAAACTTTCATTTTCTCCAGATGAATTTTTATAAAACTCTCGAAACTCACGAACACTTTGTTTTACTCACTATACGGTGAACGCTGTGGCGTTACTTATTTTCTATTTGGTTCTTGCACTTATAAAGTCTTTTTATGTTTAAAGAGTTTCGGTAAATTTTCCACCAAGCGGTACTGCCAATTTAAAAGTGGACGTCATATACCTGCGTGTCTTAGAATATAGAGTAATCCAGAAGGCGCATATGCGCTTCGCGATCGCGGTGAGGCCAAAAATCGGTGGGGGTGCACCGCACTCCGCCTACTAGCGCCCTTCCCCAACGCGCACGGTGTTAACAGCAGAATAAATTTACCCACCAACTTCAGGAAATCGACGCATATAAATATATTTGCTTGCAGCAGTACGATTCACATTTGCATCAATTTATATAGTGCATGGCTTAGCTTATATGAAGTATTGTTAAGGCCGCCATGTTAAATTTCTAAAATGTTTATTCTGACCACAACCAATGGCCAAAGTATTTAGATTCAAATTATTTAAAAACTTTGTCACATTTTACCATTTGATTCATCACTTAACACTTTTAATACAAAAAGAAAACAATTATCTTAGTGTCTTAAAGTAAAAAGAGATGTGAAAAAACCCATAATAAACGTTTGAAAATATTCGAACTCATAGTAAAGAAATATAGGATGAAACAATTATTTATATTAATTAGCATTCAATGTCGTGATAAAATTTATTCATATTTTAAACAATATCGGTTCGCATTTTTCAAGAAATTAAAGAAAACGGCGGAAATGAATGAATGTAACATGTGTTTCTTGCCATTATCCTATATATAGTGATTATATTCACAATACATAAAATATTCTAAAATTGAATATGATAACAGAAATTCAAACGTTACACCAAATTCTCCAACATTTTCCAAATCCCGATTTTTTTACAAATAAAATTTAACATTTTTCAGTATCGAGCAATTAAGATGTTTTAATTTGGGTAAACAATTTTTTAAAAGGTGGCAACACCAATAAAAATGGCACGCTTCTGTTAATAATAATCTACTTCGATATTTTAAAACTGCATGGTTAATTGAAAATGAAATTAAATAATGGTTTTTACGTATGAAAAGTAATGCCCATTTGTTTCTTTTGCAGTCCAGTGATATTTTTGTAGGTGGGAATAGCACAAGCCGGAATTTTAAGCTATATTGCCACGTAACCTTTGAGAGCTGTGTCTTAAACTGCACTGACAGCAGTGTTTTGATACTACCCATTTTATGCGTAGTTTTTTGGACACACTATCGCGCGTGTTCTCGCCTTCTGGAGTACTCATTATTCTAAGCCTGCGAGTATTATTACCAGCAAATTTATTATGAATTATGTAATATTTTACGCGCTCGATAAGCAAATCACAATTATACATTTATACATAAACAAAAATTTAAAATAATGAACAAAGACAAAATGAGTCTCGATGTTCTTAGCGTTTTAAAACGTGTCCTTAAAAAACAAAATAGATAAATGCCTTAAAAACTACCTGGAGCTATTTTTGTGGTTCATTTTATAGGAATATAAAGTGTTCAGTTAATAAAATGTCATGGTATGAAAAATAAGAAATATATAAGATATAATTGAATACAAACAATGAGTAATTTTCCGTGAGTCCAATGAGTACATTCCAACTTTACATTTGTCCTTATTAAAATCAGTTATATTTGGGATTGTTGGAAGAAATTAAATAAATAAACCTACTGCATCACAAGTAGGTAAAACTGAAGAGTATATGCTTGAATATGTTACCATGTGGAGCTCTATCGTCGTAGTTTAACTAGGGAAGATGTCGGTACAGCAAGTGATAATAAAGCTCGCTCATAAATCGTTCTAACCATTATCTCTTGGACCACATGAGTGTGGTCGCGGGCCTGGTTTTGAACATTGAACAGCCATGTTAATTTCAATAATACATCAGTATCTGAATTAATAATACTCAAAAATTTTGATGAATTAAAAGTAAATGAAGTTATTAATTTGGCAAAGATGTCAGGTGACTTGAAATATAAACAAATGGAATTTTGAAGGCAATGTGTTTTTAAATATAATTTCAAGCTTTTTAATTAAACTATCGCGATTTATAGGCCTCATTGATATTATTTATAACCATCTATAAAATTCCTCTTTTAATTCATTTGTAATAAATTAAATGTGTTATAAATTACTCAAGAAAGCCCAATACATAATAGGTAATATGCAAATTATTTAGTATTTATCCAAATTCAAAATGACAATGGATTGAATTCGCTTTCTATCTACACAGGTAGGAAAATATTTGTTAAGTAAAGAGGCATAAGATAACTTTATTAAATATTTCTACACTTTACTACGACAATTCGAACTTGGATTACTTAGTACGAACAGGGTTTTACATTACAGTTCGTCCTAAATCGTCCAAAGTTCCAACTTTGGAATGGGCAATGACGCTCGGGAACCAGCGATTAGACATATTTAATAAATAAAATTAGCAACCGAAACTACTACTTACATTTCCTACTGGTAATATGTTATTTGCCAAATTGGCAACTGAATTACAACCAAGTTTCAAATGTGTAATACTAGTTTTAGTTGTGCTTAACTATGATCACAGGCTGAAATCAACTTTAACCAACAGCTAATTTAGTATAAGCGCAAAACAAACACGTAGGTATAAGTATGTACATTGTTAGTAATATACTATGAAACAAATATTTATATGCAGCAAATAAAGAAAGAGCACAACCAGGGTACAGATTGAAATGTTTTGTGACGTAGAAAACTATTTTGCCTATGGATAGGTATGATTGTGACAGATGTCAACCTATTGAATCTGTATGATTTTATAACCTCACATTTAAAATTTATAAGAATAATGTAGTTATACTCACAAAGTTTTTATAATAAAATAAGAATAACTATTGTTAGAATAAATAATTCTATTTTATACAAAATACATACCATTAAATACCTAGCAACCAATGTCTCTTTTGCGAAACGTTAGTAAATATATGGTTGAAATTAGTTTCAAAGGTATTAAAAAAATAAAATATAACATTTCCCCCCAATTAATAATTTGTAAAAGACCCTATCAATTAAAATTTAATTAAATTGTCAATTTCTATTATACATTGAATAATAATGAAATAACAAATGTTCCTTGTAAATATTTACTAATTATTTTCAGATTCGAAATTATTGACTCTAGCGTATAAATCAACAGATATAGCGAGCAATTATGGAAATGAAGATTTAATTGACAATGTAGATACTATGTTAAAAGCAAACAGCCATTTTAATAATGAAGCATGGCATGAATTGAAAAATTTTGTTTTAGATAAGGAACGCACGAGAAAGAAACCTACTTTTAATGCAAAGAATTTCGACGCTTTGCTATTAGGATATTTAACAAAAAAGCATTATTTTGAGCATGCCAAATCATTCTTAAACATGCTGAAAGAAAATGGCCCTTCGTATAATATTGGTGTTACAAATGCAATGTTATCAATGTATTGTGCTAAGAAAGATGCACAGTTACTTACCGAAGTAGATAAAATGCATATTTTAAAAATATATGATACTATAAAAGCTCAATATAAAATAATCGACACGAGAACCGGTGAAAATTTAATTAACGCTCTAGCCATGATAGGAGAATGGAAAACATGTATAGAAATATTAAGTGAAATGAAGACATTATATATTCCAAGTGCTCTTACTTACAATACTGTCATATCAACACTTTTCAATTACAATCAAGAACATTTGGCTTATCAAATGATTTCAGAAGTCATCAATAATAAAAGGGTAATTCTCCACGAAACATTTGACTCGTGGATAAAATATTGTGAGCGACATTATCCATATAACTCCATAGAATTATTAAGTAAGTTAGAAGAAATATTTATGTTAATGATAAACAGAAATTTAAAAATCAATGAATTGACTGCAACCGAACTTCATAAATCTTTTATTGAACGATTGAAATGGCACGGTGCATTAACCTCAGTAAATGAAAAGTAAGTGTAAAACAAATACAGATTGATGTAGTTAATATATTTTCCATAACATAAATTTTTTTCAACAAAGAAATTTAAAAATGAAACTTGCCAATATTCAGATAAAAAGATTTGTTTAAATTTATAAAATCTCTCTTTTCCTTACTTTGAAATAAAACATTTTAGATAAAATGTATGAAATTAAGTTCTAATAGATAATTAAACTTAAAAATTTTGCAACAATTATTGGTCCTAAAACTTAACGTTAGTAATATAATTTACTTAAAATGTTCACATTAAGTAATTCATTTAACAACTTCCAGGGGAAAATGTCAACTTTGCGGTAATAATCTGAAAAAACTTAGTCTCACTGATGAAGAATTTCTAGAACTACAAACAAATTTTCAAATGAAGGTCTTTATAGGCAAAGACCCGTTTCTCAAATCCACTCCAAAAGAACTGATACAATTCCAGCAGTTTGTGGAGAAAACAGCCCCTTATGATATTGTTCTTGATGCTTTAAATATAGCTTATTCTCGTAGGGGAGACAACCCTAAAGGAAGAGTAACAACATTGATGACTATAGTGAACTATTTTCTTAAACAAAACAAGAAGATATTGGTTTTAGGACGACAGCATATGAGAAAATGGCCTTCAAATGAAATGACCTATATAAGACACAATACATGCATTTATCTAACTGAAGATATGTAAGTATGTTGAAATTGAACTTAATATTTTGGGGAGTTTCAATATTTATATAATCCTAAATTAGGATAACTAGCTTAACCCAATCTGTATTAGTTCAACTCGTAACCCAAACACACAAATGCAACACTTCATATATATAGACATTAATAAATAACCACTATATGTAATATATTTAATTTTTCTTTAATGCAAGAATATATCACTTCTATGTTGTTGACTCCATATGGCCAAATTTGGGCAATAGACATAAAATTAAACAAGAGCGTTGAAGAAAGAAAACATCACAAAACATATTTCTTAATTTAAATGTTGCTTGTAATGAAATAATAAACCTGAAATAAAATTTCTAAAGTAAATTTATGTTGTATTAGAAAGTATTTAATATTCTGAGATATTTTGTTACACCCACCCTGATGTCACTTAGTTTGATGATGTCCTGAATGTTATCATCTGCCACCCTCAGGAATACTATTGATCGGTTCACAATGTCACTGTCTATTGCAAAACTATAATTTAATAGCTATATCTGTTCTGTCATTAATATTGTAATGTTATTCTGTATTCATTGTACGTAATAAACTCTTTCAATATTATTAATGGCAAAAATGATATCATTTATTTTCATATCACTTCGATACTTATTGCATAAAAGAACATACATATTTAGAGCTTCACTTATACTTTGTAAGAAAATTTTTTCTATATTCTTGTATATAATATTTATTTTCAGGACTCAAGATGATACTTTTTTCTTATATGCAGCTTTCAAAAGTGGTCCAAAAACAGATATTGTTTCCCGAGATATGCTCCGTAATCATCGCTTTGTGCTGTTTGATGCTAAATTAAATCAATTATTCCTTAGGTGGCAGTGGGAGCACCAATGGTTTATTGATATAGATAACAAGAATCGTATAAAGGTAATTTTAAATGATAGTGTTTACTGTCTTCGCTCTCTGGTATTTCATGATGTGACAAATCTATTTTGATTATTTATGATTTATAGAAAAATAACCTTCATCATTTTATGTCGTTATTCTGCTAGTATAATATGTTCAGGAGCTAATCTTTGAAAGTTTTTTTCTATAACTCATCTTTCTGTAATTGCACTATAGTAATTCTTACACCATTTTCTGTAATTGCACTATAGTAATTCTTACACCGAAGACACTAAGCTATATATCAATGAAATTTGATTATGTGATAGCAATGCAAACAAACAAACAGACAAGCAAAAATCGTAGACTCTATTATTTTGGTTTTCAGTGTTCCAAAAAATAATGTAAGGATATTTAATAATTAAGAAATTATATTTTGAATAGAATAAACATGACTTGAATAAAATAATACTTTAATAGCGGAAAATGTTCAAGGTGTGCTATTTTATCTTGTTTTTTGATCTACTTTTATTTTTTGTAATTTATCTTCACAGGAATGGGACAAAGTTTTGAAAAATTAGATTATTTTCAAAATTATTGAATATTAATATTAATATTAACATAGTGCAGTAACAAAGTACTCAAAGAAATTTAACCCTAACTTCAGTTATTGTAATATCAATCCCCACATTAACTGACACCACACTTGTTTAGTTCTTTAGAGAACCTTGTAATGAATTTTAGAAAATTTAAGTAAGTGATCTGTTTAAGCTTTATTTCTCTAAACTCAATCAATTTATTTTTCCAGAAACAAAAATTGTCATACACACCGTCGCCACAGAAGGACGTCGGGTGGCATATACCTTATGAACCTGGCAAGAAATTAGACTATGAAATAAACCCTTCCTTACAACCTCCAACCAACTGGCTTTGTCTAATGCCAAAAGACCCCAACAAAACTATTAAAAGTAGTAAATAATGCTTTGTCTATTTATTCATTTTAAACATATTAATTTCTTAAACAGGTTTGAAGAAGTTTTTTTCATATTGTAGGCACAAGTGTAGATCCAAGCTTTCATTAAGTTTATCCTCAATTTCAGTTATTTAAGTTAATAATTTTTTTAAGTTATAGACACTGGATGACAACAAAGAACACTCCGTTACGTAAATATCCTTTTAAGAAATTTAACTTTGAGTGTAATTGTTTACATATGTGTGTTATTTAATATTCGTAACTTTGGAAAGAAATTCTACGAGAAAAAAAAAAATTAAAGCCTTCCGTTTTTTTTAATAAAAGAACCTTTGCAAATAGGCCAATTGGAATGAATAAATATATGTACAAAAATACATATAATGAGTACTCAACATTTGCAATAGAAATAAATGGAATATTTTTATAGCAGTAGAAAAAAGTACATGCACATTTGTACATACGACCTTATAATTTTAGAATAGAGTGTATACTTGTATAGAGTATATGTTAATTTAAAAATGTTAATACCAAATAGAAGGTTTTTTACTTATGAACTAGAAAATAAAACCATATTCCATTTTCCTTACTATTATATTATACGTCTTATTCCTGTGTACAGATTCTGTCCCTAAAAGAAACTGTCCCTTTTTATTTTATATTTTCGTTAAATTATAAAAATATACTGAATACGTAAAATTTTTAATAAATATTTAATATATTATTGATCCTACAAAGACATGAAATTTGTTTAAAAGTGAGTTTATATCATGAATTTTTTTTTACAAATTACAATTAAGTTTGTGAGAATAAAATGTTAAAAATCAGTAAGTGCAAGCTATGTCAGCCCTCTACATAAATTAGTAATAGATGCCTAAAAGATGCCCATCTGTCGCGTTACCTGCAGCTGACCACACAAATTCTATATCACTTCACTTATGCGCAGATGTGGGTGGAGAACATTTTGACTGAACCAAATTAAGTATTTATGCCATAATTCTAAAAAACATGTAAGGGCCAAAGTTTTCCTTACATTGTGAGAAATATTTTTTCTCAAAAAACTTTTTCTCTAAAACCAAAGGATGTATAGTGCTGGATGTATAGTAACATGAAATTGTTTATAAAAATCAATAGCACTAGAATTTTTAAATCCTGATAATTTTGGTTCAATGTCGATAACTTTGGTTTTCAGAGTTGAGTAATCTAAGTATAGATTACTCAACTCTCAATGTTTACTACTTTTTGCAGATTTTTCTGAGCGATCATTTTAGTGACGAGGGCAATATTTAAGCACTTTGCCGAAAAAATATTTAAACATATTCGTAAAAAAAATACATCATATGAATTGTTGAATTCTTTCTTCAGTAAGTTTTCATTTTACACCTTGACAAAATTTAGCCCCTGAAATTAGCCCCAGAATCATAATTTAACTTTTCATACAGAAAATCGCCTATGATTGACAATAGTTTTCACCGAGAGACCGGGACCCCTCCTGATCATTTTTTATTATAGATTTTCTCATTCTACCACCTGTATGCTGGATTGAAGAGAAGTTAAATATTTCCATAGTAAAGCTTGTTACTTCAGGATTTTCTTTTAGAAAATGGACACACAATATAACTAATAAATGAATACTGGATAATGTATGGATTGTTCCACATAATGAGACTGGAAACATTGTGTCCAAGGAATGTTTTTAAATGCTCTGGTTCATTACCCTCACAAGCTGAAAAATAATCAGTCCACATAGCACAGTATGTACATAATTTTTTAGATAAGTATAAAGTATTTGAAGTTGATAGGTGTCCTGTTACATTACACCTATTAAGATTTTTTTTAGAGATCAAAGAAATTATTCCGAAAAAAAATGTTAGTTACTTTTTCAAATTACCTTTGAATCATTTTATATATGTATATATGGCATCAATTTACTTTCGTTTATGAAAAGCATTAACTATCTCCTTAATACATTCAATCATATTAGAACATTTTGATTTCTTTTTCTATGACATTAGAAACCATCGACTCAAAAACTTTACTAACTATCAATAAGATGGAAATGAGTATATAGACAGTAACCTCGATTGAATCTCTGTTTTTGTGGAATAAAGGAATAAATGTGTCCACATTTGCCATTTTCCAATTTTCAATAGTTACTACTACTACTACTACTAGCCAACGCCCACCCTTGGCTTGTCTGCCATTAGGTGGCGCGCCGACCAGTAGAGAAAAGCTGTTTTGTAGGCAGGGTGATCATCAGGGGGCGCCCTCCTCTCCCAATCATCAAGGTAGGGCTTCATCTTCGGGCAAACGTGGAGATGGTCAAAAGACATTCCTGGACGTCCACAGAGCAGGCAGGCATCGCTCCCCAGGACACCAATACGTTTCAGGTGGCACGCCAGGTAGTCGTGGCCCGTGGCACACCGGAAAGCTGCGACACTGACAGCTCTGGGTAGGTCGCGTCGAATAGGCGAATCAATTAGACAAGCCCAGTTCTTTCCGACGGCGGACTGTGTGCGCCGAGACTTGATCCAGGCATGTATCGCTCTGCAGACGGACGACTTAGAGGATGAAAATGACGGAGAGCAGATGGGCTGCTGTAGAGTCGTTTTGTTTTGCCAGTACGTCGGCTTTTTCGTTCCCCTCTATCCCGACGTGGCTCGGAATCCACTGCAGAGTAAGTCGAAAGCCAGCATTCACCAGGTTGGACAGTCTTGCACGACAGAGTTGGGTTTTGGAACAATCTGTGTAGCGGTTGGTGGAGAGTGCCAGAATAGCTGCCTGGCAGTCGATGAGAAAAACCACGCTTTGTGATGTTGTAAGACGCTCCAGTTCCCCGGCGGCCTCGTATATCGCTGCAATCTCTCCATCGTAGTTGGTAAGCGGGGAACCGACGGCAACAGAGCCCTCAAATACTGTAGATGTGAAGCCTGCTCCGGTATTCCCTGTGTTTGGCATCGACGAGCCGTCACAGTAAAAATGCAACCAGTCCTGGGAGGGATACCTGGTGTGGATAGTCTCCAGGGCAGCCATTATCAGGGCAACATCAATTGATTGTTGTTTCGGCAAGTTGTGGTTCATGAGTCGAAGCTCCACATGGGGCAAGCAGGACACAGTATCTGACCTCTGAGGAAAAGGTGCTGGCTCTGGTAGTGGTATGTTATATTTTTCTCTGATAGAGTCAGTTATCGTGAGAGGCGTTTTCTGTGTTTTCAGTCGGGAGAAAGCTTGTTTGTGATGTTTCCATTTACATGGAAGTATTCGTCTTTGTCTTTCCCAGAAAAGAAGTGCAGATCTGTCTCGCCGGCACTGTATCGGCTCAATGTTAGTTTGAGTTTCCATAGCGGCGATAGGTGTTGATTTCGGGGCTCCGGTTATGATTCTCAGTGCTGTATTTTGTGCGAGTTCCAGGGGGGAGACAGTACTTTCACTTGCTGTTATGGTAGCTTCGCCTCCATACTCAAGGACAGGACGAATGTAGGTTTTGTACGTCGTTAGGAGTACGTCTTGGGTAGCACCCCATTTCGTTGCTGTTAGGCGTTTGAGCAGACGACATCTTTTGATGGCCTTTTCGGCAGAGCTGCTAATATGGGCTTTCCATGTCATTTTGTTGTCGATGTACACGCCTAGGTATTTTCTAACACCTTGTTTTTCAAGATTCCCACCCTTGTAAGTCAGATTTATATCTGGCTGTTTTGTCGATAGGCTGAGGACTTGGAATACTGTTTTTTTCGTGCTGACTGTGAGGCAATTTTCATCCGCCCATCTTTCGAGATCTTCGAGGGTCTTATTCAGCGCTGACTCGATGGAAAGAAGAGAGCTACTGCTGGCCCAAATGAACAGATCGTCAGCATACAGTAGTGCCTCCACACCCGGTTTGGTTTTGATAGCATCAAGCACGTCATTAATCATGAGGTTGAAGAGTTGGCAGCTGATAACGGCTCCTTGAGGGAGCCCCTGTCTTTGGATACGGAATTTGGAGCACTGGCCTTGGAATTTTACTCTTTGCAGCGCTCTCCAAGAAAGGACTTTGTCCAGTGGAAAAGCTTTCGCGACAATCCGGCCTTGGCCATCATGTGCAAAAGCATGCCGCGCCACACGGTGTCGTAAGCTGCTTTGAGGTCCACGAGGACTGCTACCGTGGACATCTTCCGGTGAAAACCGTCTTAAACGCACTGAGAGAAAGCCACAACTTGATCCATGGTGTTCCTATGCTTACGAAAGCCAGCCTGCGCATCGTCGATGAGATCCAGATAGCTTGTGGCGAGCGGTAACCTGTTTAGGACCATCCTCTCAGCCACCTTGCACAGGGAACTAGTTAGAGTGATGGGACGATAGCTGTCGATTCTACACGGATCTTTTCCCTTTTTCAAGATTGGTATAACTTCACCTTTTCTCCATTTGCCGGGTACTCCACTGTTCCAGGTGAGATTCACGAGTCTCAGTAGCACCTCATTTGCTGTTTTTCCAAGATGAATCAGCATCTCAGGAAAGATTTGGTCTAGACCAGCTGCTTTTTTCTTTTTACACTGGGAGAGGGCTGTTTCAAGGTCAGTCATAAGGATGTCCTCTGTACAGATTCCACTCAGTGTCTGATCCAGGCATGTCTGAGGAGGAGTCCGAAGGAGGCATGGCTTTACTTTTTTGTTGATCTTAACATTGCTGACACTTGTAAAATGTCTGCAGAGTGCTTCTGCGATTTCAGCATGAGAAGTGAGCTCTTTGTTGTTGTGTAGAATAGGATGTTGTTGCTGTTTATTTTCGTAGTTATTTAAAGTGGACAGGAATTTGTGGGCTCTGGGACCATCTTTTCTGAAATCTAGCCCACCCACAAAGGTTCTAAAAACTTCTCTTTTCCCTGTTTTTATAGCCCGCGTAAGAGCAGCCTGTCTTCCACGAAGCTCCTCACAGTCTCGATGTGATTTAGATCCTTCTGCTTTACGCCTGGCCCTATTTCGGGCATTTTTAATATGTTCAAGGGCTGCATTCCAAAAGGGTTTATATCGCTTGACTTGTCCACGTGGTATACATTTTCTAGCGCACTCGAGGATGCAATTCGTGATGTCTCTTGTGGTTTTCTCTGGGTCTGTTATTGGCACATCTGAAAGCACCTCGCCTGTATGTCGCCGGTATTCATCCCACTTTGTCTTACGAAAGATCCACCTTGGCGCCCTGTTTGGCATTCTTTCTTCCCCTTTCAACTTGCAATTGATAAGCATAGCTCTGTGTCCACAGCCTCCAGCGTCATCAAGTAGGCTGACACGAATTTTTTCCCTTATGTGGGGGTGGGAGATGACGAGGTCTGGCCTTGTGAGACTTCCCGAAAAGGACAGGAATGTCGGCGGTGTGTCCAGTACATCCAGAAGGTTGTCGTCGATAAACTCTTCAAGGTGTTTACCCGTGCCTGATGTTCTATTATAATCCCATCTAGTTGACGGGCTGTTGAAGTCGCCGATAATGATACAATTTGGCTGGATTCATCGTTCCAGAATTTCTAAGCCCGGGATGTTTTCAGGTGGGTTGTAGAGAAAGAAAAGTGTGAAGTGCTGGGACTCCTTCCAGGCTTCAACCTGAAAAGCCTCCAATTTGTCTTGATCTTCCATTTTATGGATTACTTCAGTTTTGCAAATAAGAGTTATCTTTATTCCCATAATTATGCCTGAGGCCACTTGTGTGCTTCTTTTCAGAATGTGGTTCGTGTATCCTGTAGTTGTGTAGAACTGGGAACTCTCGGTGGAGGCACCTGCCTCAACAATGACATATACATCCGCATCCGTTTTCAGGACGTTTCGTTTTAGTTCTAAGAACTTGTTGTTGCTTAGACCTCCGGCATTCCAAAAAATGACTTTGAGGCCTGCGTTCTGGCGCTTAGAAGTGCCGTTTGATAATTGTTTTCTTCGCATGGTCGGCGCGCAAAGTGGCGAATCGCTGTTGCTCATTTAGCGTTACCCAGGGGACACGTGTGAAGATCACGGACGCGAGCAACTTTGTCCCCCAATTTTCAATAGTTGAAATTGGATTAATTCTGAAAATTAACCCAATTTCAACTATGAAACAAATATCCTATTTATCTTTATCGGAGAGACTGACGTGTATGCACAACTTTTATAAAAGATGCTTGCATTGCATCTGGTCCAGACTCTTTACGTATGTCTAAACTGATCAGTACTTTCAGAGTTAGATGGCAACAACAGATCCTAATCTGATATTTGGAATATTCATAGAGATTTTAATATTTTTAAAATGTACCAATATTTCTTTTGCATACCCCAGGCTAAAGTAGGAAGCAAAATGATTTGTAATGCCAAGAGTATCCATTAATACTTCCATCGTAATCCATTTGAAATGGGCTACAATTTTTATTCCTCGTAAGACACCTCGTCTGCGTCCTGGTCTCTCATAAGCAAATTCTGCCTTGCTCCCATCCGCCTCATAAATTCTTACGAGAGTCACATGATGTTGCCGGTAACTTGATCATTTATTGTCCACGTCCAAAGAAAATAACCTCGGCTCGATTCGGGATTCTCACTTCCTGCTTTTAATTTGACTTTGTTTAAAAAACTTTCGTAGTGATGGTATATTCTGGGAAATTAGTGGAAACAAGATTTTTGTGAAGTTTACCTTTGCAGACTCCGCCAACCATTTTGTCAACCGCTCCGCTTTCCCTCGTTCAACATAAGTCGTGTGAGCATTGTTAGCAATATTATTCAACTCCTACGAACCACTTTGGTCAAAATTCTAAGGTCCCTCAACCAAATACCATCCATCCCTTCTCTCATGTTTCTCTTGGTCTGACAATTGTCAATTCAAACTGCCAGGGTCAAAGATATCACCATCCCTTCCGTCCAATCCCATAAAATTCGAACTACAGAACAGTTTATCCTCAATTATTGACCCAAATATGATCATAGAACACTTTAATGGTCGTCTCCCTATTGGAACTCCACCTGAAGTAACTTCCCGGGGGAAACCCTATCCGAAGCAAAACCTTGGTGAACTCCCTAGGGGACGCATTGGCAACTCTCAGGGGATGCTATTGTGAACACCAGGACGGCTTTGGTCTTTGGTTACTGAATGATGACTCCACAACACGAGTTACTATCTCATATCCTGAAATATTCTGTGGAGAACCTTTTGGAAGCGTCATTTCCCCCATGTTATTATTTTCCCACATTATATGTGGGATTTAAATATGACCAAAATTCCCTCTCCAAAAATGGCAATATGGGCAAGATTCCGCTCATTCCTTAAGGTAGGATGGTTTCTCTCCCTGCATGGACCTGGATAGCATTGAATCCAGCTATGACCAATTTACAAAAGCTATGGACCTGGTCGCTGGGAGCTTTATCCAACCAAAGAGGAATACTCACCCTTACAGATCCTGCTTTCCTTGGTAGGAAGGAAAATACTCTACAGCAGTTAAATCCGTAAAGAAATTGAAGCGAGACTTAAATCTATGTCGGAAACTAACTTCCACTTTTTCGAAAAACGGGTTTCCAAATAAAACGAATTATCATTAAAAAAACATGGGAAGGCTGAAAAAAGTTCTGAAAAACATTTTTCTATTAAAGAGTTAGATTTAATGATAAGAACTTTTCCTTTTGTATTAATGGAATCATATTTGATGCCGAATCCTCCATTCGATGTTTATTTGATTGTCTGTTTGATATCAACCTTCGTTGGAATACGCCAAACCAGGCGGAGTGGTTTGCGGAACATATTCCATTTTCCCAAGCAATCAATTTAGCTTCAGAAAAAGCTAAAAGTACGATGGTCAATCTTAGACTCTTGATCACCGACAACCAAATTGTCGTCTCTCTGCAAGTGTTCGACGTAGCTGCCTTTTTAAACCTTTCCTCAGCCTACGATAATGTAAACTTTCCCATCCTTAGGAAAATTCTTCATAATGTGGGGATTCCAATCAAGATTACAAGTCTCCTCCTCAATTTTCTTTTAGAAAGAACAATCACTGCTAGAGCTCCTGGAACAATATATAGTCTTACGTGATTCATTAATCTATAAATCATTTTTATCGTATGTTGCAGTACACTGAGAATCTGCTTTTATATACTTCTTATAAATTAATAATGGTTACCGAAAATATTTCAAAATCTGCCCATGTTAACTCGATTAAATGGGTACCTAAGTTCTCACAGTATGTATTTATCCATGAGTTCTGTGGTCATTTTCACTAGAAAAAGAATACATTTCCCTGTATGTATTCCATGTAACTTCCTTTCTTCCTTGATACCTATATTTCCCTTATATCAGGTTAATTTGAATATTCTCCATGCGGTTACTGGAGTGTAATGGGTCTCACACACTACCAAGCTAAAATTTATCGATAAGATTCTGGTACGCAGTCATCTGAACTATATATCAGTCATCCTCGACCCCATATCCAAAACTCAATCCATTAAATTAGCCCCCGTTTAATTCTATGTACTAGTATGTGTTCAGCCTTTCCTCATTGCTGACTTCCAAAAAGGTAAATTCCTCTCAAATACATTTTATTAAAATTACACATTTGTTCTGTACAGTTCGATGTAACTCCGTAATTCACAAATGTAAATTTATGTAAAGTGTAGACTACAAATACCAATTCGCCATTCACTTCTATCTTGAATCATTTTTGAATGTATTGGAAACGAATATACACAGATGTATCAAAGATTTCGAAAGGCAATAATGTCGGTGCATCTTTTTGCTATTTCTGTTCAGCGTATTTCCGCCCCCTAAAGAAATATTCAGTATTCTACAGGAAATACCGGGCTATTGACAAGTTCTTGAGATATAATCGATATAGTAAGATGCGCTAACTCCTGATCTTCTCCGTCCACTTAAATTCTTTACATTCCTCCTCACTAATCAGTTTTCCTGAAAGTGTCACTTCCTAACTCTCGAATTAAGCCACTTATGCTTGATTTAGAGAGTTCGAGATCGGACTACGTTCTCGTACGGATCCATAATCACAGCGACTTAATAGGTAATGAAATAGTCAATGCAAAATGGGTTCGGCGACAGAATCGGATACGAATGTTTTCTCACAATTGAGGAGAGCGAACTAAGTTATTTTATTTTTGGATGCCTTTTAATAAAAAATTAATTCGTTTATTTATAAATCATTAAAACATAAAATCCACTTTCTCCTATTAATACTAGATACCTTATATAAACCCATTCTAAAACTAGTTACACAACATATAAACTAGTTATACATAGAACAACATCAAAATCTAGGACTTTTTTAAATTTATGTGTGTATTCCTAGTTTTATATTTGTTATATGCGTATATGTTTGTTTCATGTTCATCTGTATGTGTAGTTATATTTTTATTATCAGAAAACATATTTTATATTTTTACTTTGTTTATTTAATTTTATTTCAATCCTCAGTTTATTTAAGTTTTATTATAGAGCCCAGCAATAATATCAGTTATCCAAAAAATTATTAATTCAGTGTCGACTAGCTTCAAAAAAATAAAAAATATAGAACGAACACCCATAAATTAAGAAAAAATTAAATGTCAAACGTCAAAAGATACACTGCCAAAAACACAGGCTAAAAACTCAACATTTGATATAAACCTTAATTACTATATTAGAACATAAAATAATACTATATTTTTTGCAAGAATCATAAATTAAATTACATTTTTCATTGACAGAAAGCTATAATGGAGAATAAAATGCAAAAGATGCCCAAAGTGGCCAAGGTATATTTATGCATACATTTAAAGTTTTGTTTATTTGATTTAAAATTTTTATTAAAACTGTTTTAATGTGTGCTTCCTATTTCAGGTCAAAAACAAAGCTCCAGCTGAAATTCAAATTACTGCTGAACAACTATTGCGAGAAGCTAAAGAACGAGATTTAGAAATCTTACCACCACCGCCAAAACAAAAAATCTCCGATCCCGATGAACTTAGAGATTATCAGCATCGCAAGAGAAAAGCATTTGAAGACAACATTCGGAAAAACAGAATGGTTAGTTATAATTCTCATAGGCGTAAGCAACTGTGCATTGGGATAACTTGGGCCTTTTTCGGGATAACATTTTCCCATTTTCTTTTTCTTATTTCTCATTTCTCATTCCAAAAAAACTAACACACCAAAAATTCCCCGAATCTACTGTACATGAAATGTACTACACTTTTTTATAATACAAAATTATCTGTAATAGAACAGGGTTTAAGGTCTCTCTTATATTCATAATTTGAATATTTGCGAATATTTCAATAGTTGTATGATAATATACCAATATTATATAATACACATTAAACCCAATTAATATTTTATGGACGAATAATTTGCATGAGGTAGTGATATATAAATGTAATCTCAATCTTTTCTAAAAGTTTGTTTTTATTACAGGTCATTGGAAACTGGTTGAAATATGCTCAATGGGAGGAATCACAGAAGCAAGTTGCAAGAGCTCGTTCAATATATGAAAGGTCTCTCGATGTAGATCACAGAAATGTCACTTTGTGGTAGGTATTATAAATTATAATTAAAAAACATATGCTATTCCCAAAAGTGTATGCTGTTTATCAAATCATTTTTTAATATACCACAATCACAATATATAAACAGCTACGACTACTATAAACTCAAAAAATTAAGGATGTATTTACAAAATATTGCATTGAGAATGGGTAATTACTCGTTGGAAATTCACTAATCGCACATAGGAACACCATTTGTTGGTATGTAACAACTTTAAAGTCCTATCGCCCTATCTTTAGCGCTTATGTCTATAAGCGCTCTCAGTTATATAGAAAAAACCATCTAATTATAAAAATTCCTTCAATCAAAAGATCCATCAATCATTACAATTATAACTAAACGATCAATCTTTCATTAATCCATCAGTAATTCTTCAATATGGTTGAATGTCTAATGTTCACTTTACATTATATTGTAAATAAAATGAAAACATGTGTTTTATATGTTTTAGTAACCAGATTTATTTATTTTGCAATATAGAAATTACATCGATACAAGAATAACAAATAGTTATAATTTTGCCAATTTTCCTTTTTTCTGACTGCGCTGAAATAATTTTTGGAATATCCAATTTGACGGGATGTCTAAAATAAATAGAAGTAATTAGTTAACAATTAAGTCTACTAATCTAATTAAATAATATTATATATATATATATATATATATATATATATATATATATGTATATATATGTATATATATATATGTATATATATATATGTATATATATATATATATATATATATATATATATATGTATATATATGTATATATATATATGTATATATATATATGTATATATATATATATATATATATATATATATATATATATATATATATATATATGTACTTTATTACGTTACCTAAACTGTCAAATACAAAATTTAAAATAATCGACACCATAAATTTTTTTCGAAATGCGAGATGAAGAGCTGAGATGAAGAGCAGAATGACCGTTCAGAAGCGCTCAACGCGGAATGACTAGTAAATGTAAAATGCTATTTCACCTGGCCAACAAAATGTATGAAATTGGAACTTTATTTTTGTTCAGTAAATGTTTTTACTATTTTGCTATTGTTTTGTATTCTTTCATCAAATTAAAGAAGAGTTTCTTTTGCGTTTAAAATTAAGGTATAATTGTATAGAATGAAACCTCCAAACTTGCCCTTTAGTGATTTTGACGAGGAATGAGTTGCAAAAACCCAATTTTCATGAAATAAATGTATGAAACAAAATGTAGTCTACTTGAATTATTGATTTTTATTATAGATATTTTCTATAAAATGAATTATGGACAATTTGATTTATTTTCCATATCATTATGGAAAATTGGATCTATTTTTTCATATCATTTTACTACATGTTCCCAGAATTTATACTAAACTTAGCAGAAATAGACGTTTTTCGTCAAAAATGTAAATACGCCCTTAACCGCATATGGACACATGTATTGGTTGATGTATCATATATTTGAAGGACATTTTAACTTATGTATATTTACTATACCTAGAAATCTAGTAAAAAGCTTATAAAACACATAGTTTATAAAAATTAATGGCAAGTGCCAATGTTTGTTTCCTGTTCTCTATGTCCTGCTTTGCATGTAAAGAAATTCCAATGTTAAGGATATAATGTGATGCAGACATTATGTTGGATTGTGCAATGACAAAGAGTCCAAATATTTTGTTACCTAAAATTACTTACTTACAACTGAAAATGTTCTTCTAATGACAAAATCCTAAAATTACTGAAATGTGAATATGGTAAAGTTCATAATCAAACAAGTGCAAAGTGAAACTATTGTGTATTTAAAATAGTCGGCATCCACTATTAAAACATCATTGAAGACCTTGCTGGATTAAGCGTGTTATGAAAAACCAGATTGCATATGTTCCAGACCTTAGTCATGAAATTAGTTTTACACAAACTCATCACTCCCACTCAGCAATGCGCATTAAGATGTCCACATACAGAATTAGTAGATGACAATACCGTTTCAAAATCTTATGTTATGGTTAAAAATTAAAAGTGTGATATTAGTTTCCAGTAGTTAAGCAGTAGATTACTCAAAAAAAAACATTATGCCACCATTATGGATTATTCTTAAAATACATTTTGATTTCAATTTTACATTTGTTTTGTATTATGCTTAAAAGACTCAGACTTTAAAAGTTGGTTCCTTTGTGGTTTTTGGCTTAAATAGCAGGTTTCATCTTGAAATTTTTATAAATTAATTCCAGTATCGATAATCATTATGTATGGTATATTATATAGTAATGTACGTGTTTTTCTTGTTTGCAGGTTAAAGTATACGGAGATGGAAATGCGTAACAGACAAGTCAACCATGCTCGCAATTTATGGGATCGAGCTGTTACAATATTGCCTCGAGTATCACAATTCTGGTATAAGTACACTTACATGGAAGAAATGTTGGAAAATATTGCAGGAGCTAGACAGGTAAATTAAATGAAATGCAGTTGGTGAAACAAAATATTTTTTTCAATAAATAAATAAAATATTAAAAATATTTTATTTATTTTTGTATTAAAATTATTGTTACAATTAAATCAAATCATAAGTTAGATTTGATTTAATTGTAACAATAATTAACCTTTAGTGTCAGCTTGATAAATACAATATTGACAATATACGAGGGAGCATTCTTAATTTTGGGGAATGGGAGGGTTAAGAAGTTAGAATAAAAATACAAATTTATTTTTCTTTTTCAATATATTCACCTGCTACCCTAATACATCTTTCCGATCTTTCAATTAGCTTATAAAAAGATTGTATTATTGATTGATTGATCGTAAAGATTATATTGATTGATCATAAAGATTGTACGACTTAACTTCATAAAAAAAATTTTTATCTTTGTCCGAAAAATTAACTGAAACTGCGTCTTTCACTTCTTCATCGCTTGGCAATTCCTTCTCACAATTTTCTGTTTTTAACTTTGGGAATAGATAATAATCTCTGGGTGCCTGGTCAGGACTGCAGTGTGAGTGATTCAAAATATCGAAGCCAATCTCATAGAGGGCAGTCAATGCAATACGACTCTTGTGAACAGGTGCATTGTCTTGCAGAAGGAGGATTGGTTAATTTTCTTTTTTCATTTCAAGTGATTCTTTCAATTGTTCTAGTATTTTCCGGTTATGGAAACACCTTTATTTTTATAATCTATCAACAAGATCTCTTCTGAGTCCCAAAAGACTGTCGCCGTGATTTTTCCAGTCTTCTGTGACACCTTAAACTTCTTAGGTGATGGTGTGCCTTTTTTATGCCACTACATAGAGTCCTGTTTGAACTCAAGTGCATAATAATGAACCCAAATTTTATGTCTAGTAACAATTCAACTCAATAATTCTTCCTTGTTGTCACTACAGAGGTCCAAAAACACTCCACGCGGTGTTGTTTTTGGAGACGGAATAAGCGAAATAACTTTATAATAGCACAGTATTCATCAGTGTGTACTCATTTTCTTCCCAATTGAGTTGCTTGGTCGACGATAGTTCAAAGACTAATGGCACGATTAAGATAAAACTTACTATTTATACTAACAATGAATCACAGAACTCATTACATCTCATTAATGTAGAGTACATTACTAATGGCCTAATTACCAATTCCACGAATTTAAAAACGTACCCTCGTAAATATATCATAGTAACTAATAAAATAGATAACTATGTCAAAGTGTCATAGAGTTGGCTAAGTGTCCTAGTTAACCTCGTGATTGGAAAATCGTAAAGATTGTACCATTAATTCACTTTGTCACTGGCTACAAAAATGGATAAATTTCTGGACTAAAAACTATAAAAAACTGTTAGAATTACAGAAATTACTCGAACAGATGCAATAGCTACCGACAGTTACAGGAAAGGATATAAGAAAACCTGCTAACATTTAACTTTTGCAAAACCTATTAACTTTTATGAGTTCGGTTGCAAATCTGTTAATATTTTATCGGTTGCAAACCTGTTTCTGTAAATTTTGTAAAGAGGTTTTTAACCAACAATAAGTCATTAATGTTGGTGTGGATTGCTGAGGATAATAAAGAAGAAATGAACTTTAACTTATTGGACAATAAAGAGGAAGAACTAATCTTATTTCAGACAACTATATTTTTACCTATTTTAATTTCACAGTGCTCCTATTTTTTTATATATATCACATCTATTTTAATATTTATTTGTATAATCTCAGTATGTTTATGCCCTACTGGCCTATGAAATTTATCAGTACTATTAGCAAATAACATGTTTTAAAAACTGTATTACAAGAATATAAGGTTTTACAAAGTCTAAAGTTTAAAGGCAAATAAGAATGCAAAAACCTCCAATTTCAGCATGTTGTATCTACTAATTGTAGAATAAATATATAAATAAGTAGTTTATATATAACTACAAGATTATAGGCAATTGCACAGTAAAAGCTACAAAATTTTAGTTGTTTTTTTATATTTACAACTGCATAATCTATTAATGAAGTGAAATTAATTTTATGCTCGTTGCCAAAATGCTATGAAACAGTGGCAACGAGCAACCCTTTATTTATTCATTCAGTTTAATTTGTCAATGATATCATTTTGTTTTCCCTTTCATTTCTCAGAACTTTTATAAATTAAGTAAAGATTCTCTCCAAACAATGTTTTATATTCTTTGCCACATTGAAAATATTTCATTAACGCTTTTCATTGTAAATTTTATTACTAATGATTACAATATTGCTTCATTGAATAAGTAAAGACTCTCGGAACTTAAACTTAATGACATTTTTTAGGTATTTGATAGGTGGATGGAGTGGCAACCTGACGAGCAAGCATGGCAGACCTACATTAATTTCGAACTTAGATACAAAGAATTGGATAGGGCAAGACAAATATACGAAAGGTTTGTAATGGTACATCCAGATGTAAAAAACTGGATCAAGTATGCAAGGTTTGAAGAGAATCATGGTTTTATAAATGGAGCAAGAAAAGTTTATGAACGAGCTGTAGAATTTTTCGGAGAAGATACTCTTGATGAGCGCTTATTTATTGCCTTTGCCAAATTTGAAGAAAATCAAAAAGAACACGACAGAGCAAGAGTCATATATAAATACGCCCTTGACCACATTCCAAAAGAACAGAGTTCAGAACTCTACAAAGCATATACGATACATGAAAAAAAATACGGTGATAGATCAGGTATTGAAGATGTTATAGTTAGTAAGCGTAAATATCAATATGAACAAGAAGTTAAGGAAAATCCCACAAATTACGATGCCTGGTTTGATTACCTTCGGCTGGTGGAGAGTGATGGTAATGTAGATATTATACGAGATACGTATGAACGAGCTATAGCCAATGTGCCACCGAGTAAAGATAAACATTTTTGGAGACGCTATATCTACCTGTGGATTAATTATGCACTGTTTGAAGAACTAGACATGGAGGATATAGAACGTACGCGGCAAGTTTATCGAACTTGTTTAGAATTATTACCTCACAAACTTTTTACATTTTCAAAAATTTGGCTTATGTACGCACAGTTTGAAGTACGATGCAAAAATCTAACACAAGCCCGAAAGACATTGGGATTAGCACTAGGAATGTGTCCTAGAGACAAATTGTATCGTGGTTATATAGATTTAGAAATACAACTTAGAGAATTTGATCGTTGTAGAATTTTATACCAAAAGTTTTTAGAATATGGACCTGAAAATTGTATCACTTGGATGAAATTTGCAGAGTTAGAAACATTATTAGGAGATATAGATAGAGCAAGAGCTATTTATGAATTGGCCATAGGGCAATCTCGTTTGGATATGCCTGAACTCTTATGGAAGAGTTTTATAGATTTTGAAGTTTCTCAAGGAGAAACGGAACGTGCGCGGTTGTTATATGAAAGGTTGCTTGAGAGAACTGTGCATGTTAAAGTTTGGATGTCTTATGCTAAATTTGAATTGAATGCTGAGAATCCTGAAAATATAAATACCGAGATGGCCAGGAGAGTTTACGAAAGGGCAAACGAAAATTTGAGAGGAGTCGGAGAAAAAGAACCCAGGGTTTTACTATTGGAAGCATGGAAGGAATTTGAAACTCAGATTAATGATGAGATTCATCTAAATAAAGTTTTAGAAAAAATGCCTCGTAGGGTTAAGAAAAGACAAAAAATTGTTTCGGAAAATGGAGTTGAAGAAGGTTGGGAGGAAGTGTTTGATTACATATTCCCAGAAGATGAAATGGTTAAACCTAATCTTAAACTTCTTGCTGCTGCAAAGCAATGGAAGAAACAGAAAGACACCACTGCATCAGAGTGATATTTTACTAAAGTTATATCTTTCTGTTAAGAAAGGGTATACAAAAGACTATTAAAAGTATTTGTACGGAAAAATAAATAACAAAATAATTGTAAAAGAACACTTTATTTCATTCTATATTTTAGTTACAATTAATGAATATAAATACTTAAGGGTATATAATAAATCACTACGAGAAAATTTTATAGTAGTATTAGTATATTTTCAATCTACATCTTCTGGTCTAACTGGATGTGTTAATGGGATTACAGACTTCTTATTAACATCCCTCGAACAAGCTTTCCGCATATCTGAAAGTAATAAATACATAATATACATTATAATGGTAAATATCACCTTTATTTTTCTAGAAAAAAAAACATTATTTTAACACATGTAGTCACTAGAGCATGTTAAACACCAACAACAATATGTTCAATCAATAGCCAACAAGAGTATGAGATAGACCAGATTGGTGAGATTGGAATATTTAGAAATCTAATCGGTTATAAGCTAGCAAATACTTACTATATAAGCTTTATATATTTATTCTAACTAAAATTATAAATGCAAAAATGAATTTGTTTCCATTTTCATACCTACTTAACTGACCTCTGTAAAATTTGGTACACATGCAGCCTGTGTGATGGAGATAAATATAAATACTTATATTTTTATCCAGAATAAATCATTTTTTTTCAGTAATTAAAAACTTGGTAAGCAAGAAGTTCAAAGTACAATGTATGCATTAAATCTATTGTTTGCATGTTTGGAAAGCCAAAACATGCATGTGGTCGAACATCCACACGGTTGAAGCCACAAGTAAAAGCTAGTGAGTGTGGAAAGGAAAAGAAACAATTTTCTTTTTTTTATTTTAAAATTTTTATTTAATCACTTAAAACATGGACAAACCATTTCCAAAATTAAGGGTAAGGATTCTGTATTAATGATAAAAAGATCTTTTTTTTGAAGGTCATTAAATCATTATATCTTAAGGAAAGTAGAAAATCTAGAAAAGATGATTCTAAATAAGTATCAAATCAAGTACTTTTTTACTCATATTTATTTCACTGATCAGTTACAGACATTGTCCTATATACAAAATTATGTTACTCACCATAAGCATCTTCATCAGGATCACCAGAGTAATATTCCAACACCGTCCTATATACAATGTATCCCAGATTCTTGTACATATTAATGGCCACTTTGTTACTCACTCTTACAAACAAATCCACAAAGTAGGCATTTTTTCTATAACAAAATTAAATAATAATAAGAAAATTATTCACAATTAAATGAAACTACGTGATGTAGTATTATTTCTACTTTCTTTAAATTATTTACCACGACCTAGGTTTCGTTGTATTACAACATCTTCAGGTGAGCTATTGACAAATAAAAGATCTTTGTTAATAGCCCACCTGAAGATGTTGTAATACAAGAGACCTAGGTAGGTTGTGGTAAAGAAAGTAGAAATAATACTCCGTCACGTAGTTTCATTTAATTGTGAATAATGAATTTCTACAAAATTAACGCCAAATATATTCAATAAGTAAATTAATTACAAAATAATGCAAAAGCAACTACTAAGTTTATTGGTTTTTGAAATAAGTGTATTTTTTAAAGGTAAAATTATAATGAGAAGTAAAAAAAAACGTAAATGATTTAAATTTATAGCCTTTTTCGCTGGAGCCACTTTAATAAGAGCTTAAGACAATAACACCATATAACAATTGGATAGAAATCTTTATTTCCCATCACACCATCAAACCGTTTCTCTACACTGGTAAAACATATGATATTATCCTTTTTTATGTAAATCCTATGCACAAATATTTCAAATTGAAAAGCACTGCATATTATAAAATAAATCATATTGGAAAGTGGAAGTTGACGGTGCCAATAAAATATTTTATGTGGCCGGAACCTCTAGATAATCACCTTCAATAATTATACTGGAGATGATAATTTCAATCATACAAATTATATATCAAGGCACAGAAAAGAATAGGATGATAATTTTGCTATTTTTCAGCCTCACCACTCTATCAACCTCGCTGAAATATATAACGCCACATGTATAACATTACACTTATATAATAAAACAAACTGAAAAAATTGTTTGATTCGAGGAAATTATATTGTCATTTAGAGATTGCTGTAACATTACAACAGTGACATTCACAGACATCATTCATCTATCCCTATGGATTGAACAAATCTATATTTATCATTTATATTTAAAATTTTTATAATTTAAAAAAAATTTAATTGTAATAAAACTTAAATATGTTTATTTTAAATTTCTGTCCTCAATAGCTTGTAAAAGATTACAACATCACAGTTGCTGGGCTAATACTTCTGAATCAATAAAATGGTACCCAGTGTCTAAAGTTATTTTTTTTAAAGTGTTTCGAATGAGGTGAATGTTTATACTGTGTCCTCAAGTGAATACGTAAGAACTGGCAAGTGTGGCATATATGTAATTTATATTGCCATGTGAAACAATTTAGTCTTCACTGCCATAAATCTTAAAAAAAAATTATTTTTATTGAAATTATGTGGGACTTTAACTTCTGATTGTTTCCTCACAAGTTGCTATTGACAGTAAATCAAAACACCAAATGGTCACTTAAGAGACAATTTGTATGATATTTATAAAAACTTATTTAAATTACAGTTTTAACTCTTGATTTACCAAAAAATTCTTTCATGAAAATATAATTTTTAATACAAAAACTTTATTGATTACTTCTATTTATTTTTATTGTGGTTCATAAAAGGCAAGAAATGTTGTGTTCATAAAAGGCAAGAACAAACTTGAGAAAAGTTTAAAAACAAGCTAGACGTTTCTTTAAAATAATTAAAGAATGTTTCTTGATTGTTCCTTAAAATTAAATTATAATTTCTTTAATGTTGCTGCTAATGTTATAGCTATTTCTTAAAGTTACCAAAATGTCTTAAAGTTCCTCTCGAGTTTACTAAACTGTCCCTTAATCATGAGAAGTTATTTGAATATTTAAATTCATAATATTTTTCATTGGTCATTGTAAGTATTCATCTTTTTTATCCTAATTGCTACACAAGTATTGTAGACAGCACAAGTTGATTTTTTTAATATATTTGACCTTTTCGGAAAATATTAATGTAATTTTTTTCTTTCAACTAAAAAGATTAAAATAAATTTTAATGAATAAAATTTATTTTAATCTAAATAATAGGATTTTATTAATTAATTAACGATTTCGGAACACAGAGGAAAAATTTACCAACAGTATTATCATTTAAGACACAATATTTTTCACCACATGAAAAAATTGCACTGGATATTTTAAAATCTATTTTCATGGATTTTCTATTAAATTCACCTGTTACAGAAAAAATCAATTTTTCTAGTTGTTTTGTAAATAGTAACTGGAAATAAACCGTAGGTACAAACAATAGTGAATCACCTTTATTATTATTGAAATTGCCTTGTATATTTCAACTATAACCTTCAATGTGTCAGCAACCAATTGTGTGTACTCTACATAATTAGATGGAGCGTAAAAACCAAATTTGGAATTTTTATCTTCCCTCTACGATTAATTGTTGATTCTGTGCAATAAAAATACAAATGCTAAGTTTTAATAACCCAATAAAATCACTAAAAATTCATAATTCTTTTACAGGAGCGCTTTCATACTTTGGGTATTCTATTTTTTGGTTTCGTAAAGTCGTGCTAATCACTACACTTCTCTGCAATAGTTAATAGTTTTACGATGACGAAATTCGTAAAACAAGACAATATTTGTGTGTCGATGTATTAAAAGTATTATTTGCGGGTAACAAACATTACATTCTATATTAAGAAAGGAAAAGACTTATCAATAAAAGAACTATATGAAATTACATATACTGATTTCAATTTATAGAAGACCAGAGAGAACAGCGTAAGATGTATATTGGATAAGCTTCATTTCCACAAAATGTTCATAAAATACTTAAAAAGTGGAAGTACAAAGGATCTTGGCACTCCAAATACATTGAAATCTAGATTGATAGGTCCTTCTAAATTTAAGTCTCTTTCTAGTGATTCCTCAAACAATGTGTTGGTTTTTTTTTAAATAAAAAAAGGGAGTCTATGTTTACCTGGTGACAAAGCTGGGGTTTAGATTAATCAGCACCGGATGTAGTAAATGCAGCATTATTAGACATATATGTTATCAGTGGTAATAAAAGTTGAAAGGTACTCAACTAAAATAAATTATGTCATGAAGATAACATAGTACGACAAGATCTTAGAAATATTTTGGAAGATTAAACTTCGGTAACTTTTTCATATTTCAATGAGCGCAAAGATAAATCTTTAGTCCTGTCTAAGATAGAAAAAGCACAACTATTACAGAGAACTATTATTAGAAGAGCACCTTTCATTAATTTCTGAGCTGGAATCTAATTATCTTAGATATTTTGCAGTCATGTCGAAAATTTCAAAAAGCATTGCAAAGTTTCTGCAAGATAAATTTAAAAATTGGTCATCAATGATGATTATACAAAAACCTAACAGGTTTCGCCATTTCCGTTACTAAAGTTTATGCTTCAATATAAATGCACTATTGGAAAGAACGCATTCTTTGCGCATCCTGAAAATTTATTGTTAGCCATGCTTCACAATGAGCAACAAGACATAAAAGAATTTTTACTTTTGAGAATTTTGGAGTTGAGAGCCTTGTAAGAGTAAGAAAATATGTGAGTTTATTTGTGCATCTTGAGTTTGATGCACCTAATTAATATTATTTTATAGTCTAGTCTAAAAAAATACATTTCTGAACCACTACTAATAATGTATAATAATAATGCATAATTAAAAGAAATAATCTCATTTGAAAACAAACTGTTACATCTTAAAAAGTATCCTTGTCATATCCAGGTAGTTAAACAGGCTGAGGCTTTACTATCTGTTTATGGATCAGAGGCAAAAGGTGGATACATAAGTAAACTTATCACTGAGACTTCGCTATCTGTTCATGAAACTGAGGCAAGAAGTGGATACATCAATAAACTTGTCACTGAGGCATTGCTATCTGTTCATGGACCAGAGGCAAGCGGTGGATACATAAATATACTTGTTACTGAGGCTTCACTATCTGTTCATGGATCTGAGGCAAGAGGTGGATACAAAATAAACGTATCACTGAAGCTTCGCTATCTGTTCATGGATCTGAGGCAAGAGTTGGATACATAAGTAAACTTATCACAGAGGCTTCGCTATCTGTTCATGAACCAGAGGCAAGAGATAGATACGTCAATAAACTTAGCACTGATACTTCGCTATCTGTTCGTGGATCTGAGGCAAGAGATAGATATGTAAGTAAACTTATCCGAAACTTCTCTATTTGTTCATGGACCAGAGGCAAGAGGTAAACATAATACATAAGTCTAACATAATAACTTGTCATTGAGGATACATAAATAAACTTGTCATTGAAGCTTTGCTAACCGTGAACCATAAGAGCAAGAATAAAATCAAGGTAAATTATGCCATTTTCGAGACGAAATCACAGTAATAAACAGATTGTTGCAGAGTCGGACACTAGTGATGAAGTAGATATTATTTAAAGTAATTAAAATAAAATAATAGCACATTTTCAATGATATCTCATTGAAAAACCAACTCGTGAAGTTATCGCACTAAGCAAACAATTCTATATTTTTTATGTTATCAAGCAGGTACTACTACATACAAGAATAATGAAATTAAAAAAAATTTGTATCACTCCAAGGACATACAAAGGCACTGGAGTTACTTAGTACATAAGTTGGGTTCACTCTATGCAACTAGACAGTACAGCCAAACAAAGTTGGAATAATAAATCATATAAAGACCTAATCAAGCTAACTTCTAACTAACTGTACTTCCTCCTTTACTCCTAACTGTACTTCTTTAAACGTACCCAGGTTAATTTTTAACCAAAAAAGAAACTAATCTAGTGTGGCTGTTTCGAAAATAAAGTCCACCAGTGGTTGAAATTAGTATACAGCTTACCTATGCACATATGCGTGAGCTGCTCACATTTATTATAAATTTTGCACCAAGTGGAATTTTTGATACTTTTTTCTAAGTATAAATATAATCAATGGAAAACCAAATAGAAGCTTCTTTCACCAAGTACTTTTGTCATCCAACGTTTATATAAATCTACAGACTTGTATGTCAAATGTTAGTGTCATTGTTTTCAGTTATCTTTCACCTCTTAAGAGCAAGTTTCATTGACAAGAAAGTTTTTTTATACACCATTCAATTACGAAAGATCAAAGGAAATGTGTCTCAAACATATAATGTCGCATTGTTTTAAAAAACACAATAGTGCCGTTACACAAGTTACATTTATATGTTTTATGAAAATTTTAATATTCTCTATATATGTCGATAATTCTAATCTGGAAGTTACCAGCTTTGAACAGAGCCAGAAATTTAATCTAAAAAATAAAGAATGTTGTGGCCGCACACTCACTATACATGCAGACTTCATCACAGCCATGGTGAAGAAAACCCACAATATACTGTTTAAAGTATAGATACTTTAAAAATAGCGCAAATAACTGTCCATACCCATCTGACAAATGGGTGTTACAACAAAGATTCCTCGCGACTTGATAGAGTGAAATAAGGAAACTTTCACCGCTAATGAAAAATAAACAAATAATTCAAAATTCATCTTTCAATTAAATTTTTTAATTCTCTATATATTATTTCTCTATACTAAGGTGTTTATATTGGAATATAACCATTCGGTAACTGGAGAATTATTCATACGGGTCAATTAGTTATAATATATTTCTTATCTATTACTAAAACTAAAGTAACTTACGGGACTACTTACTATGTAACTACTTAATTTATCGTTCAATTAAAATTGAAACATCAAAACAAATTCCAGCCATGATAAGCCAAAAAATTAAGACTAAGAGAAATAATCTACCCAATTCTTTTTATTGTACTGTTACTTGAAATAAATATTTGAGAAAGTAAAAATTTTAAAAAATAAAAATATAATACCTCTATCGAAGCTAAATCATCTGAAAATATAACGTTTACCAATATTTCATTCTTTCTTATAATCCCATAATGCATTTTAAGTTTGAGTGCCGACAAACGCCATCGTATTCGTGCGTGAACTAACTAAATTTGCCACGAGCGCGATGTTGCTCGCGAAATCAGTTGCTGTTTAGCGCGCGGTAGGGAAGGTCGCTCGCACGCATCGCTAATTTTTTATCTTTCTACGTGTTACATAAAGTTCAAATTACAATATCATTAGTAATTACAATATAAAAAGGATCCAAAATAATTCGAGTGAAAATGGTTGTTTTTCAAGTTGTAAGAAAGTGATAGTGGGAGTGACATTGTGGTGTGCTTATAATTTGGCGTAATGCAAATTTTGAGTGATAGTGATAATAGTGACAATAACAATTATTTTGCTGATACGGAGGATGTACCGGACTGCGAAAATACAATGTAACCTTGATTTCAGTTTTTGTTATAATTTTTGTTCACAATATATATTTCCGTAATTTTCTTTGTATTTCATTATCCTTGTACAAATTTTTATGAAGAAAACACCGAAAAAATTATTAAAATTGGATAATTTTTGGAAGAGATACAGTTTTTTTTTCGAGACAAGGGTAAATGACATTAAAAACAAAAGATTTCTTTGGCATTTTTAAGTATATATGAGTAAAAAACCATGGCACTAAAACGGTTAAACTCAGTTTATTATGTCGACTTCCCATACAAGCACTGAGATTTTTTGACTCTGTAATAATAGTATATTTTTACACTTGTAAAATTTTTTCACTATTTTTGAAAATTATTACACACTTTCTATACACAATTATTCCACGTGTACTGCATTTATTTAACTGGAAATATACATATTTCTGTGTCATCAAATATAATTTATACATGATAATAAAATTTCTATTAAGTTAGCGGAAAAGCCGTGCAGGGTGTTTGAAATTTCCACTGTAACTTTATAAAAAATGTTACTTAAAAATAATCTCTATATAAGGTGACGAAAGAGGAAATCTAAAAGAACATACTTCTCAGAGACGTCTTCTAGGAATCTCATGAGCGTAGCAGCTAAACCCAATCTTCTATAATCGGGGCCAACAGTAAGTGCAGTCACATGACCATGCCAATATTCACCATGCCCTTCAGCTTTACCCATTACTGCAAACAAAAAATAGTAAAAAATTGCAAAATTAAAAAATATGAAAATTGTTTTTAAAAAAATTCCAAAAATTTTGTTTAATTCAAATTAGAAAACGGAACATTACGTAATCGTATGTAAATATCATTAGAATTTTCAAAGTGATTTAATAATTGGGTATTTGACTAAATTTTTTTATTTCATTAATCACAATTTCAAGGTACAAGGTGATGAGAGTGAAAAAACTTTTTTAATAATCTTAAAAATTGACCGAGTTATAAAGTTTTAAATTTAATCTTTAGACAAGGACGGGAATACTGTGTTGTGAGGTCATTTTTAATATTGTACATTATATTTTACAAGAGGAAAAGAGACAAGGATATACACAACCCTATCCGTATCTTCAAATTTAGAAGCCTATAACTGGCTTATTTCTAAATTTTTGAATTTTTTTTTAAAGACTGGTTTTTAATTAACTTTAATTTCACAATATTGTACGGAAAGTATCAAAATTTAGAATGAGTCAACTACCATATTATGTCATTTAAAATCCATACTATTAATAAAACTGTAACAGAATGAATTTTGAACATGGAAAATATTTTAAAAAGAGTGATTGATTAAGATAAAGAATGATAATAAAAGCCGGAAAACCTGTTTTTAGAATATTTCTTCACCTGTATTTTAATTTGTTTGTGTCACATGAAATCTACTGAACGAATTTTGGTGAAATTTAGTGTGATAATAGTTTATACCCAAGAGCAACATATGGGAGAAAAAAAAATCATAACTTTTCTTATTCGAAATTTCACATACAATGAAAACGTGGGGCACAGCTAGTATTGAATAATGTAGGGCAACAAATGGCAAAGTAATGAATATAATATAGGAGATTTATGGTTCAGATAATATGAGATGTTGACAGTTCATTCATTCTAGATACTAGCCATGATGATGGAAAAAAATAAGATACATTTAAAAAATTTCAATAAAACAGACTAACAGGCAAATTCATAAAATCATATACATGTATATTATGTGACCTCAAGAAGAAAATGTTACAAGTTTGACATGGCAGAAATTTTGTATAATACGCTTAAAAATTGACAGTGAAATAATATACAATGGAACATGGAATTGCAAACAACCCCGTTTCACTAAACAATACTTATCTGTAAAGTTAAAATATTTGTATTTATAGGTGTCTGTGTGTGCGTATATAAAAGAAATCAAACTTACTATATCCCATGATTTCACCACTTGGCGACTCTGCTACTTGAAAGTATTCTGGCCAATGTGCTAGGTATTGTGTATAGAATGACAAGCCATATGTTTCTGTCAATGGATCCAAATTCCTGAAAAATAATCATTAAGTGCAACCTGGATCTCAGTAAGAATCATCTAAATAAATTAAATAAGTCCTCAGAAATAATTGTAATAGGCCAAAAAATGTTACATTCATTCATCTAAGTGTAGATTGGAGCTCAGTTGGATGATGATACGTTATGAGTGCAGTCTATATATTCTGTTTCCTCTAACATATTTTGAAAAAACCAAATACTATATTGTATCTTAGGTCTAGACTTATGATCTTAGCTATGTATGGCTTCAGATTGTGATCTGAAAGCTTCCTTATTCTCAATATTCCCAAAAAAAAATTTTCATTATTTTTATCAGCAGATCAAGCAGCAACTACACCTTGTTTGCGACTCTTGTGAAAGTTAAACCTGGTTTGGATTTTAATAAATTTTAGTAATCATCTAGATATATAAAGAGTCATGTCCAGATTGAATGATTCATCAAAACAGAACTAAAACTAAATTAAAAACATAAAATTTGGGCAGTATATTCTTTCTGTAACATAACAAATCACCAAGACAAAATTTGGGCAGTCTATTCTTTCTTCGAAATTCAACACTTACGGTGATAAAAAAAGAGTATAATAATTTATATAAGAAAAAATAATGTAGCAAGTATATCAGTCTGAAACATGGCATGAAAAATCTGCTAAATATACAATAAAACACACATTTCACCGATTGTTGACATTCAACCACTAAGGAGTGTCGGTCTGATGGATTCATCAAGCAAGAACTACTGATGCTAGAAACAGGAAATTTTGCAGTGGGTTCCTTTTATGACAGACTCAATAAGAAAGGGATTTCATTTCACTACATCAAAAAATACAGCGGTGAACATTTTTTAAATTTAATTGGTTTCATTAGTTTTTGAGATTACTATATGGAAAAGGATTCAATGTAGACCAGTTCAGTTTTTTTTATCTACTACTACTCACAGACTTACAGACAAAACTTAAAAAAACCCCAAAAATTTTATGATCCTTTAATTTTGCTGTATAATGTATTTGTATATGCCCAAGATGTTTAGATTTTAAACAGAGTTTCACCACCATGTGTTACAAGGAAAAGTTCTTTGCATTATTATTCTGAAGGAAAATGAAAGTAATTATATAAAAAAACGGAAAAATGTATTGAGATAATACATCCCTCCCTACTTATCTACCCTCCTCTTAGAGATAAAAGAAGTTTCACTTCAAAAGGCATGAATAACTTGTAACAGCTTAAGAGTCTGGTGACAAATTGATGTAAATATTTTTATGTAAGGAGTCATAGAGATACGTATATTTATCGGAATTACAACAGATGCATAATTTTAGTGGTATGTTTTGCTATATTTTTTAATTCTAGAATTAATTGCTGTAGTCCCCTTACAGTAGTTCGATTATTGTATTAGATACTAGATAATTATGTTAAATTATACACTAAGATTAAATTTAGGATATTAATATAATGGAAAGCCCTAAAATAGTCTATTCCAATCTTTTTTGCCTAACATTATCCAATATGATAAAAATAATTCTAGTATTAATACTGCAATATCATAGCATATTCTTTCATTTAAAACATTAGTTCATCCTAAAGATTTACTTGAATATGAGTTTAAAAAAAAACTAGCATTGAAAAATTTATGCAGTGAACTTGCTTACTATTATTTAGTAGTCTCTATTGATGTTATCAAGAAATACTTAATTATTTTATTAATATTTTCTTATCCAATTTCAATCAATTTTTAATATTACAAGAGTATGGCTATAGAAATTTATTCGTAATATCACAAAACTTTTACTATTCCGGGTTGATCACTAATATACCATTATTTTTTCTGAATTGGATCTAGTTTTTGAGAAAAACATACAACGTAAATTATAATGAATGATAATAAAAAACCATGTCAGTACTGAATAAAATTTATTTACTTATGAAATTGATTATGGCAGGAGGGGGAAAGGCTATGAGACTAAATAGAAAATGTGAGAAAATCGTAAAAACTTTCTTCAATGATTCTCTCTTTTACTCTCGCTTAGGCAATCCCTTTGCAGTTCCCAGTAGGTCAGTCATCATATAACAATCTTACTTTACCTGACATTTTCCGTTTCCTAAATATTCTGGTGGAATTGTTCATGTGGTTTCCCACTGTAATCTCTAAAATTGGAAGGAAATTTGTCTAAACGATTTTAAAAAAATTCCATTTTGTACCTCGAAGCTTTATTACAGTTTTAGACGTTTTGATACACTTTGATGACATTTACTTATTACTGAAACATTTATATATATATATATATATATATATATATATATATATATATATGTACATATATATATATGTACATATATATATATGTACATATATATATATATGTATATATATGCATTTTTGTTTCCGGATCATATCCATATACCCATGTTTCGTCACTCATGATCTCCCAGTTTTGTAACAAAATTTCACACAAACTCTTTACTCCGTTTTTACGTCCATTTTAACGCAGACAGAATCCGGCAACAAGCACTAACAGATCCGCACTCAACCAGCTGCCACAGCGAACTGAATAAAGGAAATAAATTTTTCTGTTAAAGGGTGTTTAAGGACAAGGCAATGACTTACTCTCCACCCTCCGTGCACCTGCCCTTCAAATAAGTAAGCCGTAGCGGATCCATTCTTAAAACTTTCCAATCACACCTCGTATATATACATAAATATTACTATATTAAATATGTAAAAGTGACTTTCATTTAAGAAATGCACTAAATAAATGTAAATGCGTAATACAACATGGACATTAAGATGTCCATTGTTGTATATTTTTCCTGATTTTATTTATTTAATTTTATATTCATGTAAAATGTTAGTAATCAGACCAAGTATGAATTATTTGGTTTTTAACAAACTCGGTGCCATATTGGACCCAATTATAAAAATGTAAAAAAGTTTGTTTCTCTGATATTTGATCATTTGATATTTCAATACGCTTCCCCTAAGCCTAATCACATCCAGTGTTTTCCTCTTTCAAGAGGAAAGTTATAATTACTTGATGGTCTAATTTCATAAATACAGCAATGACTCAGAGATGGTGACATACTCCAAGTATAATAAAACTGTTGATATCAAACTTCGTTATTTGAGTATTTTTCTCAAAGTCATATTTTCATAAGGGAGATTCAGCCCATTATTCTGAATAATAAAAAAAAATTAAATATTGTGAAAAAAATGTTTGTTTTAACAAACTAATTTTGTTAACTTTTTCCTATTTGGAATAATATGACAATAATGTAAATTATTGTCATATTATTCCATAACCATTATTGTCATATTATTCCATATTATTCCATTCCATTCCATATTATTCCATTCCATTCCATAAATGTAAATGTAAATTATAGAAAAAATGTCATGTCATATTTAATTTTGAAAAGAGGGTATTCTGACAGTTTTTAAAGTTTTATTATCCTAGGAGTAGTACCATTTGATACAATAAATGTATTGAAGAAGTGTTATGACGAAACAATTTGAAGTCTTTTTTTAAATTTTGAAATCTGGAAAAAAAAAATGACCAAAAATATTTTACGAAATTATTAAAGTCAAAATATTTTAAGTCAAAAGTTGAGAACAGATTTCGGCGCGATGGTAAAACTAGTCCAGGCTAAGTTCATGTGGTACCCATACACTGCATATCGAGCATTTTCTCAAGTGGTGTAAATGGTTCTCTATAGTCTGTTCCGGTTCTCGGGAGTACCCAAGCTCAATTGCTAGCCAGCATGTCGTTAATCAGCTATCTTCTTCAATTAACAATTTTAACTTGTCACTATCCAATTCCACTGGTCAACCAGAGCATGGTTGGTCACTCAGGGAATAATCGCCGCAACAAAACCGCTGGTCACATCGTTTTGCAGTAGCTTCAGATATTGCTTCAGGAGCTATGCATTGGCATATGTTAAATGTAGCTTCGGCAGCAGAATGACCAGGATGGTACTCGTAGAGTAGACAGCATCTTCCATGCATCTTAATGTCATCTATATTTTATGCATGTTAACAGTGTAGTGTCTTAGTTATTACTAAATCAGTGATAGCGTGCCACGCCCTTCATATATCATCGATCATCGAAGCTTCTAGAATATTCCCATATTTTCTAGACAATTGCGAAAAAATGGTCTTTACTTATTAGCCAACTCAATATTAGCATACAAATAAACCCTTACTATTACGTAAAGGAGTTGCTAGTCACGTCCGTCTTCGTATAGTGTAGCACCTGTCCCTATTTTCAAACTAATCTGTCTTTTCCTAGCAATTAGAGCATTTAACAATTGATTGATTGATAACAATTTTTAAGAGACAAATTAGAGAATAACTATGATCAAAACATATTTTTAATATATGCTGCCAATGACAGGTTTATTAAACTTAAAAAGACCTATAACAAAAATCTGCAGTAGCATATGTCTATCATACATAGGATATATCTATCCATTATTTTAAAACGCATTACAATATATGTAGACTTTTGAGAGCTTTTGCAATACAATTTTTATTGGATAAAGCAAGTTTATTGGATGAACAGATCACAATTTACAGGAGATTTTTGATACTTTCAATGCTAACAGTTATTACGAAGGAAACAATTGCAGCAGTGGTGAGGATGCAGTGTGGGCAAGTAACAATAAAAATAGCATGGATAGCCACTCTCACAACTAGCCTCTCGCAATCGCTTGCAGTGTAAATTATAATTAAAAGCATGAGTATAACTAATACAAAATGCTTATAATTATATTTTGTTTGATGTGTTTATATTTGCATATAATATTTAACGAGTTAA
Organism: Druceiella hillmani; assembly: GCA_039881145.1. Classification (NCBI taxonomy): domain Eukaryota; kingdom Metazoa; phylum Arthropoda; class Insecta; order Lepidoptera; family Hepialidae; genus Druceiella; species Druceiella hillmani. Next base: position 12,198,933 of record JAYKKI010000026.1, on the reverse strand, counting down.
CAAACATAGAAAGATAATTTTAAAAAAGTAGGTAGTTTATATAGGCGAAATGCAGAAATTAACTAGATGAAAGTATTAAAAAGAAATTTTTAAAAATTCTCTCACCTAAACTTTTCTTCAAAAAAAGTATTTCTTTACAATCAGTTCGGTTTTAAGGTTTTTTTTGGGAAATAAATTATTGTATGATTAATGCTACGAAACAAAAAAGATTTCGTTTTTCTTTTCATAACATTAATCATACCAAAGCAACATTCCACTTAAGGATGTATTTAGATGTAAAAAGTTAGCATGATATGATGAAATCGCTTAGAAAATAACAGAATTAGAAACTTTTCTCAAAAAGAAAATCATTGTCTCAAAATAAGGGTGTAAATCTTTAGATAGTACAAGACATAATTGAAAAGGGACATATCAAAAGAGCATGATAAATAAGTTTATCTTTGAATCGCACAAGACGTGTTCCTCAGACATTGGTTGAAAGACATAACCGTTATCTGGGTGACAGAACCAGTTTATAAAATACCATTAATAAAACTTCATCTAAAAATGAAATAGCTGTCTCTATTGCGGAACAACAATTTCATAAATGAGATATAATAATGCATATCTGCAATGATAACTTGCAAAAAACATTTTTTACACAATCTTACACAGATCTTTCATAAATAAATAAAGCTACTGTCAGAACACACAATAAATGAAATTGAACAATATAATTTGGAAGAAACATTTGTACTTTAGAAGCACTATGATATTCAATTATTATAGTGATAATTTAGTTTCAAAAGCACCATGATGAATTTTATTCTTCAGTGAGCACAAGAGCTCCCACAATCACTCACCATGCTATTCACTTAAATAACGGCCAATAAGTTTATTTCATTGAACATAATAATAATGGTAGACGTTGTAAACAATCCCTGTTACATGACATTAATAATGTTTTTTTAATTATGTACCTAAAATTATTTTTCAATAATATTAACTTATGATGAAGTACTGGGATAATTTAAAAGTACTACAAAATTTCAAAAAAAAAGATCAATCTGTCAAAAGACATCTTTAAATTATAAAAAAATTATAGGTATATATTATAAAAAAAGATGCCTTTGGAGGAATGTTTGTAGTTCACTCAAACAAAACAGAATATTTTTAGCTAAGGATGTTATTGCAAGCGGTAAAAGAACTTACTTCTTTTCAGTATATAAAGATCTATAGGTTTACTGGAAGGTGATTAAGATATTTATTTGCTGCATTCTTAGAATTTTGCTGTTACTATCTTCTTAAACTTTCACAATCATCTTCGCCTCTTTATCATAAATAGCTGAAGACATATTGAATATAATAGCTGAAGATGTATTGCATTGAAAACGGTATGAGATAAATTTAAATTGTAATCAATCCATCTTTGGTAAATCATTGATTGAACATTTTCAGGCAAATCCATCATAGAGTCTGGTCTTCCTCTATTGAATAACATTAACATTTAAAAAATAATGAATACTCAAAAGAAATGTCATGTGGTCATAATACTCTCTTATTATCCAAAAAGTTTAAACTCTGACCAAAGAAGCCTTTGATTCCATCTGTCATTAAATAATAATACGGAGAATAAGATTTGCTTGATGCACCAGATACGTTTAAAATATTTTTAATTAACTTACTACTTGCCGAAGTAAAGTTGGCTGAAAAAATGGATATAGCTGTGACACTCCCCAGAATTCTGGCTACTTTTTTGTAAATTGTTGCAGTATTGCTCTAGTTAGGACGAAGCTGCCATGTCCCACAAAACATCAATAATAGTGAGATGGACTATTCGTGATATAGGAATGCTCTTATTAGTGTACAATATTATTCTCAGGTGACTTGCGACAAATTCTATCTGTTGCCACAAATTCTATCTGTTGTACAGGAACCACGGCTGATTAAATACATGCTTAGCTTAAGAAATCTTGCCTTGGACTCATAATAATTAAATCTGAACTTAAAACGTATATTATTAGTCAAAGGTAAGATTTCTTATACTGAAAAACTTGTGATTTCGGAAGAAAATATTTCTAATAGGTAATGGAAAATTCTCAATGAATAACAGAAAAATTTATATTAATAATGAATTATATATTTTGTAAAGATTCTCCAATAATTAGTTGATAATGTTTATCCGCAAATTGATCATATCAGCAGTAAGTCACCATAAAGACTTAAAACTAAAGCTATTTTATTATCCACTAATGAATAAATAAAGTTAATGACTTGTATTTTCAAAATTTAATATACCTGCTTCATTCTACTATTTAGTTGATACAGTGCTAAATCCAGAAGAAACTATTCATTTTCAATGGGAATTTTTAAATTATTTACAGCGACCTGGATTTCTGCCTCAAATTTATTTTTAAGATAGATTCTTCGGTCATATTGCTACGAAATGTATAAGTGCCAAAGTTATGTAATTAGACTATTATTCTGACGAGTTATAGATCTGAAGTAACATTTTTAATACACAAAATCGTAATGATTTCTTCACACCTATCCTTTTAGTTTAAGCAGCTTGAATGTCCAAAAATATATGTTTCGCTATAACTATTAATAAATCACAGGATCAAATGCTAACCACAACTGGCATAGGCGGATTTAGGGGGGCACGTGCCTCCCCCCCCGAAGTCCAGAATAATCTATTTATTTTGTTTAGTTCTTGCAAGTTATAACACAATATACGTAAAAATTCCATACAAATATTAATTTTAATGATGAAAAGCGCGTTTGCGTGAGCGAAATTAGAGAATAAATAATACCGGTACTAATACCCATAGCTACTACGTATGTAGTCTACAGTTTTGAGTTGCACGCGTCTCTGCGAGCAAGCGATCGGCAAGAGTTTTTTCCTGCTAATTTACTTCAACTGACACTCGTTGCCAACTTGGTTGTGCCCCCCCCCCAAAAAAAATTCTGTATCCGCCCTTGACAACTGGAATTGATTTAAGTGTGGTTTTCCAATAGTCAATTGTAAATAGCTCTGCCACATGTAACATCAAAGGAAAATCTATTTGTGTTAGCATCATCAGGGCAAATGTTAAATATAATATATAAAGCAGTTTTATGAAGTGGTTTGCAAATTTAAAAACTATTCTTTTTTTCATTATCCAACAATATCAAATAAATGACATGCAAGTATATTGCAATTCCCATATATGGTTTTAAATGTAACACATATTGGATAAAGTTTATAATTTTTTTTATATTTCTACAACTAAATTCAAGACATTTCACATGTATAAGGTATAAACATGTATAAAAAAATTATAAAATATTTTTTAAATGTTTATTCTATTTATAAATAATTTTTTACTTATGACTAACATGCACATATACATAAAGCGAACTTATTACTTCAAGAGAAGTCTCTTACACTTTACCAAATGTAATAAGTAAAATAAATTGTGACGTCGCAAACTGCAATCAGCTGAACAAGATGTATTGAAAATATATTAAAACGAATATGTACACATATACATGCATATATATGTGCACATATAAAACACGTAGACCTATTTACAAATATTTGAATGAAGGGAGAAATGGAACAGGGTGTGGGGGAGGGGAAAAGAAAGGTGGCAGGGACAGTATATGGTCACATAAGGTATGACTTTTAGGACAATATTTGAGCTCATATATAGATCGAGTACTTTGTACGTCAGGGTCCTACTTATTCTTTGCAGCATATACAGTGAATGAGTCTTTATAAAACTATGCACTAAGTAAGAGTAGAAAGTGAGGAGATTTAACGCCTAGAGCCATAAATCTGAAGCAAAGTTATGAAAAACTATAAGTATAATTTTCAAATTATAAACAATATAGAGAACATGTAAATTACGCCAGTTGTATATCTTCATCTAGTTTAGACACACCCTACACTTAGAAACATAAACAGATTTTTTGAACCCGAATATATAGAGTATACACAAATTTTGAAAATAATTAAATTTATTTAGGTAATCTTTAATGGGATCTCAATAGCGAACATCTCTGTAGTCAAGTTAAGGTAGTAGAAACAGATGGATTTTGGTTTATATAATTAATGTGAGAATAATTAAGATACACTCATCAATAGAATATTAAAACAAAAACTTGTCAGAAACATATGAAATTTCAAAGATTTGTACATTTTCTAAGGGTTGAGATATATGTTAAATTCTAGGTCTTCGAGTACTTTTTATACTATAATTATATGCTATAATTAAACAGTACATGCTATGCTACAGAATCCTCCAAATTAAAAATTTCCATAATTGGTTCAAGTTGTATATATATATATATATATATATATATATATATATATATATATATATATATATATATATATATATATATATATATATATATATGTATGTATGTATGTATGTATGTATGTATGCATATATATATATATATATATATATATATATATATATATATATATATGTACACACACACACATACACATATGTATATAAAGTAAGTGAATTTGATAGTTCAACATTAAATTAATCCTCATATATTAGATGGTGTTTCTCGACCGTAGAACAAAAATCAATTAACCAAAATTCAGTACTTTAGTCACAGGAATAGTTTTAAGTGGTTTGTAATTTCAAACACAATGTATTTTCACCAAGAATTTTCTAGGTCAATATACATTGCCACCAACACCTTTGCAGAATTTTTTTTATTTCTTCATTTCACGCAAATAGTAAAATAATTCTTGTCTGTGTCATAATATTCATAATACGAGTCCCCCATGAAAGCAAAGTGTGTTTCGTTTTTACTATTTTTGTTTGATTCCCATGCGATCGCACACCATTTTGTTTATATTAAAATACTACTTAATTTGTCTGAAAAAAAAATCTTTTTTGTTCTAGGCATAATTCTTTATTATTCTATTTTATAATGTTTCTGACAAATAGTATTGATTGGATTTTCATTTAACATCAACGTTGAATGGTCAAATGCACAAGTTACATACATATATATATATATATATATATATATATATATATATATATATATATATATATATGTGTGTGTGTGTATATATATATACACATACGTGTATATATATATATATATATATATATTTATGTACATCGACACTAATAACATGTTTCGAAGTAAATTATGTACTTCGTTTCGAATTAATGCATTTTCTTCAATTTGCGTCTATTGTTTAAAAATCTACTTACACATTGTTAAACCGAAACATGTCATCGCAGGTAAATGGCCTTAATGTAGTCATTTCGAAATCGAGACGTTTAATTTTACTTTTGTTAAACTTAAATTTAATTATGAAATCAGACAAAACATAACCTTATAATGTCAGTCTGAATCTACATTTTAGTTTTTTAACTCGCGCTCGTTTCTTTAGCGACTGTCCTTTGTCAATGTCAAGCATCATTCCATACTTGTGCCCGAAATAATTCTTTAGGCTTAAAGTATATTAATTGTAAAAATAATTAATCAGCATCATCATGATGATAATCATATTTTCGAAAAATGCTTATAGAATTATTTATATAATATAAAATCATAACAAAATGCATACGTTTTATTACAAATGATGTCATTTATTTTGTAGCCGAATAAATGTTGTCTAGATAAAATTATATTTCTTCAATGTTATAAAGGAATAAGTAAGTATACAGTAGTGCGTACAACAGTATAATTATGTTTACATTCAAAATATATTCTAAAATATGCATTTCATTTTCAAAATTGTAAAGCTATAAGTAAATACTTGTAAGTGTATACTCAAATACATTTAAATTAATTAATTTTGAAACTATGATTTTTACCAAAATTATTGTTGTATTAATATTTATTAACATATAATTAAAAAAATATCAAAGCAATCAATTTTAAAAAATACGGGTATGTTTAAAATTGTATGTTATTTATAAGTTGTAAATATAATCACAACCATAATTAATTAATTTTCAATATGTCATTACATTACATTACTACACGGTAAAATAAGGCAAGAGGCATACTAATGAGAGATCATTTGAGATCCTCTCCTATAACGGTGTTTTAATAATTGTAAATACATTGTTTTTCAGAATCGGTAACAAAAATCAATTTCCATTTAAAAATGCTTTTTAATGCTTGCAATAAATTGAACATTGTGGTTTTGATTTCAACTACTTATAGGATAATTTGATGGACGCCTTTCAAATAATGGTAACATTTTTCTTGTGATGCCATCCTAAATAATCGTTTCGTACTAAAGAAATATTTTCTCGCTCTTTTTAACTCATGTCGAATGATATATTTATTACTCTTTTACAAGCTAAAAGCTTTAACCGGAACGATCTATGGGTAGGCATCTTTAGCAGTTTACCAACACGACAATGGCCGAACTGGCTGTTTAAAATATTTTTTGTAGGCCAATTCCAGCCAGACCTGCCATGTCCTTGGCTTGAAAAATGGCGTTTAGAAGCTTTTTGTTTGCCGGTTTACAATTTTAAGTGGTTTTGTATCGCATAAATAAGCTCACAGTGGGGGATTGTAGTGTTGTGAATATGAAATTAATCTACATGTGTACGTATATTCGCTGTGATTATAGTTGAAAATAAAATTTCTTAGCGTTATGGTGAATAAGAACGATTTATCGAGTTTGTCAGTGTTAGTTTAAGGTTATTTATACTCAACATTATGTCCTCACACCTGATCGTTTCAATTTCAGATATTTTCGCATCATCAAATACCAGATAATGGAGAGTTCCGATGATGATGCGGGCAGCGGAATGGGCACTTCCCGCCAATCGACGGCGCGGGAAAAAGAATCTTATAAGTTCGAAGAGATCAGCGGGAGCAACATGCGGGAAGTGCCAGAAATTACAATCTCGAGAGACGCGTGCAACAATTCCGAAGAAAACTCAGACCGTGACAGCATTATTTCGCTGGCGGAGCACTCCGGCAACAGCCCGGCGCTGCCCGACGGTGACGTGCACCATAGCACGGAAGCCATCCTTGACATGATCGACGAATTCGTCGATGGACCAAATGCACCCAAGCGAAGAAATCTGTCGTCGCCACCCGAATTGGATGGTCCATCCTCTGACGGAGGATGCCCGAGGGTTAGCGCGCCGGCGAGCTCGGCAACAGTTTTGGTTGGAGGAGATCCTCGCGAGGTGGACTATGCCAGTGATGTTAGTGGTCGTGACTCGAATATTCAAAATATTGACGTCGATATCGCATCTTGCAGTGCCGCCGAACCCACGTCGGATTTGCGCGAGAGTAAACAAAGTATTTTAAGTGAAATTACTGTGTCTGTGCCTAATACCTGTGAGCCCGAAAGCGGGAAGAGTGATAGTAAAAACGAATCAGATATAACCGATCGAACAGAAAATAATATTAGAATAGATGCTTTAAAAATTGAGACAGTTGAGTGTACTTCGAGTGACACGAGTGTTAGTGTACCAAAATCTTCTACTGAAGACGATTCTAAGTTGAAATCGCTCTCAGTGCAATCTTCACCGGTACGCAGAAAATTAGTGCGACCGACTGCGACTCCTGCAGAAAAACGGGCCGAAACCACTGTGACGTCCACCATAGACAGAATTCAGATAGGCAGCACGAGCGGTGCCATGGAGACTGCGGAACAGCTTCTTAAAGTTGTCTCCAGTTCTTCGGATTTGTTATGTACTAATTTTCCTACTTCAAAAGAAACAGAATATACGTCGCATGAACCCAGCATATCACAAGAACAGTCAGATAGTCCTTCATCATCTCCAATTAAAAAAATTAAATTAGTTAGGAATTTTACATTAAATCTATCTGATGTCGACAAACAGGTATCGAATATAGAGAGTGAAAAGAAATCAAGTTACGAAAGCACAAAGGTCGAAGAATTTATCAGTGTTAATTCTACAGTTTCCACTAGTACTAAATCGGAAGATGTATTCGAACACTCTGAGATTACTGAAAATTGTATATCGGATGCCGATAATCATACAAACATAAAAGTTGACAATGTTATTCCGAAAAATGATAATATGGCAGAGTCGTGTGTTGATAATAGTATAAACAGTATTACACAGGAGGAAAAAATTGAATCCTTTGAAACGAGTAATGCTTCAAATGAAGTTCAGTCCAATTGCACTAGTTCCGTCGAAGAAACTTCTGTTGAAGCCATAGTTCAACCAATTGCTGCAGAGCTAAATAATTTTAAACTAGATAAACATACTGACGAATCCTCTTTGGAAAGCACTCCTGAAAAAAATGATATTCAATCGGATAGTAGCAATAAAAATTTGAAAACACCAAAATTAGTCATTAAGCCTATAAGACCTTCATTACCTGATGATGCGGGAACGACGAATATGGATAATAGTTTCAAATGTATTACTAAGTTGAATATAAAACCAATTCAAAAACCATCACAAGTATCAAAAGTGAACACACATAATGAGCTTTTGAATGATAGGGCCACAACTACCAGTTCGACAGAAGTGTCGGAGTCTGAAAGCTCTGAAAATGATGATACTTCCAATTCGTCAGGGTTAGAGTCAAAGAAATATGAAATACAAACTAAAGACAGCGTGCCAAAAATGACGATTAAAATAGGGAAAGATAATGAGCCTCATGTAGAACTCAACACTGAACAACACATTCCAAAATTTACAATTAAAACTATACAAAAATCTGCTGAAGAGGAGCCGTGCGTCCCAAAATTGACACTTAAAATACCACAAGACATAGAAAAACAAAAACAGCATATTAACATGGCGACAGAGAGTGAAAAAATCAAGGAACTTTATGTTCATATTGACGATACTTCTTCAAATCGACAGGCCATACCCAAACTGACTATAAAATCAATACCTAATACAGAAACCGCTATATGTTCACCAAAATCAAGCAGAAGAACAGCGCAACGATCTGATGAACAGCCAGTTACTGACGTACCGAAAGTTACCAAGTTAAATATTAAACCTATAGTGAGACCTGATTCTGACGATACAGCATCTACCCAGGATGAATATTTGAAACTGACAGTGTCCGAGTCAGATAAAGAAGTTAAAGCTGCGGATAGTTCGTCAACAAAATATAAATGCCTTCCAGAAAAGAAGTCTTTGGAAGCTCCTATTATAACAAAACTTCATATAAAACCAATTGTTAAGCCAGTAGAGGTTGAAGAATTATGTGATAAAAAGAGTAGCTTACCAATTGTAACAAAAATTAATATCAAATCTATCGTCAACGACTTGTCCATTTTGACGGAAAAAATTGATTCTAGTGTGGCAAAACCTAAAATTGTGATTAAACCTATTCCAAAACCTGTAAATGACTTACAAGCATCAAATAATGATGATGTAGTACCTCAGACAGTTCCAAAACTACATATAAAGCCTATAGTGAAACCTGGTGATACTAAGAGCCTATCTGATACTCAAGCTGATAGTTCAATTGATTCAAAGTTGAATAAATCGAAATGTAACTCCAGTTTACATTCAGAAAATGAAGTAAAGTCAATAACTGTCTCAAAGTTGAATATCAAACCTATTGCTAATCCAAATGATGCACTTTTAACAATAAGTAGTGATGAAAATAAAATTATCCCGAAGTTAACTATTAAACCTCTTCCAAAACGATCTGATTTGAAAAATGATCACAAAAAGGAAGAAATTCCAGTAGTTACAAAACTGAATATTAAACCTATTATTAAACCTGACACTGACTCCTCAATAAATATTGATAATTCAAATGTTGTTGAATCTACTACAAATGAATCTAATTTAAATAGTTCTATTATGCTTCAGACTGAAGTTATAGATCAGACCGAAAGGTTACAGGACAAAAATGAATGTCCTACCATAGATTCTATAGCGAAAACCACTTCTGAGGCAAACTTATTGCAGATTGATTCGCAATTAGTTAAACACATTGATAATTCAGATGGTGAAACTATAAAAGCCAACAAAACCAATGTAGTATTAAACACCTTGGAGAAGATTGAGAAAGGAAATCTACAGTCTCCAGATATATCTCAAAGACAGGGTGAAGTTATATTTGAAAAGAAGTTGGGAACTATACAAGATAGTAACAAAAATAAAGCAAGTGATGTAATGCATGTAGCGGATTCTACATCTGTAGGGCAAATTATGTCTAAAATAAAGAAACCTAGTAAAACCATTGGTGATAAAGAGCATTCGAACAACACAAGTCTTAAACAGGCTGAATTAATCACTTGTATTAATGATGTTAGTGATTATAAATTAAAAGGTTCTCCTGAATCCTTGGACTTAAATAAACCATTAGAAGTCATAACAACCACCCATCCAAAATCCATCTCACATAATGCGTCTGGTCAAGATTCCCCTAGAATTATATTAAAAATTAATAAGACAGATCAAGGTTCAAAATCAGAAATTGTAACAACGGAATCTCTAAAGAAAGATGAAATTATTCAGATAAATGATTCTGATCCAGAGGTGCCAGCAATACCAAAACTCACAATAAAAATAAGTAATGACTCTTGTGAGGACAACATCAAATATAAAAAAGATGAACCAATAAGTTCGACTGATATAAAAACCTTTAAAAATACACGGCATGATTTGAATGAAAAAACTTCAAGTATTATAGGAGTGAAGCGCGGTCCAAGCGATGACTACATGCAGCCAGTGCAGAAAAATGAAACTGAAACATCTTTATTGCAATCGAAGAGAATGAAATTGGATCAATTGCTGAGTAATGCTTCGCTTACGATAACTTCCGTGACTAATTCTAAGAAATCCCCAGTGCAAGAAAGAGTAATTCCAAAAATAACTCTAACTGAGAATAAGAAGAGCTGCAATCTAGAACAACAAGCATCACATTTAAATGAAAAGCTACCTAATAATGGAGATTCTAAATTACAGAGCATTCTTAGCAGCTTAAATTTAAAACGGGATGATTTTCATGTTACGTTACGTGATATAAACTGCACATCGCTTAATGTGAAGTTGGATCATGAATTAGATTCTTATACCACCTCAACAAATGCAAGTTCGGAGAGTACACTTCCTGATATAAATTTGAGAGACCCTATAGTTCATATAGAAGGAGAAGTAATCAATGTAAATGAGGGTTCTAATTCACAAGAATGCATGATTATCGATGATCTGTCTCAAGACCCCTTAGACATAAATACTGTTTCAAAATCATTAGTACTTCAGCAAACACACGTTGAAGACAATACATTCAGCAGTTCACCCTGTAGTAATTCCATATTCACTCCTCAACCGAAGAAACGTGGGAGGCCCCGTAAATTACCTGTTACCGAATCACCAAAACTGCCAAAACCTGCTTTAGAGGAGAGACCAGTACGGTCTTTAAGGTTAACTAGGTAAGTAGCTGAGACATATCCTAGATCTGAGTTGAATTATATTGATTAAACAAGTTAGATCAGGCTTCATACTTTTTTGAAAATCTAGTTCTACCATCTCAGGTGGTATTATTTATGGGTTCATAAATAATACAAACCTTGACTGTAAACATGAACAAATTAATATGCTTATTATTCAGAATAATTTTTCTTTACTGGTCTTTCATTACAGGTTACATCTAATATAAGTTTTAACAAAGTGGTGTGTATACAATAATACATTAGATATTTAAACTAATCGAGGCCATAGAGAAATGTATCAAAATCAGTTATTATATGTTATTAATACCTCTAAATAGTCATCACCCATTAAGTACTGAAGAAATCAGGGGCATTGTTGTCTTTGGACACTTCGAGCATTTTGGGAATTCAACGATTATAGGGCTTAGGTCAAATGAGAAAAATTGCCACGTGATCATTACACATATAAAAGTTTCTATCGTTGTATAAAATAATTATGGAAACAATATTTATTTCAGTGTGTTTATGATGATTTTTACAAAATATCTGTGATTTCCAATCTTTTTTGTGTTGTACCTCCCCAGATTATAAAAAATATACAATATGTCATGTCATTACTGAGTGGATTAAAGATTTCAAATGGTCTTTTCTTTAGAATGTCCGAACACACTGCGACCCTCTTATGATCTCTTTACGCCTCCCATTGTTTGGGAAGTCCTGCTTTACATAATTACTAGTAAAATAAATATTAATTATATTACAATTTTTTTTAACAATAAAGTAATTATTGAAATTACAAAACCTTAAAATTATAAAATTTATCAACCCTTTTTAATATGTATAGTTATTTAACATTTATAGAATATGGTGTTATTATTATTTCAGGGAACGTCCAGCTATACTGCAACGAAAACCGAGGGGCCGGGGAAGGGGACGAGCTGCGAAACGTATTCTCTCTCAAGGAGTTGATAGCAGACAACCTGAGGTTGTTAACATACCACCAGTTGAAGCTGCCAATGCTTTCTTCATCACAGAAGCGAAGCCAGAAGAGCCTGAGCCTGAAGATCCTATGAGCAGTAGGATTAAATTACCGCGATTAACTGAAGCTCTAGACAATTTGCCGCTCGGTTCAACACCACTGTCTTCCCACTTAGCTGCTGCAAGATTGGAACCAGATCCCTTAACGGGTGATCAAGTGCAGTCTGTGTTTTGTTCGGAAGAATTTGATTCCCCACGACCAAAACGAGGGCGTGGCTCTAGGGGAGGCAAGATGGTCAGAACCAGCCGGGGTACACGTGGTCCTCGACGTGGTAGAGGTAGGGGCGGAGGACGGGGTGCTCTCTATATGAAGGTATAAAGTTTGATCAATAGCAAAGTTAGCGTTTGTGCTCTTATTAAGGGATTTTTTAATCTAATACAACATTTACAGTTAAACTTGTACTTTTATTGACTTAGTTTAGTGAATGTTATTGGTAGTTATCAGAGATTACTCCATTTGAAATAATGCTTTATTCTTCCATTTAATTTCGTAATCTATATTCTAAAATACAAATTACAAAAATTCATTATTTTATTAAAGATTTTCATACCTCGTTAATATGTATACACTCCAAATGTTTATGATAAGATTAGTTTTACAGATATTGCTCAGTTTATGCAGAGGTATGATTTCGTAGGTTTTTTGTTTTGATACCCCTACTTTGCTGTAATGAGCATTATCAGAATTATGAAGTTATATATCAATTTTACTCAGTATATAAATACTGAATATAGTATGTAAATAAAGGTGGAATAATTTCTACTTAAATATACTGATAATTACATCTGCTATGTGATTGAATAATTGAGATGAGTGTCTGGAAAGAGCTTCTTTTGTGACAGGGGCTAGTGTATAGGGTTGACTACTAAATTGTTATATGCCTTTGGTATTAATAAAAAGAAATATTTTATCATAAACCTGTTTATCAAATATAAAGATATTTTCAGTTTTAAATCGTGGTTAAAATTTAAAATAATGAAGTAAACACCTGTTTTACTTACATAAGTCAAAGGTTCTATAAGCTCACGTATACCACTTATATTCATTATCTTTTTTGCCAACAAATTCTGATAATATACTGTTAAGGAAGTCATATATATTTTATTTTTCAGGAAACAATGGGTATATATGGTCGAATATGCGGTCCGAACATCAACTCATTACAACTATTTGAGGAGGAGACTTGTATGATGGGCGATAATACTACCCCAGTAAAGTAAGCTATAATCCAATTATTTCAATGTTTAAGGAACTGGAAAAATCGAAATCCAAAATGGTGTTCGAGTGATTGTACTCTACTAAGGCATAGATGTAGTTTAGGATAGCAACTCGAAATATATAAGCAAAGAAATTAAATATTTTGGGTTAATTAAATATTCTTTTCTTAAGCCTTGGTGATCCTTGCTCTTTAATTCCTTCTGTCTTTGACGTTACATTCCCAAAATATGTAACTTGGAATATGCGTTCCACTTGCTTGTAGGTAGCTACACAGTATTGTGTTATTCATACCAGATCTAAGTTTTTAGATTTTTTCCATATTGATTTTAAGTTAGCGTTTGCGACTTCTCTTTTTAAGACTTCCAATTTTACGTGCAATCAAGGCTGTAGCGAAAAAAATATTTTAAGGTGGATTTGTGAATAATCATATTTTATTGTAACATTTAAGTAAGTATAGAAATAAAATATTGAGCAGTATAGCATTTTAATTAATTTCCTACTGCTATTCTGACACCAGGGTTGCTCTCTATATGTTCTTAGTTCGATAAAATTTCTTCATATTCACATTGCTGTACTGGTCCCAGTTTTATTCCACTCTTTTTGTCAACGTTATAAATTAGATGCAAATAGTGTTGTGCATTGTATACCGTATAATGTCGTTCACCTTTCCGACTGAAGAATTAGCTATGATGGTAATTCGTTTAAATGACGAATACAAATTAATTTTATCTATCTCTGTGAAAATTGAGAATAAAAGAACAGCATATAAAAAAATAGATTTGTTAATTAATCACATATAATCCTTATCTTCTTCAAGCACTCCATAATTTTTAGTTCTTCACTCATATATGCAATTGTTCGTAATTTAGCGCACAACTGAATAATACCAGAGTGGAGTGGGTTCGAGATAGTGGGATAGTGTAAATATGCTACACTACTTATTGCTTCTTTTTTAAATACATTTTATCGAATTTCGAGTATGTCAAGGGTAACTTAGGTTCTCCAAATGTATCAGTTATTGCAGGAGCTAGATATAGATTTATGCCTAAGGACGATAGATCTGGCCTCTGTATAAACCACTTTAATTTGGTTCGACATCTTGTCGATATTTTGTGGGTACTTTGAATCCAAGGAAGTGATTTTTTAATTCTGACTTGGACTGGCTCCGTTGGCTGACCGTACTTTTGCTACAACAAGTCACACTTCTGTAAATATCAAGCGGTAGTCATTATCTGCCCCTCTGTTCACTATGGATGGGTAGTTATGACAATTGCCACATGGGGTTGATAGCAAAATGGTCAATTTGGTTATGTTAGGTATAAACAAAGTACCTCCAGTGGAGGAGCCATTATTGTGGGGAAACTTAGATTTTCTGCATTTTCATTTCGTATACTTGTCTATTTTCAATGTTTTTTTTATTGTTTCCTCGTTTAGAAATTAGATCCCCTGCTACGATGACTACGTGTCATGTTTTAAGTTTATTAGTATGAGTATCATGAATTTAATAATTGAGTTTATTATTTAGATCATCATAATGCTCATCTTCTTCTTCGTGGTGGGCACAAATGGATATTTAGTGTTTTACTACCTATGAAGTTCTAGACTAAATCACCACTTCGTGGCTGGGTAAAAGTTTATATCCATATTGTATTTTAACATTTAATCGGAGCTATTATGCATTTTTATGTTAAGACTTGAGACTATTAATATATCAAAAGTTTTATTGCGGGCTTCATGTGAATTAAACAGAAAAATTTTGCTGCGTATAACTTTTTAAAGATGTCAAAAAATGTTGCCTACTTATTCTTAATTAAACAGTATTTATCGAAAGCAATGAATTACATCTGTCTGGTTCTGGTTACAGAACAGCCAATTTTATGGATGAAGACTCGCAAAACTCTGTTTTAAGTTCCACAACAGAAAGTGGGAAGTTCAAAAAAAGTCGTATGATGGAGATGTTTGACAGGTTAGTAACGGATCATACATTAATATAGTAATTTAAATTAATTAAATATATCTGCAATACAGGGAGTTATTTGTATTTATGTAAACTCTTCTCTTCTATTTAGAAAGGGAAATGTTAAGGCAGATATGTATTAAGCCTTCAATAATTTTTTGATACAATAATGACTGTTGTAAATTTTTTTCAGAGATTTAGCAGAATTAGCAGAAAAGTAAATGAATTTGAGTTTGATTTAATAGAAAAAAATACTAGTTACTTGTTCTAATAAGTTGTCACATGTTGGATTTGAAATTTTATTTCATTGAATGTCTAAAGAAGTTAATTATGCTAATGTTGCTGGATAAAATTGAGAAATAAACAAAATTTTACTGTCTATTTGAAACATACAATTTATTAGCTTTTGTGATTTTAATTAGACATTTCATATTTTTATAAATATAAGTACAATGTATAAATGAAATATGTCTTAAAATAATATATTTTAACAGTATATTTATTTTTAGCAGTATCAAAAAATTTAGTTTCAATACTATTTTTGTTTTCTCTAATGTGCATTCAAATTATGCCATCCGTGTAACTGGGATGATTATATTTTATTGTTTATGCTCTGAAGTTTGACATGATAGAGTGTAATTTAGCTTAAAATATAGTAAATCACGTCAATATCAATTTTCACTGGAATGTCTTACTTAATGACTTGAAAGCTCATAAGCACGTATGTCATATAAGCTATTTTAATTCCAAATATTTTTTCACTTATAATCCTTATTCTTATCTAAGGAAATATTAACTGATAACAATTAAAGTAATTTTGTTTCCATTAGCAATAAAATTTGGACACCGGCGGATGTGAGGGAATATTTATGGCCACCAGCTGATAAATTTGACAAAGAGCTGGAGGAACCTCAAGTAATGATGATCCAGGAGCAAGTGGCCATGTTTTTGGGAGTAAAAAGTTTTAAACGGAGATACCCAGAACTTAAAAGGCGATCGATAATGGCCGAAGAAAGAGATTATATTTTAGAAAAAGGTTTGGCCAGCGAGGAGTTTTGTGAATTAGGTAGGATTTTGTTATTTAGTGTTATTGAAATATCATTTAATTTTATTTTCAATTAATATTTAAGAATGATTTCTTGTTACATGACCATGTGTGTTAAATTTTGATAAAATTAATAAAATATTCTATTAAAAGTGAAGTAAAATAGTAGTGCACATTTAATAAAGCAAACATACAAATTGTACCATTTAGAACAATTATGTAAAGTAAAGAAATAATATTTAATACAACATTATTTATTCCTAATTAAGTCAGAATTTATTTTAAATTAATAATTCCTTATTATTAAAAAGTAATTATTTTGAAATTTAATTACAATTTTATTGGTTTAAAAATAATGAGTTCTTACTTTAAGACATTGAAATATGGAGTATTTGAAATTATTTTAATTAAAACGTTACTGTTTAACAATGCCTACAGGAATAACAGCAGTTGATGCGAGTGACGTCTTGGACATCATGCTATCAGATTTTCCACACAAGTATGAAGAGTATCGCAAATATCAGAGAGAACGACAACTAGCTGCTCCCTGCCCAGAACCACCACCGCCGCCTGTTCTGGCACCACCACCCCCACCTGCACCCAAGGTTGAACCTCAGCCAGTTGCAGAGAGACCTAAGCAGGTATGTGAATATTAAAAGTCACAAAAGTCAATTAATACAATTGACTTTTGTGATGTAAAGCTACAAAATGAGGTATTTAACAGTAGTTAAAATGGAATCTGAAACCGGATTAAAATGAGAGTATATGATGTCTTGTTACAAAAATTATTTCATTTTTATGGAATAAAATTCAAAACAAACTTAACCTTTAAACTTTAAAATATACTCAATATGTTCAATCAATTAATCTATAATAGTATTATTTAATGTTTGCACGATGGTATTATTACAGAAAAAATCTGTGAATTTGTTGTTATATCAGCCGTATCTTTCAGCCACTTTCTACGCATTTCCTTTTTACTTGTTTATAATGAATACTTTTCTGATGCAGTTTTAATATTTTTCTGATGCAGTTTTTTTTGTGTTGGTACATAGAGGTATTAAACACCACTGATATGGGTTACGCCGAAATCACTAAATGTAGATCACTCAGGAATATCCTGCAGCATTCACCTGTCTTTCGTCCACTCACATTGTTCCACACAATATTTCGAGATGCGCCCAGCCTTGACATTTTTTCTGCTCTGTTGACCACTTCAGAAATGGGGTTAGGAGGTGTGTGGTGGTTTATGAATGACCATTAGTTAGAGTGGTGTTTAGTTGAATCGCTGTTAATATCTTTCTTACTCAGTTTTGTATATATTACATTTTATAACCATTTGTCCCTATGGTGTTTCCACATGTTCAATGCGTGATTGGGTGATCTGTAAATTGAGCACGGAGTTTTTAAGAAATAATTAAACATTAAGAGTATATTTGTCTCTTTCACATTCAGGTATAGTATTGTTTCCATCATTTAGGATCGACGCGGTTTTATAAACGACACCTTGGTGTTTACATAAATACATACACATAAGTAATCTTTGTTTATTTAGAAATGAGTTGCGCCTTTTGACGCTGTTTATTTATAAATGAGTATGACTAAACATTTTCCTGGCAGAATAAGGTAATATAAGTTATTTTTTGGTCACGGATGTAATATTACGAGCTGTCCATGAAGACATTTAGAAATATTTGGAGGATTTGAATATAGGCTTGCCAGGGTTGTGACCTGCATCGCAACCAAACTTTCCGACTCACTCCAGAGATGTCTTGAGAAATTCTTTTCCTCAGTCTTCGGGGTTCTGGCCTCAGATTCATTAGGTTTTTAGCCAAGGGATTTGGGTGCTTTTCCAGCTTTTCTATATATTTTTTGAAGTACTTAGAAGCTTCTTGTTTTATTGTAGGAAATTTTAGATCGTTATGAGTCACATCTCTTTGGAACAAACCAAGGAGTGTCGGTTACAATATGGAGTATCTTTTTTGGTATCTTTTGAAGATTTCTATATGGGAGAGTAACATTGTGTCCGTAAGTCCATATAGGTTTTTGAATGGTTTTGTATATGAAGAGTTTGTTTTCCAATGAAGTTTGGATTTATACCAGATTAGCCAATTTAGTTTTCGCAGTTATAGTCCGAGTTGCTTTCTTTTGGTGAATAAATGTTTTTGCAATTTTAATCGACTATCAAGAAAAAGACTGAGGTATTTAACACTCACAGATTGTGGGACTTCAGCACACAGGTGGGCAGCTGTCTCTACGAGACATAAATATTATGTTGGCGGATTTGTTTTCATTGGCTTTATTCTCCAGTTTTTTAAGTAATTGGATACTGCATTCAGGCTCCTCTGAAGCATAGGCGAGGCAGTTACTCTATTACTATGTGATGCTAGTAGGACTATATCATCTGCAAATGTTCCTATTAGTATTTCTGGAGATGAAATATAAGTAATCATGTTATTTACATAAATATTAACCTGCAAATCAAAAAAACATGGAAACAAAAAAAAATCATTGATATATTTAATCATATCTGTTTACTGAGTGGATGCAAAATCATAGCACGTAAGGGTGGTATATATTATTCATACTTCTGGTGGATAGCGCTCAAAATGGCAGAGATGCCCTTCTATATAATGACTGCACACTGCGCTTGATCGGATGTCGTAATCTAGGTACCTGTGCATATATACTATCGATAATATAGTACCTAGAGCTGAGTTGACACAAGCCAGTGCTAGGATTTCATCAACTGGCGCTATATTTTCAAAATATTATTGTTAATGAGTGATTGTATCATTATTAAATCAATTATACAAAACCAATGTATACACACAAAAAATATTTTCAACAACAGAGAAGTTCATTTGCTCAAATGAAATGTGAATATAGCCAACTTTTTATTTAATTATCTAAATTGCGTATATAGTAAGAAAGATTGCCTTTATGTTATTTATGAGTACTTATAACCAAAAAGAATTAAACATTAGACCCCCAAGTACTTTTTAACAATTGTTAGTATACAAACGTGACCACATACCCAGGAAACCCCAGGGGGAGTCAGCGACATAATGGAGTCACCTGCATTTTTAATATGCTCGTGACTTCACTAGCATTCACTTTTAGCTAGTGACATCTATTTTTTGTAGTATGATCAATTACTAGTCTTATCGTTACTCTCCCATAGATGTATAGATGTAGATAGATTATTATCTATTTATTATTATATTGATTATGAACTTCAGTAAAATTTTATTTTATATAAATTAATGTTTTAATTAATTTAGAAATAAAGGTTATATGTCTTTACAACTTTATATGTCATTTTAAATAGGTATAATAATACTCTAGTAAAACTATTGGATCCATTTTTATTTAGACAACACTCAACATACAATATTAAGAAGTCCCATACATATGTTATGTCGAGCATGAAAATAAGGTCTTTTTAGAGCTAGGTCCCATAATAAAAATCAAAGCTTAAATAGAGTCCTTTCAAATGGTACACATTTAGATGTTGTCATACAAAAGGTGCCCATGATCCTTTGACTGCGCAGCGTTGGAACACGAAGGAGGCTTCAACTTTTATTTGACATTATTGACCTTGCAGTTAAGTCATTATATTTCTAAGCTTGTGGTATATTTTTTCTAAAAAAATTTCCTTATAAAAATATAAATATTTATTATAATAATAAATATCCTTATAAAAATAAATAAATTTAATACTGCATAGATTACGCAGTAAGTTTAACGTTTACTTATTGCTCCTTATAGGCCAATTTGTTCTACATAACATTATTTACGATACAAAATGATGTATTCAAAAAAATAATGAAGCATTGACTGAAAATAGCTGTATGTCACATTTCTTTATAGCTGTGTATTACATTATTTTCATTGTTTTTTCTTTTGGCACAGAATATAAATATTTTGTCCATATTTCTACGCTTAGGGATAATATAACATTTAGAAGAGAACATTTTTCACTTTTTTACATTTATTGCATTATTTGTTATCAATTAGCACAAATAATTATTGTTGACAAAAGAAGTTAATTGGTTGAATGTTACAACAGACAGATTGGAAATATTCATAAATAAGTTTCTTTTTTTACCAAATGTACTCTAATAATTCTTTAAAATGGTACAGTGCTTAGTTCTTAAAAAATCTATTCTAATATCCGCTCGTAACAAATACCTATATTAATAAACTATACTAGTGCATAGTATAACTTGTTACAAATTGCAAGTAATTTCATTGCTAAACATGACATTTTTCCCAAAAAATATATTTTTTGAAGGGACGATGAAAAATTATAAAACTTGCACAAATTATATACTATCATGTCAACTTGAAGTTTCAATTGTATACTTAGAAATCTCTCTCGTATTATTTGGTGAATGGTTACTGTGGCCTACTTTTGTTATAAAAATTAACTTACGGCAAATTCTTTAAAAAATTCCAGTCTATTTTCATATATCAGAGTAATTGTATTGATAAATATAATATAAAATTGATTTCTTTATTTAAGACTTTCTGAAAGAAGTTATATATTGCATCGAGATTTTTTAGACAATTATGGCCATATTTTTTAAGTATTTTCATACATTTTTTATTTGAAATATAATAATAAATTAAGTAATTGATTACTTGTACT
Organism: Druceiella hillmani; assembly: GCA_039881145.1. NCBI lineage: Eukaryota > Metazoa > Arthropoda > Insecta > Lepidoptera > Hepialidae > Druceiella > Druceiella hillmani. Next base: position 12,177,661 of record JAYKKI010000026.1, on the reverse strand, counting down.
GGTGTTATAAATAGATTAGCGGCCTGCCCCGATTTCATACGGGTGCAGTTAAATCATTTCATTATGGTTTTGTGATATATATTTTTTGGTTGACATTGTTAAGAAAAATGTAACAAAAAAAAAACATAATAATAAACCTTAATTAAATGACTTATTCTACCCATAAAAATTCAGGGCGGGCTGCAGACGCAGAGTCCACAAAGACATCGTACTGAACATCATCAAAATGCATTCAGAATTCTTTTAATTAAAAAAAATTCTAAATTTTTCTAATTCACTTTATTTCTCTTAAATTACTGTTGCAAATTATAAATTATACAGTTGATTTTTAGATATAAAGCGGCCCGACCCGACGTCTTATAGATACAATTAATTAACTAAGGTTTATTAATAAGTATTTTTTATTTCAAGAACATAGTTCTATATATTATTTTAATTAACCAAAATATAATAATATAGTGTGACATGATGCACTTGTGATATTCTCCCACCGAGGGTGCCCATTTTCCTGCTCTCCCTTTCTCATATTCTCTTGCGAATACATCACACCGAGTGTCATAAAAATCTTATTATATTTTCGTTTTGAAAAACCTTTTAGTTCCTCTTAAACTATTAATTCAAATTACAAAGGGTCAGTGCTTAAAATGGCTATATTTATTTTAATAAGGGATAATAAATTGTCCCAAACTTCACCATTTTTGTCCCATGCACCTTTTTTAACCAATACATTTTTAGCCAAATACATAAAATATATAAATGCATTTGTAGACATTTTTTTAGGCCTTCTACAATTCCTCCATACATAATATTTACATATATGTAATAGTTTTGCCAGCATTTCATGAAAACGCTCAGACCAGTGACTTTTCCGACTAACATATGTACTTATTGTATAACGCCTATGGCAATCTGGAATCTGTGTAAACTGTCATATTACAAAAGTTGTATGTTAATCGGGTTAATGGTTTTTACCTAAAAAATAAACAAAGTAACAAAACTTTCCTCTTTATTATATTGGTGTGCTATCCCTTTTTTTTGGAAAAACTTCGTTCTTTTTGGTAAAATTAAAACAATATCCTCTTTCAAAATACTAAATTCGTAAAATTTAGTAAATTTAGAGTTTTCACTCTCATAAAAATAATTTGAAACCATTTTCTTCTTCAACACCTTCTACACTAATGTTGATGGATATTCAAGTTCACAATTAAATGAAACTATGTGATGTAGTATTATTTCTACTTTAAGTTCTTTACCACGACCTAAGTTTCGTTGTATTACCTAAATCGTTATAATCTAATCATTATGTACCTAAAGATGTTGTACTACAACGAAACCTAGGTTGTGGTAAAGAACTTAAAGAAAGAAGAAATAATATTACATCACATAGTTTCATCATCCTTTATTTTGTCATTTATTTCAAAAACATATGGGAAAATTGCATTTAGTGATATTTTGGCTATATTGAAAGAAAATATAAATACATTGAAAGACAAATTGACTTCTACAGGACCTGGCCGGAGCGGCTGCCGCTTCAGCATCCTCATGGAACAGTCAAATGATGCGTGCACGGCGTCCGCACTGTGTGGATTTACAAAGCATGTGTGTGCATCGAGCACGCTCTGCTCAGGTCGCACCACCAGTGGTATGTCGTCCGCCGGGTGGCTTTTATCCCCTGGCGCTCTTACCAGGACAATTCGCTTCTGGATATAGGGTGTATACACCTGAACAGCTGAGGTGAAGATTGGTTTTAGTCTCCTAATTTTTTGCTAATTTTTGCTACAATTCTAATTACAACTCTCCACTAGCAGTAATAGCTTAATGGGAGAAGCATAAAATTAAGGTATGGTTTCTAATCCTACCTAGAACTGACTAGTATTTTCTATGTAAAACAATATATTACTGAAAATCTGGAAAATGGTGGCTATCACTTTTAGAAATTGAAAGTGTTATCTATAATAGTTATATTCAACAGTAATCTTAAAATAAACCATAGCTTTTTCATAGTTCTATGATTCCAATGTAAACTAGTACTAAATTCCCTCCTGTGAATATTTAATGTTGTATTTTATGATTTATGATACTTTATTTCTCTTATTATACACTTCTTATGTACAGTACCGAATGACCGAGAGTTGCTCGGTGTATTTTGAGTTTCCCATAGGAATTGTGAAATTGCTAGTTTCACTGTATTAGATTTTCTTCCCCTTCACCGTCCCATTCCTCTTTGCCTTTGGCTTCGCCTTCGCTCTCCCCTTCCTCTTCGGCTTCGTCTTTGCCTACCCCTTTGCGTACTCCTTCACGTACGGGTTCCCGTTTCTCTTTCCGTTCACCTCTCCCTTCCCGTCACACCCCCCACTCCTTTGCCTTTCCCTTCCCCTTATCCTTCCCTTCCCATTATCCTTCCCTTCCCCTTATCCTTCCCTTCCCCTTATCCTTCCCTTCCCCTTTTCTTCCCCTTCCCCTTTTCCTTCCCCTTCCCCTTTTCCTTCCCCTTCCCCTTTTCTTCCCCTTTTCCTTCCCTTCCCCTTTTCCTTCCCTTCCCCTTTTCCTTCCCTTCCCCTTTTCCTTCCCTTCCCCTTTTCCTTCCCTTCCCCTTTTCTTTCCCTTCCCCATCCTCTTTTCCTTCCCATCCCTGCCCCTCCCTTCCCCTTCCTGCCCCTCCTTTCTCGTTCCCCATCCTCGCCCCCTTTCCCTTCTCCTTGCTCTTCCACCACCTCTTTTTCTTCCCCTCACTCTCTCCCTCTTCACCCCCTCTCCCCTTCACCTCCTGTTGTAGATTTTCCATTCAAAAATTATTAAGTCGTAATAATAGTGTTCATAGTAATTTTGAAATTTCTAAATGGCCACCATTTCCAAAATAACGGCTCATCTTCAAAATTACTTAATAAAATCACCCAAGCTGTAAATATACAAAATTTCATCGAAATCATTAAGAGTCGTTTCTGAGAAACCGTTTATATATACATGGTGTCCGGGAATAAGTGTCGGACAAAGAAAGACGCTATTCGTTGTCTGTAAAGGAATAAATTTTCATTGAAATAAAATGTGAAACATGTCCTTTTTCTAATTGTGTGCGAAAAAAATATTACACATAACTCTTTTTAACACACCCAATACTTCCCCAAGGAGTTTGGTGCTTATCTGGAGTGGCGATTTAGCCACTAACGCACGCACACAAGCTTTCACTAGCAGTACACAACACTTTACAACAGTTACTGAACAGCTGAGAATCAACATAATAATAGCGCCATTTCGATCACTTGAAAGAAGATGAATTTATTTGTTAAATGACATGAAAGAAAAAAGGACTATTAAAAACATAATAAATTATATTACTAATGTACTCACTCATGTTGTAGTTATGCGAAAATCACTTATCACATGACTTAAATAGTTTGGAAAATATTGCACAGAAACATATTTTATTTGAAGTTTGTGAACATATTTTATTTGAATTTTGATGTTCACTGAAAAATTACTTCACTTAATGTTTGATTAGCCTTAAATATGATATATTCAAAATATTAACAGTCTTATTGTAAACACAATCGCATTCTCCAATTTATCGAGTTAATCAATCAATAATCACGTTATCAATCATTGAGTATTTCTCTTAATTGTATTAAAATTTTGCTAATCCTTTCGCGTAAAGTCTCTTCATAGGTCGATTGATAGATACAATAAATTGAAAGTCTGAACTATAAAACGAATAAAAATATTTATCTCCAATTAACTTCTCTCCTATATATGGTAAACTATAACACAGATAAAATCATAATTTCAAACTCGGTTAAATAGTGTAACAGACGAAGGTATTTAAATTTCTACATTTTTTAGTTCTGTAGTTTATTTTGCTAATTTAAAGTTTTTTGTACTTGTTTCGTAAAGGGTTTCATACAAATCTGTAACTCGGCGGGGCATTATTTTTCATACACTTAAAAACATTCTGATATGTTAGACACAAAAATATGCATAAAATCACATTACAATAAATTAATATTGTTATTGCTAACATGACTAAATATAATCAATTTAAGTATTAACATTGAAATCAAATTAAGTATTAACACAACTTAGGTATTTACAAATGATAGAGATTAAAATCAATCTTTTTCAAATTAATACAGACCTATGTCGCCTACATACTTTCTATCAGTATTGTAACAAATAGTAAAATGGCTTACTTCTTTTGCTCAATTCGTAAAAGGGCACGTTTTTGAATATTGTTATTTAATTTTTCCAATTTCACTCTGTTACATTTCACAACTTCAAAAGCAGAAAAAGGTTTTCTGTTTTAACTGCCTTAATTAAGCGACACACAACAAACAGCAGTTTTCGGCAGTTTCTTAGTAACTGAGAGACAGTCACCTTGAAAAGTATCGTATGAACGAAAGGGGCGGGCATGATAACAGCACAGCGCTAACGCTTTTTATTGGCTAACTTAATTTACATTAATAAAAAGCTCTTATGACATACTAATAAATTAGAAATAATTCCTTGTTTTCAAAATAAAATAACAGTGTTACAAAGCTGTTTTGCATTATTTATTTTTTTTTACCAGTCGCATTTAAAAAAAAATGTAAAAAACCTTGCTACCTCTTTACTATACTATAAAATTAAAATAATATTTCAATTAATTTAACGTTAATCGTTTTAAAGAAATTAAGGCTTAATTAATAAGCTATAAGTTTATTTTTTCATGTTGGTATTACTTGTTAATATTAAATTTTGTAACACTAAAAATAAATAACACATAAAAATTTTAAGAAACAAATGTTTTGTATCATGTCTTATTTTTTGGACAGATTGCGAAAAAAGCGAAGCGAAGCTGATACGTACGCAAATAAAATAGCCAGATGTTTCAAAACTGCATTACATTTTTTTTTCTTCAATAGTTCGCATTTTGAGTATTGTGTAGATACCTTATATTGAATTAAATAAGCATGTATACTAAGAGGATTCTTATAGATATCAATGATTATACCAGCTTTGGAGGGAATCCTACAAAGAGATTTAGAAAAAATAATTCTTTAATAAGTTTTGATATTACCTATACGGAATGTAGCTTTAAACGTTACATAAAAATTGTAAGAATCTATCTACCTACTGTGTAACATTTAGTTTGTAAAATTATGAAAGTATTATAAGAAAGTATCTCGTCGAAAAAATATAAAGTTGTAATTTTTAAAGAAAAATTTTATATTAGTTTTATTTCTCTTTGTTAATAGATACATTTTTTGCTAATCAAAATCGTAATCGATAAATATACATCGGTTTTTGGATCATATGTTAAATTAAATCTGTATTCAATTATTTTTATTTTACTTTAGCCACAATTCTTTTGATTTACTAGCGGAACACGTGGCAATGGCGGTCTAAAAATTTCGTAAAGTATAACTTTTTGTCTTAAACAGGTGTTTAATGTTCTAATGTTCTATTTTTACCTTACAGTGACGTAATATATTTTAAAAATAAACACAATTTATATTCTATATTTAGTATAACAAATAGAGGTGAATGTATTTGGAAAAAACAAAGTTCTAGCTACAAATTTAGCGATTTATCTGATAAAACAATGAACAGTGTAAACAATTTTTTCTCAACCATTTTTATGTCGTGAGCCATGAAAAAAAACAAAAAGATAAGTAAAAAGCCTTGCTTGCAGGTTTTATTTTTTGGATAGATTGCGACCACCTTTAATAATAAACACGACCCCCAGGTTGAGAAAAGATGTTGTTTAGCACAGAGTATTATTATTTGTGTGCTTGTGAACAACTATCAGTCAAACGCTGCGCTTTTAATGTATCGTGTCGTTTTTACATTCAACACGTTTCGATTTCCTGGAACATTAGCATTTGTTTTTGTTAATTACTGTTTTGATAACTTATAATGTTTACTGTGCACACATGCTGATGTGCTTAGGTGCATGTGATTGAAATGCTCACCTATTTATCCAAATCGTGCTAAAAACCCAAATGAACGGATTATCGCAAGGTTGGTTAGTCGGAGTTATAATATTGCTCAAGTAATACCCTCTTTGATAGAGGACGCTCCGTTAATAGAAGACATCACGTGGCTGAAGATGCTATCCTCTAAAACTAAAACGCTTGTCGGAGATACGCTCAGAGAAGATGGACAACATTCGTTCCACTATCATGCTGCACAAAAATGGCTCACTCGCATAAATGACGAGTCGCCAACCTTTGTTCCATGTATTTTATGGTCAGATGAAAGCACATTTATGTGGCATGGAATATTTAATGTGCATAACGAATACTACTGGAGCAATACGAATATACACTCAAAACGACCAGGATGTTTTCAGCACAGATGGCATTAAAATGTATGGGCAGGGATTTTGGATAATCAGCTCGTAGGTCGTTGCACCATATAAATGGCATTTCAAATTAAATGTTGAGGAGAAACATTTTGTAATATCACAAATAAAAGAAACATGTGTCAATCTGCAATTCATGCCTCCATGCACAGAAATTAATTTAAGATGGTCAAAAGAAAAAAGAAAAAAATCCTTCAATGATATTGCATCCTGTAATAATAAAAAATACATCTACTATAGTAGTTTTATATGGCATTGAAAATAAAGATATATTATGATAAAAAAAAGAAAAATCTATTATTCTTTGACCACATGTATCCACCATGAATATATATAAAATAATATCTACTGTAGCAGTTTAATATGGCATTGATATAAGCAGATTGGATTCTATGACGAACAGTGCATAATGGTTAAAAGTAAACCTATCTAGTTTGGGTTCTTTTGATTTGTTGTAATGAGTTAGCGCAATTATTTCTCTTAACAAGTTAGTTAAATTTTAGTTTAATTTGTCGTAATGAGTTATTACAAAAGTGTGTTTTTTTTTTTGACTATCAATTTTATTCCATTACAGTTATCCAAAGTACTAAGACAATTTACAAAACATTTCACACTACTTATTACAATTACATTATGTGCTTTTTGCAACCAATTTGTGTTTGTATTAATGAGTATTGAACATTTTAATCTATTTTATCGATCATGAGAATGAATAATTTTTTACAGCAAATCGTTAAATAGGTTTATTTCAACTCTTCCTCAGATACTTCCCTCTGAATACGGCAATGCTACAACCACCACCAGTAGTGCCAGTCGCTGTTCAGGAATCATCAGATGTATCGGAACCAGAATGGGGTTCTGACATATCCAGCAGTGAAGAAAGTGGTAGCGAGGGGGCAACTGGGGACAGGAGCCAGTCATTTAGGGTGCGTCAATTGTATTAAGACAGTCATATTGTATCATCTAGTAATGTGTTATAACATGTCGATTTGACTTTTCAATGTTAAACGAAAACCAGTCAGTACTAGTTGTCATACTTTACAATAATGAAATTAACCAGACGCTCAGAAAAAAAATTTCAAACAAATTACATAGCATTTTAGTAAAAACAAAACGTAACCGTAACACTATTTGGAATCTTTATGCTACGTGTCAATGGCAATGGCATGCAGTTGTTGATTTCATTGGTAGCCGTAGCAAAGCAGCGCGAAGTGTTTGAAATTATAAACATCGTGTTTGAAATAACAAACCTCTTAAAATTATTCCTGTGACTAAACTACTGTATTTTGTTAATTTATTTTTGGTGTATGGTTGAGGAATACCATATGGTATACGACGATTCATTTAATGTCGAATGGTCAAATCCCCATTTATTTGATTTGCTTTTACCCCTAGAGTGCACATGTCACAATACTTTAAGTCGCAGTGTGCAGATAATGTGACCTTGCATGCTCGGGGTTTCATCAAATTTTAGCCATTTTTTGGTCAAAAATACCTTTTTCACAAACATTTTTCAATATTTTTGAATCTAGCTATGTGTTATAAATGTACTTTAGAGTATGTTTATTTAAATATTTATTTAACATTTTCATTGCCGAGGATGAGGATGAGGCATTATACTTAGTGGTCAGAGATATGGAAATCTGAATTGTTGAACAATCGGATTATTTCTTGTTTCACCATATATACATCTATTTTTGTCCACAATTACAAAAGATAATGTTTGTAACAAACCAATTTTGACAAATTATGGTTGGCACAAATATATATTCAATTATAGTATTTCTTTGAATAATATTATGGGTGAGTTCAATGAGTTTTGTGAATAATCATCATTCACAAAACTCCCTGTACTCCCCCATAATATTATTCAAAGTAATACTAAAATAACTATATAAATACTGTAATAACTATATAACTTTGTAAATGATCACAATAAATGAAGTTATAAAAATCTATATTACTTTGTAATTTTGGAACTATGAATTGTGAAATGTAGAGGATAAAAAGAGGCAAACCTTGTCGTCAACCACATAAAACTTAGGGATATGAAACATTATTGAAAAATATAAAATTTTCCGACACATACTATTCTGTATAAAATCATTTATTTTATAGTACATTGGAGTGTAATAGCTACAATAAATCAGTTTAAATTTGATATAGATGATATTCAATTGTCTTTCTAGTGTGACATTTAAATGAGACAGAACATTGGTGCTATATAACAAATATATTTGTACATATAGAATATTTGGCAAAGGAAAAAAGCTAGTGAAAAAAAATTGTGACATATCATTTTATTTTCAAACAAGTGTTGCAATGTAGAACGTGTTTTACATACACTATACAGCAGTGTTTTTTATATAAGGGGTAAGCTTTTGCTCTTATATGACTTTAAATTTTCCATAATTATTTTTAATGTAAATTTAAAGAAAAATAATATTAGAAAAAAACTTTATGTTTAATCATTGTTTACACACTTTGGCATTATATGTACCAGTATCCCAATAGCATGAGTGACTAAAGAGCTAAAGGGATTTGATTTCCGATAGAGTTTGAACAAAAATATGTAATAAATCCATATTATATTACTAACATGAATACAAGAAAAAGGTGTACTGAACTTGTCATTTTGCTTAGTTTACAAACATTTTGAATGGAATGGATATAATTGTGTATAGAATGTTAGTAATGCAAGTTTTATTTGCTTAATACATTTATTTTGCCAGCCATAAAACATTTATGAAAATGTATGTTGAATTTTTTTTGATTCGGTTGCTAAGGTTCATGCTGGCATGGTCATAAATTCAAAGTTTAAAGAAAAACATTGTTCAAATTTAACTAATGTTTTGTTTATTTATGTTTAAATTGTCTTTATCTACTAAATATTAACAATTTCTAGTATACAGCACGTTGTTAACTTGGTATAACAAGCTGGCTTCTATGGGGTCTTAAGTACAAAATGATATACTGAATAAAAATATTTTATATCTTGTCTCATTCTCGGGATATGCTATTTTAAAGTTTCCACAAGTGTTAAGCATCCTGCAGTGCAGGCACACAGTATATCGTCAAAGCAATATATGACGTGATGCACCAAATTTGAATAGTTGATCATCTTGAATATGAGTTTCACAGAAAGAAAAATTGATTATTATGATGATTTGGTGTGGCCTTTAAGTTTTTGTCACATGGTGGTTTTATTTATGATAGAGAAAATATTGAAAAAAATTTTTTTTATTGAAAACTAAATTAACTATTTGTAATAAGACTTCAATCAAAAAATGTTATAGATTATTTTCATCGTATATTTTTGGACTTTTCAAAAAATTTCCAGAATAGTCACTTCGATCGGCCTTTCGGGCCGTGGGTCGTTTTTAAGTGAGTACGTATCTTTAAACAAGGCAGGGATGCCTTGTTTAAAGATACTGTACCCCTTATAAATCATAGTTTTATCTGGGCAAGAGTTCCTGTAAACAGATGCTATCTCTTAGAGTATGACTTTCCTTGCTTGGTAAGGAACTTTATAACATTTATAACATTGAGTTGCTTAGTTGACTATAATTCAAAGACTAATGGCCCGATTAAGATAAAACTTGCTATTTATTCTAACAATGAGTGACTGAACTCATCAAAACTCATTAAGATACCCTCACAAATTACCTAATTACCAATTCTGCGAACTTAAAAACGCACCCTCGCATATAGGTACTGATATCCATTGCATATATTTAGGTTAAATGTTATCTGAAACCATATTGATCTGTAATGCTTTTTTTTTCATATTTAAAAATTAAACCCATTTACAGGGGTTCTAAAAATGTTAACTTTATAGTGTTCGACAAAAGAATGGTTTATATAATTCTCACAAATAAATAGGTGGTCTTTAGCAGTCTTTCACAGTTCAATGATACACGTTGAATACCCGAGTGGATTGTTGAATGATCTTATTCCCAGTTCTTCTCACATGCATAGATGTCTCCCATCGACTATAGCCAATCTTTCTAGTACATTCTCTAGCATACTAACAAGGAATATGTTAATTTCTCAGTCAGGATTACAGATGCAAAAATGCTTCTATCCAATTTCTTAGATTTTTCAGAATCTGAAAAAAACCATTTTATTGTACATAACTTAAGCTACTTCCCTTAATTAAACTATGTGTTATCACAAATTAATACTGTATTCCATTCGTAAGTTTAATTAGCTTTACAAACATCTTCAATGTTATAAAAAAAACATTGAAATCTAGATAGAGGCCATTCTGCATTTAATTAGTTGATAGAGGCAGTTCTGTATCTGCCACTATAGGAAAAAAGCAGTTTTGCTCCTCTATCGGTCACGTGAATGGTTTTATGTAATTGAGTTATCGATTTTGCATTATATTGCAATTTCTCATAATGTTTCCTTTTATAATGCAAATCAAGGGTGAATTTGTTTTGGTTACTGCAATTACTGATTTTTGGTTACTGAATTTAAAAAACAAAACTATAAATGGTGCAAAATTTTTAATTATGGACTTATTAAATCAAAATTATAAAATTATGCAGAAATTCCAACTTCTTCCAAGAATTCCCAGGAATCTTTATTATTAGGTTCACCCACGTTTGTATTTTCCAAGACCATTTTTGTAAAAGAATGTTTGATCAGATTCTAATTCTGACTTCCAATTATCACCAAAATGTTTTGACAATAGTTTGTCGACATTAGTAAGTGTCAAAGCACCTACAAAAGTTTCAAAGTACCCTGTTTTGAAATGGTGGTACGTCTTTGATACCAAACTGAACGGTTGAGGATACACCTCGTTTAATTACACTTTTAGGGACTTCTAAGTCACTTCTATTATTAACTTCTCCTCTGAGAAGGCTTGTTCTTGACTCTAGTTAGATAGTATCCCTTGCACTCAGCAAATTTAAAGTGATATTGACCTAGGGGTTTGATTGTTTCACTTGCATAGGCCTACCAATCTTTCACCGTACAATCCTTACCCAATTTGCGAACAATGACGTAGCAATTATAAATGGCTTTAATTCGGATGGATCTATAATCACTTCCTTACTTTTGACTTCTTTTTCGAAATGTTAAAAAGATACGGCGAGCCGGCATAAAAAAATGTCCAGATACAGGGAATATGAGTTCAACGGTCTTGACATTCCTTGGCGCGCAATTTGTTAACCAGTAAGCAACCATAGCAATCATTGTACTGTTTATTTTGTGAGCCGCACCCGTCTGCCAACGTTCGCACCTTCTTTGTGTCAGTGAAATCAGTCTGTAAAAGTAACACAAACAGCCAATGCAATCTCATTAGAAGACATAGCATGGACATTTTCAGTTCACCTATATATAAGGACATTTTGAAAGAAAATTTGTTTGTACTTGTGCCAAGCGCAAAAAGTTGCATATATAGAACTGTCTGGAATAATATGCAGCTTGGTGAGCAACTTTTGGTAAAAGTTGGTTTTTTTGGCAGTGGAATGGTATTGAAAATGTGTGTTCATCATATTCTCACAATAATGTATAAAAACACTTTAGAGCTCCGTACATTTAGATCAAATATCTACTCTTAGAGTTTTGAAATCAATGTTATAGTTTGGTTCCAAGTCTTTGTAAAAAACAATGGCGTACTTTGAGACTTTCGTCTTCTTTTTATCTTGGTACATTTTCCACATTGTACAAATATTTAAATCAGACAAGACATATTTTCTTACTGTTGTTGCCGACTTGCAATAGTTCGCACTATTGCAAGTCGGCAACAACAGAAAGAAAATATGTCTTGTCTGATTTAAATATTTGTACAATGTGGAAAATGTACCAAGATAAAAAGAAGACGAAAGTCTCAAAGTACGCCATTGTTTTTTACAAAGACTTGGAACCAAACTATAACATTGATTTCTCGATACATCTAAAGGTCACTGAATGTCATTATATTATGCTTTTTTGCGGAATTTGTATTTGAAATGCTATCACCACCTCGATTTTCCTGTGCTACATTGCCATGTAGTAAGAATTTTTTGGATATATTACAAAGCCTATGTATACTAACGCCAAAGATTTTTTAAAAGGCTCGTTGACAAATTCTTATTAATTTATATGGTTTGATGTATATACGGATATAATACTTCATGTACGTGATCGATACTTTACGTCTTCAACGTTTTGGTGTATGGACTATCACGAATTTTAATATAAAATTGTCTTGAAACATTTTATTTGGTTTTACGTAAAATGTCTGATGACATTTCTGATATCTTGAGGATTTAAACTATTGCATTTAAAATTCTAACTTTTCTTATGTGCAGTCATATTTGGAGGCCTTTTGGTGGAGTGCCTGAAATTGAGTCATGATATAAATCAATCTTATGAAGTTACAATAATTTTAAGCAAATGCTGGGTCAAATGAAGTATTATAAGGGATCGATACTGTGAATAAATAAAACAAGAAATCCCTAATCTAAAATTAAAAATTGTATAATGGCAAGTATATTTCCAAGTTAGAAAAATGAATTGTATTGTATTCAAAAGTTTTATTTAACAGAATTTAATAATATTTTACGGTTCGAATCTATCACGCGTGCTACTTATTGCATAAAATCGTCCAATTTCGAATGCATATATAACTTACCTTTTACGCTTATTTGTGTTGCGCTTCCATTGATCTTCATTGCGAATCCTCTTTCTTGCCTTATTTCCTTGCACTGGAGTAATATTGATTTTCATTTTTGATGGTTTTCTATTTTAAAATTAGGAAAATAATACCACGTGATTACACGACTCAACAAGTGGACTCTATTTAATCTTGTGCAGAATGCTTTGCTGCAATTGATCAAGTCGTTTTAGTGGCGCTTTTATTACTTACGAATTTTATAGTAATTTTTACAGTTGCGCGTAACCTCTGAATTAAAATATCATTTTGTATAGGATGGAGGCGATTTTACGGAATTTTATTTATAAAATATATAGAAAAATGTGATGAGCCAGAAATGGGATAAAAGTGCTTTTGCATCTATCCTTCCCAAGTATACTAGTAATGACTTTTGCGTAATATTAAAATAATTTTTTTGAAACATAAAATACACTAATCTATAAATAGACACAAAGCATGTTAATATTTTGAAAGAAAATACAATGCACTGCAATTCACAATGAGTTTAAAACAATAAAATACATTAATACATAAAAATATAGAAAATACATATTAATATATATAGAAGGAAAACTCAAAATACATTAATATTTAACAAAAAAAAACACCACAATGCTATAATCACATCAAAGAGAATGAATATTCCTAGTGGTGATTGATATTAATTTTCTTTGACTCCATGTGTACAGTTAAAAGATTTCCTTTTTCCGAAGGAACCTTCAAACCAGTTAACATTTCTTCCATCTTAATTGAACCCTCTTTTCTGTAGTTTGAACGGTCTTGTAGCAGTCTATATATTGTGCTAATAACAACCCCAGTAACTTCATCCATTTTCTCTGGCATATATTTTTTATAAATATGTTATATATATATATATATATACATTTCATACATGCATATACATTTCTTAACATGTTTTTTCTCTTTCGAGCTTAAAGCATTTTGTTTAGAATATTTTTTCATTAAAGATGTATGCACTCCACTTGATCTGAATAGACCCACCATTTTTATAAACAATAAAAAAAATTTTAAAAATAATGCACATAATTATGTAATAAAACCAAACTAAATAATATAAAATACACAATAATACAATAAACTTACTATAATACGTTATAATTAAATAATTTTATGAGTCGCTACCAATGCAAAAAGCAATGTTTGAAATTAAAACATTGCGTGCGAACTAATCACCATAGATAATATTAATAATAAAATTGCTAATCGCAGTATGTTGACCCTGTTTTACCTACGCCACCCGTCCAATTCGTATCCATAACGAACAATCGATAAAGCAACTATCTTGCTATGGCGATGTAACAGTGTTCAGTCTGTTGACTGCAAAAAATCCTCAATCTATATGCATACTAGCATAATTAGTGTCACATCGGTGTGATAATGTGTATCAAATAATTATATGGTACTAGCCATGTGCTCGGGTTACTTCAAATTGTCATTATATAGGCACACACTATTTAGTCCTCCATACATTTATATATGGCCTCTTCAATACAAACATATTTATGTAATAAAACATGTTCAGTTACTACTTTAATCAAAGAGGCGTTTCTAACATGCACTAAAACCTGCACGAATGATGCGTTTAAACTAAAAAATCTATATTTTCAATAATTTTGAGTCTTTGCGGAACAGGCTGTATTGTCCTCAAAACAAATAATAATAATATAGTTTTACAAACTCTTTCTGAATGGAAAATAAAAGCTAATATAATAATAGCATAATATACATTGAAATATTGTCCTAATGCTGAACTTATAGCGCTATCCTATATATAATGTTTTCTTTTAGGAGTCTCGGTCCAACGTAGTTTCAATTCATATTAAACAATGTGAATGTAACGCACATTATGTCTCGCTTACAATGCTTGAACAATGCATACTGTAGCTGGAACACTTTTGCTTTATGTCATCACCACTTAGTCAATCAGAGCCATCCTCCAGTAATTGGAAAAAAAAATTAATTTTTAATTTTATTCACCAATGGCCCGCAAAAGTTATATAAGCCCATAAGTCGGTATATTTTTCTGATAAACTGACAATTATTTTTGCGAACTGATAATTTGTGAAAGTGCCACGAAAGTACACTGCTAACATAACATTACTAACCAAGCCTCATGGTGTATTGACCATAAAATATGGAAGTTACTTTTCTTTCCTTTCTAATATTCAAATGTTTTCAAATTATACAAATGGTATAAAAATTAATGTTAATTTTACATAAATGTTATAATTTGACGAAGATTTTGAGATGAGGTAAACATTATATTTGCAACAGCCATTGACACACACATATATATATATATATATATATATATATATATATATATATATATATATATATATTACTTTTTAAACAACCATCAAATTGTGTTATAATGAATCGCTGCATATGAAACCATTACATTTAGGGTGTTCAATATATATAAATGCCTTCTACCTTTCACCTCCCAGACAGCTCTCTGTATTCATGGTAGTGGGCGAACAATTCCTATTACAATAGGTATTGTCTTTATAAGTGCATTTTTGTGAGACTAAACATTATGGGTTGCGACAATACGGTCATCTCTTTTACTTAATATCATACCAAACCCAAGGTGTCATAAATCATAAATAATTTATGAATGTTCAAATAACCTGCCAGGAATTGAACCCTTAGCTTATTTAGATGGGCGCTAGCACTTTACCACTGCGCTATGGGCCATTAGATATAATACTGAAGTGCGTTTAAATAATGCTGAATGTTAACATCATGGTTTTTTCTAACGTTTTATTTTTTTAATAAATGTGTCTAACATTATGAATAACTATGGAAAATGTACAGTTAAATAAGAGTAAAAGCTTAGCTATTATAAAAAGAAACCCTGAGGTGTAGAGCATATAAAATATGTATGCAAAATAATACCAAAAGTTATTTGAAAAGAAATTGTCACAATGTTTCATTTGTTTCATTATCCTTATGCCAAATATCATATATTTGTATATAAAGCAATTAAATATTTTTCTATATCAAACTGAAAATGGTCATTGTAGCTGTCTCACTCTAACATGTTATAAAATAAATTAATAGCATATATGGTCTAGACATTTTACAAGTCGAAATTGTAAGAATTTTCCTTAATTGTTTCAAATGTTTGAGTTTTCCGTAATCAAAATGAAGGGTTGTCCATTTTTCCCCTCTAAATTTCCCAATTTATGTTAGTTAAATAATAGTGTAATACTGATATTTAAGACATTTTTTGTCATGACAGTTTATTAAGTTAATCTAGTGCTTATAATATATTGTTTAATGATCTTTTGGGTATAATACAATGAGTTTTGTAAATAGTTGTAGACTTATTGAATATATATTGGTGTCAACCACATTTTAACTGTCAAATTGGTTTGTCTACAAACATTATCTATTGAAATGGAGTGGAGTATAAACGGTGAAAATTTTTCAAAAATGTTTTGTTGTTGCATTCTTGAATTTGAACCTATTTGTATGAAATTTTATATGAAGATGTGTTACATGAAGTTTAAAGTTAGTGTATGTGGCAAAATATTCTAAAAAAACATTTTAATGCACTTCGCTATATATGTAATGCGTGAAATAATTTTTTTCGTACATTCCACATGAAGGTGAAAGGTCTTCTTAAATGAAATTGAGAGTTTATTTACCATTTTTTATTTTTAGGTCCCATCTACAAAATGTTAAACTTCACAGTGACTTGCAATGTGTTCTCTCTTCTAATTCTTTAAACAATGGTCAGAATTTTCAAAGTCTGAAAAATGATTAAATATTAACATTTGATTAGAACTTTGAAATGAAATTATATCTATTAACTCGCATCGACAATTTTAGGAGCTTATGGAACCCTATTCCAATCTTTAGGTCTTACCTCAAAAATATGTATCTAAGAAGGTGGACTTATTTATTTTTGTTTTTGGGATGATTTTGTAATAAATGCGATGATGAGTGGCATTTATTATAAACAGAACATATTAATTCACTAATTATTCAATCTTCCTACAGAGAAAGCGTCTAGTGAAGGTAAAACGTGGCTCAGAACCTGGATCGGGAGGTACAGAAGAGGCATCACCAGCACCAGGTGCTGAGGTGGCACCGCCTGATACCGGTGCTGTTTGCAAGTCATGTGGTGGCGCTGAGAACGCTAATAAGCGCTACACTTTTGAACAGTTCCTTATCTGTTCCAACTGCAAGTCTAGAGGTGAGTTGCATGTTGATTCTTTAGTAGGCCTAGATACTTTTGGCAAAAAAACTATGCTAAAGAACTAAAAATCCTGACGCGATCAAATTTTTTTAGCATTTTTCCCGTAATCAGCGCTCCAAAATCTATCACAATCAGTTATCAAATCTGAAAAGAGAAAACTATTGTAGACCTGCGTTATTAATTTTAATGTACTTACATTTTAATTTAATGGTAATAAAATAGTTATTGTCTGCCTATAACAAGGACAAAGAAAAAAAAATAGAAAAATGTATAGTATGTTTAAATTTTTCATTTTCTTTTAATGGAATTCAAAGTGAATCATAGTTTCCTGGGACAGGTTTAATTAATAATGAAAAAAGATACTTTATAAATATTGTATTTATAATTTACTGCAATTTATTTTTAAATCACTAGAACGGTTATGAAGTAAAAAAGTTGACTTTTATAATATTTTTTAATTTTTGTTGTTTTTCTTTACTGAAATGTATATAAATATACAATTTACCATTGGTTATTTCAGTTGTTAATATTAAATAAATAATATGCTATTTCCCTAGGCATTACTTTTAGCTTTGTTTCATTATTTGATATATTAATAAAAAAGTTTTCAATTTGTTTTTTCTATCTTACGATTGACTTTCTCTCTAAGTTATAGCTGTTAGTTATCAGTTGTCCTTTTAAGTGACTGCCCTAATAGTGTTTATGCAATTTTTTCCTTCACTTTTTTTAGTAGTTATTGATACATTTGGTGTTCCGATTTCAGCATGTTTAATTATTGGAATTACGTCACGGTCTCCTTTAATCTTGGCTTAATAATACTGTTGATTTTTAGTCAATTAATGATTTGGCTAGCAAACTAGATCAGATCTGTTGATTTTTAGTCAATTAATGATTTGGTTTTGTTGTCATTATCCTCGATGAGCCTCCCTGACTTAGGACGGCCGTATAGATTATTATCACAAGCATGAAATTTTATAAGCCATCATTGATCCTGTCGTTTTTGTAGAGCAGTGTCACCATAAATTATGTTAACACTGTAAAATTTTGACGCATATTATTTCCTTTATGGAAGTAAAACAAAAAATTATGGCAAAAATGCACAGTTATGCAATGTTTACCGTTGTTATAAAACCTCCAAAGTTCAACAAAATGGTTCAATTATTTTTAGAATGAAGCCAAAACTGTTACCTGTGTCAATAATGGCAATAACATAGATACAAATTACTTCAGTACCTCAAAAACAAATTGACATCTTCTGTTGCCAAAAATGTGTCATGACTTCCGACAACCTTATACTATTCTATGTGAAGCAAATTCTATAGGTGTGATATTTGTGCACAGTTTCATCTATTTCCTATTCCTGAGATATGTTCTCATGTTTTTAAAAGTTTCCTTTTGTTATGTTAGCATCGTTGTAAATGGCTGGAAACGCTCCAACAATATATTCAGTTTTACAACAAAGTCAGCTTTACTGTTGAAGATGGCTTCATTTTTAAAAAATAAAAAGCTTCCTCATTTTGAGAGCAACCAGAGAGTCAATTTCTCTACAGAGGTTTCATACATCTGCTATATTTCCCCTGCAATATATTCTCCCTTAACCCTAATGCATTACTCAGACCTGTCGATTAATTTATTTGTGCACTTGAAAAATTTTTCTTTCTTTATCTTGAAAATAGGCTGAAATTGCAGACATTACATCATCATAGCTAATTTTTTTCCATGAAGCTCCTTTTTTATTTTTGTGAGCAAATAATAGTTGCAGTGGACTAAGTCTAGGCTGTAAGGTCGGTGTTACAATATTTGAAAGCTGCACTTGTGGAGAGCAGCCATCTTAATATGGCTCTAGTGTACAGATGCGTTGTAATATGCAAAAACAGCAACCTTTCGCTAATTTCCCTTGCATTTTCTCATTCAATGCTTCGTTAAACTGTTCCAGTAAACCAGATAAGACTCCTGTTATAGAAACACCCTTATTTTTGAAGTCAATGAGCAGGAACACTCTGTGTCCCAGAAAACCATCACCATAAGTTTCCGGCTAATTGCAATACCTTAAACTTCTTAGGGGTGGGGTGGGTACCCCATGTTACAGCATGGACTTATGGGTTTGTATGCTATTGCATGGACTCCTGCTTGAATTCAGGTTCGTAATGATTGATGTAAGTTTCATCACCTGTAACAATTCAGCTCAAAATTTCATCCTTGTCCTCTCTATAGATATCCAAAAAATCACGTGAACATTCAACACATTGCTTTTACAGTGGAGCATTCTCAATACCCATCTTGTGTTGACTTTTGATATGCCAAGATTGGTTATGACGAATTTTCAAAATAGTTATAGAAGATACTCCAACCGTTTCTTCCAACTAATTTTTCTTTAATTAGGCATCTTCCAATATAAGTTTTTCAAATTTTTCAATAATGGTGGGGAGGTGGACTTGATGGACCTTCTTATATACTTATAAGAAGGTCCATAGATACTTTATGAATAAAGATAGTTATGAATGGTAATATTTCTTGAGCAATATGGAATGTATGTTGTACCATATTAGTTCACTCATCAAACATCTAATAATTCAATCAATTTGTATATGTTGACTTGATACATATTCTAATATGGCAGTATTAACTTTAATTATAATTGTAATATTACATATTATCGGTAGGAAATAGTCATACTAGCGTAATAGTAATAGGACATAGAATCAGTAGGAATATCAGTTTGTTATATATTTTGTGATAAAGTAATAAAAAATATGTTTCCAACCATAAATTGGAAAATATTTCATGCTTACGCTATTCGATAAATTGTGCATTTGCGGCAGCTTATCTTATTTACAATAATTAATTTAATTGATTTGTTTTGCAATAAATTTGATGTTATTGCATGTAATAATAATTATAGATATATTGTCAATATTTTCACAATAAAATGAAAACATGTTCAATTTTGAAAAAATTAAAAAATAAATATTTTGTACTTAGATACAAAGAAAGTTCAGTACAGACCGTATTTTATAACTTGAAGAATGACGTAATTTGATAAAAATGAGATATATTTTTTAAGTACTTGTCTTCAAATGTCATTAGCTAAAATTTCATATATAACATGTTATGTCTTGGTTGTAAGCTGCATACGCAAAATTGGTAAAACTTTGTCTATCGTTGACGTACTGATGGTGGCTGATTATTTGTCAAACCTGTTGACGTCACACCGGTTGTTGTATTTGGGTACCAAATGTCGAATAGTTGAATCATCAGGACGGTTGTGGGGAGGATAAAAATCACGTAATGCAAAGAATGTTTCTCTCGAATGGAGCACTGACTTTGATAATAAAATTTGATGATTTGCACACGATGTATAACCTATGGTGATTTGCCATAAACAACTATACAATTCACATCAAAATTTGACAGATGTTACTTTAACAACATGGCTGTTATAACCTAACAAATTTCGAGGATCTCAATTGTAAGATCGAAATGGAAGGTAAAATTCGAGCGATAAATACTATTTCATCAATTTTAGAATGAAAGAATTTTATACCAAATTCAACAGAGTAAGTTGTAAAACTTAAACATAACTAGTTTCACTGTAGCAATTTTTTTCCATGTGGAGCCAGCAACATTCGACACATCGCTTTCAGAATCTAAAAATTTCATAATCTTTTTGAAAATATATGATTGTAGAGTTCATTGAAATAATTTCTGCAATTAGTTGATAATTAAATTTTGGCAATGTAGCTTTCGCAAATTTCACTTGTCCGGAACCTTCGGAAATTCATTGATTAGCGTCTGGCCCTTATATTGGTTAATATATGTGTGTTTATGGAAATAGCTTTTTTTTATTTTCTATTATGATCACGAATTGTGTTTTATTTTTTATTCTTTCCTAATTGTCAGTCTTTGAATTGTTTGCTTTTTTATATTCGTAAAATGCAAGGTTATTTAAAAATTATATTCTATTTCTGTACGCCAAATCCATTTTCGCCGGTTTTATTTACAATCTAATAAAACAAGATGCTTCCCCATTATGTCTCTACACATATATATATATGTATATGATTATATATATATATATATATATATATATATATATATATATATATATATAGTAAAATAATAAGAGTAAGATGAAGTATCCCATATAGAGCTTACCAAGAAAGAGATCTAGTGCTTTTGTTTAATTTTGACCCAATAAGTTGTCAAACGTTGTTGCTGCTTGTTGGATTTATGTGTTATGCATATTAAATGGTATTAAAATATGCTAATGAAATAGTGAATTTATTGCAGCAGGACATCTTTGTGCTGATTAAATCTTCAAGTTTCTGCTGAATCGAGTATAATTTGTTCCTGTTCACTTGAATTGGTTCGAAATCTGCAGAAGCATGTTGTAAGACATGTGCTGCATTTGGAAATGTGCTAAAAACATGGGCTCCGTAGGATTTGCTTAAAAATTCTTTTCTGTAGATGAGTAACTCAAAGATGTATCACTTTTAGGATGACTCTCCATTATTGACAACGAAGTATTACAAACCATCGTTAAATGAAATTCGTCTATAACTTGGTAAAAACATTCTGAAATGTTTAAAGTGAGTGAGAAGTAATTCGTTTGTATTCACCTCGACTGGGAAAGTCATGGAAACTGGGCAAATGGGTTCCACCTAAAGTAACAGAAGGCAACAAATCGAATATTACAAATTCTTTCTTGCCATAAAAACACATTATTTTTTAATCATTTACTCGCGATGACAAATTAATTTTTTTGAAACAAACCGTCACTGGTCATCTTTAACTAACCCAATATCTCACCGTTCATCCTCAGAAAATATCCCTTTGTATCTTGTGTGCATTTGGCATTTTCTACAATGAACTTCCCGACAGGAGCAAAACAATTATGACGGCTTTATAAATAGCTAGGAGAAGTGGATCATAAAAAAGTGTTATTTTTTCAAGAAAATGTGAGATGCACTGAAAATTTTTTTAATTTTAGGATGGAAATTCTATACCAGGCCCCATATTTTCCTGACATGTCTCAAGTGAAAATATCACCTTTTCTTAACATTTGAAAATTATAAGCAAATAGACAATTTTATAAAAAGAAAACATTAGAACAGAAGTTGACAGATTTTTCCAGTCTCTTGATCCTTAATAAAACACAAACTTTTTTGGTTATCCGCAGTTATATAAAGATTTTTTTAATTTTGTTAATGTTACAAAATGTATAAAGTGTAATATGTTATACATTGTGCATATATCTGTCACTTCATTGACGCCCCTTGCTTCATAGTGTTAGAAATATATATATCTGCTACTCAAAAATTACTTTTTATTCTCTAATTCACTATACACTCATGTCTAATGAAATTACATTCTATAGACTCTTTATACACATATGCAAAGAGTAAAAAATACGATCCTAATAAGTAGTGCCAGGTGCGAACTATTATGAAAGACATAGTCAGAGAAAGAAGCAGATATATAGAAGAGACTTGTTGAAGATGAGCTAGATACTCATTTTTGAGGACCACTTTTAGCTCTAAAAACATGTATATGTAATGATATAATGTTATGTCATAATTTTAAATTTTGTCAAGTAAATATGAATATAATTATAATATTGTATATTTTAATTTTTTTGTATTAAATTTTTATTTTTCTCAATGAAATAAACATTTTCAATTTCCATAGGTTTGGAAGTATAATAATTTTTGCCGAAAGAAAATCAACAATGGATGGTGAAATCAGAAAAAATTATAAAAGTATATCTTGTTATGATATTGTCTTATTTTGATTAGTTATGCATTTATTAAAGGTTATATACATTTGTGCAAATGCAAAGAAATTAACTCATTTATTGATTTCAACGGTACGAAAATACTTTTGTTGCAAAAAGTGAAAAAATTAATCTGGTGAATCTGTAAGAATTCAATTCCCTGGGAACTCAAAATATTCTATATGTATATATGCACGTGTACAAACCATTTAAGCAGTAGTGTGTAGGAAATATGAAACTTGAAATTTAGAACAGGTATTGTTAAATTAATTATAGTTAAGTCAGGTTTTACATCTTTCCCACTACAAAATAAGATAAATATGATTTTGTATGTCATGATGTATATCATGTATATCATTACATTCTCAAGATCTATAATTTCAGTGTTAAATAAAATATTGTGCAACGCACACATAGTTAGCACCTAAGGGTACCGTCAAAGCAATATGAAATAATGTGGCGAGTTACAAATAAACCTCTGATTAGGATTTAGATATTAAGTGGTACAATTATGAAGTTACAAAAAGTAATATCGATTATAATGGTACTACAATTTTATAACTTTTTTTTTCATACAGTGTTTATTTATGTGAAAGTAAAAAAGGAATTTTTTATTGAGAGACAAATTATTTCTCCATAATAAAGACTCGAATCAAAAATATAGAATATTTTTCATTTTATATTTATAAAAGGAATCTGAAAAAAAATTCTTGCTATACCGATTAACCAACACATCTATATGTATATATCAATATTAAAATAGCTATATCTAAAGCTAAATCTTTCTAATAACATTTGAATTTTTCCTTGGATAGCACATATAAGAAAACTAATTCTGAGATGCTTCAGTTTTAGTCTCAACAGGATAATAACGTTTCAATGTAATAAATTTGGTATAAATATTTTTATTTGATGATTGAAATAAAAAATAATAATGTGTTTTACATCCTGCTACTAAATGTTGAGACCATGAGATATTGTCCGCCAGTCTGAATGAGTGACTTCGAAATGCACCATACAGCTAACAGATGGCCAACTTAAAGTAATTGTGTGAGCAAGGTGCAATATTTATTGGTCCCTCTACTCGTAGAATGACTAAAGTTTGTGAAAAAGATAGGACCTCTGAATTTCAATTTAATCATTTGTTTCTGACCTGGAATTGATACATCACATAACTTGGTCTTTTGGTGTTATGCTTTCTAAGAAAAGAATCAGAGTCGATTTTTTCAGCTTAAAACATGTTTTTTGCGGGAAATATTACAACTATAGGTTTATCAGATACATTTCCAATAAATTTAAAACATTTTAAAATTTGTGAAGTTCTCTATTAGATCTCAACTCTTTTGTAGGTTGGATATTAATGAACATTATCATTAGCCATTCAGTATAATGGTAACATAATAAATATCTTAAAAACATAAACATAAAGAGTGTAAAAACTTTGACAAGAATAGGATGAACACTTGTAAAAGTAATGGTCAATTGATATAAATAACATGTGACATGTACACATTTCAGCCCATCCTTCATGCCTGGATTTCTCTGGCATCACAGCTAAGAAGGCTCGCGAATACGAATGGCAGTGTGCTGAGTGTAAGAGCTGTTGTAGCTGCCGGGAACCTGTCGATGATGACAAGATGCTTTTCTGCGACCTGTGTGACCGTGGTTACCACATATATTGTGTTGGTCTGAAGAAAGTGCCTACAGGTACGGTTTTTCAGTAGTAGTACTGTTTAGTGGTATTTAGAAAAAATATAAAACACTGCTGTGATCTTTAATATCTTAACTTGTGCGAAAAAAAAGTAAATTGAGAATTTCATTTTATAACAATAAAATTAGTTGTTATTATGCAAATTGTAAAAAGTTTTGTAAATAACAAATCAAAATACTATAGATATTGAGAATTTGAGTTTGCACAAAGATATAATATTATTTTTATATATGGTTAGTATTCAGTGAATAAATATTAACAAATGGTTTATATATGAACTTATACATTTGCGTAATGTTGTTGCACTCCATTCCCACTTCTGTGTTTGAAAAGAAAAACCTCTACCGATATGCACGACTTGTGCCGAAAGTAGTTTATTAAATTAATAATGTAGTTTATTAAAGTAGTTTTGTTTACTAACTCCTCATGTCCTTATAAGCTTATATGCTTGTTTATGTTAAAATGAGATAAATATGTAGATAATTATACGTCATAAGAAAGAGAACAAAATAATAAATAAAATGCTTACACATTCGTCTATGACGTACAATTATTTTTGCCACTTTGATTTCTTTCCGTACAAAATGGTTATTGTTTTTGGCTCACTAAAAACGATGACGTAAATTTTTATTAGGATAAGCGATTTACTTTTGCATTAATCATGTTTAATTACTGTTTTCTTGCGTGATACTGTTTCAGCGTACTTCCTTTATAAATTTTTTTTTATTAAAACAGGCATTTTTTTAATCTTATTCATAATTTTTTACACTCATATTTACTTGCATAAGGTACAAATGCATGGACTATGTTGTGACTATATTTCTTATCAATTTACCTAAAAAAGTTCACTACAAAAAAAATCAATATTTTTAGAGTTATATATTATTTTATCAACTTTACGTGCATGCATGCATGCATGCATGTATGTATTATATATGTATATATATATACATATATATATATATATATATATATAATATATAAATATAAAATCTGAATTTTAGATATAAGTTTAGCTGTTAAAAAATATACCGATGGATAGAAAAATAATGGCAATTAATGTTATGAAACAATTCGTTATCTAAACAAATTCATTCACTTTTTAATTGTGTTGTTAATTTTATGTGGTCCCTAATTTTGAAATTGAGACTTAAAGTAATTTTGATCCTAAGGAGAGATTTGCTTGCAACTTTTAGAAATTGAAAACAAACTGGACAATGCAGTAATTAAATATTTAGAAGTAAACATTTTATCAGGAAGAAAATAAATAATTTTGGTGACACCCTGATAATATAACATATATGTAAACTAATTTTTGAACTTCTAAAGGTTATTTGACATGGTATACTATATGTGGTGTGTAAACGATTGGTACAGTATTTATCTAAACAAACTTTGATTATTGATTTTTATTTACAATGATTTACTATTGATAATGACAAAAGCATTTATTGATAAAAAAATAAAACATTTTTAAAACAAATAATGTAGGATAATTATAGGTCAAATGTTTATTTACTTATTATTCCAAAAAGTTTATTACCCACAATATTTACAGGACGGTGGCATTGTTCGAATTGTGAAGTATGCAAATCTTGCGGCTCACGATCACCTGCCGGGCTGCATCCCAACCTATTACCCGCCACACCCAATCAGCCCGACCAGTGGCACCATCAGACCAAAAAGGGACCTGGTGGACACCGTGTTTACTCACATTCATTGTGTTCACCCTGTGCCAGGTAGGACACGGCAGTATATAATGCTTTTTACCTAAACTTGATTTAAATAACCAGGCGCTCTATTAAAAAATATCGGTTCTCACACCATCTGAGATGTATTCGTGTGTACTATTAATACTAAATTGCGTGCATGCAAAGGAATACGTAACTTCTTTTCACAGCGTGGCCATTCCTGCACGAACATGTATTATTTTTTCTTTGTGATAACTCAGATCAGTAGGTAAACATACTATGAAATTAAAATCATTATTTTGTATGGGCTCTTAATAAGAAAAATATGAAATAATACGGTAGTTGACTCATTCTAAATTTTGATATTTTTCATACAATATTGTGAAATATAAGTTAATTAAAAACCAGTCTTGAAAAAAATTCAAAAATTGATTGAAAAATAAGCCAGTTGTAGGCTTCTAAATTTGAAGATACGGATAGAGTTGGGTATATCCCTATCTCTTTTCCTCTTGTAGAATATAATGTGCAATATTAAAAATGAGATTACAACTTGCTGTCCTTACCTAAAGATTAAATTTAAACTTTTATAACTCTATCAATTTTTAGATTATTAAAAAAACATTTTCACTCTTCATCAGCTTGTACCTTGAAATTATGGTTAATGAAAAAAAAAAATTAGTCAAATACCCAATTAAATTTATATCATAAGTTAAAAATAATTCTTTTATAAAAATATATGTGGGAGATTTACTATCTCAAATCAAGAATAAAAAACACGTGTGTGGTTTATCAACTCTACGTGTCTTAAAGAACAATGCAGATATTGCTATGATTTTACAAGATATTATCCTATATCTTGTATCTAAATAATGAACTTAGTAGATTTTCTTCATAATCTATTAATTAGTTTTTATTAATCTTGAAACAGAGACAGTTTAGAAATAGCACTAATTTACTTACATTCAAAGCATTCAAGGTATATACGAGAATTACATATTTTTGAACACTATTGTTTGTTTTGTGCTGCTGAGGAATATAAAGGTTGGAAAGAAAGTTAAGGGATTGTGTTTACACTTATATAATATCTCGATAAATGTTGCACAGATTGATTTCAAACAAAAATCCCTTTATATACAGTCTTGGTCAAATAATGGTCAGACAGAACTCTGACCAAATTTATTGTCTAAGTCTCTATATTTGTCTACTGAAATAGTTATAATCATTGTATTTTATTACGTAATGCTGTTTGTCATCAAGTACCCTTACTAGCAGTTTAAAGTTAACAATAATAATACGATAATAATAGATTGCTCACATAGCAATAAGTATCAATTAGATACATTAAAGTAGATAAATAAATAAAAAAGTTATTGAAAAAAATGATCTATAAATTAAAAATATAGAAACAAATCACTCGGATCAATAGTCACTGCATTTTCTGTCTGACCATCAAATTAAGTAGGCACATTAAACATTTTGTTCTAGTGTACAACATTTTTAAAAATAAATACTTTTCTTTTTACATTGTTTAACTTTGCCACCATTCTTGACTATCACATTGTTAATGTGCACATTTTCATTGTAATTTTTAAATTAATTATGGGTTGAAATAAGTGTTGAGGTGCAAGAGTGCGAAAAGTGATAAGTTGAGGTGCAAGAGTGTGAAAAGTGATAATTAAATTTTTTTTGTGGAAATATATATATAGCAGATCATCTAAACGGTTTCAAAAATATAGTTTTATAATGTAGTGGAATATTTCAAAATAACTGAAAGTGTTGCCAGAAAAAAGATCCCTTTAAAGATTCTGTATTGAGTAAGGGCAATGTAATTGAGCCAGAACCATATAATGGCGTGTCAGCAAGGACTGTTCGATGACGGCCAGTAGAGGCAAAGCTGTTTAGAAGAGTTGCTCGATTAGTTACATTACTGAAACGCGAACACAGGTTAGCATGGTTGGCATTTGCTAGGAAATATTAACACTGGATCTATTCTCAGCAGAAACATGTTATTTTTCTGATAAGAATAAGATAAATCCCGTTTCATCAGATAGAAAATAATACAAAGAGTGTGCTTTAAATGCTGAAATGAACCCAAAATACACAAATAAGTAAATAAAACTTGAAGCGGCAATATCAAAGTTTGGGGCTTGAAGTGGAACATGTAAAAAAATGCAGTCATCCTTGAACAATACTATTAAAAAGAAATATGTAATATTTCTTTTGCTGCATCCCATGATGTCTTATGCTGAAGAATCTCTCCCTATTTTATGTATTTTCAAATCGATAACGACCCAAAACATGCAGTACAGTCTGTAAATTTTTTCCTTGCAAAGGAATCGTGTCGTGCTAGTCTAAACCCTATAGAGCACCTGTGGCACGAAGTCGCAAAAAAAGTCAACTCAACACACTGGCACTATAAACCAAGTTTGGGACACTTCCTCCTGTGGCACGAAGTCGCAAAAAAAGTCAACTCAACGCACTGGCACTATAAACCAAGTTTGGGACACTTTTCAAGAAGTTTCGAACAACATTTCTATAAAAACATGAAGTAATTTGATATCATTAATGCCACTCCTATGTCAAAAAATTATATCTAATAATGGCAACAACACCAGATTTTAAATTGTACTGCGTAAATGAAATTTAATTTAAATTAGTAAGAAAGACATGTTCTGCATATAATTAGTGTCTGTTATTTTGTATGTTTTCATATGTGTCGATAATTAGTTGCCCAGTAATAAAATTGTATGCAAGAGTAAATATGTTTTATGTTTCCATGAAATAAATAATGTTATCAAGTATTTTCCTAATTTACTACACTTATATTTAGAACATTAGTGTACTTATGTATCAACATTAACATAAGGTTCAAAGTCCCATGAACGTACAAGTTACGTAGGGACTGGAAGAAAAATCTTACTAATTTAGTATTAACATCACTAATTAGTTGATCATAACTGTATATGAGTTATATGCATTTGTTTACAAAGTTTTATAGTGTAAAGATTGCAGACTCGCAATTAACAATGAAACAGTCACAACAGCTTTGTGAGAACCTTGTCGAGATGGATTTCCTTCCAAATCGGTCAAGACTAAAGTCAAATTTTAAAACATGTGAAGTATGGTGATGTTAATAACAAAATTGCACAGAAAATATACTAAAGGGATATCTAGAATCAGGTGATATAATAAATAGTCACCATATTCTGTTCATCCACTGATAGAATCAACGAAAACAAACGTAAACTTAATAGAAAAGATTCATAACAAAATTGAAAGATGAATGGGTTCAATGTATCAGTTCAATGTACTAATGTTCAAGAAAGTGTTAATGTCATTCATTAATAAATATTATGGAATTGAAAACACAGTGTTTTGGCTTGCAATTGAGGAATTTTGGTCTACTTGCAGAAACAAATAATGTAAAAGAGGTAAAATTCATAAAACATATATATCTAAGAGCTCAAAGTTTTGAAAAATATCTTGAATGACAGAAGAGCATGAAAACAAACATCAGATCATAAATGCAAAAAACGTGAATGTGTCAATGTTGAATTTTTTATAATTTGAGACAGTTTGTGCACAATTTCGTTGCTTTCTGTAAACCTAAGCACACAATTTTTTAAATAAAAACTCTTAACTTTCGTTTCAACCTTATAGATATTAGAGATGATATGATTTTCATTGAGAATTATGAAGAAGTGTATAATTTCGATCAGGGTGTTGTGAGTAATCTTTTTGTAGGTCGTTTTAGATCTAATACCAACACGGCATCTTATGGAAATTTTTTTGAGAAGAGTTTTCTTTGAAATTTTAAAGAATTTATATTGTATATCTGTATTTGAGTTATTTGAAAAATAATTATGGTGTTCGATTAAAACTTAATATTATTGGAATACTTGTATCATATTAACAACTGTTAGCAATTATCTCCAGCTGATAAAACACATTAATTACATTTAGTTGTTAGTCTCTTATGTTTCAACCTTACTTAACAATCTTCTTTAACCAGAAGACGATGTTTTTTATTTTAATTTGAGGAATCTGCATTTAGAAACAATAATTTATGTGTTGTATAATTTATAAAGTGTAGGATTTTGAAAATACATTTTCTATAATATGGAAAAGCAATATATGCTATATTTGAAGGCGAAACAATTTTTTGTTGGGAGCTACGCTTATTGCTTTGGTGTTTCATATACATCTCACTGTATATAGCCTGGTTGTGAACGTGGGTTGGACGCATTGAAATTACAAGTACAGGCAATTGGTTACGGGTTCGTATCTAAATTAAAAGCAACTTGTGAAACGTTCATAATTAAGATAATGATTTGGACATCGTTATAATTAGTGTAAATTAAAAAGGTCGGTAATAAGGTTATAGACTTTAATGATACACAAAACTTCTTGACTATGGAATTCAGTGATGTAATATATTAATCGAATTTAGAGACGAATTGATTGAAATGTCATAATCTTTCATTTATAAACAAAAAAGAACTTGTCCAATCTTTTGAAAATATTATTAACATCTTCCTCTGTTTTCCATAGTTCTCTTTGAAACGTGTAAACCTAGGGATTGATAAAAGGCTGACAATAATTGAAAGTTAACGTGCACTCTGTAGTCGTGTTCCAATCGAAGCTACAATATTAATATATATTGAACGTTTTGTAGGTTGTTGCCTGCAATCAATGTAGCATGAAAATTGTTTGTTTTTAAATGTGATCTCCCTTTACTCAATGTCGGAAAAATATTTGTAATTCTTTAGATAATTTATTGCATAGATTACGTCTCCACAAACACTTATATTGTCTGTGATCCCCCCTTCATGCTGTTCAAATTTGGCACCAGCCCCTTATGAATGACATTTACATGATGCACATTTTATCAACATAGCAAGTTGCTCTATGTTTCTTTAAATAACCTCCTATAAAAATATTTGATGCTTATCATTCACACACTGGTTGATTTCCTATGTGTTCTAACAAACTTACCATAATTATTTATGTCAGCATGTTCACAATATTTTTTAAAGTACTTTTGAAAAAATATAATTGAAATACTTCATATTGGGTTTTGTGTATTGAATTAATCACATTAAATACATTCACAGAAATTCAAGCCATATTAATTACGGTATGTACAGTATCCTAAAGCAATGTAGGCTGACTACTCCACTTTTATGGAAACAACACGCGTTGCTGTTTTGAAAATATATATATTCAGTATTTTGATGAAGGTATTTCCAAATTGATATTGATATAAAAATTTGATTTATTTTTTAATTTATTCTCCGAATTGATTACTTTTAGGGTCCTATAGAGATGAAAAAAAAATTATACCAAAGGAGCAAGCTGAATTTCATTAAACGATGCAATGTTCCCTGGTATTGTGTTCAAAACATCAAACAGTATGTAGTTTGGAAACAGCAACGCATAATCAAATCTTCAAATAGTTGTAATTAAAATAAAAAAGCAAGTTTAAGAATGCCTTTGTAATAATAACCATTACATGTTCATCAGCTTTAATCATCTTGTCTACCTTGATAGCATTAATTTTGACTGTTCTCATCATATTGATTATCTAAATGTTCTTTATCACTATTTGAATTCAGTACATATTGCGATCATTGTTATTCATCTACGTAACAGAATGAACAATATGACCATTTATGTGTGAGGAGAGCATGCTTTGATGCATTATCATCGGTGGATAATGTTTCAACTTTTGCATACGAGCTCTCAGCAAAATTTGTCCTACGGACAGTTCAGGTGCATGCATGGTTTTACTCTCCACACAAAATTGTTAAAGACAGAGGGGTTTTGTAAACTCTTGAACAGACAATGCGAATGGAATCTGAATGGTTCATTGGCATGAATGTGTTTGTTCTAAACTGTTGTTGTCATTAAACATTTTTATACGTAGGAAAATAATTCATTTTGTTTCGGCGGCCATAATTTTCAGATATGTAGAATATCTTACACTCAATATGGAATATATATTCGTTAGAAACCCGAATTTGTATAAACAGCTTTGTCATTTTTGATTTAAATACTTTTAATGAACTTTCCACGTTCATGAAAATCTCTTCCTCGACTATACCAAAAGAGCCCTGTTAATATTTAAGGTATAGATAGGAAAGCGTAAGGTTTATGTGGGCGGTTCATTCATTAATATAGTGTGTGTCTTCTGTCCTTGGTATGCGTTGCGGTGTGTGTGTGTGCGTGTGTAGGGCGTATCGCATCGGCCGCTACTGTCCCCTCTGCGAACGCTCCTTCATCGGCCCCAAGGGCACTATGCAGCTCGTCATATGCAAACTCTGCGATAGGCAGCTCCATCAAGGTATGTCCTCTTCAACTAACACCATCTTTGTATGCATCTAACACATCAGTAAATAGTATAATGGTTACGTTTACATTGACTTAGTTTGGAGTTGGAAAGATAACTGAAGATTGGGTCTTTAATACTGTTAAGTTTTGTACAGAAGACATCACTTCTATAATCAAGTTGAAACTGAATGTCGGGAAATGGTCCTATTTTAATTCCATCTCCTAACAAAAATGTTTTCATATTTTAGTTTTTGATAATATTATCAATGACTCTATATAAATTTGAAATAAAATTGGGTGAAATTTACAAAAATATTTATTAATAAATTTCATATGTATTATTTAGAACTAGTAAAAAAATAGTCCATAAACAATGTAAACGTCACCTTTAGAAGGTAGTGGTAGTCTGTAGAGTAGCGTAGCCAGTCACCTGCAATAGCCATGTAAGAGTCGGACCAAAACGTTGTAAGTGAAGCGATTTGCAGTGTTTTTATTTAAAATCAACTGTAAAGGCTGCATTGCTATTCATCCCATCTACGTTATGTGCTGTTTGCTCATTGCAGTCTAATCTATTTGCTGGTAAGTTCCAACACCTGTAAATTTACATCCCTACAAATATAGTTTTCTTTAAAAATTATAAAACTGGAACAGAACTAGAACTTAGTTTTTGTTGATGACTTGATAAAGTTATAAAATGAGAAATATTTACCATTTATCAAGGTCAGGTTTATATTTCTATAAATAATGTTGCATGATATTTAAGTATTTCTGTGATGATATTCAAAAATATTTAATATTGATAATGAAATAAAATCAGTAGTTTTCCTAATACAAAATTATTTATTTTCCTATACCAGAAATAGATTTCTACAATGACTGTATCATTCGCTTCATTTCCAATAAATTCATTATAATGCATGCAAAGTTAGTCTCATCATTTAATTGAAATTCAAGCAAAATTAACTTCAGTCATGATCATACAATTTTGCTGACATATACATCTAAGCAACGATGCATGCTATGCTATTTTAATTAATAATCGTTGAAAATATGTTCATTCTTATTGAGTGGTATCAGTATTTGCTTATGAATCAGATACAATAAGGTTTACATTGCTAGTTTGTTAGTAAAAAAACAAGCTGACACAGACGTAAAATATATTTTTATAACAATAATTTTTGTCATATGGAACAGTAATAATTGATTGATGTATTAATTGTTTTTCCAATGTTGCATAAGTTACAAGGTTACAAAGGACACAAGAAATACTAATTATGGAACTTGCTTAAGAAAAAACTTAAGAAGTTACTAATAGACTAACTGTAGTTGATACAATGTACAATATGTGTTGATGTGAATTATTAGTTATGGGTTTTGCAATATGAAAAGAAAATTGTATTATTTTCATTATTCTTTTGATAAACAATTAATGAAATAAAATATATCTTTTTCATTTTAAAATTTTAATAAAAGAATAGATTACTTCTATTCAAAAAGTTGGTATTAATAAAAAAGGATAAAATATAAATAACTCACATTTGTTATCTATTTCTTTAGGTTATTTATTGAATAATGACTTGACTAAATCACATCTAAGTAGCTTCATTCAGTCATATTTATTCTTTATAGTTAGTTTTAAGAAATATTGTGTGTATTCTGTTTGTATATACATAATGGCCTGTCATGCTATAGACATTACTTATGGTATGCCCCTGACATTTTTAAATTAGTTATTTTTGTGTAAAGGTAGTCTGAAAACATATAAAATTCGCTCCTTACCTCATCGACATACAAGAGATGGGAGCCGTAGATAACTGATTAGCATGCCTTAAACAACGAAATTAATTTGATGTCCTAAGCTTAAGTTAAAAAATAATGATGATAAAATATTTTGCCACACACAGAGTGCGTTAGGCAATCAGGCGTGCAGCTGAATGTGATGGACTACACGTGTGGCGAGTGCAAGCGTGGCGGCATTACGTCGCGTGCCGCTGCCGTACGCCTCGCACCGCGCACCATTGCCACTCTCTTCATGGCTAAACGTCGCTTCAACTCCTATGCTAACAAGCAGTACGGCGCTGCCCGTGCTGGCACTGACGATACCAAGGCTGGACCCGATGCCGACGACCGCAAGCCGGATGATGGAAGCCTCGACTACACGGCGCCTTCTGTGAAGGACGAGACGACCAGCGAGGGCGGCGCCGACTTCTTCAAAAAAGAGATCGAGGGAACAAAGCAGGGGGAGATTATGACAAAAGAGAATGTAGGCATAAAAAGTGGTGCTGAAGGTGAGAATATAGCAGACGAGAGTGGGCCGAGTAGTGAGCAAGTGGAGGCTCCGATTGGGCTGTCGGAGACCGAACTAGCCGTTCGCTCCCTACAGACAGACGTTGATCTGTAGTGAACTGTGACGTATCGGCAACTTAGTGTTAGTATTTATGTGTTTTCAGACACAGATGTTCCGACGTCCTCCGTGTGGTGCACATGATTCATTATCCGTTAATGTAAGTTAAGTTACGTTTTGCACTCAATGTGTGTATGGTAGTTGGACATTGACATTGGAAATGTGTATTCAGGATGAATCATCATTTTGTGCTGTACGCAGGGCAGGATCGACGAAGCTCGCCAAGTGAGGGTTGGAATATAATATTATGTGTATATTACCATATATTCGTAGATGAGTAATGCGTAATGCTCTTCTTTCCCAAAACCTTGTAATATAAAGAAATAAGAAAATGATAAAAAAAAACTTAATAGAGCCTAATAAATTCTATATAACTACGTATTTAGTAATTTTAGTTGAATGGGGTTAAACAGTTTAACTAAGAATTAACTAGAGGACGCTAAGGCGAGAGGGCTGCCGTGTGTGGTGGTTCTCAGCGGCGAACGAGGGAGTGTGCATATTTCGCCCGTAGATACGCTGTGTCCTCACTGTGTAAATTATAAAGTATATGTTTTTGCTTGCGGAGTATGTATGTAAGTAATATTAGAAAATTATAACTGAACGACTAAATCTATATACATATATATTTAATTAATAATAGTCGTAGGTAAGTTTGTAACGAAGTAGGATGTCTGATTAGCGAAGAGTTATCATAATGGTGTAATGGTAGTATCCACTCATATATTTTAGCTATGTATCTTTATATAACTGTATGCTAATGCGATCAACACCGATGATGAATTGTATAATTTTTGCAAGTGTCGAGATTTAATGTGAGATGTGGCGTAAAAAAATCATGGTTTAATTTAAATGGCTTAATTTAAATATTACATTGTTTTATTCACTTTGAACTAGTTAGATTTTTTAAGCGAAGCTGACTTTGTTATCCAATATTTTTGAAGTAATGTCACCTAAATGATCTGATCTGCCATTTGGAGTGTCCAATTTACTGTTAGGACTTAACAAATTTCAAATGAGACAGTATGCCAAGCTTGCACCTGAAACATGTGAAATACAGAATATTTTAATAAAATTTGTAATATTTATATATCACGCAATATACAATATTATATAGACCCATAAAGCACAATAACACCGACAGCTAGGTAACCAGTGTTGTTATATTGAACATTTTTATATGTCTAGGAGTGATGAAACAGCATGTAAATTGGAAGGAGCAAAAAAGAAATAATAGCAAAACTATATAGAGTAAACCATATTGTAAATAGCGCATATAAGTTGATATAGTTATGAAACATTTTCAGTCGACGTATTTAAATAATATAATCCGTGTTATGGTTTATGCAGCTATTCTCTTCGTTGTTTTAGCCTTTTTGACAAGTACTGAATGTGGTCCGATCTGCAATGCTACTCACAAATGTCACTAATTGTATTTAAGTTCTTATTTCTCATTAAATTATATCTACTATAGCTGTTTAATGTATTATGTAACTGTTTTCATTTCTACTAAGAAGAAAGTATAGATAAGCCCCGGGACGAGAACTGAATACAACATTAATGTATTTGACACCACCAAGCCAAAAACAAAAATCTAACGAGTGTATAACTGGGAAATTTTTAAGAGTCCAAATTATATTTGTTATATATTCCAGAAATTTTGCATTTAAAGAATAGTTGACAAATTAAACATTGAAATAAAGTTAACATCAATATAGAAATATTCCGGTCATTGTATTTACAAACTCCTAGATACAATGCTGCAAATGTTGTCATTAAAGTTTTTTCAAACCTTGTGTTTTTTTTGATATTATGTAAAGATCTTCTACACAAGTAGACTTTCTGAGCAGAAATTGGCCTAGAAAATTACAGTGTTATACATCTAGGGTTTTGTAGTATATAAATGTCAGACAAATGGTATAGATTATGAAAAATGTTGACATTAAACTACTCTGCGTTCTTCTGGAACACTTCTCTTTTAACAGATAAACTTAAATAAACCCTAAGACAAACGTAAATCGAATAATATCTATTAAATTAGGGAACAAATAATAATTGATTTCTTTATTGTTCATTTAGTGAAATTTGTCATAATCAAATAAATTTGAATCTAATCAATATGATTAATAACATTTAAAGTACGAACAGTCAGACAGGCTTATCTATATCTTTATTTGAATTGAAGGCATAAATAGTGTACAGATATTTTGTGGATAAAGTATAGATGCTGCCCGGTCCACTTAGGAACCGTAACTATCATTCATATATATTCTAAGAGAGTAAAAAATAAAATTTTAAAATAGGATTATATTGTATTATATTATTATCTCTCAACCCGTTGCTTAGCTGAAGTTTATTTAATTGTTTAGTCTAAGAAATCAGTAAAGAGACCGCCCTCACCTTGTGACAGCTGACCGGTTGTTGCTATTTTTTCTTCAAATTTAAAAAATTAACCAACAAAACCTGATGAATAATTGTTTAAGGCTCAAAGCAGATTTTAAATAATTATTAGATCAGGTTTTAAAGAAAATAGAATATGGATTTATTAAGAGTAAAATTTGTTTTTTTTTTGTTTTGAAGATGTATTTTATTTGTTTTGAAATTATTTTAAAGCAGCTCCATTCGTATTCTTGAAAACATTTTTTATGTATCCTAACATAGTTTTGAAATGAAAATAATTTTTTAACCTGGTCAAATTCCAACTTCATATCTATCTATGGATAAGTAGTATTAACCGATTAGTGGGAACAGTAAGAAACTGAAAGAGTGTCAGACTACTGCATCGTATACGGTAACACTGTGATTTCTCGTTTCACCTACCTTGACTTTGTTTCACGATTGTGAAACATTCCCTATTACAAAATATTTCATCTTTCGGTCTAATGCATTAAACCTTACAAAATGATCATTGTGCCTAGTGATACCTGGTCTGAACATATTGACTTGTGCAACATGAATTTTAGTATGTACAAAAAATAAAAGGCTTTAAAATTAAGATCAGTAGAAGAACCTGGCATTAAACTTATATTTTTATTTTATACATATTGATTATATTATAAACTATATTGAATTTTTAATCGGGACAAGCTGCAGTCTTATGCACTGTATGGCTCGTAGTTGCACCAGTCTTACTTAATTTTCACTGCTGTATGTGTTTGCTAAGCATAAAGGGAATCGAAAACTATGCTTTTTAGAGTAGGCCAGATTTTATAGAATCAACATACGCTCGGGACACAATGTATTAATAACTCATGAGACGAGCGATGATATTCAATTTAGATCCACCAAAGGTGAAAAATTATCAATATTATATTTTTAAAAGTAGTAAAATTAATCTCGAGAGTTTATTTTACTATGTTTAATACACTACAGTATTATAATCAGCACAATCAAGTTACCAGGTGCTGTCCTTTTCCAGGAAATGCAAATATTGTGCTCTAATGAACGACTGTTAACGCTGACTTACTTTATATGTATAAGTGTTGTTTACCAATATGTTCATAACATTTGTGCATGTGAGTATATGTATCTGTGTGTTATTTTGAACCTGGCCTTTTTTGGAAACGTGCGTAGTATAAATTATTTTTGTTTAATGAAGGACAATTTTAATTAATTTCACTCAAATAAATTGATACCATTATGCATTTGCAAAACCATAGTACACCTAATCTAGGTATTTTATGATTTTGGTAAAAGTTCTCAACTAACACTCCAATTACTATACGTAATTAGCAAAGAGTGAGTGTATCTGACGATTTTAAATATAACATTTTTTGTAATATAATTTAATTTCTTAGTGACAATTTTATTTAAGGAAACTAACTATTTCCATAAAATTTCTTAAAATCATGTTATTCGTATTTTTTATATGACATATATTATAGAATTTGAAAGTTTAGTTGGGGTCTGTTGCTAGATCCATTTTTTGCATTGCTTTTGTCACAGGGGGAGAATTAGATTTACATATAAGAAGATTCTTTATGTCTACTTAAATGCAAGTATAAACATTCTAGAAATCTCGCACTGTTCGGTCAATTTTGTATAAAAACCAATAAAAATAATTATGGAATTAATTTTCTTATATTTTTATTTGATCTTTATTAGTAATATAATGAAGAAAATGTCATGTAAAGAAATTGTCAATCACATTGGTATTGATATCAAGAAACTACCGAATACCTAATTGTTTACATTCAGTAATATGGAAAGACCGACAAATTGTAGTGGTAAGTACTTAAAAGTTTATACTTAGTAGGTATGGCATATATAAAAATTACTCCATAAAAGATAATGAAATAAAAATTATGTAAAGGAGCAAAAATCTGAGATTGCAAAGATATGATTTGCAAAAATTTGCTATTTGCAGTTATTTGATATTTTTAATTAATTTCTTTTTTTTGCTTGTAATTATTAAAAAATTATGAGCTATGGCCCTAACGAGGCTGAATTAGCAATATTTATACAAGCCGCTCATAAGGCTAATCCATTCTATGTGCAACTTCATTAAAAAGTAACAATGTCAGTCGCATACAGATTACTGATTTGAGCACATTGTGTAAGAAAATCTTAGTGGGCAAAATCAGTTGGTGCAGAAATCATAGTGGAACATCAAATTTAGAAAAAGATGTAACATTTCATTTGTGAGTTTATAAGATTAATATTATATTACAAACTTCAATATGGATACATTTTATTTCAATACTATTGGTTCTATTTAAAAGCATTGCGAAGTTGAATCCATTTCAATCAAATTTATAATTAAAATGTCATTAATATATGTTACTTAGCTCTTAAGCACCAATGTAGGTCTGACAGACTCCCTCTAAGACTAAAAACTATTGCTGTCTCGTTCTGACATCGTAAGCTTAAGCAGCTTTCAATGAATTGGTGAGATGTGATCTATCAAGAGGAGAGGTTGTTTCACTTGCTTTTTTTAGATAAGAGTATGTTTTAATTTTTTGTGCAGATGCATTTTTATGACTAGCTTATACCAGTGGTTACATGATTTTCAACAAGTTTCTTCAAGCTTAATGCGGCAACATGCAAGGTTAACAGTTTCTGAATTAGCTTCAACGTAAGAAGAATGGCTTCTAGATGACCATTTTGACAAAAATTTCATCATGAAAACCAAACAGTCAGACACTTATTTTGAATATAATAAATCTTACACTGAGCTGAAAGCTATAGCAGATGTTTCTGAGGACATGGTGGATAATGCCGATACTCCTGCTTCTAAAGTGAGCTTGTCGAGTGGAGGCTATTACTATGGCAAAAGTAAGTTAAACGGAGCAGACAAGAACTAACTAGAAATGTGCTGACTTAAGCCCATAACACAATGAGAAGAGTAATCTGTAAGCATTAACACACGGGTAAGCATATTCAAGTTTCTGTTTGATGAGAAAATTAAGTCTTTATTTTTAGGAGAGTCCTGAGGTAAAAACTAAATTCAGGAATCACCATTTTACCATTTCATAACATTATTTCAACAATTTAGCATACCTTTGAGGAACCATTGTATGCTATATCTGAAATATTGATTGGGTTTTGTGGAAGGTGTATGGAGAAGTAACAGCATAAAAACTGTGGCCTGAGCGTTCAAAGATGACTTGTAAAAGGAGATTACGTCGATGACCTTATAATACCATTTTATGGTATTTTTAATATGCTTTCATGAACAACATCCAAAGAATCTCAGTTCATAAAAGATCTAGCAAAAAATTTGGTTATCAAGCACCTTGAGAACAAACTTCATGATCCTGATGACCCAGAACACATAGAGAGCACCTCAGATTTTGAACAAGTCTCATTTGACTCAAAATATGAATCCAGAGATTTAAGAACTACTAAAACGGCAGTATTGCTGTGCATGTGACTAAAATAAAGGAAGACACAATATGCTTGTGCGCTTGTAGAACTCCTATCTATTTGCTGTGCTCCAAGCCATTATGTGAAAATTGCCTAGACCAAACCGTACATGATTTTTAACATACGTCATATTCTTTCCTTGATATCAAAAAGTATAAAATGAAATTGGATTACAATGCTTAACTGTAAAGGACAATATTTTTGTTAATTTCTGAAAACTACTAATTTGTGTTTTTGTAGGTTTGAGAACTGCTAAAATAAGTTTAGTTTTGGTTTTTACAAAAAATTCCTTCTTTTTCTTTTGAATATTTAAGTATTTGAAGCTAAACATGTCTATTAGTAGTATGTTTAAGGATCCAAATATAAAATCTGAGTGCTTAGAAGCTCTCCCTTACCTGACAGTAAATTACTCACAAAATATAACTGCGTATATTCAAAGCATTTAGGTGTTTGCTTTACTATCTCTAAGAATAAACAAAGAAGATTGTTGAATATATTTGGCGTTAATTTTGTAGAAATTCATTATTCTCAATTAAATGAAACTACGTGATGTAGTATTATTTCTGCTTTCTTTAATTTCTTTACCACAACCTAGGTTTATTTGTATTACATCTTCCGAAGGGATATAAGCAGAGATTAACTCTTAGGAACAACCAACAGCATTTATATGTTTCAAACACAATAGCAGAAGCCTGGTTTGTGCGGATTTTTCCATTGCTTATGTTAGTGAGTTTATTGCAGGGGCACAGTGTAGGTTTTATTATATTACCGAGAGTTATACAATATATCAGTATTTTAGTGAGGGTAATAAATTCAATTGTTGTTATTATGTGAGGTTATACAACGTAAACTATACGGTGCATGTAATAAAATTAAATGGAAATTATTTTTGGACTGCTAAACACTACTTTTTTTTAAATTCATAACGTACCCGAAATTAATTTAATTCTAGAAAATAATAGCTAGGATAAACATAAGAAAGTAATAGGATATATGACTGTTGTTTCATCAAATTTTAGTGTTAACAACACATAAATTTCTGAAATAAGATATATGTGATATAATAAAACATGTTTACGCTTTGCACTCTCAGTAATGTTATCGTGGGTAATTTTAGGCAGCATACAGCTTTAACACCTACGAATAAAATATATTCCATTACATCCAAACCCAAGAGTGTATTTTTGCCAATTACGTACTGTTACTGATTTGGAACATACTACTTAAATATGGTAATATGAAAAGAAATGTGCTAGTTTCCCAAACGCAGGGTAACAATATATATAAGGTGTTGGAAAATTAGTACACCATTTTTTAATTTTGCACCTTTTTTCCTGTTCTTTTTTTATTTTTATGAGTTATTATTTTGTGAACTGTTCAATTGAACCAGTTTTTTTTTAAGTATAATAAATAGGCACTATGGTATCTGGTATTTTAAAGGGATATTCCTGTTTCGATTGTTTTTGAAAGTTTTATTTGCAATATTTTTAATAAACTTCTCATAACGTAACAATTTATAAATTTACGTTTAAAACTGTAGCTCACTGCATGATTCTTCAAGTATTTCTCAGAAAAGTTATGTTCTGTCGATATTCTCTAATAAATACGCATTATCTTACTTTGACAAGTCTAAGTGTTTTAATGTTGTATGGTTTAATTTTTTTTTATAAAGTAATTTTATTAACTTCTGAGGCATGATAAAACAGTAAATAAACCATTTAATTTGCTTATGCCAAACCATACCTGAAGACAAAATCTAACTACAAAATAACTATGTATTTATTAGTAGTCGTTACTATGATTATTAAATCCAATAATTTAACAAATATTTTAAACTTTTACATGAGTACTTACTACAATTAAAGCCAAGGACTTGGTAAGTTTAAACTTATTATGTTGAATAAATTTAATTCTTTTCTATTATCTCCTAAATTATTATAGATTCTTATGTAAATTCAGAAAAGGCGTTTAAAGTTTCATCATATGTATTTACTTATGTGCCTACTATTTTCTCAGAGGCTACTGATATGATTTAACAAATAAACCACAGAGAGTATTTCCATTATTCATGGAAAAATCCCCGAGACTTTAAGCAAATTGGATATTTTTGGTCAAACAAACGCAATTAACAAAAAATGCAATTTATTTTAATATACAATTGCCACATGTGTGAGGTACTGTTTTTCCGGTTTTTGACCATCAAAATCACCTTTCTTCACATCACCTAGGTACATAAATAGAAAATACTAATGAGCTATAATTCATCAACGGGGAAAGTCTAAAGCTTAACTAAATTGCCCCTGTAATTCTCCCTAGAAATTCATATTTTTGCCATGCAGTGTAGATATGTTTCCTATATATCCTGTTAATAAGTTTTAGCTCCTCAGATGCGTATACACGGTGTCCGGGAATAGATGTCCGACAAAGAAAGATGCTGTTTGTTGGCTGTAAAGGAATAAAATGTCGTTGAAATAAAACATAAAACACACCCTTTTTCTAATTGAATGCAAAAAAAAATATTACACAACTCTTTTTAACACATCCAATACTTGCCCGGAGTGCGGTGTTTACATCCAGTGGCGATGTCTTCACAGTTGTTCGCGGATTATCCCCCGGACGGCGCAGAACAATGTGCGCAAAAAAAAAGTTATCTTCTAAATTTTACTTTAACTAATTTTCAGTCAAGGAATAACATCTTTCTTTGTCTGACACTTATTCCCGGTCACCATGTGTATCATACATGTGTTGTTATGTCAAAAATGATACTGACTGTTAAAAACTAGAAAAAATCCTGAAGTTATAGCTTATTACGTGTATTTATTATTATTTTCTACTAATATAGACGGCAATGTAATATTTCATTCACATTTTTGTCATATCACTTTTATACTCATCACAATGATTAGTCTAATTTTTGACCATCACAATTATGTTTAATCACAATACAAGAATGAAACTTTGCTGTATGATAACTGTTCATTATTGGTTTAGATCTCGTAACTTTGGCGATATGGGTGAAGTCGCTTTTGACTTTGT
Source organism: Druceiella hillmani (assembly GCA_039881145.1). Taxonomy (NCBI): domain Eukaryota; kingdom Metazoa; phylum Arthropoda; class Insecta; order Lepidoptera; family Hepialidae; genus Druceiella; species Druceiella hillmani. The sequence goes on along the minus strand of JAYKKI010000026.1, from coordinate 12,133,640 downwards.
GTTGTGTTTATCTTCATTCTGCAACACCCAATACGACGACCCATGCAAAGTTCTAATTTATTTGTAATATCTAGACCACAAAATATTGCGAGATCTTTGTCAAGAATGAAATCCATCTCTACCTTAGTTTTTGAATCAGGTGAAAGCTTAGTTTTTGAATCAGTTACCTTAGTTTTTGAATCAATTTCATATTATGGAATTTCTTAAAAAATGTTAAGACTTTTCATGTTCTGCATATCTTTTCTCTTTTGTTCGTAAAAAAATTGCCTACAATGTAGTTTTCAAATACCTTTTTTCTCATAGATACTTGCATTCAAATCACCATATACGATGACAAAATATACGATTTTTCCCTTTGTGTTTTCTCGTAGTTTTATCGAATACATAGTAAACATTTATAGTTTCTTTGGAGCGGCTTCTGTTGGTGCATAAATTTGGGTTATATTTAAATGTACTGTATCTGGGACTTTTAATGTTAGTATGGCTAATTTGTCTGATACCTCTAAGTAAAATGATGTTATCTTTCTAAATTTGTTTAACACATAATAAGACTCCATACATCCCTATAATTAGATAATTATGATAGAATATGCAGTCCTCGTATTCAATTTCCCAAAGTCCCATTATAAATATATTGCAGAGTTCAGATAATCTTTCTTTCGACTGTAGATTACATTTAGAATGTTTAGGTAGATGTTACTATTTTCCTTAGCTTCATGTGAACAGTTTTTCAGGATCAGGGGGTTTATAGTACTCCAGCGGTAACTAGTTGTATTAAGAGTTTCTCAAATTTTTTTGTTGGGTTATTTTGGTTGATAGCTCGCTCAGTGTCTAATGCTGAGGTGTTGTGAGAGCTTTACTTTCTGTCATTTTATCGTCTATTGATTGGCGGGTCATTCGTATGGTTCAGCTTGAAGTGGTCTGTTGATGGCCTATTGTTTTCATGCTTTAATAACATAAATACTGGTACTAATTTAGTTGTCAAATTCTTGATTTGAGGGACAATGTATTGTCTCAGTTATTCTGTAGCAGTTTTGTTCTTTCTATCCTGTGTATCTATTCTGGTATTTTGAAGAGAAATAGTTTTGTTATTTTGGGAAGAAGAGAGTTCTAAGTCTTCTTTTCTGAATTTTATCTTTTATTAATTTTTTTATTTTACTAACAACTGGAACCAGCAGGTTCATATAATTATGTATTTTCATTTAACACAACATGGATATTGTATCAGTTTCAATGTCTTTCATATATATTCCTTTGACTCCAAAAAAAACAGACACCAAAAGCAGCGTCCGAAACGAAATTAGCCGAGCAACGAACACACTTAACGCATTTGTGCTCGGTGACAATGTAAATGTACAAACACAAGCTGCATGTAGTAAATGTACAAACACAAGCTGCATGTATTGAGTTGACAGCACACAGCAAGCAGGTCAGGATAGCGACGGGCCTTCAGCGAGGCATTGGTGCGTCTTGGGGTGTAACGCACTGAAATGTATAAAATATGTCACATAGTGACGTCTTACTGAGTCACACTCGGCATTCTCTCATACATATCAATATATTCCATCAGCTTTATACCTACAATATTTAGTGCAAAGGACAAATTTCTCAGTATTTGCAAAAAAATTTCCTGATATATTGAATATAATAAAATTTCCTAAAATGATAGATTTATCCACAGTCAAAAATATAACACTTATGGATAAATTCATTTATCGAAAAGTAAAGACTTATTTTTGACAACTGTTTTCAGCTACTGAGTCGCTGTCTCTTGGAAGCTTTTGTAAATTATGTACTTTCTATTCCAAAGCATATTTTGAGAGATAGCACTATTCTAATGAGACCACGATGGCATTTTTAAATAATATTGTATTGTAACATATCCTATATTATGCCTACCTTGAGTTATCTCCGATAATTGTGCTGATGAAAGGAAATGTACTTCTGTTTCTCACGTAAAAGTCTCTTACTTTTTAAGCAAAAGGAGCAGATATGTTAGGTCAATAATAAATATAATAAGCAAAAATATAATTTATTCTAATGTGCGATTAATGGATTGGAATTGGAAAGATGGATGGAGAATTCATGAAGAGTTGAATTTTACATTGACGCCTATAGAACATTTTGATTTTTGGCTATTAGAATCATCATTGACATAACAATAATGGTAATACATGTCTGATGAGCTATACCCTATTAATGGAAAATGTTGTAATGTTAGTTACGTTCCCAACTTTGCTTGGCAAAAATATGAAGTGTTGAATATTACATTTCGCCTATCAGTTTTTTCAGTTCTTTAATCACCTTTGATCACAACAATGCATATTCTAATATAAAATACTCATTAATAAGCTATACCTCATTAATGAAGAATGTAGGGATCATAACTAAATTGCATGGCGAATATGAGAGAAGATGAATATTGCCGCCTATTAGATAAATTATTCTGGTTTTTGACTATCGAATCACATTAATCACAACAATACATACAGTGGTAGAAAAAACGAATCGATTCGTATCTAATGAGCAATGCGCATCAAAATATTATAGTATTAATAGGAAACGTCCGGAAAATAAATAAATCCCAAATATGAATTTTCCCTGCAATTTAGTGGTAATCTCTACATTTCCCATTTACGAATTTAAGCTTATTAGATGCGTATTGACCAATATTTTCTATTAATGTATCTACGCAACCACTCAGCATTTTTTATTCTCTCTTCTAATAGTAAAGCTATTGTACTTTTGTGACAGTTTTATTATTAATGTAGAAGAAAGCATTTTATAATAAAATATCTTTTATGTAGGTACTAAAGACTTCAAAAATGTAGGTACTAAAAAGCAAAAAATAATTAACTCAAAATAATAAACTTATTTGCAATAAATAACTAAGTTACTTATTTTTAAAGTCGAACAACTTAAACAAATTAACTTAATTAATTTATAATGTAAAACCTTAACTTCTAACATACTCACAATACAAAATAGATTCCTAAAGGGAGTATTTTTAATATAAAATTTTACATTTCTTTAAGTTAATCGGTGGTGCGGGCATCGAATTTAAAAATAAGTAACTTATTCAATGTGAGTAAGTAGGTACGTATTTTATATTTTTATTTTTTAGAACCGACTTTTTTTAATTTGGTTTTTAAGATATTTTAGAATTTTTAATGATTAATAATATTGTCATACTATAACTAACATACAATTATTTTCTTTCATAGAATATAGTACAATTATTAAAACTCATTGACAAAAGCTAGTATATAATTTCCTCTTTGTCTAAAGTTGCTTATCAACAACACACAGAATCGAAGCAAAAGTAATAGCCGCAAGTGGTTATCTGTTAGCCGTTGAGGAATTCCATTCTCCTTATCCAAAATTCAATATCAGATTTTGCAAAGTAATAATTAAAGTAACAACTAACTAGTAGCAAATATATTGAATCACAAATCGTTTACCACTATCCGTTAAGGAGTTGCATTATTCATTTTGCAGAACTCATCATTAGATGCTGATCTGATCGCTGGTGCAGTTATTTTGAAAAATAAAAACTATCAGAAATAAATATATTGAATTACGGTTGATTTAATGTTGTTGTCGTGTCTACATAAGATGAAGAATATCTCATATGGAAAAATGGTTGCCAGAGCCTCGAAAGGTTGGACTTCTTCCAGTTCTGCTTCGATGAGCGGCCGGGAATCGAACCCGAGTCCTCACGGTGTGCGATCATGCGCTCAACCCAACACACCACGGAGACGACTACTTGATTTAATATCATCCGATAAAGAGTTCCATTATTCATCTCCAGAAGCATCATCAGACTCTGACATGGTCAGTGGTGTGGTTGTTTTGCAAAGTAACAGCTGCTAGTAGCACATATCTTGAATCACTTTCAGTTTACTACTATCCGTTAAGGAGTTTCATTGTTCACCTCCAAAACTCATCATCAAACCCTGACCTGGTTGAAGGTGTAGTTATTTTGCAAAATAACTACTACTAGTAGCAAATATCTTTAGTCCTTGTTGATTTACTAGCAAATATTAAGGAGTTCCATTGTTCATCCCCAAAACTCACAGTCAGACCCTGATCTGGTAAGTAGTGTAGTTATTTTTCAAAGTAACAATTACCCGTAGTAAATGTCTTGGATCATAGATTTACTGCCCAAATGGCAGTAAATCTATGATCCAAGACAAAAAAACCTTAAGGAGTTTTATCATTCATTTCCGGACTTCAACATCAGATCATCAAAATATTTACTGGGACCACCCTAAAGTATCCTCTTTCCAATAAAGAAAGAATCATCCAAATCAGTCCACTCGGTAAAGAAATATTACTGAATGTACATGAAAAAAAGATTCCGATGAATTGAGAACCTCCTCTTTGTTTGAAGTCTGTTAAAAATGGCAGTTCATTAGAGTTTAATTCTATGATATAAAATTATGTTAATTGGTAACTAACATCTTTCTATATAAAATAGAAATATAGCTTTCGTAATTTTATTGTTTTGAACTTCCTTCAAATAAAAATAAAATAACATCGTTTCATATAAATGCAAAAATGAGTACACTTATTACAAGTTCTTCGGATACGTCACTTAGGAAATATTTTTCCGCTCCTATTTATTTAAGTAAAAACATACTTTTTATTAAGTAGCATTTTAGCAGATACAAATAGTTTCCAAGTAAAACAGTGTCTTAAAAATATTACCTTTTTAAGACATTATTCATGCAAATGCATCTCAAAGAATTTGGAATTGCACACTATCACACAAAAGATCAGATAAACGATAAATACACAATTCTTCATCACTTTCGACATCAAATTGACTCACGTCTCTCCAAATAATGTCACTTTGATCAAAATTACGAAGATTTTGTGAAGTGTGCACTCTTTCCTAATTTTACTCGCAGAACTATATCTTCAAGTTCTGATGAAAGTGAAGACTGGAGGTTCGTCAATAGAGGACCAGTCAGTTCTTGAAGATTTTATTTGTCGTCCTGGAGTTACTTCGAATGCTGTTCCAGAATCTCTGATTGATCCAGTTGAATCATTTATAAAAGATGATTTCTTTCAATATTTAGGTGATGAATTAAACAGGGCATAATATAACAGTATTGAACGATTCCAAATATCCCGCAAAACTATCAAATAGCGAGATATTACAATTGCAGAAATGAAGAAATTTTTGTGTCCAATAATTTTGATGGGACAAGTTCGCAAAGGTAAGCGAGATGATTATTGGTTAACAGACCCGTGCTTGGAAATGCCATTTTTTTTTCAAAAATCATGTTAAGGGATAGATTTCGATAAATTTTGGCAGCTTGACACTTCAATAATAATGAAGATATTACAGAAGAATCGGGAAGATTAGTAAAAGTAATGCCTATAATCAATTATTTTTCTGATAAATTTATAAATGTGTACACATTTATAAATTGTTTTTTACATTTTTTATATGTTGTACTTTTTTCAAAATATTTTCAATAAATCATAATTTTTACATACTTTAATACTTTTATTTCAATTTCCAGTATTGGTCTGTTTAAAATTTAAGAAAAATATTTCAGTATACATTTTATAGTAAATCACAAGTTTCATTGAAAAAAAATATTTAAAACTAAATTTATCATAATTTTACTGAACGTTGCCCTTTGCGCAAAAAATTAGCAAAAATGGCCCGTGCTTTTATTTCAGATGCCAGTGAGTTTTCCAGTATTTGTCTGTTTAAAATTTAAGAAAAATTATTCAGTATACATTTTATAGTAAATAACAAAGTTTCATTGAAAAAAAATATGTAAAACTAAAAGTTATCACAATTTTACTGAATGTTTTGACAAAAAATTTGCAAAAATGGTCCACACCACCTGTTAGTGCGCGATAAAAACTACCCGCAAACAATGTGTTACCCCGTATATGCCCCAAGTGGCCGATATCGGACGTGAGTATAAATTTAAAATTCAATCGCATTATAAATGAAGAAAATGATATTGGCTTTTGTTGTTTTGACAAACATTAAAAAAGTACGTCAAAAGAGGCTATGTAATTCTGAGTTTTGATAAGAAATCAAATTTCAATTTAAAAGATAAGAAAGGTTATAAAAGAACATAAGAAATAATGAAAAAATCAATGTAACGCTATAAAGTATGATGCAAACTTGCTTGTGGAGGTCCTTTTTGTCTTTTGATTTTCCAGAAATATACTTTGGACATAAATTGGAGATATTACCTGAATAATTTTTACAAATATAAGGTTTGGTAATATCTAAGCGACTCAAATATTTCCAAACTATTGACAATTAAAGACTTGATTAGTAATTCGAAATAGAAAGCCACATGTAGCACTGCATGAGACGCAATAACCCCTGCAATTGCGTATCATGCCATGCTAATGCACTGCCCATCAGTAATGTTATATTAAAGAATTGAAAAGGGCATAATATAAGAGGTAATAATATTGAAAAAAGGTAATATTGAAAATTTTTTGAGGATCAGTTTTAAAGTGCTAATGATAATATTTATTAAAAATAACGTCTTTGTGACCAATAAGAGTCGACATGCTTTGCTTGTGTCAATGTTATTTTTCTGTGATATGGTATCGCAATATGGTCAGAAGCATATTTCATTCAATACTATAATTTGGTATGCAATGAAAAATATTGAAACGAGAAGTACAAATATCGATACTTTCGAATACTCGGGAGTATCGAATGATTCCTAGTGGCTGCGGAAGAGTTCCAAAAGAAAAATGGACCTTGTATTTTACTCAATGGTTGTAAGGGATGTAAAAGAATATTGATGACAATAACGCCTACTTCGAAAAACAATAGAGTAACAAGTTTTATAGCAGGTTTCGCATCTGAAAATTAAAATTTGTAATGTTACATATAAGGTTATTTGTATGTTTTTAATGCTGACTTAAAATTAATGGTAAAATTAAACTGCACTACTTAGTTGTGTCTGGATTCTCTTTTTTATCGTGTTGGACAATATTTTTATTTTGACATTAATGTTTCTTGCATTCCAATTTATATTAATAATTACTTTCGCAATTAAATGAAACTACGTGATGTAGTATTATTTCTAATTTCTTTACCACAACCTAGGTTTCGTTGTATTACAACATCTTCAGGTGGGTTATTAGCAAAGATCTTTGTTAATATCCTACCTGAAGATGTTGTAATACAACGAAACCTAGGTTGTGGTAAAGAAATTAAAGAAAGTAGAAATAATACTACATCACGTAGTTTCATTTAATTGTGAACAATGGATTTCTACAAAATTAACGCCAAATATATTCAATAATTACTTTGTCAAGTCCTAATTGTAGGGCAATTAATGTACTTATTAACATAAATAAAAGTAAAAAAGCTGTAATCTCATTTCTTCATTTTTGCTTAAAAATGATAAGAGATTTTTGATGTCTTTTTTATTTTTAATTTAAGTTTATTTTCATCACACTTATGATGTTAAAAATATGAGTTTGATAGTGTTTATTGATTTTGCGTTCTTTTTCAGCTTAAGTATACAGTTAAAACACAGTAAATATTGTAAACATTTTGATATATTTATATGCACTTATAATTAGTAACTGGCTGATGATCATAGAATAATCAAAAGGAAGCTTTTGTAAGAAAGCTTTATTAATTGTATAATTTCATTTATTATATTTTGTTTTGGTTTAGATCATGTTGGGTTTAAAATTCTTAATCATGGTATACAATTTTAAGACTATGATATACATATAAATTTCATAACAAATATTATCAACAGTAAACTAAGGAACCATGAAGAAATATATGGAAATCTTGATAAAATTTCAAGTAATTTCATTATATTAACAGCTTTTATAAGTTAATAAAGCAATTTTTTATCTAACAATGGTTTTCAGCAGTTTAAATATCACAGTTTATACATACATATTTATTGTGGCAGAATTTTTCATTTGCTTTTAATTACGTTTTAATGTGGTATTGTAGTCGTTATTATTATATAGATTTATTTAAAGAATTAATAGAGTTGCTCTATTGTAATTATTAAAAAAATTTCATCAAGAACTCGGCTGAAAGGTCAAAATCTCAATATCAAGCAAATTTAAATAAAATTCAATTCATTTAGTGTTACCAATAAATAAAAGTAAAATGGTGAAAAATAAGACTAAAGTTGTATTGTTTGTTTGTTCCAACATAATGAGGGCTATTGAAATATATTGCGGAAACTTTACTTACGTAAATCGTTTGCCAACAAATAGTTGTTTAAAACGTTGTATATTTTGAACTAAATTTTGCTGTATCATATAATAAAAAATGACCACTGGAAAGAATTTCATTTTTCTGCATATTTTTGTAAAAACTAACAATTTATTGCAAAAACTAAACAAGTTTTAAAAACCATATCCAGGTTCATAATTTGTTCCTAATATGTATTGTATGCGAAATCCACACAAGTTATTACCTGTAACGGTTATTGTATCTGAAATTGCAATTTTATATTTCTTTTGTATCAGTATTAAAAATAGAAGAATAAATATATAAATTACTAGACACATTTATATACCATTACATGCCAAGTATGTTATATGTATGTATAAATACAGGTGATTCTGTGAATCATAGTTTGTAGAACTTTATGACAATTCTTAACCATTTCTGTACAAATCACTGTCATAGTTGCAATTCTAATACAAAAAATTTACATTTTTTAAGAAACGAGTTCCACTTAGTGCACAGAATCGCCTTTACGAATAACAAACGTGTTCTTTGTGGACACCTGGGTAATATGTATACGTGTGTGTGGGTGTATGTATATATGTATGTATGGATATATATATATATATATATATATATGTATATATATATATATATATAAATATATATATATGTATATATATATATATATATATATATATGTATATATATATATATATATATATATATATATATATATATATAAATATGGAAAAAATGTGTTAAATTGGTATAGCGAGCCGGCTCATTCATAACATTTCCAAGAAACACTTATTGTGGCAACAATATTAATGTTAAGGTTTACACAATTGCCAACCATCATGCAGTATGTTGCATACCGGGTGCTTTGTGGTGGTACATAATCAAATCGATACAACTTAACGTGACGAATCCTTACTGGGTTTTGAATATTAAGCATATAATTATTATTTAATAAAAAGGAAAATTTATTGTACGGGTAATTATGTGTTTTTTTATGGGTTTCCATTGATAATAATGAAATATTTCCATGCAATTAGGATTGAAAAAATGTTGACAATAAAAAATATTTTTTATTTAAAATAAATTATTAACCAAGGCTTAAATAAAAAATTGTTTTACGTTATTTTCATGTTACCTTTCTGAAAGGAATCTGAAAAAATTCATGTTTTACCAGTTATATCCATATATATATACACACACACAGACACATATATGTATGTATAGAATAAACGCAAATTTAGTATTCCTAAATCTTTCCATTATTTAATACAAGGATTAAGGCACTTATGTATATTATATTGGCTAAACATGAAAGTTTAATAAATTGAATTAAACATATAAAAAATGCAGATACCATATGCTCAAGTAATATCTACTACAAACTATTTTCAGAAATGGCATGTCATCAAAAACATATAGGTATTATTTTATAAAGTATTGTTATGCAATCGTTGCTGAAAATAATTTATAACCAGAGAAAGAACATGAGTGTCATGCAAACGTTTGTTTTAAATTATCAATGTTTTTATATTTAACCATTTAATACGCAAAAATATTGGAGATTGTGTCTACACCTGCATTTATTCCATTCCTGTTATTAGGAAAGTATTGACTCTAGACTCTTGATATGAAAAAATGCATTCTTGCTATTAACATTTTTAGTTACTTCAATAATATTGGACAATTGACATCTTAATTAATGGCATTATTTCTAATACATTGGGTCAAATTGGACTTGATAAATAGTTATAGTAATTGGCTCTGTAATTGATAATTATCGACTCTTAAGTACAAAAAAGTTTATAAAAGTGTGCGTGTCTCAGAATATTTTAAGGGGAACACCATTGTAACAGACCCAAAAAGACCCTTTTTGCACTTTTCCCAAATTGATTGAAGAGTTGAGTGAAGAATCAAGAATACATTAAAGTAATTGTATACTAATTTTTCTTAACAAAAAACAAAAAAGTGTGATATACACAAATGAGTACTACTGAAACAAATGTTCCCCATCGATAGCTCGGAATGGTTTATCTGAAAAAAAAACAAAAATGTTCATAAATAACCAATATAAAATTAATTTATGTTAACCATCATATTTTTCATTTGAACCTTATAGTAAATATAAATACTTAATTTTTGCAAATATTGAATTTGTCAAAAATACCTTTTGCCAAAAATCACTCATAATTTTTGTAATATATATTATATTTAGGTCTCTTTATTATTTATTGCATAAACACAGGATATGAAAAATATTAAATAAGTGGTTAAGATAGACCTGATAACAATATGGGTATGAAAATAGGAACTTTAATGGTGCACCAAATTGTTAATTTTCTTTCACTGTGCTACGACAATACAATTCGGTCCGTGCAGAATTCCAACAAAAAAGTTATTTTCAAAACTTAATAAAATGCTACACTTAAGGTTAGGTGCTGTGGTATAAACATTTAAAATAATTAAAATCGGATTGTCAAGTTTTTATTTTTAAAATCACCATTAATGCTTTCCTGCAAATCCTGAAATCTTTGAATGGAAAATCCCTTAGTCTTTAGTAGTATATTTGATGTGAGAAAATATATATTAACTATCAAAATTATAGTTTTATTTGGAATACAAACAATTGTGGCTATGATATTTTAAAATACATTTTGACATTTTAGTTACTACCGTAAGTTCGGATATTTATTTTGAGAAATTTCTAGTACATGCTTTTATAAGAAATTAAAACTTTTTTACTTACTAAATCTCAATTGTAGGCTCACATTGTGTCATACATTATCATTCTGCACTTTTTCTTTTCTTTTTACGATTATTGGCATGGTCATCAGTAGTTGTTCAAGCAAGATCAGTCGACATAAAAGCAATTTGATAAAGGTTATTACCTGAATAAAATAGATGCCTTATCGAAACAGATCACGCTACCTACTCCTACTTAAAAGGCTATATAATTTACTATTTATGGCATATATATTTAAAAAAATGTACAAAATGTTAGTCTCCAAATATTTATGGGGATTTGGAGACAAACATTTTATACATATTTTTTTAGGTATGTACTAAAAAAAAATTTAAAAAAATTTTTGTCCATTCACAGTGGCATTCAACCCTAAAATTGTATGCGCATAAAATAACCATAACCTGCTTATTATATGCTTATAATCTAATGTAAATAGTTATAGTATGCTCCCTGTTAATAAATTTAAAACTTGAACTGAAATGAGCAAAAATATGTGAAAACTAAATTATATTGTGTAATGTATACATATAAGTACATGAGTTAGGTTTGGAAAAAGAAAAAACATATGCTGTTTTCGTCTCCTAAAAGTCATAAGACCTTGGGAAATGGTATTTATAAATCATAATACTTTCATATTGAAATATCTTTGATACACCATAGGGATAATACACAAGTGTTGTTTTCGCCAACATATAAATCAGGGTTATTTAAATGGTCTGTCACATTAACAACTTAACATTTATGAATACAATGTGCACACCTTGTGAAAACGTAAAGCAAAATTGGCTAGGTATTTCGAAATGGTTTGATTTTATCTTGGAAAAGAAAGGTATTTTTGAAGTGATTTAATATGTAAGATCCATAATTTGGAATAATTTAAATTTCTTTGAGAATATATTCCAACAGTTTATAAAACGTACACAAATTTCACGTTTGTTACAGGATTTGCACTTTTGATCCTATTATTTTATTAAGAAAACTATGGTTCAGCTGGGACGTTTAGGCCGAAAGCATTCGAGAGCTAGCAAGCAGCGATCGTGATATAAGTAAATATAAAAATATTGAAAAATGATAATTTATGCTTATTTAGAACAAATTCGAGTTGGAATTGGGCCTGATTAAAAGTAGAATTAAAAAAACGGAGCAAAGGCCACAAGGATAAGGACAAAATATCTCATCAAAATGCGAGTTCTACAGCTAAATTATAATTAAAATGTTGGTTTTGATAATATATGGTTATTTTATTTGATGTTATTAAATTTCATTAATAGAGCATTAGATCTATACAACTGTGATATGTTGTACTTGTTTACTAGTCATATCATTTGTATTACTGTTATGATTTATGTAAAGTTTACATTTTAGCAGAGATTAAGTTAAAGTTAATAAATAAGTCCCATTTAATATTATTTTCTCGGTATGACAGAAACTATAAGAGAACTAAAAAGTAATCATTTTGCAAAATTGATTACAATGTAACATTGAGTGAGTAGACACAAGATATGAAACGAATATCCGATAATTCACACGAGTTAAGTCCGGTGAAGTCTCGTCCTTGTCGAAATATTTTTTTAAGACAGCAACATGCGGAATTACCTCAGATATACAAGAGGCCAGAACTTGTAATTTTCATTATTTCTTCAAATGGTTTCAAAAGCCTTATGCACTACTCCATCAAGCTCCACTGTTGTATCGTCAAATTATTGAGTGTGTCATGTTCAGCTATATAAAGAGAGATAGCCCGTTTTTGTTCCAATATGCGTTCTGCCATATAGAAGGTAGAATTCCACCTCGTATTAATATCCTGCATTTACTGATGCTGCGGTAAACTTAGCTCGTTTTGAATCTCTGGTAGTTTTTCTTGTGCTAAGCCCGAATGATTGAAGTAGATTACTAGACGTCTTCCAGCAGCAATAATTTCTAATATTTCAGCCTGAACCTTCATTGACTCGTTCACAACTCTCTGAAGTGAATGTATGAAACATCTAGCAGAATCGTAATCCGCAACTCTAATTCCTTTCACCATGTTAGTGCCACTATCATGGATCAGTAAATTAATTTTATTTTCCTCAATATCCCAGCGAGTAGTAATAGCATTGAGTTCCTTTGCTATATTTTCTCCTGAGTGACCTGAAAATGTTTGTATAGCAAGAACTCCGTGTTGCAATTGAAATTTTAGAGACAACCAATGAGCTGTGAAACTCAAGAAGCTGGAACTGTTGTGCAGGCAGGTTCAAATGTCAGAAGTAACAGAAACTGCAATAGCTTTTGAAATGTTGTTCTAGAAGTCTTTTATACACGATCCTTTATATAATGCTTAACGACTCGTTATCTAAAGCAATCATTTCTGCAATGAAATAATTTTTTTTGCCTTGGCATTATTCACATCCCAAAGTAATTTTCATCGAAACGATTCTGACAATGTCAATTGTTTTTCTGCTGATGTTACGAATGAACTTGTACCAGAGATGGCATGCTCCACAGCTGGCGTAGAAATTTCAACAGCTTTACTTTTATTTACATTTGAAACTCCTCTGGATATTTGGATTTTAAATGATTACTCATAGCTTGAAGGACCTGATAAATGACAAAAATACTGATTCACAATGTGCATAAAATGCATGCATTCATAAAATTGGTAAATGCCATTTTAAAGGGTGATAAAAATGATACGTTGTCTAAAGTTTATATTTATATTGTATATGTTTAGTGTGTCTGATTCAAATTTCTAGAGGCGGTTAAAGAAAAAAGACCGATACGTGAGTATTGGAAGGAATAAATAACTTAATACTGGTAGGTTATTTATTAACAAAATCAGTCTGAGAAAATAAAAATATTTGTACTTTTTCGTTTAATTAACAATAGTTGAGACAAAAATATAACCTCTAATACTCACGTGCCGGCCTTTTTTCCTTCACCACCTCGAAAAATTTGAATCCGACACAATAAACATACCGCAAACTTGTTATTCTCACCGTTTAAATCAAAATATCGCCAAATAGGCAATCGTTTTTTTACTGATGACATTTTTTGTCAGCCAAACAATAAAATCACGACAACAAATGAAAAAGCAATCAAATTAATTAAGTAAACAACTGACCAATGCTAGCCACTGACACGCAATGACACCCAAACGTGCCTGAATTTTTCCATGCTCGTTCACAGCACTTGTGCGGCGGCGTAATTCAAATCAAACTTGTCATAACATGTAACGCAACGAAGGGCCGAATATCCGGCCATTCGGCCTCGATGCTTGCCGAATATCCAGTATCCGACCAAACTACTATCTGTTTCAGTTCTAGTAGACACTATCAAAAAAGATTAAAGACTAAAAGAAAAAGATTCTTTCCATATTGCTCACTACTGAAGTTTTTTTTAATTGTGTCTGTACAAAAAAAATGAACACTTTGTTCTTTACAAGCAATCGCCATAAGGTGACATTTTTCATTTACTAAAATTTAGAGTATTTTGCATTATGTTTTTATGAGATTTGACAGATCATATATCACAATCACTCGTGTGCCCCTAGTGGGGGAATTTGTCAGCAAAAATCTCCATTTCTACTTTTATGGGAAATATGACATACTTCAATGGAATCATTACTTTATGATCATACTTTTTCAATTTCCCAATGTCCATTTCATAATTAAATAAAAAAATGAACAAATAGGCTGCTCCGAAGAAAATGCAATTTACTACAGCCTGAGTTGGATTTAACTCTAGCGTGGATTAAAAACTTCACATAGGGATGACAGAATATTCATACTGTTCATGTCAAATTAAAAAATTTCTCAAACCATATACATGTGTTAAAATATAAAACAATCATCAACTCGAAAGGTTATTATTTACTACTACAATGAGATGTTATATCTTATCCTAGAATTAAATTTTCATAGTCGGCTGCTTCACCTAATGTATAAATGAGCAATCCAAAGTCAGTTTCATATCCACCAACTAATGCTGTAACAGCAAATAAAACATCATAAAAACTATATAAATTCTGGCAAGATTACAATTTTTAATAGTAATATTTTAATAAAGTTTATGTTACAAATATAACTCTGATAATCATTTACAAAAGGAGTTGGTATATAAATAACGATTAAATAATAAAGCATGCGCAGTTTGAGTATGCAATAATGCTTATATTTTGGGCTCGCTTATATCAACAATTTATAGAAGATTGTTTAAGTGAAAAACAAAACAATTTGTAATTAGAAAATTACAAAAGTATTAGAATGAAAGAATAAGATAATTCAAATTAATTATATAATAACATACATTTAAAACGTTAGTTTATGGATTAAGTTTTCTAATTAAAATATAAAGAATTGTGGTTAGAAAACAATGCTCCGAAGAACCGTATAAGCTTGGTGTAAAATACAGTAATGTTTTTTTCGCATAGAATTTCTTTAAATTCTAGATAATATTTGGAAAATGAATACAGTTAAAAGCACAAGAAAACGAAAAATAACAATTTTTCTAACGACAACGATACCAACTTCAATGGACTTCATTAAAAATCTAAATTTGAATAAATCTAAAAAATAATGCACGCGTCTTAAAAATTTGTCATACGGTTCATTATATTCATCTTAAGCCCCTAACATAAATTATAGACTCAAGCTGTCTATTCATATTCTATGTACTCCACAACGGTTAAAAGAAAGAAATATTCGTAAACACAAATATAAAATAACTAACAAACGTTAATCTAGGAAACGCTTTTGACGTTCCATTAAACTGTTAAAATAAAGTTTTGTTTTTCAGATTATAATAAAAAATTTGAGTTACAAGATCCATACACTTCACAATAAAGTGATACAAAACTATTATTTTTATAAGCCACAATGCTTAATTCAATTGTCGACATTTGCGTTATATTTTTCCACAAAATAATTATGAACATTTACATCATCGCACACTCAACTTAAACAAGTTTTAGAATTGCACAAGGAGTTCCTTGTCAACTTTATAACGACATAAAACAAAATCAATTCTAAGGTACATAAACACCTTGATATGAAGTAAGTTATTCTGCATGCCTCATTGCGCATATAGAAATGAATGTGAAAGCATTCTGTAACATAACAACTGGCACAACCGTGAAGGCCAATTTCGGACAGAGCTTAGCGCGAACCATTCGAAGTCCTTCGATTAGCTTACTGACTGGTGGAGATATAGATACTTGGTAGAAGATTCGAAGGCTGACGGCGGGGTCTGGTTCCCGTTCTGTACAATCGTTGAGCAACTTTTTTAGGGCGTACTCGAATACTTCTATAAGCTCTTCCTTGGACATGTGGCTTGCAAGAGCACGATGCTGAGCTTGCGCCTCGTCGCTTGCGAATGATAATTGCGACGTGGAGGGAGAAGATCCTGACAAATTTGAAAAAATTATATTAATGTAAAATATTCAATGACTTATCTTACAAAATCTACCTTTTTTCGGAACAAATGCAAATTTTGAGTGATAGTGATAATAGTGACGATAACAATTATTTTGCTGATATGGAGGATGTACCGGACTGTGAAAATGATAATGTGACCTTGATTTCAGTTTTTGTTATAATTTTTGTTCACAATATATATTTCCATAATTTTCTTTGTATTTTATTATCCTTGTATAAGTTTTTATTAAGAAAACACCGAAAAAATTATTAAAATTGGATAATTTTGGGAAGAGATGCAGTTTTTTTTCAAGACAAGGGTAAATGGCATCAAAAACAAAAGATTTCTTTGGCATTTTTAAGTATATATGAGTAAAAAACCATGGCACTAAAACGGTTAACTAAAATTTTATTCTAAAAAATTGACAAACCAACCTGGCTCAGACTGGTGTGGTTAAATGCGTGCCCCAGCTTGGGTCAGACCTTGACGGTTATTAATTGAAAAAAAAAGTGCCTTAAATTGAAGACTAAAAGATAGTAAAATATTTTTTAAGTTGGTATAATTGATTATTTTTGATAGTTTACATAAATTAGTAGCCGTAATTTGATACCTTTTCGATTCATTCTAAATTTCTTTCACCTTGGTTAATTGCGTTATTTCATGTTGTTACTTTTATGTAAGTAAGTGTGCTAAGTCTAATGATAAATTCATTGTGAAATTAATGAAAAAAACAAATTTGAAGACATTTTTCACGAGTAATTTTTTCAAATGATTTTTTTTGTAATAAATAATTGCGAGTCGCAATTTTTTTAATACATCGTTTTTAATGTATTTCTTCACGCGGCATAAAAAAAATTCTCAAAATGTCATTAGTTCTAAACTGCAAATAATTGTAATGTAATAAAAGAAAGACTAGCTGACCCGTGCGAAGTCTTCGCACTATATCGCCATTTAGCGTGTTCCAAGTATACAATTTGGCTAAGATATTTGATGTGTCACCCACAGATGGCGCTCATGCCAATTGTTATAAAAATTAATTTTTTTATTAACAAAAAGATTTTTTTCGAATTTTTTTATATTTTTCGCCCAAAGTAGAAAACATAAGCTTTAAGTGGGTATTTTTTTTATTATTTTTGGTGCAGTAGTTAAAGAGATCGAGCCGCTCGACCAAAAAACACCTTTTAGAAATAATATATTTAGATGGGGATAACATTACTCTTTTATTAAATAGCAATTGAGTATTTTTGTCACATCATTCTGTTGTTGAAAATTCACAGAATTATTTTGTTTTAAATACACTTATCTCGCAAAACACTTCATTAGCTAAACAGAAATAGGCCATTATTTACTATACACCTATTGAGAACGTTAAATAGTGTAGAAAAACTCTATTAAACATCTACTCATATTAAAAGTAGAAACTTACAACTTAAACATCCCTTTTTCTTTTTAAAATAAACCTTTTATAAATGCCAATTTGAAAAATTTTAATGCGACTAACATTAAAATAGGGTATTTGACTATATATTCTTTAGAACTAAAATAGAATAAGTAATAACATTAAAAACGGTTAAAATAAATATATCGTACCTAGGCCTTTTCATTAGAAAGTTACAACGACTTAAAAACTGACGAACTAAGATTCGTTTGAAAACGCCCCATACAAAACACAACTGGCTTATGACGTCATTGGTCAGTTATTTAGCATTCAATATAAGGGAGTTTATTAAATATCTTTAGTATCTCATTAAATATTGCGTTTAAGTATATGTTGCATATTATGACTTTCTAATTTCTTTTTGTGGAAACTAAATTCATAATAACTTTTTTAATTTAATGAACAAAAAAATTTACACTTTTTCTTAGTTTCGATAAGTTATTTGTTATATGCATTATTTTTTCATTACAAGATTTTTTAAACCTACTCTACAGTTTTAAAACATTTTTATAAAAAATCATATATAAATCATTTTTATAAAAAGTCAGTCAAATACCCTATTAGACTGAAACACCTAATTAAATGCATGCAAATTATACAAACGGAAAAGACGGCAAAAAATTTTTGCGTAAAGAGAACTTTTGTTTATCTTCTAGAATTCAATGTTTTATGAGATGGGTATATTCATTAAGATTTTGCATTAATTTTAAATCTTTTTCTAATCAATAACTTAATATATTAATTGGCCAACTTTTTCAAAATGCCAATATAAATTTATGGTAAAATTTATTACCTGTTGCTACATAACAGACAATAGCTGCAACAGTGTTCTCATAGTTCCATCGCCTTCTGATAGCCACTTTGTATTCATTTACATTGCAACCAGTTTCCTCATCTAGTAAAAGAGATATTTGATGGTTAAAACAATACTTTATAATATTATTTAGGGTCAATCATAAAATCATTGAGCTGCTTTTTGCTAAAATTTTTATTAAAAAAGGTTTTATAAAAAAGGATTATTACAAAATGTTTTGTTTCAAAGGTCGATCAAAAAAATTAATAAGGAAATATTAGATTTCCATTTAATTTTTTATGTTACTATGGTTATTAACCAATAATAACGTCAACATTTCTATTACACTCATATATAGTCATATACAGTCAGTGGTATAATAAACATAATACCAGCCAATTTCTAGAAATTAAGGTAGATTTAAAAACAACCTAAAGCGCATTTGAATATTTTTACTTAATATACTGTTTGGTCACGTGATCTACGAGATTTTTGATGTGAAGCATCTAATGGCACTTTTGGCTGGGAGTTAAAACGTTCTGATGGCACATCGCGTCGTGTCATTCAATAAACTTTGCATCTTGTTTGTTGGCTCTTTCTGACTCAATTCAGCCAGCTTCATGTTTTATGGGCTCTTTCTGATCTGATTCGACCAACATTGTGTCTTGTTGGCTAACTGTATTATAAAATACAAAATATATTTTCAATAGATTGTTAAGAAATATTTCTGTGATAAATTATTTCATAACAATAAAATTAAATTAGTGCTTTATTATTAATAACTATCTGAATATTTGTTTCTTCTTTCGTTTTCAATTCATTAAAATAAAAATATTTCTATATAAAAATATCAATAAATTTAGATGTGAAACATCTGCCAGGCGTTCTATGACGGCTTACAATTTTTTGAGCTAAATGATCAAAAATAATTTTGCTTCTTGCTGCTTCGGAATGATTTAAATTTTTCTTGGGATTTCACCTCCCTGGCTGACTGTGTTATTTTTACTATGCCCTAAAGCAATCAACATCTGCCTACAGAATATACGCATCTTCTTTGGGCTTATATGTAAAATGAGTCTCTACCAAAAAAAGAGATACTTTAGATATGTAGTGAATATCTCGTTTCTCCTGATTTATTTTGCTTGGTGTTTCTTTAAACTAAGAAAGTTGGAGGCATTTATGCTCTTAACCCTTGCTCTATACCTTTTTTAGCTAGTGCCTTTTGTATTGTCTCAATATACATGAGATGTTGTTTGAAAAGTTTAGGATTGTCTTGACTTTCATTGTCATGGTTGCGTCCACTGTACTATTGTCTGGAAGACTGTCAATAACTCAGGTCTCTTTGTGTCTTGCATGAATTGCACAGCTGTTCCCTATTTTATATTCAATCCTGTTAAGATGTGTGCACAAAGCTCTGCCTTGCACAAAAACGCACCACACATATACATTCATTTGGTGTATTGTTCAATCATGGCGACATAATAAGTATTACTAAAGCATCATCTATATTGCATCATGGATCACTTTCATATCCATTCACCATAAATTTCTCTTGTTTCCATCTGTATTTATTTCTACAATGAACTATTTTTTATTATATTCTTTTGTTTCCTTTTTTGAGTAAAAATTAAAAATATAATTTCAGCAAATATGAAGCAATATGAATTTAATATATAGGTACTTATGGCTACAATTTCCCTATAGATTTGACCCGGAGTTTTCGGCTTTGACAATAGAACTACATGCCATCATTTAAACTGAATAACTCACCCATTAGGACATAAAGTAACTTTGGGATGACATTGTTCCATTTAAATGCAAAATTTCATGGAAATCCATTGCACAATTGGTATTATGATGTGAATAACAATTAAATGTTATTTCGTATTAAGTGTTCATAGAGTATTTCAAATAGTTTGTGTTTGTTTTTTGTATCAATCCTAAACTTTTTTTTATTTTATGTATAAAAATACATAAAATAAAAAAAAATGTACAAAGTTTCACATTAACAACATTAGTGAATATAGAAACAACTCACAATCGAAACTATTGTTGTTTGTGTGCGCCCAAACGTGCCATTCCACAGTGGCGTCACGTGGCAGCGCAGGGACCACCACGTAGTCAACGATAGCACCAGCGGTGCGTCGCTCCCATTGACGCCGTGCGTCGCACACCGCGCCACCAGCTGTCACATAGCACACTCCCTACAAAGCATTTGTTGGGACTATGTATTATTATTTGTTCTTCTGAGAATTTAGATTCCATATGTCATAAATTATAATCATAAACCAATAGGTTCGTTAATTTATATCAAAATGAAAGAGGCGAGCAGGTCAGATTAATAAGCTGCTATTCATAATACTATTGACAAAGCGTAATAGTAAAAGAACAGTTGCTAATAATCCATAAAACAATATAAGTTCAAAACATAAAATCTGTAATGACGAGATTTCGTCGTACTTTCTTAAAAGGTTTTTATTTTTTAAATCTACTGATGTAAAGTTGTGAAATTTAGATCAAAAATGTGTCTTTTAATTCTACAGATATTATGATGAAAAATACTGTTATGATAAAGAAAATATAAAACATAAAATCACTAGGACGTAATATGATACCAAATTAATTACATAAGTTGTATGTGAAGTAATGTGATATCAAATTATTTATATATAATAAGGGCATATAGTGGGTCTGTTCCTGTAAAGAGAGGGTTTCATCGATTGTAAACCTGATCAAGTCCTATAATGATACACCTTTTGCCATTACACTTTCATTCTGTTATGATGCTTTTGTTAAATTTAAATTATCATAGAATTTAAATATTTTTTAAAAAATATACCTTTGTCTGCAGAAATTTCTGAATAGACCAAAAGGAGAAGAGATGATAAAAAAGAAACTACTTTGAATAACTAAGAAAATCTTATATTTAAACAAATTAAAATATGGTATTAACGGAATTACGTCTTACAAGAACTATTTACGGAATTGTATCTCTAAAGTTCTATTTTTAAGAGGTATGTGAAGTGTAGGAAACATTTAAAGTCTTTATAGGTGGCAAAAGCCTGTCGGCGCTGTGGTGTATTGGGTTGATCACAAGGCGTACGGCTTGTGACGGTGCAGAGACCCGGATTCAATTCTCGGTCATTCATCGAGCGTGGCTGGATAGGTGTTATGGTTAGCTGTAAGAGATAGCTCTAATAGCAATAAGTCCGCCATATGTATCAATTAAATACATTAAAGTAGATAAATAAAAGCCCATATAGTGATGGGCCCACGTGTTCAAGAGTAAAAGTGATACTCTTGAAAATGAAAAAAATAAGGTCCTTAAAAATGTTATTTAAATTGTCAATCACAAAAATGAATAATCTTGTATTTTTAGTGAAAAGAGTTATTTCTTTTTTCTAAGGTTATTTTTTTTAATAGTTTGTAAATACTATATCTGCAGAACACTTTGAATCAGCAAGATTTTATCCTCCATGCACAGGTGTAGCATACTAATCAATGAAACTCACAAGTTCTACAGGACATTGAAAAGCTACGTAAAATTCAAAGAGTTAAAAAGATGTTCATTTTGACAAGATAAATGTATTGATCTGCATTCTGTCAGTTAATAAATTATATTTAATTAATGTAGACAATGGTTACATATTAAAAAAAGATTTGAGTATTAACTATTTTTTCAACTATTTTTCAACTATTTTTTTCAAGACTTTCTAAAAAGTTATAAGTATGTACTTTGTTAGATTTTTATTGTTAATTTAACTTCTTATCAATAATTGTTGACATATTTTAATTATAATATATGTGTGTTTATAAAGGTACCTTTTGTATGTGTTATGGTTACAAATTGTATTTTATTTTTTACTCTTTCCTGATTGTCAATCGATGAATTGTTTTCTTTTTTAAATTATAAAAAATATCAGTTTTTTAAAAACCATTTTTATCAATCTCCATTCTTTTATTAATTCTAAATTTAAACAAAATAGAACAAAATTAAATAAAGAAAATCTGATTTTTCACACTTTGTTCAAATTGATTTTTCAATAATGAGGAGAAACTTAAACATTATTTTGTATTCAAACATATTACAAAGTAATTGTAGCATTAAGATAACTTCTTACCACTTTAATTTACTTTGTTTTTACCTTAATATAGATAAGACAAAATGTGTTTGTAAACATGTCTCAAATTGGTTCATAATTTCTACAATTACTCTTTATCTTTTAATTTCCCACTTAATGTAATCAAATTAAATGGTGTTTACCTTTGATACTGACATACGATATAAGCAAAATGGTAGATTTTGTTTATACGAAACAACTTTTTCATTTTCTTTTGCGGTGATGGACTACCTTACCTATTTATACGAGTATATTTGATATGGACATTACAGAAAGGTAAAAATTAAAATCATAGGCCATTAAAACAGAACTAACTTGAAGTGCGCTTCGTATGTGTGCACGGGGATGGAGAGCCCGCAGAACCCTGCCCAGGTGGCGCAGGGCAAGCGAACACTGTCGCCGTGCACCTCCGCATACCAATTTCATGGCACCTGGCACCAATGCAATTTGTCCACACGTGCCCATTATCTCACCTACCTGCATTTGAGGTTTCAATTATTTTACACTGGAATTTTATGTGTTAAGAATTTCTTTTAATATTATTTAAGAAATTATCGAGATACAACCAGCTCTGATGTTATGTACCATCCGGTACATAACATACGCCGATAAGCTAATCCTTACCTTACGCCGATAAGCTAATCCATGTATTAAAAATATAACTTTCACTATCAGCAAACAGTGACTGTAAAAAGGTAAGAAGAAATACAGCTGTTGAAGTTACAAACGCAAAGGAAGTTGTAAAGTAAAAAGAGGTTACAAAGGGGTTTACAATTTTATAGAGGCATTAAGATGGAAATATAGTGAAAGATAAACTTTTTTCATGTTACTATCACATTAGAAATGTTTCTTTTCATCTTGTGTAATTTGAACACATAATTAGCTATTTCTGTTTCAAAACCTTGACAAGTAAGTAAATTGACTGTCTTTCCCTTCTTTATCCAGGCAGACAAGAAGCTATGACAGCATTTTGACATAATTTTTATACAATGATTATTTACAATTAATTAATTAATGATATTTTCAATGGTTTAGTTATTAACTCTACAGTTTAATTGAGTACAGAAGTGTACAGTCCAATCGTGTAACATAAAAACATCAATAACAATTTCTAATAATTAGCAAAATGCATCATGGATCTGTTCTGTAGATATCATTCTCATGTGCGTAATGATGTAGTTAAAACTCAAAATTACTTCTATGGTCCAATTTTGTATTGGAAAACATGTCATAATAGATAATTTGTAATATTTAACAATATATAAAAATTTAACTTTCTTTGCAAATCTTCATATTGTCTACAATATTTTTAGATTATTTTAATGTAACTACGTTAAACTTATACTAAATAAGTTATAAGTTTAACATAGAAATGCAATAGCAGTTCATTACCCTCACATTTAGAAAGATTTTCTATACCCCATGCCTATTTGCCCATAATAAACTGCAGAATGACAAATTTCAGTTGGGTAAACTGTTTTTATACCAATAATTACAAAATAAACAAAACTTACAAATTAAAATATTGGTAATGAAAAATCTAATACAATCTTATTTCATTTATTTCTTTAGATGTATATGAGCACATATATAACAAATTATTACACATCAAGGTGAAAAATCTGTCAAAATCAACTTGAAAAATATTCGAGATCAGAGTATTTGATTAGCTTGTCCATATTTAACTATTTTATAATATAGAATTAATTTTTCAGGTAGCTGTTAGTAATAATAATGACTGTGAATTCAATACCTTGTCAACAATGATTGGTGTATGTAGAATAACGGAAATATATTTGTCAATACCTTAATAGCCTGACTATAAGGTCCAATATTGGCTGGAGCCCAGTGAGAAATTCCCTGTACATGCATGGTAGTTCTTTTGTTGGCGTCACTATGATCCTTTGTATTCTTAAATGCTACCTAAAAAGCATTTCATTAAAACAAGATTATTAAATTTTTATTTGTTTAAACTTGCCATATTCAATATTAGTCAGCGCTCTGACCTTTCATAGGTCCACTTTAAAATGTATTTTTCAGATTAATATGTTTCCTATTTAAATTATGTATTGTGTTTTAAAGAATAGTTTTTAACGCCTCAAATTGATTAATAAAATTCTTTTAAATACTAGGACCAGCTCAAGAAATATTTCGCAAAAAATATCTATGAACAAACATTTTAACTCAACAAGAAAAATATTTAAATTATTTCTATACATTAAGACTCATTCAATAATTAATTCTGTTTATTACAAAAATTAATTAAATCCCTTAAAAATTAAATAAAATTTGGAAATAATAAGTAGTAAATAAGCAGTTTTAACTACTAAATATAAATACTCACCGCATCCATAATAAGCCCTATTGAACGTGGCAAAGGACACTGAACACAGACTCTAGTCGGTGGATTGGGAAAGTTGAATTTGAGAGAGTACACATTGTTTATTATGGCGTAGTCTCCCATATCTCTTACGTACAGGTTTACTGAGCATATGTCTGATGTTTGCAGGCCCTCACAATCGAGAAGATCTGCAAATGGCATATTCTTTAATAATTCCCCTAAAAGCTCCAAGCCTATTTAAGTTGTAAAAGGCTTTGACACTGAAAACATCAGCGGTGGTATCAAAAAGCTTTTAATGTCTTTCAGAATGGGAGGCATTACTATTAATTAGTTAGTGGGTTGTTTCAAAATTTTTTACAGTTTAGCTATCCTTTCACTTTGATAGGATTTGGAAAATGAAGATTTCATTTTTGCATTTTGGAATGAAAGTCATTTCATGCTTAAATTAATCACTTGACGGCTCTTGATAAAAAGGCACATATTTTTTCAAGAAAACACTAAATTTATTTAATATTATGTCCTTCAAAATGACAATACAAATTCCACTGCGCTGATACAAAAAATTGTTTTTCGAATATAGTAATGTTTTATTCTTAGATTTATTTATTATGAAAATGTTGATGTCTCAAAAATTGGCCAGAAATGTCACACAATGAATGTAACGATTTTTTTCTGAATCAAGTATTGTTTTAGCAAGAAGCAGAAAAAAGCATATGCATATACATCATTTAGTACTGGACTCATTCCCACTGATGGTATCAGTCATCTAATAGTTGCGAACGTTGGACTTTCACAACATGATATTTGTTTTAATTATTTTTCATTAACATAATGCTTAGTATATGTTATGTATAATATGACAAAAGAATGAAAGTTTTTCAATATCTAAATTTCATCATTACAAATAATAGGATATATAATCTTCAGGTAATTAACATACACTTCATTTTCCATTACACTAATGACAATTAGGACAAAATTCTACAATTAACTCAAAATAGTAGTAATGCTATCTGGCAATTCATAAATCATAGCTAGAACTGAATGATGTGTACCTCAAAGATAAGTACAGTTTTAGTTGATTTATACGGGGCTTTGTTTCTTCACCACCAAAGTAATGAATGTGTTTAAAATTTTGGAAACAACTCAGTTATATAGTGAATTAAATATTTGTTAACACTAATCTATTTGTCTTTTTTTACTATGACGATTTTTACTTCTTTTTATAATATATTTGAATTGAAATAATCATAACGTATATAAATAAATTACACTGTACAATTTACTTCATAAGAATTCATTCACCTATATCAATAATGCAAGGCAAATATTAGACCTAATCTGAAATTAAATTCCTTTAATAAGAAAAATAAAAACTTGGCATGCAAACATTCGATTTAAAATTATTTTTATGTAATATCATTTGCTAAATGATTGTTCGAACACAATTTTAAAATAAAATATTAAAATTTTACAATGAAGGCAAGCTTTGTAAGGAATTGAATTATAAAAATGTAGGATGAAAATTATGTATTTTTTAAAGTAAAAGATACATTCAAACAATTATCACCTGCAGTATATTAAATCTAATGAAGCAAAAAAAAAACAAATTTGCGGTTATCTGCATACTTAGCAATGTTTACTTTGTAATAACTTTCGTCTACACACTTTTTGTTAAAAATAAAAATTTTTGGTTCATATCTAAATTCAAATTTCTAGAACTGGTAATAGGTTCATAATATTTTAAGAATGCAAAATGTTTAAACCGCTACATAAAGAATAATTCCATACCAAGACACATAAATTTACTTCTTATAGCAACATCAACTATATAAAACACATGGATCGCACAAGTTTACCTACTACTTAGTTTATCCATTGCATTCCTTGTAGCCACTTCAGAGTCCTGCCCTTCGCCGACAATACCTCCTATGAAATACCATCCTGAATTATTTCCATATATACTACTTGTGTCTTCTATAACTATATTTTCATTTTCATAACATATTTCATTGCTAAGGTTCATCGATATTAAATTCATGTCTCCACTTTCAGTGCGAATTCTTAACTTCTGCGGGGACAAACTTTTTTTCAACACATCGCCAGTCATTTCATATGTGACTTCATCTTTAATTGGCATTTCTATATTTAGATCTAGCTTTGTATTGACATTATCATCAGAATATTTAACAACTAGAGAATCGAGAGTGGTTTCTTCGTCTGTATTAATATTTTCTAGCCTTTCTATAGTCTCAATTTCCGTCTCACTCAACTCGATATCACTCATGTCGCTGTAGACAGACTCGCTTAGATCATTTACAAAATCAAATGCATTTTTTACAGAAGGTGGCAATTGTATTGATTGGTTTAAATTTGGTTTGTCTTCTAGGTGAAATTTATTTAAGTTAAGGTAGCCAACTGGTGCAATTGGATCATCAGAGTGCATTACCAGTTCCTTCTCATCTCTAAAAATATAAATGAGTTACGAAATTTATAACAAGTTTGTAATTTTTGTCAATAAATTTTTAGGAAGAGTATAATCCTATAGGGAATAAAAGACACATTATTTTTAAAGAACAAAATCAAATTTGCGTAATGGTTGGATGTATCGAGACATTATTTACAATTATGAAAATATTTAGAAAAAAGCTTTTGTATTTGCCAATGTAATATAATTTGTTAGTTTATCTCATAGAAAGCATAAAATTAAAATTTTTTTAAATGTTAAAATAACAATTTTTGTAAGAAAGCAATACAATAAATACAATATTCTATTGATGAATAGTAAAGATTTTTGTTGTTATACTATTTAGACTTCAAACGTGAAGTAATACACACATGACAAGTTTTCTCTTGAAGAGAGGACAATCAAGAGTGAATGTCTCATACTCGCCCCCTTCCCCACAGACATTCAGACCATACTTTTCTTGCATCACCAGTAGATGGGGCTGAAGTTCTTTTATTGTTTTTCCTAAATGCAGAGCAGGGTCTAACCCCAATGCTGCTACCTGTAATTAAGGACGTCACTGAATAAAACTTTTGAAACATTATCAAATTTAAATTAATTAAATTGAAATTAAATAAGTGTAAACATTTATTTTCTTCTTACCAACCTATAACTTTAATAAGGTAAGCTCTATATGAAATTTAAACAAATTCATGCATTATATGGTACGAGAGGCGGCTGAAAATTTTTGAGCCTAAGTACCTTTAAGTATTACTAATGATTCGCGCAGCACATCACAAATTGCGGGTATCCTAAGAAATCTAAATGTCAAGTTTCATGTCATTAGCATCATTACGATTTTAGTAACGAAACCATAAACGTCACCATGTCCGGTCATCCACACTTTGCACGAAATTGGAGTACAGAGCCGTCATAAAATTCCTCACAAAGAAGAACAAAACACCGACGGAAATATTTGAAGAGATGTCAACAGTTTATGGGAAGTCTGTATCTTCATTTGCAACCATAAAACTTTGGAGCCGAGAGTTCAAACACGGCAAGGAGTCGCTCGAAGATGATCCCAGGTCGGGACGCCCTAACACCGCTGTTGCCGAAGAAAACATTGAAAAAGTGAAAAAAACTTGTCCTCAAAGATCGGCGAATCAAGTTGTGGCAGATAGCTGAAGCCATGGGCATTAGCAAGGAACAAATCGGCGACATTTTGCATAATCATTTGCACATGAAAAAGGTGTGCACGCGATGGATGCCTAAAATACTCACGTCGCTGAACAAGCAGCATCGAGTCATAACTTCGCAGGAGTTTTTGGAGATCTGTGGTGATAATCCTAACGATCAATGTCAATGCAGGGGAAAAAGCAAAGGGAGAAAAGCCGCCTCGGAAGTTCAATGTGGAAAGACCAGTGTCCAACCTCATGGCCACCGTTTTTTGGGATTGTGAAGGAATTTTGTTCATCGACTACCTTCCTAAAAATACTACAATGATTGGAGACTATTACGCCGCATGTTGACAAAAGTGCGTCAAGTAGTTGTCGAGAAAAGGAGAGGGAAACTGGCAAAAGGAGTCCAATTTTTGCAAGACCACACTGCGCGAGTTGCAAGGTGTGCCCTCGCTGACACAGGATTTGAAGAAATCAACCACCCCCCCTACAGTCCAGACCTGGCCCCTAGTGATTATTTCCTCTTTCCAGTGACTAAGAAGTGAATATGAAGTGTATTGAAATAGAGGGAGATTACATTGAAAAATAAATTTTTTATACAATTCTATCAGGATTTTTAATCTGATAATTTGAGCCCGAGGGCTCAAATTATCAGATTCATATTACCAGTTTACACTATTCAATAAATTATTTGTAAAATAATTTTAAGAATAATTATAATTTAGAATAATCTTTTTAGTAATGCAAATAATGTACATGTGGAAAGTAATTACACTTTAGAATGTGGCAACGATCTGATCAGACCTCAACTCCATAACATTTCATACTAAAATTTCAAATTGTTTATGAACATATGATGTTAAACAGTTGTTTAGAAAGTCTGATTTTAGTACGTGTTAACTCCCAAATATCATATTTCATTTCATTTTTATTCTAGTTGTTCTTTGAACTAAAATTTAAATTGAATCTTAAAAAGTAAATTTTAAGAGACATTCGCTACGCAATAGAAAATTAAATCAATAGGATGATAAATAATTAATTTTTGTGTAATAAAATTGTTAATAAAAAAACACTTAAAAAATAATACAGTCTCTGTTCCATGAGTGATTTGATAAATTCAATTTTAGAATTTTCATGAGTGATTCGATAAATTCAATTTTAGACACATGAGCAAAAATGTTGCTGAATATTCAAAATAATCGACATATTGTATGATGAACGAGAAGTCAATGTTGAAAAATAAATTGATGTTTGGTTAAAAAAAAGTCACTAACTCACACAGCTCAAAAGTTTCACGCTTTATTTCTTACAGGAAAACACACAACAGGATTATTATGGAGATTGTCGTTTTGGTTTTGAAAACTACATTAACGGTAATATATTTATGTTTACTAATGTTCTTTAATAACATACTAGGTATCTCAAAAATACCCAGAATCGTTAGATTGACCAACTGGCAACTGTAAATGGCAAATAACCTGGTTTATCAAAGAACAGTTGCTGAATTAGTCTGAACATTTTGAGCTGTGAACTTTGTTTTGTATTTAGGTTTATCACTTGTTTACAGAAACAGTTTATTTATTCATGTTTATTGTATGAATTCAAACTTAGTTCCGATGCACCAAAAACACTTCGACAGATTTGTATGGCATTTGGAGACCAGTAATTTTATCACATTTTAACATAGGAGGAAAAATTGGATCATGTACTTTGTACATAAATATTCTCATCTTCTGATAACTGTTATATATCATCAAATGACCCTTTACAACAAACACTCAAGTCGCTATTCACTCCAAGAAAAAGTTTACTGTGTGTGTGGTGGATTCTAAACAACCCAGACGTTATAAATTATTGAAAGTAGGAAAAACCCTCAATGCCAACATCTATTATGCAAAAAGAGTCTGCATTAGTAAACAGAAAAGAAGTTTTGTTGTTGCACAACTTATGTGGCAAGGATGACGCACGAGAAGATAACATTATTAGTGTGGAAAATTATATCCCATTCACCATACATGCCAGACCTGTCATCAACTGATTACCATTTGTCTCTTAACATAGATAACCACATGTGAAACAAATACTTCAAAATTGGAAATGAGGTAAAAAGAAGTGATAAGGTATCTCCTCAGTTAAAACAAACGTTTTTATAAAACTAGCAATTATTTAGCTTATTAATCAGCATCTTAATTATTTAGCCATCGGATGAAAGTCATAGAACATGTAGTAGAGGTGGAAATAACTGTTGTTTTTCCATTCCTATTATAACAAACAATATCATTAAACAACAACATAATATTATACCTGCTGAAATACAAAAAGTTATTGGACAATATAGAATTTACTTTTGTTCATATGTTCCACGATATGTTCCATAAATAGCATTAGTTTATATGCAACATATATTATAATCGCTACCTAAATAAAATATATCTCTCAGGTTGTAACAGTAGAACCACTAGTTCAAATTTTATGCAGTTTTCTATAGCATGTAGGTAATTCTTGTGAGTGGTAATTTTTGTGTTTTTTAAATCATATTTTATTAATCTATATTTAATATATATGTTATATGTTAAAACCGGACCAATAGCAAACACCCATTGTGTTTCTGTTTGTAAATGTGTTTTTAAATTTCAAACTGATGACTTGTTAGAGAGTCAAAAATTAAATATTGTACAGTTTCTTTACCAATTTCCTTTTTAATATCAAAGTAATTGCACATTTCCCTACTTTTTCTCCCACAATTTACATTACAAGACTTATTTTTTTTTAATATCAAAATACACAAGTGTATACTTGAAAATTATAAATAAAAGGTGCAATTAAACAAATACCTAACTTAAAACAAATTATAACATTTATAAAAAAATTTCATCTATGCTCATGTCAATATTTTCAACCCAACAAAACAATAAAGCATACAGAATACAGTTCTTACCAATCAACAGAATACTAAACGAATATAACGCATGCAGAATTCGCATAACAGGTATGGATTTTAATTTGGTATTAATAACAGTTTAAAATCATTCAATAAACTTTGGATATTGAATATAGTTGTTCACAATTAAATGAAACTACATGATGTAGTATTATTTCTACTTTCTTTAAGTTCTTTACCACAACTTAGGTTTCGTTATATTACAACATCTTCAGGTGGGCTATTAGCAAAGATAGTAATTGTAAACATTGGATGTCGGTAGGGGATATTCGGTCAGTATGAAACGATGGGCAATACGAAAAGAAAAGAGACACTGTCTATCACTCTCTCTTTACTCGGCCGAGTGAGGGCTACGGGCCACGGGTACTGCTTGACATTAATACAATATTTTAACATTTAGGCCCATTTATTTATATTCCTTTAATAATATAACATCTGTGAATAATAAATAAAATAATATAATCCTCTCAATCTATATCATGTTATCTAAACCTATTATGTTATAATTATGTCATCTCTAATATGTACTCCATGGTCAGACGAATTAATTCAACTTCAAATAAAAATAGCAACTTCATTTC
Source organism: Druceiella hillmani (assembly GCA_039881145.1). Taxonomy (NCBI): domain Eukaryota; kingdom Metazoa; phylum Arthropoda; class Insecta; order Lepidoptera; family Hepialidae; genus Druceiella; species Druceiella hillmani. The sequence goes on along the minus strand of JAYKKI010000026.1, from coordinate 12,101,443 downwards.
TTATTTCAAAAACTGCAAAAAGTTTTCAAAGTATTTGATATAAACAAGCTATTTCTAATTTACAAAAGATGCTTAAAAATATTTCAATAATCTCACTACGAGTTCATTGCTTTTAGTGTCATCAGACTTAATTTTATTTTAAATTAGCTGACCCATATTTAACAACATTTGTCTTAATATTTATAAAGACAAAATAAAATGACAGTGGTGTCATTTATAAACTATTAATTCTTTTACCATAATTATTAATTAACTATTTTCACATATAACATCATAAATGTAGCATTTTTATCGGATTGATACTATTATTATTAATAACAAAATGCTTGTAGCTGTGGAAAATAAACAACGCTTCACACTGGCACCGTGTCAACAATACAAAATTTACTTCACATATGAGAAGGATATGCCTCTAGTCTGTTTATGACATAAAACGAAGTTAACATGCTGTTCCATTGTCAAATTACTGCATACCTTGCGAATATGTGTTGATAACTCCCATAATACATGGTCATAAAAAGTGCGATAAACAATTTTTCAATGAGACAATGTTCCCATAGCGTTTCACGTTGAGATAAAAAACAATATGAAACTTGTAGTGAACAGTCATTCTGAAATATCTCAAATTGCTATAAAAGTATTTGCTTAGGCAAGAGGCACATTAATTACAAAAAATTAATTTTGATTCTTTCAGTATAAAACAGAGGCTCATCTACAATGTCATTAAACATTAGGTTGAAAAGCGGACTTGAACAAAATTTCTGTTATTCAATTGCCATACCTCTTCTATAGAAATATCCAATTTTATGTTTTTATAATGACTACTCAATAATTGTTTCGGTTTCAAAATAGTTACCTTTATAACAACAGCTTCAAGGCCACTAAGGATCATTTCCTGTAGGAGTTCCACTTGATTTCGTCTCCAGAGATAAGCGAGAGAGACTAGGCCGAGTCTATTACATCTGTATTAATAACAAAAAGCAAAATTCATTTAAATCAGTGACAAATTTATGACTGACTTAAGTTTATTTCGGGCATTGCACATATTTTCTGTGTTATGGCTTACGATGTATAATTTAGTTTAATGGATTTAATTACAGCCAGCGTAACAATATTTTTGTAATGTCTATGTTTGATGCTTCAAAATTTAAGCAGATAACAGAAATTTATTCACAACACTCGTACAGAGATAGATATGTACTTGATATGCATTTATTTTTCATTACAAAGTTCTTTTAAAAGATTATTAACTAATTTTAAATATCTAAAACAATTTGGTTACCGCTATAAAATTAAAGGATAAAAAATGAAATTCATTAACTTCTTGTTTACAAGTATGCTTTTGTCAAATATGAAAAATCAACAATTATTATTCTTGAAAGCTAAAGATATGCCAGATGAGATAATGAAAGATGTATAGCTTTTTTCTAATAAAAAAATATTAAAAAATGTAAGTTCCCTTTCAAATTCTGATTACATATTGTTTGAAAAATCTACGACAATATCTTTTCTTTACGAAACGCAGTTAAGTAAAAAAATTTGTTTCACTAAATAAGTTTTACCTAACTATTAATAAATACTGTAAGAGATAATGATGCACTGATTTAAGAAAAAAGAAATATTTACAATTTATAGGTTGCAATTTAATTTGTTTAAAAATATTGTTTGTAAATACAAAATTTAACAATATCTACATTTGGCAAAGCTGAGTATAAAATAGGCTTCTAAATATTTTTTATTGCAATTTGCAGCCGTAATATGATTTTTTTTAATTTCGTATTTGCTAGTTGTAATTTCACATAAGGCTATTTACCCAGAATTATGAGAAAAAGGAATTGGTTATACTATCTTAACATGCTACTAAATTTTCTGATCTCCACTTATTTCCTCCTATGTAGTTGAATCTATAATCAATGCACTTTCCTGCCTCAAACTATAATGGAGTGTGTTTGCGAAGAAGATAATAAAAATATTTATGCTCACACATTTTCAACTCGTATTCTTTGGTAATCTGATAAAATTGCACCAACTGCTACAGCTTCAAATTGAATTTCCACCTACAAAAAGTCACATAATTATACACATTCAACATTTTCACATCAAGGTTGAAAAAGTAAAGAATATTTTATATAACAGGTAATTTAATATCCTGAAATAAATCCTAATTAAAATCATAAATACGAAACAGAGTTTGTTTATTTTTTGTCTGATTTTCGCGTCTCAACTACCCAACTAATCTTGTAAAAGTTGTTTTCCAGAAATAGAATATATGCATTTTATTGGTAATTAAGTCACTCCATTAGGAATGACATTGCGAATATATGCATATATATGTATTTATGTATGTATTCATCAAAATCGTTAGTAACCATTTTCAATGCTTAAGATGCAATATTTTCACATTTTTCTTAATTTTATTTCCCATACAAGCGAAGCTGTAGTCAAAGCTTATAAGTAGTAAAACACTAGCTTTAACCCACAGCTCCATAAATGGCATAAAAAACATTCCAAATTTTCTGTATTATAAATTGTAGGATATAGAAGTTATTATTTTAGCACAGAAAAATAGAACTACATTGATGTGCACACTATTACTGATTGTAAATGTCGATATATATACATTGTTATTGAACATAAGATAACATTACTTCACTTAATCGATAAACACTTTCAATAACAAACATCAAGGTTTTTTCACACAACATTGATGTAGCACAAGAGAGAAATATTTAATACAATGGAAACTTGGTTTATAATAAACTGTATGAAGATTCTAATGAGACTGGATACTGATTTAATGTGTCTAATTTAATCAGTTCCTGTATACATTACACATAAATCTGTTAAATACGTGTAGAACTCACTCTGCAAGGGTCACATTCACTTTTAAGAACATAGAAAAGTTTTAACATTTAACCGTACACAGTATTTCTATTAAACCATTTATAAATATTGATTATTATGTCTTTCATCTTTATTTTTTTTCTCTTTATTTTTTCCATATATTGTTTAACATTTTGAAAAAATGGAGAAAGACAATTTCGCTTATAACATTATGAAATATCAAAATGAAATTTATTTGTTATTAGTTATTAGGCCCAAAATTTATTTGTTATTACTTATTAGGCCCAAAATTTACTAATTATTTATTTTTCCGATTTTTATCTTGTGTTCTTTAGAGGGGATGGGAAGGGTTCACTAAATATTGACATATTTTTAAGAGTCACAAGCTCAAATTACAATTCAAAAATTTTAAAAATATATTTTTCTACTCGGTTTAAAATAGTCTTTCCAACAACATATCCCAGGAATACAAATATAAATTTCTTTTTGCAAAGCTGATATTCCCCCGAGTTTTAGATTACCTATCTTTACCTAAAAATCTCAAGCGTGTTATGTCCTTTATTGCTATTTGATCTTGACATTAATATCTATGTGAAAGATAATGTATATGTGAAAGGGAGATATTCCAGTGTCATGTATCAGCAAACAAATATTCTTTCCTTTTGTACACTTTCAGATAATCCGACATGTAGCCTAAAATATTTGGTTAGCAAGATTGTAATTTCAGATTTCATAAAAACATAGGGTCATGTTTGTCTTGAAAGACTCTATAATTTTCTTTTTAAAATTTTCTAGCTGTCATTTTTAACATGGAGTGCAAAAACAAATATTGTTGACACGTTTAACTTTTTTATTTCATAAAGGCAAGGAAGCTGCTGAGGTTCACAATTTGGTAATTCGTGGAAAATTAATGGTACTTGGTTGACAAGTCATGTCACATCTCCCATATAGCCTTAAATTTGCACCATCAGATTATCATTTTTTTTTCAAGTTTGCAAAACTCTTTACATAGTAAAATATTCACTAACGATAATATTTATTTTATTCAGTTTTTTGCTGAATAAAGTCTAATTTTAGGTCAATCATAAAGTTGCCAGAAAAAAGGTAAAAGTCATCAAACAAAACTGAAAATACACTTCAAAACTAAAATTACTTTCTTGTCAACCAAATGTAATGGAATTTACAATCATACATGAGAAATAGACACAAAACTGCAATTTATAAAAAGGTAATGGTAAAATTTTTTGAAATAGTTATTTCAAATTTCTTGTTTGCTAATTATTATGTCCTTTAATTTAAAATTATGTATAAATTAATATAAATTAAAGTAAACATTTAAATAGACTTTATGTAAAATATCGCTTTCTTGAATACTAAGAATGATTAAGTGAGAAAGTACTTCCGGCACTCTACAAAAAATATAAGCTTAAGACAAGCTTAAATAAAAAAAACACATTTATAAAAACCGTAATACAATTAATTTAGGTACATTTGTTTAGTGTTGATTTAATTCCTAAATTAAGGTTATATATGTTTTTAGGTAAAAATGTCACAAAAAGAAAGGAATCCCATTTCATCATCATTTCGGCATCCAAAGCAATTTGTAAAATTTGTAATAAAAAAATTTCATTGAGAAGTCATGAACCCAAAAAACAAACAGTACATGGAGTAAAGCAGCATTTCAGTAAATTTCATAATCCAGAGCACAGACAATCAAATATACAAAAACGAACTAAATTCTCTCTAGAGGTATTGTGTATTGGTCAACCTAAACTAGTTCAATCGACCACTCTGAATTTGTCTAAACCTAAATGTGCACGACGGTTTGGATTTGATTATATTATGATGATAAGCAATTATAGATTTGATTATTGTGGATATGTTGCCTTATTCATTGGTGAGTGGTGATGTATTCCAACAACTTAATTTTACTGATCCTGATGCTTTTCACAAATATAGACTGAAGACTGAAAAATGTTTTCGAACAACCTTAATGCCACAAACTTCCAAAAAGGTGAAAGTTAGTCAAAAATTTAGTCGCAAAATCCACGTGTTTGAGTCTTAATTCTTAATCGACATTGAACAAAAATTGACAGGAATAATTGTTTAGTGTTGTGCAAATATGGTATAACTATCACATACGCTGCAATTGGTGATCAAGCAATCGTTATTTGCAGATGAAAGACATCAAAGAGATAATAAAAAATGTCAAAAAATCGGAGGCCACTTCCACCACAGTGAGCCAGCTGACAAGAAAAATAAAGGAATACCAAATCCAATGTGTGTTGCCAGAACACGCTCAATACGAAGAGTAAGCTGTTTGTAGTTATACAGAATATTAGTGATAATACTTGATTGAATGTACGCAATTGCCTTCTATAAGCTTGATAAGAGTTTATATTCTCATTCAAGTACCATTTAAGTGGCCTGAAGCATAAGATAACAATTTCATTGGTAGTAGTTTAGTTTTCACCTTAATGCTTGATAGTAAATTGTATAAATCTTCCACCTCGTCCTCATTTGTTGGTGTATATTGTTTCTCTGTTTGTAGTGCTATGCCTTTTGTTTTTGAGCGATATAATGGCAAATCCATAGCCTTGGCATACAAATCAATACCCTGATGTCCAACAGTCTGATACATGTAGCTATCCAACTCATCTGTAACAATTAGACATTAGAAAACATTTTTCAACAAGTTTTATGCTAACAATAGATGTCTTATACACAAGAATTTGAGCAGAAAGACATACAGGCGATAGTTAAAATGTAGTGTAAATTTTAGCCATATATATAAATATATTAATTGCATGCATTTTATATATGTATATAATATGAAGAAGTACATACACCCCATTTTAAAGTTTGTCACAATGATTGCTGTATATAAATTTATTTTTTCATCATTTCATTTGGTTAAAGATGTGATATTTATTCACGCCTCTAAAAAAACTTTGTATTAAAATCATTTAAATAGCAAGATGCACGATTTTAATTTGAGGTGAAATTGTTTTTATCCACAAAATAAAGATCCATTAACTAAATAAAATAGAATTATTTAACTTTTTCATTACAATTGTAGATGCATTTTAAAATTGATTGTAATTAGAAGCCTTTTCAATAGCAGCAATTTGACGCTATTTCAACACACGTAGTTAGAAAAAATCGCGTATTTGTTATATGAAGCTTATTCACCGATTAATATTTTTTTAATATACGGGACTATTTTCAACCAAAAGTATGTTATTGTTCTGTCACTATGATCTTTGTTTAGATGCACAAATATAATGTTAAACCTTGGTCGAATGGTTGAAGATTGGCCAGCGCAACGATGGTGTGACCAGCAGCTATACACTGCATCATGTTGTAGCAGCTGTCCTTGCCGCCACTTATTAGAGCCACAGCGCGCATCGTTTCTTTCTACACTTATGTTCGGAAAAACACAAATATCATCCATGTATAAGTGTAAATGTTATATAACACGTCTTGAACAGCAGTTGCTCAAATTAATAACTAAAAATATTCTATTCATAATGTTTCAAAACAAATGCGTTTAATTCGCACACTAACTTTATTGACATATAATCGACACTTTGAGAAATTAACTTGCTAGTTCCGTATCTAGTAAATACAGTTTTGTGTGATCTTAAAGTGTATTTAATTACTGTATATGTACAAATATTATCAGTTTTCTGATAACCCGCTCGATTCACATGCGACAAAATGATTTTGACAGCTTCTTTATATTGCTGATTTTATCACGCGAGACGAAGCTTTTTCGGTAAAATACAGAGACATCTTACGGATATTTAATAAACTTAACGAAAGGACAATATAAATCTACTTATTTTGAAACATTATTTATTGTAAATACCTATTATCAAACTGGAAATACATTTATGTGTGAGTAGTTAATTAATTTGTTCCTATTTTAATTACGAAGTAGCAATTAACAAAGTTTCAAAACACTATTCAACTGTACTGTCAAATTGTTCAGTTACTCAATTTATTCACCAATGTCTGTAAATGTTTTGAAAGTAACTCAGCCGATATAATAGTGACGAATGTAATATTACTTGCAACATTAACTGTTCAGAATTTCGGCATTTTTAATTTTTTTACAAAAGTACAAGTTTTAAAGCTTAAAATAAATTGTCAATCAATAATATTCTTGAAAAATAAAAAAATATTCATTTTTTTTAAATAACCCTGTGTAACATAATCTAATGTAATAAATTGCCAACTGCCAAATTATTGTAAAATAATATTTGAATTCATATTATAACCATAATTAATCACAATTATTATATAAAACTATATTATGAAGAAATATAAATAGGTCTTGTCAGTCATAAATATAGTAGCTGTTATTTTATTTTTAGATATGGCATATTCTACAATAATTATAATGTTAAAGTATAAGAAATATATTTTACATATTTTATAAATAAATCTTCGTTATTGTAATTGAGAAAAAATTAATTATTTCTTTTATCAATCGCATTTTACCGCTACTTCAAAATACGGACTTATAGTTGCCAGAAAAAGAAAAACCGAGTACAGACGTTCGGTTAAGATTAAAAGTATTTTGAAACGTTTGTCAGATTATTGATGCGGTGGTTCAAAACCAAGAGTCTACGGCTGGTTGTGATTGTGATTGTTTTATTTGTTGGAATCAATCTCGTTTGAGTTGTTAGTGGCCCAAAGTGTTATTAAAATCTTTTATCGATGAAGATGGTATTAGCAGAACGTAACAATGATGGTGTTAGAAATGGGAAACGTTCTAGAGGACCAAGCCCAAATGGCCATGGAAGTCCTGACTCCAGCTCTGATGACGAGAATGGTAAGTGTCGTCAGTTAATGTTATTAAACCTGTAAGTGGTGCACGTCATATATCAATAATATTTAAAAAAGCTGGTATTTTTAAACGCATATGCGACGTTAATATTTAGAAACATTGTTTTGTAGGTTACTACGAAACTGCTGCTAGTTGACTCCCGAATTTGTTACAAATTAATGAAATGAACTCAATTTCCTTATTACTAAATGTATTGCATAAAAATCTTAGATTATTTGTTTTCTTTTATTTATATATTGTTACCCATCATGATGCTTATTATATATTTTATTATATTATTTTCACTTAATGTATATTTACACGTAGCTTAGCAGTTAAATTGTAGTTCACAATATATTTAGAAAGCTTGTTTTGGAGGAAACGGAATCCAAGAAATAAAGTGCAAAGGTATATAAATGGGGCTATTAGATTTAAGGGAGCTGTCATAAGATTACAATAATATTAAAAAAATGGAGCTGAAGTAACTTTATAAGAACTGAAAGTAACTGCGCAAAATACTGTTTATTTATTCGAGTGTCTGATGAATTGAAAGAAAATAAATTGCTAAGAGTATGAAAGAAAACTTCGAATTGAAGCCAGCACAGGAAAGTTTGAAAAGCTTAAATCCAAAGTTTGAAATATGCAAAGATGAATTATATTTTCAAGGAACGTTTGATTATAAAGATGAAAAAATTGTGTTGATTTTGATGGATGTGGTTGAAATAATTGTAAAATAATAGTGCTGTTAGGAAAAAGAGAAAGTTCAAAAAATTGAAATGCGTAAGATAAATGAAGTACATCAGGAAAGCGATATGGCAATTCGCTAACGCTGGTATCTTTTCTAGTAGATAGACAGTAAAGTTGGAGGTAGTTAGTAAGTTAGAGAGTAAAGTTGGGTAAATTCATGCAAATAACAAATTATCATATATCCGTAATTGACAATAACATTTGTCCACAATTAAATGAAACTATGTGATGTAGTATTATTTCTACTTTCTAATACAACGAAACCTGGGTCGTGGTAAAGAACTTAAAGAAAGTAGAAATAATACTACATCACGTAGTTTCATTTAATTGTGAATAATGAATTTCTACAAAATTAACGCCATATATATTCAATAACATTTGTCTTAGATTCATTCCTCTGAAAACATAAAAAATTATCATTTAAAAACTAACATATTTTAAAAAGGTTAAGAGGCTCATGCAAAAATTATCAGTCTTCGAATTTGTTTTTCATATATAATTTAGCTGCTGATATTTCTATGTTAAATGTAATGTACATGTATTTTTTGCTTCGAAGCTTTTGTATGCATGCATATAGCTTTTGCCTGATTTACTTTATTTCCAAACTACGCTTTGCTGGAATATAGAATTTAAATATATTACGATTTTTTTTCTTTTATTCCTTATAATTTAACCTCTATAATGAAATTTTGTTAAAAATATTTAATTTAAAAATCAAACAACAAGATTCCATAAAGGTAAATGTGACATTATGAATTTACCATGTCAACACACATACAATCACTCATTTACATGTTAAATTGCAGTACATAGACATATTTCGAGTTAAATATTTAGTTAAAAATAATTTTGTCACCACATTCAATATGAAGGTGAGTTCCTTAGAATTCGCATTTTTATAGTTATATAAAGGTTCTTTAAATGTTATCGGTTTAATAATTTTATCTTTAAATGTAATAATAATTCCTTTTTATAAGTTCAGTTACAGTATGCTTATTGCACTTTTTATTTAAAAGTAGTTTGTAGAAGCCACTTCATCATCACACATTATCATGCTTTCTGTTTCATTTCTGCTACTCATCAATGTCGTCCTCACCATCATCCGCATAATTGTAACTTGAAAAAGCAGTGGTACCGTTTGCAGCTGAGAAAATCAGAGTTGGACGAGATTACCAGGCTGTTTGTCCGGAACTTGAACCAGTTGATCAGAGGAAACCTGAACAAATCGCAGATCGAGCTCTGTTGGTGTGGTCACCGACTATCGACATATCGGATAATAAATGTAAGACATAATGAATAATTTAATGAGTAACTTTAACCTGTGATTTTGCTTCAGCGACTCATTGCTTGAATATATATATCTGCTTCAGTGACTAATTTCTGGAATTATATATATGTGTGTTATTTTCTAAACAGTGAATTAAATTTAGCCGAAACAAGTTACAATAAAAAAACATTTTAATAGATGTTAAATTCAGCTTCGAAACAAGTTACAATAAAAAACATTGCAATAGATCAAAAAACATTTCAACACCTCAATCTCAAATTGAAGTTATTGACTTCAATTCGACTAAGAAAATTGGAATAAAATTTTATTAACGCTAAGTGTAACACATAACTACTGAAATGATGGTAATAGATATAAGAATTTATTGCAACAATAATCAGAAGGTATAAAAAGTTTCCACTGGAAAAAAAGATATTATACCATGTCTCAAGCCAAGGTAACAAGTGAATGTGGTAATAAGGATAGGTGCAGTATTTAATTTAGTCCTATATTCTTTCCTTAGCTCTACAAAACAGCCTGAGTACACAATAACACAGTGCTATAGAAATTCTGAAAAAGATGAAATAATTTGAATGAATTAATTTTATAAATTTGATATACATTTAGTTATTAACAATATTCACAGAATAATTTTTTTATTTACAGTATCTGAGTTCATTTTCATAAAGAGAACAATATTAAATTGTTTTTTTAAAGTAAATCTGTGAAAACAATTTTTATTTGGCCAGAAGTAAAAATAAAAAATGATTGTTTCACACATTGAATTAAATTTTATTTATAAAGAAATAGAAGCTGTGTTCACATTCATTTTATTAAAGTACTCAACGATAAACATTATCCATCTAATAGAACTACAATAATTGGGATTTGTAACAAATTATTTTTTCTGACGTTCTTAAATGATTTTTTATTTAGTTTTCTTTTTTTAAATTTCTTATCTTTATATTTAAATTTGCTTATTTAGAAAAACAATTTTTTAATTTTAATTGTTGTGAATGGGACAAAATTAATTTTTTTAAAAGTAGTTTTTTCATAGTAACTTATTGTTTGCAGTGGACGAATATATAACAGTGGCTAAGGAAAAGTATGGTTATAACGGAGAACAAGCCTTAGGTATGCTCTTTTGGCACAAACATGATTTAAATCGAGCTGCTTTAGACCTGGCCAACTTTACACCATTTCCAGATGAGTGGACTGTGGAAGATAAAGTTTTATTTGAGCAAGCTTTCCAATTTCACGGAAAAAGTTTTCATAGGATACGTCAAATGGTAAGCATGTTTATAGGCTTAAAACATTTACTGTAGTTTATTGACAGTATCATAGTATTATAATGTTTATATCACATTTAAAACCGAAATATTGTAAATGTTTCGGCTATAGTTACCAGACAAGTCAATTGCGTCTCTTGTGAAGTACTATTATTCCTGGAAGAAAACGAGAGCTCGGACATCTCTTATGGACCGGGGCAGTGGTGTAGGACCAGGTCCAATCGGAAACAAGCATGATCGTTCTTCAGATGGTGGTGGCTCAGAACATGGTGGCTCCGATAAGGAGTCAGATGGAGAAGAAAAGGTATGTTTCTATTATAAGTTATTAGTTAGTGTATGTATGTATGTAAATTATAAACATAACACTTGTAGATTGTGAAGTAAATACTCGCATGAAATAGGTAATTAATATTGGCCTCAACTAGTAGTTATTATGGTATATGTAGTTAAACTCATACTATAATTTATGATAATATATAGATTAGAATTTACCACAACTATGGAAAATATTGACTGATCTAGGTGCATCTTCCCCAATTAGGGAAAAGCAAGGAGACAGCTAGTCACTTTTTTGGACAAACCTCCACATGTAAGCACTATTTATATAAAATATAACATGGAATTGAAGAAACAGTATGATATTCTTAATTCTGACCAAAATTTAAAACAAATCAGTTTATGCTGGATGGGGTTATGGAAATAGTTTTTTAAATGGTATAAAAATGTTGATATTATATTTAACTCGGCATATTTATTATCACAGCAAATGCTCCATATTTGATGAAAAAAAAAATTGTAAGTCCCATTGACTGTTATGACCAACTTAAAGTAGCCCATTATCGTGAAAATCAAGTTCCATTAAAACTCCACTGAAATTGTTGTTTTGGACTCGCAAAAATCAATGCCAATGTTACCTACAAGGTTTTGTTTTTCAAATCCGATTGTGATTTTAAGGTCTGAAGTCAATAACTTATTTTATAATACATTTACTTTGATCAGATATGGTGGAAGTGTTGATATTCTATAGGCAATTATTAGTAGAAAGTACTTTACCTTACTAAAACAGAAGTGGACAATACACCGTGGCATAAGACGCGGTTCACCACCGGCAGCTGTTAAGGCTCCAGGCCAGCTCGCCACTGGGTCACAGGTGGGTTCAAATATCATTCGGAAAAGTACAACTTATTAAATTCAAGCATTATTTTCTATAACATTGGAGTCTCCCATCTATATTAAAATTCAAAACTCCTGTTGTCTTCACTGATCACTTATCAGTTTCCATTTGCTTTTCTTCCTTTCCACTGATCGAACGCACCCTTAAGTTTGTGTCTATTTAACCATTGTCATGTTCAGTTTGTTCGTCCTTTATCACTTTTGCGAGTAAAAGAAGCATGTTGTTCATTTTCATAAATGGATGTTAATGTTATCATAATAAGGAAAATGGTTTACACCTTATAAGTGCGTCATAAGACAAGATTGTATGAAGTTTCTTTTTCCTAAATAATATATATAGTAACCTGTATGATTTAGAGTAAATTAAATTTTTATGCATCATATATGATATGATCAATGTAGCAATTATCTATGAGCTAAGAATGTATGGAGGGGGAGGAGAGGGACTTAACAGTCATAAAGTTAATAAAATTTCAATACATCTCATATCAGATCCAGCCTTTTAATTCTTGAAGAGAAACAAATCGCATCATCTGTTGATGTACATATTCACAGTAGTCACATCATATTATTACGTTAAACTGTTCACAATAGTTGTTAGTTTGTACATTTAGAAAAGTACAATCAGGAGAACGTTTGAGATCGAGGAGGAGCTAAAATAACTTTTTCAAAAATGTTTGCGCGCATGTGTGTTTAGACTGCATACAAACTACAGACTATTTGAGCAATTTTTTAAATTTTTTGCTTCTTGTCTGCTCGTTTGTGCTGGTATCATAAGAAAACTGTTAAGTGAATTTGGAGGCAACTTTTCATACAATGCTTCACTATTATTTTATAAACGTCAAAAAAGAAACCGAAGAATAATTATTGAAATTCTTCGGTTTCTTTAATTTTCTGAAATTATTGTTCGGTGTTAGAAATGTAAGTAAGGAAAGAAAAAGTTTTTGCATAATTACGATCATAATGCAGTTGTCGATTGACTACATGTTCCTATCATAACTATTGGATAAGCAAGTGCAAAATCTAGTAAATGTGTACTTTAATTAGGCCCTTTTGACTACACTTCTACACAATTTTCAAAGTTGTGGGGGATTAAAATTCTATTTAAACTGTGTTGTGTATATTAATTACGTACCTTACTACTGCATAACTACACAGTTCTTAGACTGATAGGAGTTTATGGTAGTGGAGTAAAATTGAGTGTTGGGAGTGCGTGGTGGAAGAGTTGAGTGAGGAGAATGTGTGGTGTGGGAGTTAAGTTATATGATGAGAGTGTGTGGTATGGGAGTTAAGTTGAATGATAGAAATGTGTGTGGGGGGGGGGAGTTAAGGTGAATGATGGGAGAGTTACGGTGAGTGATGGGAGTGTGTGGTTGGGGAGTTTAGATAATAATTACCAAGTAGTATTGTGAAGATGTGTATTTTTTGTAATACATCAATAAAAGATTTTAGCAATGAATAAACAAATATTTACGTTGGTATATCTGTAATTAAAAGGCTAAAACCTGGCATTTCGAATACTAGAGGTAAAGTTGCAAGGTAAAAATAACAGTGGTTTGGATTCAGTAGAGTCGGAGGCTGATAAATGCAGACACATTTATTTAATTTATCAATTTAACCGAAAATGTTTGCGAAATATATTTTTTATTTCTTATTGTATCAATTAATTTTAATAGTAATAATGAGATATTTTTAAATTTCCATTCAATGAATAGTGAGTGTATATAGAAATTACATTAACATAAATAATTTACTAGTTAGGGGTATAAATTGTTTCTTTTGTAAAGGTTTAAATGGATCTTTGTTTTTAGCAATGAAATATAAACATTAAAATTTATGCCTTTGAAATTATCATTGTTTAGTGTTTACTTTATAATGGTAGGCAGTTAAATTTATAAACAATTGCCAGTATGTCATAGCAATGATTCAATTATTTGCAACAAAATGATTATTCTAAGATTATTATCTTGTAATCAATTAAACTATATGCACTACTTTCCACAATGAGAATTCTCATCATATGTATCAACTTAAGTGGCCATATTGTTTTTTCAAAATATGTATGTCAATATATGTATTTGTCCATTTGTGTATTATCATCAATTTTAAATGTTTACTTCCGATAAAAGCTAATTAATTTTGGTAAAACAAATTGAATAATCAAAATTTTTTAATTCTATTTATAGGCATTATATTTATTTTCTTTAAAATTCTTTTAAGAATTTGAATATGTCTTTGGTCATAGTATATGATGACAGTAAAGTAATATGTTAATAATTTCTTTCTATGATCAGATTTTGTACTGTAAATAGCTTGATATATATAATTTTACTCTCCTGAGCCAGTTACTAAATAGCATGTTAATATCACATGTCATAGGTATAATATTTTACATATATATATATATCAGACGTCATAAGGTATAATACTTTATATGAAATACATAACTTACCGCATTGGTTCCATCAAAAATGTGGCAGTAGTGAGCATGGGTGTGAAATATAAGACTAATATTTACATTAACATCAAATTAATGCTTGGCTATATATTTTTCTTTAGAAATCATTAAAAAACATCTTGCCATGATATAGACCAAATTCGTTTATCCGTCTATGAATAAAAAGTAATATGTAATTAGAAGAAATAAAAAGAATAAGTATAGGAAATCTGCCCCCAATAGGAAGCTCTATATATCTATGTTATTTTGAAAATAAAGGCAAAAGAGCTTAAATTGAATAAGCATAGAGATATTCAAAAAATAAAAAGAGGTAATTTTCCAAAAAAATATTTTTCATTAAATAACTCAAAAATGATGGACCAAACATTGAAACTGAACTTAAAAATTTGGAAAAAACTTGTAAACAATTTAAACGTATCCATGTCCTGATTTGTTTGCCTTTATTTTATTAAAGATATACAAATTTCCACATGGAAATAATTATGTAGTAATTTTAAGGATTCATAGTATAGGATGTTTTTGTTTTGTTTTATATTATTCTATTAATAATTTGCTATTACAAAATATCAATGTATGTGAAAACCAATTGGAAACAAATTACTCACCATGTAAGCTGCAAAATTTCATAGGATACTTGTGTGTAATAGAGTTGCATGACGATTTTTCTATTAATGTTACATTTTTTCATATTTTGATAAAATTCATCATTTCATTGACATATATGTGAATTTTTATATATTTGAACAAGTTCAAACAGGCTAAAGTTAGGCTTAATTATATCTATCTAAATAAAGAATACTATAGATAAATAATTAGTCCATTATAAATATGCTTATTTTTTATTCATTAGTGTTTTTATATTTTCAAATATTTATTTATTCCTTAATTATATGAAATATTTATGATCAGATGTAAAAGATATCAAGGTTTTTTGAAAGAAAGCTATTGCACAAAAAGTTATAAAAGACTAAAATTATTTAAATTTAAATTGTTCTTACTAGGTAATTAACCCTAATAGACATTTTTATGTAATTTTCCTCTTATGATATTGATCACTTCTGAGACCTTGGGATAAAAAAAAATTGACAATTTATGGTATAATTACAACATTTTTTTTATTTTTAAATTTTAAAAAATACAAATGAAAATTGATTAAACCTTAAATAAAAAACCAATCAAACATGTGAATGTAAATTTAGCATTTCCTATGCGATACATTATCCAGTGTACATGTAAAGGCGTGTATAGACTGACACTAATTGCGACGCAAACGTCTGTAACCATTCACACATACGGCGGTTTCAGTGTCGCAGAAAGTGTATGGAAACCGATGTCGCTACACAACTATCTCAACCCACAACTCTCATAGCACTCAGACACCATAGAGAAATATTGCGTGACGGCAGTCAAATTTTGGGCGTTTCAATTAAGAGACAACTTAACCGAAATAGAAAAATATGTGTCCAAGAAAGGATATATCTATCTCTTATAGATTATAATTAAATGAATTTTTATATATGAAGGTACATCAAAATTGTGTTTTACATGAAAATGTGCTATATCTATAGTATTTCATTCGCCTCCTCCTTAACCTTCCGAAGTCTGCCAAGATTCTGAACAAGAGATTAATTTATTTAAAGTTGGTTACAATGAACCTACAACCTCGCAAGCATCACATTTTTCGAGTGAAAATATTGTTTGTGACAAACCTCATAGAATTTCATAAGATGAACTCAGTGACCTTATACGAGACTTACATTTGCCAAAAGATAAAGCAGAATTACTGGGATCAAGACTTAAACATTGAAATTTGCTACAACCAGATGTTAAAATCCGTTTATACAGAAATCGTCAGAAGGACTTGATGCCCTATTTTGAACCAGCTTGTCTTTGTCATAACGTAAATGGCTCGATGAAGGCTTTTCATAGATTTCTCAAAATTGAGTTTACAAGCTATTCTTTTCCACAATGGTAACATAAACCTTCAATTTTGCTATGTCACGCAGTACATACTAAAGAAACATGAAAATATGAAATTAATTTTAGACGCTCTGCCATTCGCGCATTGAGTATGATCAGTGCACGAATGGCAGATTTGTGGTGATCTGAAAGTCATAGCCATGTTGTTGGGGCTGCAAATGGGTTATTATTTTTTGTGTGAGTGGGATAGCCGGACGAGATCTTTACATTACTTAAAAAAAGATTGGAATCCAAGACTAAGTTTGTGTCCCGGAGAAAAGAACATTAAGCACCTTCCTCTAGTAAATTCCTGAAAAAATTTTCTAACACTTACATATTAAATTGGGACTAATGAAGAACTGTGTCAAGGTTCTCAACAAAACAACGACCGATATTCAAATACCTGCAAAGTAAATTTCTGTATCTAAGTGACGCCAAAATAAAAGAAGGATTCTTTGTTGGCCCTGAAATAAGAGATTCTAAAGAACCAAAATTTTGATTTAGTTTTACAAGGGTTTGAAAAAGAGGCATTCTTTTAGGGCAGTCGTTCATGGTTTTTTGGGCAATAGAAGAAGTGAAAATTATGTTGAACTTGTAAACAAGCTCCTACGAAAGTATCAACAGTTGGATTGCAATATATCCCTAAAAATCCATTTTCTTCATTTTCATCTTGATTTTTTCCTTCCAAGTGTAGTGATATAAATGACGAACATGGTGAACGATTCCACCAAGACATATTGACAATAGAAAACGGATATCAGGGCCGATGGAATGCGTCAATGTTAGCAGACAACTGCTGGAACTTGAGTAGAGGTATCCCTGAAAGTGAACACAAGTGAAGAAATGAAAATCTTAATAAAACTAGTTAAACATTTTGTTAATATTTCAAAATACTCAATTACAATAATCTCATTATTATATTTTAGCATTATTTATATTTCAAAATAATAAATACTAAAATATAATAATGCATAAATAACTTTTCTTTTTTAATAAACTGTTTTTGTTCTTTAACATTTAACTTAGTCAAGTTTTTTTTATAATAGGCGTATTTTTTAAATAAGAGCTACTTTAAAAAAGAATAATTTAGTTTTCATATTCAGCTACCCCACATTAGTATAAAAATATAGATTAATTGAAAAGCATTTTTCAATTAATCTATATTTAAAAATTAAATATAAATTAAATATAAATATTTAAAAATTAAATATAAAAAATTAAATATAATAATATAGATTAATTGAGAATAATATTAAATTGAAAAGCACACAAGGTAAATTTTGTTGACCAATGTTATTTTATTAGAAAAAGTGCTATTTTTGAAGCACTTTTCTAATAAAATAATTAATAAAAATCTAAAGGAAACCTCAAGACTATGAAAGAATATGTATTAAAAATGGAATATTGATTGTTACGACATTTATTTCACAAGAAAAAAAAACCTAAAAAGGCACAATCATTTACAGTTGCTAACCACTCTGGAACAATATTACTGTTATTTTAATTTGAATAAAATGCCAATATAAAAAATTCAAATATACTACCACTGTAGGCTTCAGTACTAATCAAAAGTACCGAAGAATCCCGATTATCTGAACACCGATTATCCGGACTCGTATGTCACAGCTCTAATTGCTGATTTCAAAATCTTTTGACCATGCAAAGACATGTTATGATAGTTTATTCCCACCTCTGACTGCTCTCCCACTCTCACTTATTTGCGCAAAAGTGTTTCATTTAGCTTAACAGCCTTCAACTGATAGGATTGTCTTTTGTTTTCTTCAAGTGTAAACTCGTAAAATGTGATTTGAGCTGGAAATATAAAATGTCCAAGCAAAAAAGAGAAATGTCACTTGAAGACAAGGTGAAGATAATTCAGTGTTTAAAAAATGGGGAATCTGGCAGTAAGTTGGTGCAAATTTATGGAGTAGGAACTTCTACGATATCAGACATTAAAAAGAATTCTGATTCCATTATGAAATTTACCTGCTTACTTGAGAGTGAAGATGGAAGCTCGCATTGTAGTCATGAAAAAAGCTCAAAATGAAATTTATAGAGGATTTCAAAGTATTTTTAGATGAAAAAGAGATGACCCTCAGTTTTATTAGATTCGGATAATAAATAAATAAAATTAAGCTCCTATATTTGAGTAATTTAGACTATTATAATTAACATCAGTAGTGACGTAAAATTTACAATATAAATCTTTAATTCTAATTAAGTAGTCAAAATGCAGGCTTCTTCTAATCTAAGTGTTTATTAGGTTTTAAATATATGTTGATGGATTCAAAAATGAAAATGTTATATCAATTTAAAAACTTTATAGTCCTCTCCTCTTTTTTCTAATTTTTCTTATTTCATTATTAAGCTGTGTCGTGGGTCGTAAAAATTCATCAATGCCATTTTGATTGAACGCAGGTCATGGAGTGTCTGAATAATTTTGCG
Source organism: Druceiella hillmani (assembly GCA_039881145.1). Classification (NCBI taxonomy): domain Eukaryota; kingdom Metazoa; phylum Arthropoda; class Insecta; order Lepidoptera; family Hepialidae; genus Druceiella; species Druceiella hillmani. The sequence continues at coordinate 12,082,427 of JAYKKI010000026.1, read as the reverse complement.
CTGGTTTGAAAATTTGGACACTATACTCTCTATATATACATTGAGTGTATACACCGAAGTGTCGTAGTCTAAACATAGTTTAAGGTTTAAAGACCTGCCTGAACTTGTTCAAATGTACAAGAATTACCATGTATGTTCGATCAAACAATTAATTGAGAGTAAACGTGAAAATGTCTTTACAACTAATAATAAAGATGGTATTTGTGGTTAATGTAATCTGAAATTATATAACTTAGATGGTGATAAATGCATTTCCAAATTAAAAATAATTATAATTAAATGGTCAGAGAAATTAAAGTATGTTTTAAATATTGTTCATCTTACTAGTTTTCCTCCAAAAAAATCACCATTTTTCTGATGGCTTTTTTTATATCTCCAATACTAACCAATTTAGATTGAAAAAACTTGTTTCGTCATTGGTCTATCTATGAAATAGTATAGGCATGTAGAAAGATTCCTACAAAGAGTCGTTTGCCTATATTTACACATTTGCTTTTATTTAAATTTGTTTTAACCCTGCTTTAAAGTCTCTTTATAATATAAAGCAGATTAGTTAAATTGCAAGCTGCTTGAGTGTGCTCATGTATTTATTTTCGACAGGTGTTTGGTAACCATATACTTGTTTTTCCATATCCTGATACAATGTGATGTGTATATATATCAATAAGCACCCGTTTAATTTACAATTAAATTTTAGTGCAAGCCAAATTATTCATTTTACTAAGTTTCATTTGAATGCAAAAGTTGTAACGACAGACATTTGCTTTCAAATTGAATAATGCTCTGTATCAATCACATTAGTCACTTGTAATAGCTTCATTAGTTTTTTTTTTAAATTTAATTTTACCATGAGATTAGAGTATTAAGAAAAGTTACCAAAAAAAATGCTAACAAAAAAAAAAGTTTTTTCTTCAATCTATAAATTATTACATTCAGGAAGTGTCAATTAATTTTGTAACTGCACAGTTAATAAATGATAAGACTACTACAAATTGTGGAGTTACAAATTAGTTCATATTGTGGCTAAGTAGAGATACAAAGTTTATACTATCATAATATTTTTGTTCAAGAATCGCAATAGCTTTAAATTGCACTGTTCTATTTGCTCCCTAATTATCGAAAAGGAATATTTTCCATTTTACATTTATTTTGCTCAATAGACAACAAGCTATTTTATACAAATAACATTATTTTGTATAGTTTGAAATTATGTTAAAAAGTTTGATGAAATTAATATATGTCATGCTTGCTTTTACAATAAGGTATTCTATTATTTCTTTTGGCCGTAATTTTTCATAGTTGTGTTATATAATTGTAAATGTATATTATATTATTCAACAATATTCATTACATTTGCCTTCTTTACATAAGATTACCTCAAACATCCTTTATCCAGTCCCATTTACACAGCTTCTCTGCATGCTTCCTTTTTTCCTAAATAATGATTTTGCAATTATATCATGACAAAATAATGTGTGCAGAATACATAGTGAAATAGATTTCCACTGTGAGTTTCGAAGCATTCGGGAAAGTCTGTATGTGGAATACATTTTGGTTAAGTTGAAGACAAAAGAATTAAGTGTGACTTAATAACGAATGAACTAACTAATGGAAGCAATCTCACATTTGTTGATCTTTAAATTATGTTGATTTTTGATAACTATAATATGATGTGTCAATGGAATGATTACGGGATAGGGAGACGGTGTTGCCGGCGAAGGATCCTCGGGCAAGTGGTGCACGGTTTGCGGCATCCTGTGCAATCAGACGACGCAGCACAATACGCATAAACTGTGCCAGGCATGCCTTGTGCACGCCAGGTGTGTAATTGCACTTTAATAATAAATTTCAAATATATTGCTTAGCCTAGGCCTCCCCTCAGATTTTATTAAAATTTTCATCAGTGAACATAAGTAATCTCTTTGGGTACATTCTTCTTCAAAATAATTTAAATAGTTTTCATTGAATTAATAATAGTTGTTGCGTAAGTGGTACGTCAGTGTGATGTTTGAATGTTGGTTAACGTCCGGTATCGCAGACGAACGGGTACGATGCGGCCGTTGTGTGGTCCTACGTCCGGTCGAAGGGGAGGCGCATTGAAGCAACAGCGTTTCAAGCACAAGTTGCCACGTGGCATATACATCAATCATGACGATCTCGTTGCTATGGCCACGGGTCCTCAGCCGGGCGACGAGCAACAACCTGGCGTAATGAACCAAGGAGACATTATGCTGAAAGCAATGGACAGAGAAATAATATCGCTCAAGCGACAAGTAAGACTCGTACGCAAATCCACCAAGTTATTATGTCGTTTTGTTTTCCAATTTTTATCGCACATTCTCATTAACAAAACTTACAATCTTTACTTAAATGCTCACAAATGGTACTATTATATTGTCTAATCATTATTTGAACCAAAGGCCAAATAATGATTTCTAGTTGTGACATTTATCTCTGTTCAAAGATTCAATTCAACTTACTTTTTTGTAAATCAATAGCTGAATTGATATAGTAAAGTCTTTTAATGGGAATGTGAGTTTTAGAGTTTGTGTAGTGTCATTCATAAAATTGAGCGATTAGGCATCTTATGTTATTTTGTTTTGTCTTGTAACTGTGCTTATTACTTGTAGAAAATAATACGTTAAAAAACAATGTATTCTGCACACATACAATTTAGGTCTTCGTTTGGTTGTGTTAATTGAATTATCATTATTTTTGAAACATCTACATTCCTAATTCCAGTATCCCATCATTTTTTTCTTATGTTATAAAGTTCTAATGGCATATTGTTAATGATTGCTAAAAATCCTGTCTCATATTTTTTATATTATACACTTATATATTTAGGGAAAATAATATGTAATGGCATTAAAATTTGGTTACTTATACAATTAGTTTAACTGCATTTCATATAATATACTAATTGTAATTACAAAACAATATTTAATCTTAGAGTAAGTTGTTTAATAAGAATTTGGTCAGAATCACAACTTTGTATAGCAAACATTACATAAATTGTGTCTTTAATACCAGATATTATTCCTAATTTTTTAGTTTACAAACCGAAATGTATTTGTAGAGCAAATAATGTGTTGTGTTTGCAAAAAGTGCTTCCAGATGCTGCTTATTGTATTTGTTGTGATTCTGCATCATAACAGGTAGTATTTTATTAATCTACTATAATGATTGCAATTAATTTGATATTTTGTATTCATCTTAGAGGCTCCCTAAGAGGCTTACAGTATATAGTGATTTTTTGTACATGAAACATATCACACTTTTTAGTAAATTTTAATTAAGTTTGGTAAACAGTAAAATATCATATTTCTGTATAGTGATTGTGATGATAAGGGAATGGACTTGTAAATCGAAAATATTTTCTTTTTAATTCACAGCGAATGCAAGTTTGATACTGATATCTCAAGTCATGGAATATAATTTAATCAAGGCTGTAAATTAGAATACAACTGTGAAAGATAGTGTATTTCTGTATATGACATTGATGATAAGGGAATGGGCTTGTAAATCGAAAATACTTCTTAATTCACAGTGAATGCAAGTTTGATACTGATATCTCAAGTCATGGAATATAATTTAATCAAGGCTGTGAATTAGAATACAACGGTGAAAGGTAGTATATTTCTGTATAGTAACAGTGATGATAAGGGAATGGGCTTGTAATTAGAAAATACTTCTTAATTCACATTGAATGTAAGTTTGATACTGATATCTCAAGTCATGGAATACAATTTAATCAAGGCTGTAAATTAGAATACAACTGTGAAAGGTAGTATATTTCTGCATAGTGACAGTGATGATAGGGGAATGGGCTTGTAAATCGAAAATACTTCTTAATTCACAGTGAATGTAAGTTTGATACTGATATCTCAAGTCATGGATTATACTTTAATCAAGGCTGTAAATTAGAATACAACTGTGAAAGGTAATTCTGTATAGTGACAGTGATGATAAGGGAATGGGCTTGTAAATCGAAAATACTTCTTAATTCACAGTGAATGCAAGTTTGATACTGATATCTCATGTCATGGAATATAAATTTAATTAAGGCTGTAAATTAGAATATAACTATGCCTATTAACTGTGAAATTTATGATTTTGTTTTTTCAATTTTCTCTATCTTGCTGTAAAAATATTTAAAGCAAATATTATAAATTATAAGTGAGTAAGTACAGGGATATTATTGCATTTCATAAAGAAACGAAAGTCAAGGCAACTTTTATCGAAATCTGAATAATTTAATCTAATCTTCATAATTTAATCTAATAATTTTTCTTCCTATGTTGGAAAATAATAACATTATGTTAAATCCCTTTGAACCTGAATGAAAATTAACTTAGTACAAGTGTTGTTTTGCAAATACGACTTTAAAGATGAATATGCAAATAATGCACAACTATTGATTCCTAATAAAATATTTTAATTAACATAAGAGATTTACAACATAAAAAAAATAATTTTTCATTAATTTTACAGTCATTGAGGTTAAAGAATGGCTTGGCTGGGTAATGAATTTTATCTCTTGGACTATTTTACAGAATATTAATCTAGTTTATGTCAGCTGTGGACTATTTAAAATTGCCCAAAATGACAAACTGCTATGAAAATACTTTTATTTCGGCTCTCTTATAGTAGTATTATTACTTAATGCTTTACTATTTTAGGCTTTTTGGATATTTAATGGGCTTCTTAAAATTAGATTTTTGAATGTTTTGAATTTGAAATGCCTGCCAAGGTACCGTCTTGAATTCAAAGAAAGAGAAGATTAATGAGTCATCGTCATACTCAACATCATATTTGAGCTTATATATCGATTATATCATTTATTTCACTATTTTACAAAAGCTTACTTTATTTGCTTGGATTAATACTTATATCCAAGCAAATAAAGTAAGCTTTTGTAAAATAGTGAAATAAATGGTATAATCGATGATACCATAAAGTGAAAGGAGTTATTTCGTAAAAAAATTGTTTTCATTTGGGAGTAATTAAATGAAATTTACAGTCATTTTCAATCCGATGAATAAATTAAATGCAATTCATTTCTTTTCCATCTATTTGAGTACAATGCTTTTCGCTTTTATGTTTGCATGTGTTTGCTTAAATGTATTTATTATGGAATTATTTTTTCATCATGTGGCCTAAGTTCTACGTGCAGAATACATTGATTATATGTCTTGGAAATACTTTTTAGGCCATTAATAGTCTTCGCTGATAGTGATGCAAATATCGCGTACACACAATTTTAATAATTAATTCTGCTTTGATTATTGAGGAACATCAAAAGTTAATAAAATATTCTTTATTACCAAACTGTCGCGTATTGGGTATATAGCGATTTTCAGTTTTTTGACTCTTTAATATATTTTGTCATAAACAGTAAAACACTAGGTTTTCATTAATAATAAATTTTTAAGTAAAGTGCATATAATACATTTTTAAGTAAGGTATTGAAATTAATAAGAGTTTTATAGGCAACTAGTCAAGTTAACAAAAGGTATTTTAACCTAATAGGTGCAACAAAATAAACAGCAATTGAGTTCGTTGAAGAGAAAGGTAGCTGATGCTGGAGGAGCGAGTGGTATTGAAGAGTTAAGACCAGGAGAACCACCTGCCAAAATAAATTCACGTTGGACTAACGATGAATTACTCATGGCAGTTACAGGTGTCCGCAAATATGGTAGGTAACTTTTGTTAATGTAATACTTGGATATTTGTAGGTTATGTATACCGCATTCCATTTAAAAAGAGAATGTTTTTAATTAACCAATTTGATTAGATTTAGGTTATAATTTTTATTTAAGAGAAATTCAAATAAGTATATGTATATATATATATATATGTATGTGTATATATATATATATATATATATATATATATATATATATATATATATATATATATATATATATATTTATATTTATTAAATATGTGGTTAGGTTGCGTTATGTTTGGTTGCATTAGATGAAACAATGTCGGGTTAAGTTGGGTAGATTGGGTCAGGTTAGATTAGATCAGGTTAGGTTGGTTTAGGTTAGTTTCAATTAGGTTAGATTATGTTTATATTGTACTTATCGCGCGTGTATTAGCACATTTCACATAGCTCTAGGGCCATTTGGCTGAAAGAGTAATGTGTCCTTGAATAGAGGCTTTCTACTAATATGATAAATAACACATCATGTGTACTTTAATGGGAAATAGTATTTTGGTATGGTAGAAGTGGATATTGCAAGGCAAAATATATCTATAATCCAAATGATGAAAGCTGACTCTCTTATCTCCCTGTCTCAGTCAAACTTCCCGTAATAAGTATAAATGTCTATGTTACTAATCATTTCGTAATTTAATTAGTAAAAACCTTAATGTTCTCAGCCAGTGGGCATTGATTAAGAGTGGCGAAAAATAAAGTTCTATAGTCCCACAATTGTCTCATAATTATTGGGAATTTTTGTAAAATACATTAAGGTTTTTATGTAAATTAAAGTGATAATTTTTTGCATTATTTTATTTTTTCAATGTACATTTATTTAGGAAAAGATTTTGCCGCCATTGCTGAGACCATAGGGACTAAGACCGAACAGCATTTGCGTACATTTTTTGCGTCATACCGTCGCCGTTACAATTTGGATGCCGTCCTCAGAGAGTATGAAGCAGAACGAGGGGGCTCTATGCAAGGAGATGGAACTGCTGATTCTGACGTTAATAGTGGTATATATATATAAATTTTCTATAATTATCTTCAGCCTAAAATTTACATAAGAAGCAATCTATTTATGCCGAAACATTTGTTTTGTATATAGGATACAAGATGAACAAATTTTGTATAAAATCTTCCTATTGCAAGTAAATCAATTTACAATTTACTTCAATAAAAATATCTGTTTTCTTAACAACTCTAAATGAGTTCCGTATATCTGATCTAAGTGATGTCACATCAACACTTTGCAAATTGTCAGCTGGTCTTATTAGTGATATTTAGTTTTGAAAAATCTGGATAATATTAAAATTTTTTTTATTTTAATTTAATTTTGTATTTTTCTGGTATTAGTAGGATTCCATATAATAAAAATATATTGAAGTGGTTTTATGAAAAAAATTTGTATATTTTTTCATTATAAATTTTGCAGGCAGAAGCGGTTAGTTTTTTTCACATTCATTGAAAACGTATTGAGTTCAGAAGGATGGAAGGAGTGAGCTCTCTGAAAGAATAGTACATAAGTTTATACAAAATTTCAAACAGATAGATATTTCTATTTTGGAGTAAAGTAGGCTAGTTTCTAAACTTCAATGTTCAAGGACTAAAGTTAATTTTGAGGGTTGGGCTAAACTTTATTACAAACATATTTGATATGATTGTAAGTTTACTCATCAGCGCTTATACAAGTTTCTAAATAATAAATGATTTAATGTGTGTACAATATATGCCACCTTTTTGGCAGTTCACCGTTAAAATAGGCTGTATGATGCAGTTAATTTCTATGTAGCTTTAGACAAAAGAGTATATCTAGCACAGAAGTTGCGTTATGAAGAATAGTTTCAATTTTTTCAGTTACATAGAATAATAATGGAACTGATATTGTCCGTTGTGTAGTTTATCAAGTATACGAGAGCTGATGTGTCAAGTGGAGATTAATTAATTCTATTTATAATAAGTGTTCGTGTTCTATGGTACTATCGACTATCTATGTAATTGAGTGTGTTTAAATACAGGCGTCGCTGGTATCGCAGTGGGCAGTAATGAAGCTGGACCTGAACAGAGTAATGGTACTGGAACAAATGGTGCTTCAAACACATCCCCTGCTATAATTAAAGATGACAAGGTTAGTTTTAGTAAGTGTCTACTTTTAGTTTTTTTTTATATACATTGTTTTGGTTTTCGATATTTCAATGAATGCTTAAAGAAACTACACTAAAGCAAATTATTCTATAATTCATTGATACATTCTGGTACACTCTACTTGTTCATTCTTGATGGAACTCAAAATCATTGAATGCATTTCCCTGTTAAGCATGTCGGCACTGTACACTCACATTAAAGCATCCAAGCCCCATGTCCAGTGGCAGATTTCAAAGTTCGAACAAACATAGTTTCTGAACGCAACACAAGAGGGGCGCGGGGGGCGTCGTTAGAAGCGCAAGCGGTGTGGATGTTTTAGTCGCAATGGAACAGTGGAGTGGAGAGCACCGCACTTTTGCCGTCGAGGCGTACATTTCGAGTGGATTTTCGCTGTCTGTAGCACGCTGTCGATTTAATAAACGTTACAGTATTCGTCGATTACGTGATGGACCATCGATCAACCTCACTCAGTCATAGGTAACAAGGTTCAGAGCTACAGGATCAACATTAAATAGGCCCAGGCCAGGACCTACACCATTGGTAGCCACGGATGAAAATGTCGAGCGTGTTATGGTTTCTGTCGTTGAAAATCCCCGTTTATCACTGCGTACACGTTCATCGATATTGGGAATTCCGAAATCAACTTTACAGGTAATAATGCGTAAAAAGCTCAAGTTCCATCCATATAAAATTCGAATTGTTCAAGATATACACGATTCTGACTTTGAATTAAGAAAATACTTACGCGGAGGTGATGTTGTTGAGATTTCGTACTGCTACCCGGATGGGCAACATATTCTTTAGTGACGAAGCTCACTTTCACATTGGAGGATATGTGAATAAGCTGATCTTTCGTTACTGGGATGTCCACAACCCAAGACAAATGCATCAAGAGCCTTTACATAAGCCTAAAGTAACAGTCTGGTGTGCCATGTCTGCATCTGCAATCATAGGGCCTTATTTCTTTGAAAATCAACGTGGCCAAACTGTAACTGAATTCGGAGAGATATGCCCAGAGTTTTTCAGAGTAGAACTACAGAATAGTCCATCCTTCAACCAAAACACATGGTTCCAGCAGGACGGGGCCACAGCTCACACTGTTAATGTGTCCATGAATGCAGTGTGGCAGTTTTTCCAGAAAAAAACATATTCCGAAACGGTACCGTACCGTGGCCACCTAGGTCACCCGATTTAAGCCCATGTGACTTTTTCTTATGGGGATACTTAAAATCCGTTTTACCGTTTACAAAACAAATCTGAGCACTTTGACACAACTTAAAGAAAATATTCGAGCCGGAGTCAGTAGGATACCCGTCGCTCTGCAATCGTGTTTTTGAAAACATGCGTGCTAGACTCGAAGAGTGTGTCAGACTCGATGGCCGCCATTTGGAAAACGTGGTTTTTAAAAAATGAAATCCGCATTTGCTGTTATAAAGTTAAAATAAACCTACTTTGTTCTGAGGTGTAGTTTTTTTTTTACAATTTTTCAAACATTGAAATCTGCCACTGGACGGACACTCTGTATTTCATATTCATATATTTTATATATATTTCAGATTTTTATGTCTTTTCAATGAATTATTCAAATATGCAAACTTATTTATTTAATAGTTCTCTTATATCAATGTTATCAATGATTTTATTTTTACATCTTCTGGTAAGTAGAAATTAACCATATTCTATATATTTATAGAAATACTTTCAGTATTTAGTTAGTGTAAATATGAGATTAGTATAATTTCTATTTTAAGAATCCAATAGGGCATTTTTGGTAATAACCCAACAGCGTTAATAATATGGCACTGGCATAACATTTTTAGTGAAGGCATAATTTTTTTATTAGAAAAGCCAATTTTAAACTGATTGAGTTAGGATATTATGACATATGGACAGACGGGCAGGCAGATAGATGGATGTGATGAAGTTAAGGCCTCCATTTTTGCTATTTGACAGGTCCGGTAATACCTCATTTTACGCGGTTGATATGTTCCCGAAACAGTCACGCTAAGTGGAAATCACATATTGTGGGGTTCATTCATACAAAATTTACTAATGATTAAAAATAATAAAATTATGTGTGTTGACACTTTTTAACAATTACATATTTATTAATTATTTATAATATATATTATAATTATGTATTTATTAATAAAAAATCAACAAAAATGACATTTTTATCTAATTACGTTTTCGCCAATTTCTAGTTACATACAAACAAAAATAAACGAAAGATTCATGTAAAATTAAAATTAAAATTTTTTTATTTTTCGTTTTTACATTTTTCTTTAATAGCACGAAACGTTCTCAGAGTAGTGATCATGATTTTCCAAAATATACAAACCCAAATAAATTTGGATTAACTCTATTGCACTTTTCTTTCTTTTTTTTCGAAAGCAGTTTGGTCCTGAATGGGGGTTATCTCACCTATGAACCAACTCTTTATTTGTAAGTGGTTCTTGTTCTGAAAAAATAAGCTCTTCTATATATACCACTGTCCTGCAATCTCTGATCGTTCCGTCATATTAACAATGTCCTGAATTATAGTTTGAGTTTCTTGAATTCTAAATTGCTTTTCAACAACATCGAGCCAAAATTTGATGCTTCGTTCCACGACTGTCGTATGTTCTTAATAGCTTTCATAATGTTGTACGATTTCCATCACTCTCGCATTGATTGTCTTCCTTTACAATTAGTCTCATGAATTAATTGGCCGAAGGTTCTTCGAAAAAAAGTTTGAAATTGGCGATTATGATGAAAAATTATTTCAACATCTAAGATATGTTGAGAAACATTCAATGTCGTAGGGTGTCCGGGGGTATTATCCAAGACTAATGAAGCCTTTGGTTCTAATCTTTTAATTTCATAACAAAATTTCATCAATGGACAAAAATATTTCATAAACCAATCGGTGAATAATTCTCTTGTTACCCTTGCTTTATGGTTAGATCGCCATATAACTGGCAAAGTTTCCTTATCTTCAGCTTTCAGAGCTGTGGATAAGGAAACTTTGAGGATATGGAAAGAAGCATTGCAGGCTGATAAAAAAGCAAAGGTTTCAATTTGAAATCGCCATTTCCATCTCACAAAAGTGTCGATGATCCTTTTGACGCCTTAACTCTAGAAGCTTGACATACTTCTTTGCAAATAAATGTATGAGACAGCATTTCTTTCCAATAGAGTCTTGTCTTATCGATGTTAAAAATAAGATTTGCAGGGTACTTTTTGATCAAGCTAATTGATCAAAAAGTACCCTGAAATCTTAAAAAAAAAACGTGAAAGAATTTGTTGCTCAAATTCTAACAAATTCAAACAAATTCTTTCGCAGTGGTTCATCTATTATACTTATGTCGTGTAACATGTCAGAATTATTATTATTTTCCCATAATTTTAAAATGCTAATTAAAGATTTGGCTTTAGAACAAATTATGTTCTGGCTTAGAGGAGCTCTCCTATTGTTCATATCTTTCAATCCCTGTTGACAATAATAATTTCACTATTTTCTTGACATTTCTTGTATGAGAGTTAATTTTGTAGCACTTACTGGTGTTATGTTTTCACTTGATACTTTTATTTTGTATTTATTTTTAAGTATTGTGGGCACAGTTGATTCTGACAGGTCGAAATCACATGTAAAGTCTGTGGATTGAGCACCATTTTCAATTACGTTTCCATTTGTGTGGTGGCATTTTTACAAATAATATGAGCATTATTACTCGTTATCGTTTGTTGAGTGACTGATTAATTATAGCGCTGCTCGATTTTACATTCCTGTCTCACCACACACAATAACAGGTGCACTTTAGAAGAAAACTCAATAGTAAATAAGTATCATCTAAAGCTCTATTGTATCTTTTATACACTTTTTTTTTTCCTCTTTTAATATCTGCGATCGGCTGTAGGCCATAATCAGATGTGGTCTATTTGTCAGGATTTATTGGAGTTGCTCCAGCGAGTTCCACCAATCACTATTGTCTAGACTCTAAGTCTAGTATTTGCCATCTTTTTAGGCGAGTTATGCTTGCAGGATTCAAGAGGTCTCTGGCTAGCTCATTCTTGTGTTCCTTTAGTCTATTTTTATATTTTTTGCTGTGCTCGGTCACTTCCTCCTTCACTGTTGACATCTTCAAATGTTCATGGATTTCCGTATTTCTTACGAACCAGGGTGAGCTGGATATGGTTCTAAGCGCAATGTTTTGGAATCTTTGAAGGATTTCGATATTAAAGTTACTCGAGGAGCCCCAGAGTTCAATGCCATATGTCCATATAGGCTTTATTATAGATTTATACACAAGTAATTTGTTGTGTAGTGATAACGGGGATTGTCGTCCAATTAACCAGGACAGTCCCTGAAATTGAATGGTGGCCTCCTTCCTCTTCATTTTTATGTGGTTAGCCCAAGTGAGACGTCGGTCCAGGTGCAGACCAAGATATCTTACACTATTGTCTGTAGGTAGTGGTTTGTTGTCCATGCACACTGGTGAACAGTCTCCCTTACGCAGAGTAAATGTGATCTGTATCGATTTCGCAACACTTGGTTTGATTCTCCATCTCTGCAGCCATGAGTCTATCTTGTTCAGTTGCACCTGCAGTTTTTGAGAAGCCTTATCAGGGTCAGTGTCACTCGCCAGGCAGGCAGTATCATCGGCATAGGTTGCAGTTATCACCTCCTCAGTACCGGGTAAGTCCGCTGTGAAAATGGAGTACAGGATCGGTCCTAGCACTAATCCTTGCGGTACTGAGGCTTTCATTTCATAAAGATTTGAAAGTTCTTCCTCAAATTTGACTTGGAATCTCCGTTGGTCTAGGTAAGACCTGAGGATCATGTAAAATGAGTTAGGCAAGAAGGTTTTTAGTTTGAATAAGAGCCCCGTGTGCCAGACTCTATCGGAAGCCTGTTGGATGTCTAAGAATACTGCAGAGCAATATTCTTTTTTCTCTAGACTTTGTCTGATTTTATGTACAATGCGATGCACCTGCTCCACTGTGGCATGCTTCTCCCGAAATCCAAATTGGTGATCTGGTATTATATTATTTTCTTCCAATACTGGTTTGAGTCTGCTGAGAAATATTTTCTCGAACACCTTCGATATTACAGGCAGAAGGCTTATAGGTCTATACGAGCTTGGTTCAGTAGGTGGCTTTCCTGGTTTTCCAATCATACATATTACTGATACTTTCCACAGTTTTGGGTAATACTGAATTCTGAATATTGCATTAAGTATCATTGTCAGTAGAACTATCATCTTTCTTGGTAGATGTTTAAGAATTTCACCAGTTATGAGGTCGAATCCGTTTTATACATAGAATACACAAGTTTACACATTGAGAGTTGGCTTGTAGATTGTTGTGTCCGAGTGTAACTGGCAGTGCCTTGTGGTTTAAAATTAAACTCTATTCATAATTTTACAGTTTACCATCTTGGCAATGACAAACTTGCACGTTTGATGAAACAAAATCTCCCTATGAAACATTTTTACTTATTATTTACAATTAAATGAAAATTAACACCAAATATATTCAATACTTATTATTTAACTAAAACTGATTCCTTACAGCTTTAAAAGCTGTTATTTATATATTCATGGATGGATGGGACATCTAAGATAGGAATTATATCATTTTTTAACTAAAAATAATTTACTCTCATACAAATTTTTCTGGGAAAGGTGACACGCAAATAAGGGTTTCATTTGGTTATCAAAAGGAAACTAAAAAATTGCAAAATATTCTTTACCACATATTTCAGTGAATATGCATCCTATTGAAATAAATAAAGAACCAAATTGTTGGTTTTTTTATTATCTTTTATTTTGCTTCTTACCATTTTTTTTGTTAAAGTTTACTGTATCCGAAAAATTGGTTTTTAAAAAATGTTGGCGGCTTGTATTAAATGATTACTGATTCAGATACATGACTTTTTTTTATTTCACCTCCTAAAAAGGTACTACCCTTTTACCACTTATAGTGTTGCATCAACACAAATCTCTTTATTCTTTATTCTGTGATGTTGAAAACACATTAAAAATTGAATATGAATTGGTCTATACAATATTAGACGCACCAGAGATTATGCGCTCAAAATGTTTTGCTCAAAACATTTTCATTGGTATCATATAAAAATGAGCCCAGTCTAATGCCAGAAAAATGTTGTTTTATATCAAGAGTGTGAGTATTTTGTTTTTGCATGCCTACCATGTAATTTATGCCAAAGTTAATCAAAATTGAGTTCACTTTATTCGACACTGACAGTTATATTTATTTACACTAGCTAAGTACCTAGTGTTTTTAATTTTGTAGTGGTGAGGGTGCAAGGTTTTCAACCCCTTAATTGGTTAAAAATTGAAGGAGCCTATATAGAATAGACATACGTGCATACATTGAATATTATTTATAAAGAAAGATAAATGTTCGTTATTCCTGTCAATTTTATTTACCGCCAGCCTATTCTTTTTATAACGATCCATTTTTAAATAATTCTATTTTTTAAAAGAAAAACTACATGAACTCTTAAACTCTATTAATTAGAAATACATATTTTTGAGTCATTGTAATTTAATTTATACAAAAATTTTTACAAAAGTGATTCCCCGCAGATGGAGGTAGATAGTGAGGGCTGCCCACTCGGAGCACCTGCAGAGCAAGGGGGGGCACCTACTACGCCCACCAAGCCCAAGGCTTACAGCAAATGATTCTTCAAACACCATCATGTATTGTAGTAGTGTGATTGTAACACATTATGCATAGACTAGTTTTCCATAAGTCTGAAAGTGGGGTTTCCATTCTTTATTAAATAAGTTAAGCATAAAGTACTTCTAAGTATTTTGCCCATGAGGTATGTGTAGACAGTTTCATTTGTTTCTGGACTCTCATAAAATAATGGTTTGTGTAAATGCCTACAGAACTACAGGGATTTACAGTCGTTTCTTATGTTGAAAAAAATAAAATAAAATCTTTTTACGAAAAGAACTGATACTAATTATCTTGATGGAATATACCAATATATCATCGGTAACACTGAAATACTGCGTAACTAACGATTGCAATAAGTTGAAACTTCAACTTGACTAATATTGAAAATTAGACCTTATAGCAATTGTTAGTTACGATGTACAGCAGTATCGACGATTTAAACACTTGTGAATATTTGATATTGTCAGGAGAAATTTGAGAAAATCCATATGAATTTGAACTGAGAGAGTTCTCAACATTTAATTGTGTATATTTACATGTAAAATCGGCTCAAACACAATTTGTTTTATTATCTAGTGTGTAAACCATATATTTTGAATTTTTGCAGTATGTATACATCATTAAACATATCGAAATATTACTATCGGTTCAGTTAACGTTTTTAACTTATTTGTGAGCCGTTCTTCATGTCGGTTCCACGTATATTAAAGAAAGGGAGATTTCACCATTTGTCAGTGAATGTGATCGTCATTGTATTGTCCAGGAGTGCGTGAAAAAATAATGTGTAAATCATATAAATTATATTGTTATTAGCGTGCATAAATACGACAGTAAAACTAACTTAAAAAATCGAACTTGGAAAATCATTTTTGGTTTTGATTTTGACTAAGCAAAAAATTTTGCACTAAACACAAATTTTACTTACTACCGTATGTACATTTCTTATCTTATTCATTTTAATAGAATTATTTGTATTTCATTCGTACATAGTTACATATATTTGTATGCATTTGTTATTTTTACTCTAAATGAATTTCAGCATTATTTGTATAAATGTAATTTTAAGGCATTTTCACTCTGGCAAATGTAAATGGTAAATTGATAAGTATGAAATTATTTATAATGCGTATTCTTCTATGATTAAGAAGACAAGTTTATGAAATGTCATCACTTGAAAAGCGTTATTTCAAATCGATGAAAACATTCCTGTAAAATGAACGTTCTTGAATAGAACATTTAACATAGCTGGATATTGAAGAGTAACACAATTCTTTATATAATATAAACTTATTTTTATTAACTAGTAACTATTATATAAATTTGTATACGTCACTCACTTCAATATTAATATTAGGAATAAAAATATGCTATATTTATTTTTTTAATCATGAGCTAGCTGAATAGATTAAATAGGTAGATAGGCGGAGGATAACATTATTTTAAAATTTGTTTCAATTTAGCTGATATAACGCCTTATTATTTATTGAAAGTAGTTATGTGTACACGGGGTTAATAAATAGAGAAATATCATCTTCTGCATTTAAGAACTACTTTTAATTGAAAATTTCGGGTTCAGTTTATGATTAGAAATGACCTATATCTTTCTGCCAAAAATGTTTGGTGATGTTACAGAAAATATTTTAAACGAGGGTCAGAGAATAATTCTTTATGAAGTGGCACTGGTAGAATAACGTTCTGTTATTGGATGGAAAGACTAAGTGAAAAATTAAGAGGAGATGTTTATAATAGAAGTTACAGTTTGAAATTATTTAGTAATTTTAGGAAATAATGTCAGCCTTTCTTCATTGGTCATTTTAAATAACATTTTAACAAGTGACATATAATGTTATTGCTCTGGGTTATGTATTTTTGCTAAACAAATTGTTTCACCATGTTCAAATTTCGTTTTCTACTCTATTACAAGTTTTTATTCAATGAAATGTTTTTTTTTTATACGGTTACAAATATTATAAAGTTAGTCTTCTTGGTTTTATTGACTGTGGTATTTGAAAAGGGCACAAAATTGTAATTAAAACTTAAAAAAAGTTGGTTTTGGTAAAGTATATTGTGAGTGGCAATGTGAAACCCAATAAAAAATGGAATTGTAGGTTTTTACATTAACGTGTGTAGAAAAAAAATGTGCATATTTGACTGTGTTGATAAAAAAATTCAGATAAAATAAAAAATTTCTCTAACAGATGATGTAATAAAACCTCGTAACTGATTTTGACATTTCTTTATGTGAATTGGCACTGTAAACATTTTTTTAATAAGCCGGGTCTTCCAATTATGGGGTTTCCCATTGGCATCGACAATATAAATGAGTCCATAAACTAAGTTTTAAATAGAAATTCCTTTGAGAAACTCAGAATTTGTTCCTACGAATGTAGGAACTTTATACAAGTTGAGGCTAACAGTGGAATACTAAATACTAATGCACTTATATGGTACTTTATTTACACAATGGGTAATTTGCACTTTATCAGTGGTCACAAAGATATTCTTGGTTCTAATATATTTTATATTGCGACCTTAAATTTGAAAAAAAGAGAGTTCTTATGTGCTTTATGATTACTTAAGCCAAAACCAAGTTATTTTTAACATTTTTCTTTAGTGTCACGAACAAATTAAGTATAAATTAAATAAGACAGAAATTGATTACTGGATTATGTCAATTTGTGGTATATTTATGGATTTCTAGGTTATAAGATGAAATTTGTATTCTGCTTAATATTTAATTTATATTTTTTTACTTTTGTAAGAAGGTACAAAGTAGATTATAATTTGTGTTGCCAGACAAACTCAACTTGTATTGATAATTGTGTTTATATTTTATAAATGATTTATTTGTCATTATTAAAAGTGCTGACGAGAGACTGGAAATAGTTTTACTTTGTGACATAATATTTAGTACATAATAAAATAGCTGTTTGCCTTTTGATGGTAAGATTAAAATATAATCATATTTCCATATGAATATTAGATACTCTAGTTATTATATACATCAAAGCAATATGACAAAAGTGTTGTATAAGCAAAGGGTATTATTGATTGTAGTTAAAAATATTATATTTGACAACACCAAAATCAATATGTCTTTGTAATTATGAAATATTGACTGTTAATGGAATCTTATCAGGTAATCATTATATTGTAAACAATAATCACAAGAGCATTAAACAATTTGATCATCTTATTTTAGTATCATTGATAACACCTAAATCGGTACACTATTTCACACGTGGAAATTGATCCTACTATAGTATAGTGTAATAATTAAATTTGTTTAATCAAAGGGAATTGATATTGTCATTTTTTATTTTTCAAATTATATATGTGGATAGTCGTTTCTTATATCTGGAACGCTTTTGAAATAATTACATAGTATATGTGGTTAGTTGTTTCTTATATCTGGAACGCTTTTGAAATAATTACATAGTATATGTGGTTAGTTGTTTCTTATATCTGGAACGCTTTTGAAATAATTACATAGTATATATGGATAGTCGTTTCTTATATCTGGAATGCTTTTGTAATAATTACATATAGAACAGTTTTTCAGAAAATTTACACAGTTTTTATATATTAGAAAATTAGTTTATATATAATAGAAAATCTTTAATAAAAGCAACTATTGTTGCTGTTTTTGAATAGATATATGCAGATAGACATATAACTTTTCCTTAAGAGTTATGAAATTCTTTTTGCTTTTTAAAATAAAATGGATTTATTATTTTTAAATTGTAAATTATTATTTAGCCATGTCCATTCGTCGGTCTCTCATAGTCTCGCAGTTTTTATGGTTTTAAACCTATTTGTGTGATATTTTACAGGTAGATATTGAATCAACAGGAAAATATAAAAACCATTTAAAGTGGGAATTAAATTTTTATTTTGACCTCCTTTTATTAGGATAATCGTTACAAATGTTTTTTAATACTTTCGAGTACAAAATAAAAAAAAATGTTTTTGCAAATTCTGAAAGGATATCTCTGGTTATTTTGAATAATTCTTCGAATAAAGTAATGTAAATTTCATTTGGCAGAATTGCTAGAATTTCTAGCCATTTGAACTTTTTATAGCTTCTCTGCTCGGTGCGACAATCTAAAAAGATGTGGCAAAGCTTTTTGTCTTGACCTGATTTTAACTGCATCTTCATGAGTTTATCTAAACTTGAGTAAATAGTTTAAATTTTAAAGAAACTCGTCTATAATGAAAATTTCCCATCTTCAGTGTCACAATAGTATGTTTTGAAATGTATGATAAACACCATTGTCAAGCTTAGAATTGTAAAGGTGTGTGAAAATATATTGTAACCATAGAGCAAGTTGTTATTACAGTTTTGGAGCACAAACCAAATAATGAAAAATTTATGTTAGAGGAGCGAAAATGAACTCAGATTCATGGTGCAATTGGCGACAAGTTGACGCTAACAATCAACCTGATGAATGTAAACATTCAACTCTGTTGACATAACAAGTTCAAGCAGATGTATCAGGACTTTTCAAAGACAGATTTGTTGGTTTGGTGCTGGGTTGGCTACTCAAAAAAGAGTAATGAAAACATAATGGTTTATTATGGAATTTTGCCCTAACATATCTGTTCTTCAAAGACCTCAGAAATTGTTTCGTTTATTGCGAATGGAAGATTTCTAGTCGAGACACATGTTGGATATTAAAATTGGCATTCATGTGCAGATGATGGTGAATTCCTGTAATTAGAAATGAGTCAAATATGTGAAACAAGATTGTCAAGGTCACGTAAACTCGTTATTAGGAAAAATGGAAGAAGAGGTTGGAACTGAGCCAAAATTAATTTTTATTCTCTGCCTCACTATTAAGTATGGAAACGTTTAGATTTATTATTTTCAACGATCCATTGAATCACAATTTAATATGCAAGAACTGATCATAACTGATCGGCATAGGTCACCCGTCAGCTGAAAATTTCAACTACTACTTATTATTTTTATGTTCATTAAATTTCAGTTATTTATTAAAAAAAAATTTAAACACTGTATATTTTACTTTGTTTAAATAATTAAACAACAAAATTCTCTCCAACCTAACCTCGGTGATTGAGAAAAATCCCTTAAAATAAAATTGTAGCTTTATTATCATTTCAAATTTTAAGTCCTCTGTGAAACTTAGTGACATTTAATATCTCCTCAAATGTGGATTAAAAAATCGGACAAAATTCTAGATAGCTTAGACCTTTAAATTAAAACTCTATTCCAAGACATATAAAGGATTTTTGCATGTCACGACATTTACTTGGTTGCTTTTTATCTCATCCACTACAAATGAATGGTAATCAAAATAGGAAATTTCACTTTTTTAATGAGAAAAGTTAGAACTTATACTGTTTTGAAGAGAGTGCCAGAGCTCCACTATATTTAACCCTTTTTTGGTGCACAGCCTAAGACGTGGTGCCGGTGCATTGCATGAGACAGACTGCGTGTAAGACATAAAGCAGTTCTTTTTTTCAAAGAAATGCTGGTGTATATTGTGTTGGCCTTGGAAGAAATTACCAATCTACCCAAGGGGCACAATAAAAGGTCAACATAAATATTTATTAGTATTAGCACAACCTTTTTTTAGTGTCGGTTGGTCTCGTATAAATTGTTGGGCATTATAATTTATGCTAATACATTTAAAAGAAAAACATTGTTTCATTAAATGCACTGGATGCACTGGATCATATTCGAAAAATAGTGGTGACCATGGAAAATCTAAATGAAACTGAATATTAATAATTATATGTATAATTTGGAATTTTAAAATATTTTTCCAGTAGCAAGAAAGCTGGTGAAGTTGCTACAGTCTGAGCTTAGTATATATATATCAGTACTTATAGCAACTTTGTACAGAAACAGGTAAAAACCACATTCGGCTAATCCTGAAAATTATTTTTGTATTTCTGTGTTTATAAATTATAAACTATAATTAGTAACTGTAATGAATGATTTTTGACACATGAATTAATCATCACCACATTACAATCCTCTGGTTCTAATGTACTCCGGCGTAGACTTCGAAAGATTTAATGACATTGTTTTCATAAAGATGACCTTCGGAATGGTTTACTGAAGCATATATTGGCAAAAGGAATTTGGAACACAGAAGTTTAAATGCGAAGCTGAGAAACCTGCTACAGCAATTACAGCTTGTCCTAATGCAATAAAGAATTTTCTTCTAACATCCTGCTTATAATGTTAATCATCATAGTTGTATTAATTGTCTCTGTTGAAGGAGCTTCTCCAAGATGAAAATAAAAAATTATTTAATGAACACGGTGGGTAAATGAGGCCACACAGATACTGGATGGGTATTGATATCAGTACATTGGGACATTATCATAGAAATGCTTAATGAAGACATTATTAACAAAAAATGCCTAGTGAAGACAATTTTGCGCCATTAGGGAAGGCGAGAAAATTTAGACTATTGTGATGTAATAAATAAAACATTTTTTATGTAGTAAGAAGAAAGGCCATCAAGGAGACTAAAAATAATTAGTAGCAGATTGTAAAGCTGACTTGGAGAAACCTAATTAACCGTTTGAGTTTAAGTTCAAATTATAATATTATTAGTAATTACTATATAAAAGGGATCCAGGAAAAGAAAATGTTTAACCCATAATGTCAGAATATGAAAATGATCGCTTTTCAAGTTATGAAGAAAGTGATAGTGGGTGTGACATTGTAGTGCACTCACAATTTGGTGTAATGTAAATTTTGAGTGATAGTGATAATAGTGACGATAACAATTATTTTGCTGATATGGAGGATTTACCGGAATGCAAAAATATGATGGACCTTGATTTCAGTTTTTGTTATAATTTTTGTTCACAATATATATTTTCATAATTTTTTTGTATTTTATTATCCTTATACAAGTTTTTATTAAGAAAACACCGAAACAATTATTAAAATTGGATAATTTTTGGAAGACATACAGTTTCTAGACAAGGGTAAATGACATCAAAAACAAAAGATTTCTTTAGAATTTTTAAGTATATGTGAGTAAAAAACCATGGCACTGAAACGGTTAAAAAATAGTTATATTGTGTTATTTCTACTTTTCCTCATGATGTATGTGTACCTCGAAATTAAATTTTAGCTATATCATTCTCAGGAGGAAGTAAGAAACAGAAGATGGAAGTGCTCTAGAAAGCCAAAGGTTGCCACAGAATATAAAAGTACATGGGTTTACTGACTATCTAGACCAGTTAATGAGTTACAACCTGACATTGCAAAAAATGATATGATGGTACAAGAAAATAGCCATTCATGTATTTCAAATATTAATTACAAATTTTCAGTTTATGAAAGAAATATTGATGGAAAGAAGAGAATAATACTGAACTGAAGCTACACACGTAACGGAATTTTTGAGATAGACCTGACATAAAAAAAATTAGTCTAAACATAGAAATTTGAATGATCACTACATCTTCGTTTCTCAGTGGAAAATAAAATAAAACGGTGTTAATTTTAAGTCTCTGTTTTATTTCATATAGAAGTTGGAAGGCTTGAGTATGGAACGCAACCCTGTTTCATGCATTGCATGACCAGTGTGTGAATGTCGCAAGTACAGTTTGTGAGCCTGGACAATGTGTAGATGCAAAAAATGACATAGTATGCATGTTCAGCGCAATTCACCATTGCATAATTGGCAATATCTTTCGCTTATATGTTTCGTCAATGTGAACCTTTACTGAATCATTAAAGCAAGAACTTACATTTATAATAAAATAATAGTACTTATCCTTTAGTAATAGTCATATGTTAACTTTTTCACAAAGGGGTGATCTCTGAATAATTCTAAAATATTTTTTATTGATACTATTTGTATCAATTTCTCTAATTTTGTATCATACTTCATTATTTGATAAGTATATTGATAACAGTTTATTTTATATATATACACATATATATTTTATATTTATATTATATCTTTTCTATAGTTACTTTTCAATCTGAATTTGAATTTTTGTGGCTCCAGAATCAATAGTGTTTCGTGACAAGTACCTTCGTGTCCTCTTCGATAAAGAGTTGAGATTCTCCAACCACCTAGAACAAACTTCGAACAAAGCCTTAAAAAGACTTTGTGGTTCTTGGGGATCGAAACCCAGACTCTCCTGAATACATACATCTCAACTGTAAGGCCCATTTCTGAGTTTTTGTGGCTCCGGTATCAATAGAGTGTTTCATGCCAAGTATCTTCGTCTACTCTCTATAAAGTGTTGAGATTCTCCAACCACCTAGAATAAACTTCGAACAAAGCCTTAAAAAGACTTTGTGGTTCTTGGGGATCGAAACCCCAGACTCTCCTGAAAACATACATCTCAACTGTAAGGCCCATTTCTGAATATGCCACACCAATATGGGCATCATCCGCTCTTTCTGTACAAGAAAAGATTGACTCAATCTAATATAGGGCCTCCAAAATTATGGGGCTGTTTCTTCAACCAACAATTTTAAAGCAGAATATGGGTGTGGTCTTTCTTCCTTAGGAAATCGTAGGATTAGCCTCAGTCAAATTCACAAACAAGCTTCGAAGCTTACTTAATCATCATGTCTCAAGTGAGACATTTAACGCATGGAATGGCAAAAGCAGATTTAAAAGATCCCTGACAATGCAATTTGTACTCCCGATAAAGAGTTGAAATTCTCCAACCACCTAGAAGAAACTTCGAACAAAACTTTGTTTCCATTCTCCATTTTTTTTCTTCTGAATACTAATTTTCTCCTGGGATGGAAAGTTCTCCTGGAACACTCATAGTGTACATGTCGTTGCCTGTTGCTAGACTTACTTGAACATTCTCTGCGTATCATTACAAAATTATTCTATAATGCAAATATCTAAATAACGGATTATTCTTCTCGATCCCATATCCAAACCTTAAGCTGATAAATTGAATCAAGTTTAATGTCGGGCACTGAGAATTATTAGTCAGTTTGATGAAGTTCAGTCCCTATTCAGTTCCATGATTTATTTGCCTAAGAAAGATGGCTCTCGCCAGTCTACACTTGCTAAGTTTGTTCTTAATGCCCTAGTTAAGTGAACTGGAGATGGAGTCTGCAGCCCTGCGGGTAACCCCTGGTCAACATTTTCCTAACTGCTGTGTCTCCAACCTATAAATGGACAACTCAATCGCAAAAATAGTCGCTAATCAACCAGTGGAGGTCCACTGACACTCCCCGCACTCTTAACGAGGTCAAAATGGCCACCAATCATTGTCAAACGTACCGGAGATGCAGAGAAAAACACCGAGTATGTATTTATTTGGGTATGCGTCTACCCAGAACAAGGCGGCATAGATCGCATCTGAAGTGAACACACCAGATCGAAAACCATATTCGTTGGTGGAACCCGGCGAATGAGATAACTGTGCCAGTAACCATGCCGCTATTACTACTTCGAATAACGTTCCCAAAGCCAGAAGGAGCGCACTGGGTCTATAGAACTTTTGATCGCTAGGTGATTTACCATTACTCTTCAGTATGACTTTAAGCCTCTCACTTTCCAGAACTCCGGAAAGTGACCCTCACACAGGCAACGATCAAAAATGGCAGTGACCTCAGGTGCTGAAGCTCCACAAACTGCTTTAAAATTTTATTATCAATCTGGATATTTCTGTATACATTCTCGTAATTTTGTATTTTGGATACAAAACTGTGATAATGTGAGTGCCTAGCTCTCTTAACTTCTCTATTATAGTTACACCGGGCCCCTACTAAGGCCATTCGGTGAGCCTCCATTAATTCATAATAAGCAATGTAATATTGGAAACAAAAGCTCTGTTCGCTGCTCTGAACAGGAATCCATGTTAATCTGGCGCATAATAAGTAATGAAATAGTGAAAGCAAAAGTTCATTTCACTGTTATGATCTATGTTACTTATGTTAGTTTTACAATTTTATTGAAGATTTACAGTGTGGCGTAATAAGTAATGAAGGAGTGAATGCAAAATCTTGGTTCACTTCTGAGAACAGGGATACATACATGTTACTAATACAATTTTACTGAAGATTTTCACTGCAGTATAATAAATAGTGAAACAGTGAAAGCAAAAGTTTTATTCCTTGCTATGAATACGGATTTAAGAAGAACACTCTTATAATTTTATTGAAAATCTCCACTGCGGCATAATAAGTAATGAAATAGTAAAAACAAAAGCTCAGTTTGATGATGTCAATGGGGATCCATGTTACTCTTACAAATTTATAAGTTATTAATATACAGAATTCAACTTCCCATTACATCCTTTTAAGTAATTGCTTTTGACGTAATTCATAAGAAAAGAAAGAATGATATATGTGTGTGTGTGTAAATATGTATATATATACACACATACATGTATGCATACATATGTTACAGCTGATATTAGGTTCATGGATAAACATAGGTTTATCTGGGTAAACTTATGATTACCTAGGATTGATGGGTAGTCTAATTTTTTGTATCATACTAAAAGCTGTGGTGATTACGGCAACATCTAATGATGCACCAGTATCCAAATGGTGGTGGCACAGAGCTTACATGTGGATTTTCAAGAGTGTTTTAATTCAAAGATTAGTATGTGTCAAGCGGTCGAATTGTCTCTATTTTACCAACAAAGAACATCAAAGATTATTTGCAAATTATTAACTCTGTTAAAAGTTTCAAAGAAGATAAATCTACTTCTATAAGTACTTCATATTATTGGCGTTCAAAATGATTTGATTTATATTCCATAGGCAGCTTCGAGAAACTGTTTGCTTGAATTCATTTGCAGAAAGGAAATTCTTAGAAAAAGGAAAATTAAATGACAGAAAGCTATCGCAAGTGAATAGTGCTCTCTTATTATTTTTTTAGGTGTATTTATTAACAATAAACTGAATATTAGGCCTCCAAGTGCCGCGCGTCAAGATAGACGATGAGGGCGGTTCATTTTATGACTGCTCAGATCAAATACATCTAAAATCTAAAAATATAAAATATTGCTACTCATTCAAGGAGTTTCATGCAGACCGCTGTAGTGAACGGACATACACAGCGGAGTATTGCGCACCACGCAACCACGTCTGTAAGAACAATAACGCCACACAGCAACAGTGAATTACTAACAACGTATTTACTATCTAAAGTGCATAATGTGATCAAAATAGGACTATAAGTGCTATAAAACAATGGAAGTGGACAGTGAAATGATTAAACGAGCGTTAAATATGCCATACAAACGATTCATAAGTGAAACTCCCCCAATAAGCCAGAACACCAACTTAGATGTGGTTTTGTGTTATTACTGTGATAGGAAATCGGAGGAAAAGGGCTATTACGCGTGGTTAGATAACCAAACTACAACAAGGATACATAAGTGTCAGTGCGGGGAGACTACTGCCATTAAAATATTCTTGCAGGCTACGGTTGGGCAGACTGACGAGGTAACTGTCATTCCACAACTGAAATATGTTTGTTTCCTCGCCAAAATGAACCAAGTAAAACAGGGCACAGGCCCATAGTGTTCCTGGCAAGGCTACCTATATGTCCAGGTGATAAACCAACAGGAATTTATTAATAAAGAAAGACATACTGCAGGAAACGAAACCAAACAGAATCCAGATGTCAAAACATTCAATCTGCGTACAAAAAACATGTAAAGGGTCAGACCCCATGGAAAGTTATTCGGAAAGAAAGAGACAGGAAAAAACCAAATTAATAGCGAAACACAGGAATGTTCGAGAATATACATGAACTGGCAAAAATGCCTGGGCGATACCAGAGCACGCTGACAAGATTAAACAACGTGACCGTAACACATGTTCATTCAAGAGCGAATGAGATGGCAACAAGATGAAGCGTTGCCATCTCGTGAGCTGGCAACAAGATGGCATGAACAGAACCATCCCAGCACGACCTGAACATACCGAGAAGGAAAGAGAAGGCAAACATGCGGCGAAGGGAGATAGAAACAACGGAAGACCATGAGTGCGACCGAATGGAATTAACAGACCTGGACAGCAGGACAGTGACAATGTAAAATTTTACATTCTCTGTCCCGCTTACACAACTAATGAAAAAGTGAGATGGCAGCATTGGTGATGAAATTTCATCCGTAGTACGTGAGACAGGGACGCTGAAAAGACAAAGAGAGAGTGACATGTTGTCAAAAAACGAAATAGAACAGAGAATTTGACAAATAATTGCGCCCGGCAGCATAGTGAACATAAAATAAAATAACAACAAGCCCCATAAGCACAAGGAGCTAGCAAATACACGACAAAAAATATCCGCCAGTGATCTGTGAAGACCAGAAATGGGTAACAAACCAAGAAGAATAGAAGAAAATAAATAATGCAGTCAAATGAACTCAAACCCAGTATCGAAGAAGATTATTTTCTCACCTAAGAGTATGGAGGCTTACAACGCTATCCAAGAATGGCCAAATGATGGACAATACCATTATTACACCTATGGGCGTAGAGAAGACAGTATCCTGTCGGAAAAACTAAAGGGGCCCGCACCGTAGGCTTCAGCTAACAGGAGATAATTGAAGATATAAAAGAAAGATATACCATCGAACTAGAAGAGGTAATAAGAATGAGAAATACCACTCTCGTACTGATCTTTCTAGGCTCGGTAGTAATGAGCGAGGCAAAAAAGTTTGACACTATCCTATGTCAAAAAGTCAAACTTGAGAAATATAAAGTCAGAGAGGACTCCGTTACTGCCGACACGTCCAAACGCTTTGCCATAGAGAACTCAACCCCGACCACATCATGGAGTTGGATGCATCAATCTCAGAAGCTGAGCCGGTAACATGTAAAGCCTGCACCAATTGCAGCGGAATAGACTACACAGTCAGACAGGCGAAATGCCCTGCTTTCCAAGCAGAGATAAAGGGAGAGAAGAGCAAATTTGCTAAAAAACGATGTAATAAGACAATGTAATCCAGCCTCCAAGAAGAAGAAGTTGAGGCCACCAGCGACCAAGGTGGCCTGAGATCAGCTACGTCAATGTAGTCAACCAAAATAGGCAAAACCTCAAACAAAGTAACAACATGTCGGACATGGAAATTCTGGAGGGAAGCAGAAGAGTTGGGTGGATGAACTAAAAGAGAAAGGATTCGCTGCACTCTTGGTAGTCGGAATAGTAAGGAAACTTATCAATGGCTCACCCACCAGTCATCAACAATAAGAGGAAGCAGTACACACAATTAATGGACTGCAATATTCAAGGACCAGAAAACAAATACATGGAACTGAAATTACTACTTAGTAAACATAATCCTGTCATCAAAATTTAACCAACGAAAATATAACCTATGACAAAATACACAATACGAGAGCATCCCACCTGGGGGGTTACTTTTTTGATGTACTGCGATGTATATCAAAAAAGGACTGAGATGAAGCCCAGTAACACCAGGCATTGAAGATTGATATAGAAAAAGCAAAAAAAAGGAAGCCCTGCCATCAACCTGTGAATGCAAAGCTTTGGCCATTCTCAAACCCAGGCAGGTGACAACAACTAAACTAAACACACCAGGACTCCTTCATGCCTGTGTTGCCAAGGCAATGGGATTCTAGATGTCACTCTCATAACACGAGATGCTACAGAACCCACATATCATGCGCATCAACTTTATTCCATCTTCTCGGTTCACATGCCTTGGCTGCTGAGAGTAGAAACCATCGTACACATAAAGCTGAGAAGATCGATAAAACAAATCACTGAATCAGATGAAACGAAGGAAAGATACAGAGAAATGATTAAGAAGAGACTCCTGCTAGAGCCCCCGAACAGTAACCATGACGCTGAAGTGTACATTGCAAAATTAGAAAAAGTAATATAGGAAGTGCTCGACGAGATGGCTCCAAAGAACATAACAAAAGAGAGGAACTACCCATCGAGATACAATACAAGATACAACACAGAAACAGGTATAAACTGAAAGCTAAAAATGAGCCAACAAGTCATATTCTCCATAAAATATACGACATGGCGATGAAAATAGTCGCAAAAGCCATTTAAGAATATCAAGAATCACACTGGAACCAAGTGCTCGACAGTAGCGAGAACAACTATGCTAAATTGTGGAAAATACAAAGAGGCCTCAAAGCTAAGCCACAAAGGCTGCCAGAGCTCCCAGATACAAAAGACGAAACCGAAATCATCAACAAACTAGTAGATACAGCATTTGTCAAACAAGTAATAGTAAAACAAGAGAATACAAGTAGTGAAAGATACTTTGTTTAAACCACTTCGAGAAATTGACGCAACAGACTTTGTCAGTGCTCCACGCCATTCCAAGAACGAAAAAGCACCTGCCCTGATCAAATTAAAGCCAACGCACTTCAACTAGCCGGGCCTGCCTTTCATGCTATGGCCACTATCGTAAATTACACGCTGCGCACCGGCTACTACCCTAAGAGATGGAAGCTTGGTGACTGTATCTTTATCCACAAAGCGTGTAAAAAAACACAATGATCCTGCATTGTACAGACCAATCACGTTCCTGAACATCATGGGAAAACGAGCAGAACGAATCATGCTCATTACCATTTTGACAGAGGTGAAGAGATTTAATATCATACTGGAGTATCAGCATGTGTTCACTAGATAGTGTGGCATGGGTACACAAATCCGGCGCACGGGTAAGATCATCACCGATGCTTTATCTGAAGGTAACAGCGTGGTCACAGTAACCAGCGACCTCAGTAAGGCATTTGACTCCATTAACCATTCCGTGCTCAGCAAGAAGCTCCTGGACGCCGGGATGGCTAACAACATGATCAAACTGATCGAAAATTATCTCGAGGGGAGGGAGATTCGAGGAAAGTACAGAACGCTTCATGAGGAGACATAGATGATGCCGTATGGTGTACCCCAAGGGTCTATATTTGGCCCAATGATTTTCAACCTCTGTGTAAGCGATCCTCCAAAGTCAACGGTGGCAGAGGTTACCTACTCACAGTACACAGACAATCTCTGTATCCTGAATGAGTCTAAGTAATCAGACATTGCATCCATTTGTGCAGCGTAGGTGGCAGAAGAGATCATTGAGTACTACGAGAGATGGGGCCTGAAGCGCAACGTCGAGAAAACCGACTGCACGACGTTCACAAACAAAAGAAAATTTAGCTAAACACTTAGTGTTAGAAATGAGACTTTACCAACGAAATAGAAAGTAAAGTATCTAGGAGTGCATCTAGACCAGGGGCTAGTTATAAAAGTACACGCAAAAAATTATGTTAAAATAGGGAAACAAGCGTGCGTCATGCTAGCTCCCGTCATTGGCTGGTATAGCAAAGTGTCATTAGAAACAAAAATAAAATTTTACAAAGCATGTATATAAAAGCATGAGTATGCAAGTCCAAGTTAGCTGAACTAGAATGACAATATAGAATGGTACTCAAAACACAGCGGGTTTCCCTCGCTGTACCCCCTCAAAAATAATCTGGGAAACGCTCGATGAGGATCCTTGGTGCATATGTGCAAGAGATCTTCACGAAGACATGCTCAATAAAATTACAGGATTCGACATTCCTGGTATTACACTCCCTGGAGAGAAGTAAACTAGATATAAGCATTTTAAATCGATGCACCCCAGCTAGCGTACTGGATAAATAGAATATGTTGGAAAAAAAGAGAGAGACAAAATGCTTTCCACGCGAACGGTCCCTACACGTGTGCCGACCATGTAAATGCTCTAAGTTGCTAACCACATTTCGACAAATGAAAGACAAATGTAACACACATCCCGACCCCGATCCGGGGGGGCAGAACATATAATACAAAATTATATATAATAGAGGACTTCTGATTCTGATTCCCAATTCAAATGATCAAGTATGAGAAGCCAGCACTCCAAAAAGTGTGCTTATTTTCTGTGGAATTCTGTTTCAAGCCTCCGTAAAAGCACTTCACCATTTGTGCTTCCTAAAACCCAGTATCAGCATATGAGAATGAATAAATAGCATGTCAAAAGCAACTTTACAAACTTGGTTCTGTTCTGTTTCACCATATGAAAATGAGGTAGACCTAGTAATAAAATCAAAAATTGTTTGAAATTTAAATAGAGAAATTAAATCAAAATATTATAAAAGGAAGAACTTTGCGGTTTTTTGTGCAATATAAGTTTACTGATATTTGAAGATTGTTTTTTTACATTATTTCTGACTAATTTTTTACTAACTTTTGTTAATTTTCTTTTTCAGGCAAAGAATTTGATGACCAATTAAAAGGAATGTTTTATTCACTCTTAGTTTTCTCTATGGAAACAGTAAGCCAAAAACTTTTTGTTATTGCTAAAGGCAGTGAATGGTACAGCTGAACAAGCTGTGAAATTAATGTAACGCTTCTATGATTTGACTAGTGTAGGAAGAAGAATAAAAAAAACTTTTATTACATTGTATATAAGAACACCGAAAGATGTACCCTAATTGTGAAAATGAAACTTTAAAGCAAAAATATCCATCAATTTTCAAAATGATTTAAATAAATATTAATTTAAATGCTTAATTTTCAAAAGGTTTGATTAATAGTCCGAAACTTAATGTATTTTAAGGTCTAATATTATCTCGCTACTAATTTCTGCATAAATAATTTGGTATCAAGTGGCATCATTTGGCATCAATTACTATGGGGGGATAATATTTCATAAGTGATGTTTTCGAATGAAATAGAAAAAAATTAGGTGTATACCTCTTCATTTTTCAGCATTAGATTTCCCCAAAAAAATTTTTTCACTATGTAATATAATATATATGTACATATATATATATATATATATATATATATATATATATATATATATATATTTATATATTTATACATATTTGTATATATATCATATTTTTTTGGAGGTATTCCCCCAAATAGTAAACTGTGTAATTATCACTAAAGAGCATTGAAAGACAGAAACACTTATTTGTATATTCAATGAAGAGGACATTCCAATTTCTAAAATCAGGTGTACGAGTGTGTTCAAGGAGTATCAAATTTTTTTGTCACCCGTTATGAAATGTAGGCATTGACCATTAGTGTAGGAATATACTTAAATCTAGCACACACATGCTATTCCTCTACATCATATAAATTACTGTGAATAAGCACAGTACTGAAAGCGTGTCTGATTTTACAAGTTTTAAAATGACAGAAAAACTTAGGCAACATATTGCTGTATTAAATTTTGTCATAATCTTAAAGATACCCAAGCAGATGCTATTCGTAAAATTGAACAAACTTTGCTATAAATGTCGCACATATTAAGGAGTGACTTTTAAGTCACACTGAAGTGAGTGTCACAGAAAAGTTATTTTGGCAGACACGCAAGCCGTAATGACAAAATCATTCACCAAATGGAAGCTTAGGTCACAGAGGACCGTTGAAATACTGTCTGGGTGGTTGCAACAGGGGTTAGAATCAGTACTTGTTACGTGCACTCCATTTTGAAAATCTGGGTTTGTAAAAGATTATTTGTAAAATTTCTACTACAGTCGTTAAGAATGTAGCAAAAGTCGTTAAGAAGTTTCACAGGAAATATTGCACTGTGTATAAAATAACCATAGTAGTTTTCTCAAGTTCGTGATCATTGGTAATTGAAAAACCAAAGTTCAGCCTTTACACTGGAAACAGATCATTAACAGGTCTGAAAAAAGCTATACAAATGTGCAGATAAAGTCAGATTTTCTTTGCAAAGAATGACACAGCTGTGTTGTCCTCATTCTCCTGGCAGTGCTCCTTCTTATTTACAGTTATTTACATAACATTGAGAATGCCATTGAAAAAGGTATACTCTTGAGGTAAGAAAAGATATCAAGTAAAAAACGATGAGTCGGCTGTACTCTGTACACAATGAGAATCACTGGAAGAAGTGTGTATAATCTATTAAGGGATTGAAAGTAATAAGTTTACAATACTTGAAAGGGATCAATTTAAAATACTAAAGTACTTTAAAAAGGATAAGATTAGAATACTACAAGTAAAAAACTCAGTTTCTTTTTTCAAGTTGAGGTTTGACACTTTTTGAACACATTATTACCACGAATTATGGGGTAAACATAATACCTGCTATCAATTTTGTTGTTAATGATGAATGAAAAAATAATGTAATTAATTTAGTAGTTTAGACTGGATTGGAAAGTCAATTTATCAAGACTTTATTAGAAGTTTGAGCCATTCTAAAATGGTAAAAAATAGTTTGATGAATTCGGTTGGATGTAAGTTCATAATGAATCTCACTATGCAATATGATTGAAATATTTCTAGAAATGTTGAAAATTTGGTGTATACTTTTGTTAGATATTTGCATTAATCTGGAAATGCCTAATACATTAAAGAAAAAGAAATATTAAAACTAAATTTTCACTTTACTGAAATTATTTGAATTTGTCACTAAGGAATAAGGAACAGAGAAATGGATAATTTAATCTAAAGTAATCCTTATGGTAAATTGTTTGAAAACAGGTCAATGCCTCACTATATTTCACAGTGGTCTAAATACAAAAAATATCCGATACTCTTTGAACATACTCAAACATCTGATTTTCGAAATTGGCATACCCTACTCATTCCATTTATTAATGAGTGTTTCCGCAATATAATTAGTTGTATGCATGTCTTTTAATACAGTCTTTGCTGACACTCGCACTGTTTACCATTTGTATCCTTCAAAAAAGTGTAAAGTAACTCTAATAAAACTTGTGTTTGTTATAGTTTTGGTCCCAGTGCTGAGAAACAGACAAAAATTCAAATTTACTTTTGAATGTGTTATATAAAAAAGATTCAAAATATATATTGAATATATTTGGCGTTAATTTTGTAGAAATTCATTATTCACAATTACATGAAACTACGTGATGTAGTATTATTTCTACTTTCTTTAATTTCTTTACCACGACTTAGGTTTCGTTGTATTACAACATCTTCAGGTGGGATATTAGCAAAGATCTTTGCTAATATCCCACCTGAAGGTGTTGTAATACAACGAAACCTAGGTCGTGGTTAAAGAAATTAAAGAAAGTAGAAATAATACTACATCGCGTAGTTTCATTTAATTCAAAATATATGTCAACTCAAAATACATACACAACAATTGTCTCATTGTCAGACCGTCAATAAAAAGAATTATTTTTTTATTAATGTTTTGTATTTAAAAATAATCTATGTACAAATGTATGTATTTTACATACATTTAACTGATAGATTTTATTTTACATTTAACTGATTAATTATAAGAGACATAGGCAGGTATAATTTGTTACGCACACTTAAATTACGAGTAGGTATCTATACTTTTTTCGATGCTAATAATGAATCAAAATATTGATACTTTGTGATGTCAGCTTAGCTCTCTACTCTGGGATCAAAAAGAATGAATACCATTTAAAAGAATTATAAGAAATATTTGAAATAAGAATTGTCCATGAAAATATTTAACTTTTCTAAAGTTTTATTTTCTACTAACATAAAACTATATGGGTAAAAGGGCAATATGGTCCTTGTAACAGAGAAATCATTTTTGAAATTAGGACGCATAAGATTTGCTAACCATAATGACGTAGATGCTATTGAAAAATTGGTTGATGTTGAATGTAATAATGTATTTCATCTCTCCAACATTCACAGGTTAATGTAAGTTCAGTACAATTATCTTACTTCATATCATAATATAAAATTTGTGATAACTTGATTTCAGTTTATATAACTATGTTATCACATTTTATAATTAAAATGACATCAGTAAGTAACATATTTACTGAAGCTCCAAAGTCTGGATAAGCAAATAATTTCCGCATCACTTATTGCTCGAAAATAAAGTCAATGTCTATAATTCAATTTAACTGTTTAATATAAATTAAAAAATTTATTAGAAAATAGCATAATTTATATTTTTAAATTAAACATTTTAAAATTTTTATTTCCCCTTTAAAAGGTCTTTTTCTCTCCATGTGGTTAAGTCACAAAATGATAAAATATCTACATCTACAGTCTGGCAAGCAATTGTTTTTATGATGCTCAGTTTTTGTTAATGATTCTTTAACATACAAAATAAGTATAATATCCATAAAGCAAATAGCCAGACAGCGAACAACAAAAATTTTCACTATTCTGCAAAATTACGAATTGGTGAAAAACTGTGAAAATGATGCCAAAAGATGTTGTATGTGCAGATCTTATGTATCACATATTGTGAGGACAAGGTTTATGTACTTTTATTACATGATGTTACTCTGAGCGATCATGCTATTCCCTTAACATTAAGAAGCTCATAATCTTGAGCCAATATCGGAACCAGGGAAGAAATGTATTTTTGTTATGTTTTCTCTTTTTATAAGTTTTAATTAACATGTATTAAAATTTGCAGGGTATAAGTTCCTCATTCTTTCAAAAAATAGAAAAGTTTTATAAGTTGAACAAATAAACCAGAAAATAAAAATTTTTTTAAAAAATTGTATACATAGTTTTCTTGAAGAGCTTGTGAAACCAAAGGTTTTGTGAATAAATTTCAAAATCATTTGAATTAAGATTTCTGGTTACTACCCTACATATTGAATATACTTAAAATATCTCAAATCTATAAAATCCGACTACATTATAAGATACTTTACTGTCTAAAAAATTGCCAATAATTATTTCTATATCTAGAATGGTGAATGGTGGAAGTTTTAATTGGCTTCATCAATTTTTTGTGAATGTTAGTCTTACAATTGTAATATTTCTATGTGACAATTCAAAAATTAATGAGAGGATTTCACTAGATAAGAAAAACTTTTTTTGTTTGACTAAGTATAGGAAGGTAAAGTTTGTTTAACAATTTAAAGAAATGGTAAATGGCCTTAATGTCAGCCACATCTAGTCGCCAACTGCACCTTGATGATTTTTGTTTAAAATAAGAATATTTTTTCTATCTCGGTAAAATTAATAATTAAGAGATCATGCCACTTGTAAATCATGGTTTTACTAGGGCAAGAGTCCCCGTAAACCGATAACATCTTATTCAATATGACTTGTGGTGTTTTTCTATGCTTTGTCAAGAACTTGATTACAGCTCCAAATTTGATGTTCTCCGTAGTCGATGATTTCTTCCAGAATGAGTTGCTTGATTGATGATATACGAGATGAATTACATAATTAGCTACTATGTGGGAAATGAACCCCAACCTCTCACCATCCTCTCTATTCCGCAAGCTTTTTGACCCATTCTCGTAAAATGAAAAATAACTAGTCTTAGTGCAACATCAGGAGTATTAGTTCCAGCTTGTATCTCTTGGGTTTACTTTCTTGCTTAGCTTATTTAATAAGAAAAATAGTGAATCTTTCATATTATTTATATATTTAATTTCAGGTGGATATTTAATTACAACTGATATTGCAAGTACAAAAGTGTTTCTCTTTGGTTATTAATTTATAACTTAATAACAGATTTCCATGAAACTTGACGTAGACATAATTTATGATTCAGATTACAATATAGGTAAACTTTTAATCTGAGAAATCCCATATCTCCTGTCGGAAGAAATTCGGTTTTTCCCTTCAATAAATTGTTTAGGTGTCTCAAAAGCCCACAATTTATATGTAAGTCTTGCTACCTCAATTGAAAGTCTACATGAGTGAAACTGCAGACCAAAGTTAGTGGATAATATTTGGTGAGTTCTCCGTAGTGGATAATTTTGGTGGTTTTAAATTTTTCTACAAACTTTCATTCCGTTAGTGAAGGGTGCATTCCTGTTTTACACCATTTTGGCTATTGGCCTTTTATTCTTTTTGCTTTTAAAATCCTTTAGTTCTTATATGAAATTTCTCATTGTCAAGCTTTTTCTTATTAGACAATGAGAAATTTTTGAGAACTTCTGAGAATATCAAAAAAGGCAATTGTCACAGAATAGTACATAAAATAGTGGTTTCATAAGCTAAGGAATTATTCATAGTGTTAACCACAAGGGTATGCAATTGACTGCCAAAAATGAAAAGGAAACTTTAAGAGTGTATTTACATTTCTGATGAAAAACCGCTATTTTTGTCAAGTATATTATAAACTCTGCTAATATGTAGTACAAAGGTTTTGATAGGAAAAAATTGATCAAACTCTCATCTATAACACAAGGAGATAACTTTTTATAGGTTTTGTTTGTTTATTTTATGAGAATCAACTTTTTGCAAGTCATTCCTTGCCAAAATTGCTAAAGATGGATCCTCTAAATTTGGAGCAAGTTTA
Organism: Druceiella hillmani; assembly: GCA_039881145.1. Lineage (NCBI taxonomy): Eukaryota > Metazoa > Arthropoda > Insecta > Lepidoptera > Hepialidae > Druceiella > Druceiella hillmani. The sequence continues at coordinate 12,045,673 of JAYKKI010000026.1, read as the reverse complement.
GGGGATCTTTCCAAATAATTATACTTTTTTTTTATTAAAATTTTATTTGAAATGTGAAAAAAAGGTAGTAACAATTCTCATTTCCTCTTCTTTAATTTGTATAAAAACAATTAAGATAGACGGAATAACAAAAAAAAAAGAAAAAATATTTATTAAAAAAATACATTTTCGGTTTCCCGTACATTTTGTAATACCGGCTTGTCATTCTGCACAGATATACACCCCAAGTTGGTTGTATTGTGGCTGATCTGAATAAAAATATTTACAATGTTTTTCTACACTATTGGTGTAATTATAGTTTAATTAACCATTTTTAGCAATAGTAAAAAAAGTTATCTAATTGAAATATTTTATTTCGTGAAGTCTATTACTTTAAGGTTTATATTTAACAATTGAATGACGCTTACGCTATAAACTATGTTATTATTATATGTATATACATATTTGTGTTTAATTATATTATCAGACCTAATTAATAATACTCAGGAAAGAAAAATGGAAACCTTATAAACTCCACATGAGTGAGTTTATAAGGTTTCCATTTTTTGTTTGTACGTTTGTTTGTTTATTACAACTATTTTTTCTCGGATACCGCTTGATGTAAAAACATGAAATTTGGCATGGTAGTAAAATATATTAACCCTCACATACTTCATTAACTTATACTTAAAAATATTCATACGGAAATTTTCAGGGGTTAATATGAACTCGAAATTTTTTCAATTACATATGCGAAGTATCGTTTGAAAGTATTAATTATAAGAATAAATTTTTTTTAATAATTTTAGGTATTGTATCTTCCGAGATATTCTGAAAAATATGAAAAAAATATACTGAAAATCATGCATTCGAATTCCAAGACTACTAAACCTAAAATTATAAAAAAATAGGGGTTTTAGTAGCCCATTTAAAGGTTGTACGAAAATTATAGCGAGATGTCATAATTTTTTAAATATAAGTAAACCGTGTTTTCACATCTGTGAATGTATAATAGACAACATATTTATGTTTTCCTATATCCCAACAGATTTTCTCAGCAACCATGTAACGTAGAAGCTTGAAATTTGTATAGTAATATATCTTATTAATCCATCTGTTTTGTACTAACTTTTTTAAATGTTAAATATCAAAGTCGGGGTAAATAAAAGCCTTAATTTCTTTTAATATGTTTTATGGGTATCATTTGCTTTAGGCGCAAAATAATTTTTTTTAAAATTTTAAATTGTATTTTTAAAAAGATTTTTATTTTAAAATTAATAAATTTTGTATTTCCTATAGTTCCGAAACTACTGAATCCATTTACGTTATGAAAAACTAATATTTACAAATAGTTTAATAGAAATATTAAGTATCCTTAAATATTTATAACCGCCTGTACGGAATTTTTGTATAGTGGGTTCTACTCGTACTTGACAGGTTTTTATGTATTTTATGTAAATGTGCGTACATGTTACAATTTTAAACATCCTCTGCTGTAGTCATTCTAGCGTTACATTCATAATCAAATTATCATATATCATTCATAATCGTATCTCAGTCTTATTATCATTAGTTTCAAATACATTCCATATATTCAACTACTTAATGCATTTCACTTATTCGTTCTAGTAAATTATTTTAGTAAGTAAATTCTTAAGAACTGTATGAATTATTTTGTCCATTCGTTTGTTAGTTTTAATTTGAATTTTTAATATATATAAATGAATGAAAAGCCACGAGTACAGTTTTTTTTATACAAATTACTTAAGTAACATTCCAGAACTTTCCATTTTATTGAAATTTTAATACATTTGTGTGTATAAAACATTTGTGTGTAAAAAGAAGAACCTGTTTTTATCTATAAATACTAATTTTAACCCAGGGTTTCGCTCACATAGTTATAGTTAAAAACTCATAGAGAGAAATTAAAACATGCAGTACTATATAGAATGATTAAGGTAAATTAAATGCGAGACTTTTGTTTCAATGTTTCGTAATTTTATAATACAAACGGCAATGAAAACAAAAATATTTTCCCCTAAAATAAGGATTAAAGGGAGTGACTCTGTTGCTACCTTGTATTGCGTATACAGTGTTTCAAAAAATTATGTCTATCTGTGATCCCATTGTGACTTTGTTTCGTTATTCCCATTGTTTTTTGTCTCAAATAAGAATTTTTTAGGAGAAATGAGATTTCCTAAAACAAAACATTAGCCTATATTATTTTCTGGCCCGTCAACTATCTCTGTGCAAAAAATCACATCAATATATTGCTCCGCTGTGAGAGAAGTGGGCTTTTCTTCATTTGTTTGCTGAGAGGCTGAAATTAGTATTTCTACTTGTGGGTGGACACAATAAACATGAGGTTTGCAAAAACAGTGGTATAATATTGTATACACTCCTTACTTCTACTCTTATATTGCAATCTACAGTCTTTAGTGGTTTCTGATTATTCAAGTTTGGTTACTTTAAGCGACAAGATTAATAAAAAATCTGGTATACTGCTGTAATAAAGACAACACTTGTCCTTTATCGAAACTAGTTTTTGAGAAAAATATTCGGTATTGTCAATAGGATTCAAATGTGTACATTTAGTGCAGAGGTAAAAGAAACTATAGAAGCACTAGAATTTATTGGAGCAAAAAAGAATATTGAGGCAAGGGAATTTATTCAGGGAAGGGAAACTATTCAGGTAAGGGAAAATACTGAAGCAATAGAAATTATGGAAGCAGAATGTGATAGGGCCTTGGGAGTATTTTAAACAATTAAAGATTCCATAAAATTAAAATACAACACAAGATTTTTGAAGAGCAAGAAATTCTTAAAGAGAAGTTCACAAAAAAAAGAAAATTACAATCAAGATAAGTTTGAAATTGAATCAGGAATTTATGAAACCAAAAGTTATATATTATCTACCCATCTTTAAATTTTTGCATTCTTTTAAATAAAAAACTAATGTATTTAAGGTTTCAAAAACATTATTTTATCTTTCTTACTACTATTTGAATCCGGTAGTTGACTCATTCTAAATTTTGATATTTTTCGTATAATATTGTGAAATATAAGTTAATTAAAAACCAGTTATGAAAAAAATTCAAAAATTGATTGAAAAATAAGCCAGTTGTAGGCTTCTAAATTTGAAGATACACATAGAGTTGGGTATATCCCTGTCTCTTTTCATCTCGTAGAATATAATGTGCAATATTAAAAATGATCTCATAACACAGTATTGCTGTCCTTCTCTAAAGGTTAAATTTAAACTTTTATAACTCGGTAAATTTTTGAGATTATTAAAAATTCTTCACCAGTTTGTACCTTGAAATTATGATTAATGAAATAAAAAAAATTTAGTCAAATACCCAATACTTGCTACTTGAATACTTATTTATCTACTTGAATGTAAGCTACTTATTACCATCCTATTTCTTTTTTAAATGTATGGGATGTGGTTAAATCTAGCATGTATGTTGAAAACTTTATTAAATTTTACTATCATTAGGTTATTATGAATCTGCTTGTTTACAAGATACCACTTCAGTATGACTGCACAAATAATTTTCCATCTATTTTTTAATTATCAGTTTGGGAATGAACTTTATGGGTACTTTACACATGTTACAATGAACAAATAGTTATTGTACAGTACTATCTTAAATAGTTCTCTAGTAGTACAATTATCTTATATTAAATATAATGAGTTCAAATAAAATTATGGTTTTGTTAAAATGATCAAAAGTAGATATTTATGGCTATTTCTGTATAAATTTGTGTTAATACCATACTGATTCTATGGAAAATAAATTGAATGATTGATATGGCCATTTCATAAGTCCCATTATTTTGTTTATTCTTTTCTTTTGTTGAGAAAACCTTGGTACAGTAGGAAGATAATTTATTATACTGCTTAAAGTATACTGTTAAAAAATTAATGTGTTAAAAAATCCCGTTAAAAATTATCCTGTTAAAGAAATCCCGTAACATATAGCATTTTTCTAAAGGATTTTTATTTCTAATTCAGACTATAGTCTATTGTATAATAATAAATGTACTATTTGCTTTCAGAAGAGAGCTATTATATGCTAGACCTTTTAGAAGTGAGTTATTATTATATGCTAAAATCCTCTTATTTTTTTCCTATAATTTTTCAGAGAAATATCTGTACTGAATTTATGTCAGTTGGATAGTGCTGAGCAAGTCATTGGATTTATATGCTTGAATAGTTTCCCCAATATTTCTTTCTTGCATCCCGGTGGATGGGAAGACTATTTTTGGAGACATTTTAAGTAAGTTTTATTCTTATTATTATCCTTTTCATAAAGTGTTTTTTTACAAAAATTGTGGAATTATAAAGTACATTACATTAAATTCTAAGTTATAGTAATTAGAATTATTCAGAAAAAATGATTTTGCTTGTATAATTTCTATAAAACAATTACACAAATGATGTTATTGAAGACTAAATTTTTAGTAATGCTTAATATCATTTCCACGACAACTTTATTATTCTCATTAATCAATAATGTTTGTTAGTTAAAATTTATCGTACAAAACAATATCGTAAAACCAAACCTGTGACAAATGAAACTGATACCGATATTAAAATAATTGAAAGTTCTCTGTAATATCAGTAAGGAAAATGTTAATTTATTTAGTAAAAGTTAGCTTCATTATAAAAGCCATTAATATCATTTTGACCATTTTATTTCAGCCAAATGTTATACTAATCAGCTTTCTTATGCAAAATAATTATAATGTGAATATTTCTTTAGGGTAACCAACATGCGTGCACAAAATACATTGTTTGCTCATTTGTTTTGCTGGGATCCTCGATATTCAAAAACAATTGTGAAAGAAATGCTTAAATCAGTTTATTTAAACAATGCTTATATAGACTATATTGTAATTGTAATGCCACCTGGAGGTTCTAAAAGTAAGTTTTATTTTGTATTAGTACGTATGAATTATTTTTTTTTATATAATTTACAAAAGCATTGCTTTCCTTTTACTTGTTACAAGATTTTTAGTGCTAAATAGTGCATTCATTTAACTATATTTAAATTTAATAAACCATACTCATATGAGTATTTTCAAATTTTGAAAAATAATTTATTAAGGTTCCTTACGTCTAAAGGACGAAAGGAACCCTTATAGGATCACTTCGTTGTCCGTCCGTCCGTTTATATGTCTGTCAAGATTCTTCTTCACGGGAATGTGTGGATGTATCAAGTTGAAATGAATATCAAATACTTAAGTCTACAGTCTCTTGAAGCTGTAAAAAAATCAAGCATCTAAGTCAACACAATAAAAAAAACCTTACAATATGGCCATTTGTGCTGCATATTTTGACACTCGTAAATAAAAAAAAACCTACAGGGTACTTCCTGTTGACCTAGAATTATGAAATTTGGCAAAAAGCAAGGTCTCATAGCATAAGTAAAGAAAAAAATCTGAAAATTGTTAATTTGTAGTTATTTCTCATAAAAAATATTTTTTTTAAATATGCTTCTGAGAAAGATAAAGTAGGCAAAATATTTTCATTCCAGGAAATTAAAATAGAATGATAGGAATATTATATACCATTAAATGTCTATAAGTGCCTAAATGTGTACGGAACCCTCGTAGTACGGTTTCCACCAGTGTTTGTCAGGTTTTTTTTAAGATGATGTCGTTGTTGTTCATATAAATTCTAAACGAGTATTTCTTTAACTGATTACATGAATAATGAAAACCTGATGCAAAATTGTTGTATTTTGAATATTACTATTTAAAAGTAAAATATGTAAATTCAGAGAATATTTACTTTTATCTAACCTGTGTGTTTATCTAACTTAGTTCAGCGGAAGAAATTTTGTTAAGAACAGTTGTGGAATTTTTTTTTTCCTTGAATAATTGGACATGATGAATACCTAAAATATTTAAATTTTAGCAATTCAGGCAGGCTACAATATGGAAATGATGTTCAATAGAATTATGGAATTTAAAAGAGGAATGAAATCAACAGAACTTCAGTACTTGTATGTAGCCGAAAGAAAAAAAATAAAACCAAGGTTACGAATCAGAAAAGCTGTGTAAGTAATTAAAATGATTTAATTTCTTTTGAAATACATTTTCTCGGTCTGGCTAATTCTTTTGCAGAATCTAATTGAAATTTCCTGAATTATGTTTGGAATCTAGTTATATTTTTTTTATCATATGTAAATTGTAATTTCAATAAATGTGTAGTAATTAACGTAAAATTGATATGTGGTTAGTTTTGTTAATTTTCCATGTTACATATTTTAGTAATTCCTCCAATTTATTGCACTTATTTAGGGTGTAAAGTTGAATATGAAAAAGCCGTAGAGAAGTAATTCTCTTTGATACCCTGAAGAGAACGGTGAATGCCGTTTTTTGACATTTTGAAAATGTTATACCATGTATAAAGTTAAATTGAAATTTTGCCACTTGATGGGTCTTTTTTATGTTTAACTAATTCTCCAACGTAGTGAAATTTGTGTGATGAAAAATAATTTTTTGATGCTATCTGGGTATAAGAGCTAAAATTGAGGTTACTAGTTTCTCCTTTCTCTGTTTAATTTTCCAGTTAATTAATTTTATAAGCATAAATAATGGAAGCGACAAGTTTTTAAGACTTTGGAAAGTCGTAGCTTAATAATGTACTGAATAAGTATGAGGGGGCATTTTTAAGTTCACTGAATGAGAGGGTATGGAATGAGAGGGTAGTGGAATAGATACGATCGCGGTCATGGGCGCGAGCGTTGCGAGTGGCTAGTGGAATATACTCTTTATCTAGGCAAGAGTCCCCGTAAACTGATGCCATCTCGTCCAGTATGGTTTGAACCGAGTTTCTTTGCTTACTAAAACTTTATAACAGCACAGTACTCGATTTTCCCTATATTTCTCACTTTCTTCTCGATTGAGTTGCTTGGTCAACTGTAGTTCAAAGGCTAATGATCTGATTAAGATAAAACTTGTTATTTACACTAATAACGAGACACCGAACTCGTCACGGCTCATTAAAGTACCCTCACTACTTCCGTGAACTTAAAAATGAACCCTTTTATAACTCTATTAACATTAAGACAAGTCAGTTCAAAATTTTTATCTTTCTATGGAAATATTAATATAAGAAATATTATTGTTTTGCAGTGAAGAAGATAACGACGACTTGGTACCAATTATAGATCGACAGTCGGATCGTTTAAAACGTCTGTATGGGGACTATTATATAAGCGAGTTAATAGCAAGGCATCCTGAATCAGAAAGAGCTTTATTGGTCGCTGAGGTGATTTAGCTTATTTTAATTATTTCATTAACTTCTTCTTCTTCAATGGCTTGACAGCCCAGGATGTGCACCTGCCTTCCGCAGAATCAACTCCCAAGCTCTCCTATTCTTCGCCAGAGACATCCAGTTCGTTACACTTAAGATTTTAGTCTTTTCCCAGGTCGAGCCACCTAAGTTTTGGTCTTCCTCTTTTTCGGGAGCCCAATAGCTGAGAAGATCTTTTTTTGTTGCCCGACTGTCGTTTATTGTGTTGTCCATAGCTCGGCTCAAGTGCCCTGTCCATTTTATTGTCTGAATTGCAAACTATTTGACTACATCCAGTTTTTTAAATAATTTGTAAGGTTCAGAGTTAGTTCTTCTTCTCCAGATGTTGTTACATTTTAGACAACTAAAAATACTTCTTAAAATCTTTCTTTCAAAAACAGAATTGGTATGTTTAAATTTTTCTATTATTGTTCATGTCTCCGCAGAGTAGGGTAAGAATAGATCTAATTACGATTTTTTCAGACTTCAAGTACTTTTTAAGGCCAAAAAATCGGTTAGCTGCTGTGACCCTACTACTGATCTCAGGCATGATATCATTGAGAGTATTAATTTCTGATCCTATGTATTTAAAGATGCTAACAGTTTAAAATTTGTAATCACCAATTTCAAAATAAGGGCTGCTATAATTGACACAGGTCGTATACTTAGTTTTATTTTGGTTGATTGCAAGATGCCTTTTGCAGACTGCAGCCTCTTGTGATGTGAAAGCCTCTCAAAGTGCTTCAGGAGTTCGTGCGACAATGTCGATGTCGTCATCGAATACGAAGATCTGAACAGATTTGTTAAAGATTATACTATGGGTATTTATGTTCGAGTCTTTCACAATCTTTTGGAGGGGAATATTAAAGAGCAAGCAGGCCAGTGAATCCCCATGTCTCAGCCCATTTGAAACAACAATGGACTCTGAGAGATTATTATAGAGATATTTCTTTAACAGTGCAGCTTAATAATTAAGAAGGCGGAATTACTGAGTTGTAGTGCATGAGAGTTGGATTCAATAAGGCAATTTTTTTAAGACTTAAAACATATACAAGGATAACAGAATTTTTTCTAAATATTCAATTAAAAATGTTGATGCTCTAGTTGTTGTAATGTGGTCTCATCAACCAATTAAAGACACTCTTTGTAAGGCCTGAAATTGTGTTTTGAGTTGTAAATTGATTTAAATTTTTTGAATTGAAAGTGTGATTGACATTTTAAATTGACAGTTTTACCTGTAAAGTGCGCCAGATCCCTATTATTCTGATATTTGCTTTCCCTATTGTATTGAATCTAATTATAAGTATACTAAATACCGAATCGAATGTGGTAGTTTAGTACTATAGTATTACATCTTTGTTTCAGAAGAAAATTGACACAACTGCTATAAAGCTAATTTTCAAGCATGCCAAAAAATTTATATTTAATAAAAAAATAATGTTTTTTTAATAAAATAATTTATTAGACATACTACAGTGCAACGTGACAGACATAACTTTTTTCTTTAGCAGTTGCATTCTTTCAGAATAACAATTATATAGAAAGAAACATAAAATGTAAAGTTTTCATATATGTTGAAGAACTGTAATAAATACAATAAGCTTTTAGTATTCTATGGGAATACCAAGTCTTGTGTGGAACTGGTGCAAAGGACTTTACTTTTCAATGATTCCACATACTTCATTAATTGTAGGGTCATAATTTATTTATTTGCACTAGAAGAAATAGTTTTTTCTTTAAAATAATCATATCATACATTTGAAATTTTTGTTGGTTTGTCCATTTGTTAGTTCCTTTATAACTCTACTTCTTTTATAACATATTTGGTACCAATTTATGGCTTAGAGCCACAAATTGGTACCAAATATGGCAAGCATATAGCTCATGTAGTAGAGTTATACATAGGCTCTCCATAGCAGATTGTTTGTGTGAAATACAAGCAAGCATAATTGACTAGCAAACATCTAACTATTGCTACCAAATGTGGCATGTGTGTAATTTATATCGTGGAATTACGCATTAACTATTAATTGCAGTTTCGTTTGAATGGACCACAAAAAGCATGATTAAGTAACAAACATCTATCAAATGCATTCATTTAGTTCATGTGGTTGAGTTACACATGGCTGTTAATTGGGGTTTTCGCTTGTGCAGAACACAAATATGCATTAATTGGTAGCAAACACATAAGCACACTTTTTGTATGTTTAGATGGTTATTACTCAGTCATGTCTAAATATTTGGTATATATATATATATATATATATATATATATATATATATACATATATATATATAATCATATAGTTGATGAGATCTCATTAGCATTATCATTGTTCCCATCAGGTTGAATGTTAATGAAAACAATATTTTTTATTTCACCAACATCATGAATAGTGGTTCATAATTATGCATATTTAGTAAACATAATAAAAGTAATTCGAAATACTGTATTAAGAGAAAAATAGCATTGATACTCACGGCACTATCACCAGATGTTTCATTACCGCTTACTATAATTTTTTCTAGTAATTGTATTATTTGAGATTTTCTCGAAGAAAAACAAATAAATTGCAGATTCTTTAACTAGATAGGTTTTAGTACAGTTTCAGAGAGAGGTAGAATTCCCTTTCACCATTAGCACCAGCATATGGGTTGGCCGTGGAAACTTTCTTACATCTATTATTAGTCCACTGCGACTAAAATATTAAATATTTATTAAATTGATGGGTACACCATTTGGTATAGCCATTAAATGTCAGTTCTCATTTGCAATACCCTTTTTTCAATTCTGTATATTTACAATAAAGTTTAAAATTGCTAATATTTTTCAAACTGGATTTTGTATTCTTTTAATTTTAGATTGTTTGTAAGGAAAATTGTAATTCTTCCATTTAAATTTGATTAATAAGTATCCTTATTGATACGTTTATCATTTGTTTATATTTAATGAAACTGTTAAGTAAACAAAGTTTTTAATTTGGAAATTGGGCACTATGTCCTTGCTTCTGATGGAGGATGAGTAAGAGCAGGACACGATTATTAACATGCTAATCGTTTTCATTGTGAAAGAACAAATCCTTCCTGGATGTGAAGATAAAGAAATTATGTATCATTAAAACAATGGAAGAATTGTATGACTAAATTACAGAAGAATGCCTGTAATATGAAAAATAGTGTATGCATGTTAACTTGTCACATTGTAGAGGTCAAGTTGTATACTATTTATAATTTGATCCAAGATACAATCTCATAAAAAAATAAAATTTCAAAGGTTATCCACCATAGTAGACATTGATACAAATAACTGTTGGAAAACATTGGAAAAGTAGTAGAAAATAAGAAAGACTATGCTAAGCCCCTTCCATTAAGATATATTAGAAGTTTTTCCATAAAATCACAGTGGAATGGGTCTATGGTGTTGCCAATAAATAACACTGAATTTGAATTGAGTCTACTTCTGAAGTTAAACTGTATATAGTTTTTCTCAATTTTGTCCTAGTATCATAAATTTGAAAATGACAAATTATGGTTTAGTCGCTTATTAAGTTAAATTATATTTGTTTTTGGTAGTGTAAAATTCAATTATATTAGCTTTGCAACTTACTATAAGCTCTAAATTTAACTCTAAAATGATTTAAGAAATAACACAATAAAGCCAATCAATTTAAGGCCCATTTATATCTTATGTAAATATTGTGATCTATTTCATTAAATGATTAAAAATTATGTAATCTGTAAACACCAAATTCCATACGCTTGGACAGTCATTTGAATTGGAAAAAGTATATCTTATGATGCATGCAGTTAGCATAAATGTTAGCCATTGTGGGTAGTAAATTCAAATGAGCTTACGAGGGTAAAATTCTTATAATTACTAATCTAAAAAATAAGATATTTCATAGATTGAAACACAAAATGTTTAAAGACTAAACAAATTATGACTACAAAATATAACTAGTAATACTGTCTTTTGTGTTTTCAGCTTTCTATAGATACGATTTTAAAAATGTGAGTAAGTTTCTGATGCTAAGAATGTTATATGGAAGGTATAACATGCAATGGAAAATAAAATTATCAATAAAATTGATATATAACGGACAAATGAAATGGATGTATAATAATAATTAAAATGTGCAGTTCTCAATGTAATACTAACAAAAGAAGAATTCATATGAAATTTCTTATAGCAAAAGAAAGGTAGTAGTGGTGTGACACTTCAAAGCTGCTGGAAATATTAAATTAAATTGAAGAACAAAACACTTTAACAATTTTCTAAACTAATAAAAAATTTCCTGATGTTTTCATATAAGTAAAAAAGACAAAAAAATATTATGAGCAGTAGGAGCCATATTAGATAATAGAAAAATATTTTTAATATAACCAACGCATTGTTTGCATCAATGTATGAATTTTTGATATCCTCACTATGCTGTTTATTTCAGGCAAATCAAGTTGCGATTGGTGTGATGTGTTTAAATACTTTAATCAATTATGAGCTTCTAAATGAATCTTTTCACCTTGAAATATTTTGGGGATTACGCAAGCAAACTATAACTGAAACCAAAGAATATCAAAGTCGGAAGGGGTAAGTATATTCTAGATTATTATAACAGATTAGTGTACAGTGGAAAATGTAAGAGATGTTACAGTAAATCATAAAAAGTAAAATATTTTTATTAGTTATTTATCTACTTAAATGTATCTGATTGATACATATGGTGGACTTATTGCTCAAAATAAGGTCAAATCTGAGATTTTCTCAAGACAAAAGTATTTAAACATATATGTACGTAAAAGTAATAGTAACATTGTTTAGTTTTGATGACAAATTGCTGATTTTGGATGTATTAATATGTATATTTTGAAGTATATTACTGTAAATTAATCGTAAAATAGAAATTTATACATAAATATCATTTAATTATTACATATTTGAATGTAATGTGGAAATCTGGTTCATCTCGGCATTTACAAATCTATAATATTACCTGGGAATAACCAAGATTTTTTGATAAATTGACTTGATCCTACATAGGAGTCTGACAAGTGAGTAAACTGCTTCAAATCCTGATCTTGGTTGTTGAGACAAATGTTGCTTCGTACCTTTGGGATGAGTTATAAGATATCAGTAATTATTTGTAATAAAAGTAAATAGTCTTTATTAATGGATCTTACATGAAATTTATACTCTAAATACAAAAAAGAGGAGGAAGCCTAATGATTCTTTTTTTGAGATTTTAATGGTTATGTTGGTTTAGTAACTGTTAATAAAAAATGATCATCGTTTGATGAAACATATTGAGTTATCTCTTTTTCCATTCCAATAAACGATTTAGAAGAAAAAATAATGTCATTGACAAAAGAACTAGTTGCTTAGAGGTTAATGACTTTGCAGGCAGAAAAAGGTGATTAGTGTCAACAGGGTCCTTTTCAGACAGTCATAAGGGAATTCGTACAAATGAAATTCAATGGGGATTTTTACTGACGAATTCTCCCATTAGAGGGCGTACAGATCTAACATTTATTTTATTAATGAATTAAAAAACCATAAAATAAAATAATGTTACATTATCAAAAGCAGCACACATTTCACATAAATTTGTGGGGCAGAATTTATTTTTGTTAAGATGTTTTTTCTTATAGACTTTGTTCCCCTTACGTCTAATGCGGCTTTTAACTAGGCTATATTCCAACTCGTATTTATTTTAATTTTTACCTCTGTTCACAACAAAAAGGAAATTTTTCCATGGAGAAATATTTTGAATAACAGTTTATTAATATTTGAATAACAGTTTATTAATATTTTGAATAACAGTTTAGTAATTTTACAAAACTCCACTGTCTTCTTGGATTCGGTAAGACCGACACAGTGAGCGGTTTACACTTTCTGAGTTTAGCAAGTTCAGTATACGCATTGTGATAAGTGTTTGCATGTTTGCATTACAAATATTTAAACCACATGCATTAAGTCACATGCATTACTGAAAATTCTTGACTGTGAGTTTGTACCAAGAGTTTAGAGCTAAGACAAAATTAAATGAGAGCTTTCCTACATTGAATTCAAGATAATACAAATTTAAATTATTCATCCAATTATCTTGTTTTAAAACACACTTGTCTCATTCTTTATTCATCATGTTTGACATAATGTTTTAGAATAAATTAATATTTGTTAGGAAACTGATTTATGATCAGACAATTTGAATTTTAACAGTGGTATCTTTGAAGTATCATCAATGTCTGTAAAGGAAATCTATTGTTGGTACTGTGGTGATAAATTGTAAAAGTAAAGTCGATTTTCTAATGAGATAAATTTAAGCTATAACGTTGATTGCAGTACTCACAAAGTGAATGAAGAGCAGGAGGAACATAAATTTACAGGCAAGGTCAACTCTGTTGAAGAAAGTTCCGATAAAGAATTATTTTCCACGGCAAATACCTCCAACTCCAATGGAGAAAGTACTATATTGCAGTATAACAAAAGTTACGAAGAGTTGTGGAAGACCATATTGTCACAGGATGATGATTTTGAATTTGGAATTGTGAATATAGACAAAGATGAACTGAAAGTTCCCAGTTTTTTACGTTACGAAAATTTTCAGTAAGTATTTTGATTTAATTTTTTTCATTAAACTTTGTCTGAAAGTCGGTCTAGAACTATTATTTTTAAGGTAATTATGAGTTTTAAATATAGTGATAACTGCACAATAAGTAAGTGGCAATTGCAATAAAATACATGTTAATTTGTCATTGAATTCATTGTTCAACTCTATAAGCAAATGAAAAATTTAAATTTCTTCTCATTAGAAATCACCTTAATATTAAATATATTGCTATTGAGAATAGTCAAATTATAAATGGAAAAATTTATTAATTCAACCTCGTTAATTCTACATAGATAAACTCAAAATTTGTCCTTATGTGGCTATATTTGTCGTATTCATGTAGTCCAATCTTTACATAAAACAACAAAATCCGTCAAAATATATTTTACAATTACTTAAAAAAAGAATACTGATAAAAATAATCATTACTATATAAATATTTTAATTTGCTGACTAATTACATTAATTTTCAATTTCAATAAAATTATTTTTTACAAAAACATAAAGACATGCTTTTGCAGCAATACAAATTAAAAAATAAAAAATAATCTTTATTTATAAAAATTTTGATCAAGAGGGAAAGGATGTCGCCTATGAGAAAAAAATTAAGTTTAAGGTAAAAAAGGAGTGGGTGTTGGATATCAATTGTTGTAAATTTTTTTATCGCCAGCTATTTGTGAAGTTAGAGTCATTACAAAGTAAATGTAAATACCCCAAGCTTTTTTTTACATTAACTTTTAACTATGGACGTTACTTTTTTGTCCCATGTCCATGGACATGTGGTCTCACAGACCACTGCATTTCAAAGTCAAATTTATAAATAAATACTATTCAATTTATATAATTATTATTTTTATTATTTTCAGGAGATATTAAAGTCAAAGAATTTACATGTATTTAATCTATATTTATTTGTTTTCTTATATATATATATATATATATATATATATATATATATATATATATATATATATATATACATACATATATATATATATATATATATATATATACATATATATATATATATATACATACATATATATATTTATATATATATATATATATATATATATATATATATATATATATATATAAATATATATATATATATATATATATATATAAAACAGTTAAACATAAGAAAGCACTTTTCAGTCTAAAAAAATGTCAAAAAAATAGCTGAATTACCTTTAAATCTAAGATATAAAAACAACAAAAATACTCAATATGAAACACAAAAATTCTGACAATGATCCAATATGTGTTAAACTATTGGCAGTTCTGGCACAAGGACTTAAAACACTGTAGGGATATTACGTGTTTACAATTTGCACAAGTGTAGTTAGACTTCCTCTTTAGTTTTGCTGGACAGAGTCTGCACGTCTTTCAGTTTGATGATGACTTCACCTGAGTAGGACATTTTTTTGGGGGCCTATCGGCTCCTACAATTCGCATCAGAGTCATTTCCAATTCCTTTTGCAAACTTGAATATATAGGGCGTCTTTGTACATGTGGAAATACCAGAGATTGTGCTAATTTCTTTAGAAAATCTTCTCTTTCTAATTCTTTTCTCTGGTACTGAATATGTAGAATGCGAGTATTGGTTCCACACAAGTCAAGAACTCTGTAAATAATAACCAGAGACCACTTTTTGTTCATTGATTATTTGAGTAAATTAAACATTTCTTATCTGTTTCTTCCACTCCTCCTTTGTTGGAGTCGTAGTATTGAATTATCTCAGGTTTTTTTGGTGTGCTCGTTAATGGTGTTATTGTGATGCATTGAACAAAATCAAGACTACCGCTTTGTTTTTCTTTGGACATGTAAACACAGAGTTTTGTTTTTTCGTGAAACCAAATAAAGTAAAACCAAGTTTGTGAGTTTTTGGGGCTGGAACTTATTTGGTATCTGTAATTTTTCTTCATCGTCCTGACATATGTCAGTTTTCTCTTAGCCAGTTCATTTTCATGCTTGATACACGAGAACCAGCTGTATGCAGTTATTTTGCGATTGGTTCCTTGAGTCTTTCATCAAACAAAGAACGCTGGGATGGGGACGAGGAACTTTTTCTTTATCTGATGACAATCTAATCCCATCAGAATATTTACTGGAATAAACATACCCTTTGTAAAAATAAAAGGTCTTGGTGTCACACAACGCATGTACTATTAGTCCATATTTTCTTAGTCCCTTCGGGATATATCAGATCATATGGCTTCTACCGAGAAACTTCATTAGCATCTCGTCAGCAGTGACTTGATATAATTTTTGAGAATTAACAAACTTTTCCAAAATAGAAGAAATTGCTGTCAGCTTATCATTCTTTTGTCTCTGTGCACGATCCGCTGGATTGTCAAAATAGACATTGTAGTAGAATCAAAAATCTGGTCTCAGAAATTCAGCACCTGAATGTTTCACAGCCTGTACAATTTGTAGCTAATATAACTTGTGTTTTCATGATTTGATTTCAAAATAGTATAATATCCCAAAAAGGTCCCATCATATCCAAATCTTTTACTTGAAAATTAGGAAAACAGTTAGGAAAACAGTAAAATGGTATTGAAAATTAACTTTCGAATTGCTTCTCAATACTGCCGTTGTAAATGCTTTTGTATAAACACACAACTAAAAAAAATCTCAATGGTGCAGTTTAGAAGAGCATTAGTTAACCATCTTTTGTCAACAAACAAAGAACACCAGTCTGGCCTGATTGAAACACAACTAAAACATCAGCTCTCATGGAAACAAGGAAATGCTAATTTGTCTTGGCTGTTGCAAGAACAATGTAAAGACTTTGCGCAGGCAAGGAGTACACAGAGTTTTTGCCCCTAGCGTTCTAAGAATTTAGAAAAGTTACGGTGACTCATTATTGCGGATCATGTAGCATGTTCAAATCTATTGAAAACGTGGCCGCCAGTGCACTAGTTAAGTGAAAATTACTACAAATTTGAATAATTTATTTAAAGCACTGTGTTTTTTAGGTCACCATCTTTGAATGAAGAAATAAGTGGAGAGGAATATTCAGGTGCGTGTAAATGTTTTGGTATCTTTTTAGTTTTTTTTACTGTGACTCATGTAGTCATAATTAAAAAGGTTATTCTCATACTCCAAACTAAAATTGATTACAAAAAATGTTTTTAACATAGTTACTTCTTATTTAAACTTATTTATGTTTGCCAATATTTCTAGATTTTGTGTGTAGTTCGGAAAGTACGAGTGAGGAAGAGGAGGTTTTAGAGTCATACGATGCAAACGATATACCAACATTTTCAGGGAGAGGAAATGCATTTGTTATTGAGCTTTTTGCAATACACGAGGACTTTGATGAACGGTAATTTTTTTTTAAATTGTTGTGACAGCTCTGTAAATTCAAAGGCATTGAATTATTTCTACTAATAGTTACTTTTAAGCAATTTGTAGTACCTAACTACCCTAATTTGTAGTACTAAAATTGATGAAACACATTTATGTTGACAATAGATTCTATGCTTTCTGCCTATAATGATTCAAATTTAGACAATAGAACTTTGTGCGATAGATTATAAGAAATGTGCGAGGGAAGCTGAAAGTTCAACCGGCTCGGGCTGAGGTACTTTGAAGTATGAAAATTTTCTCTCGTCTTATGTTTACATTAGAGTGGATTGAAAAAATCATGGCCTGGATACAAAACTATATGCCAAAACATCGGACATTTCTTTCAAGATGTGTTTCAGTGTTTCTTATATTCATTTGTAGTTTCAGTGCTTAAAATTAGTTAAACTTATAAAAAAGTCAGACATGGCAATGTTCTGGTTCAATTACTAAAAGTGTAATGGTCTTAATGAACTATAACTTTCTTTGTTTGCTGATAATAAGATGAACAGAGGTGAACATTGAGAGGATCGGAAAATGCATGATTCTTAGGAATGTTTTTACTTGAAAAATTAATTCAATATTTTCGATTATTCATAGTTTATTCTCATATATTTCAAGAATATAAACATATGTATAATATATAAAATATCATTATAAATTGAAATTGTTCATTTACATTATAATTCATTTATAATCATTATACGAACACACCATCTGAAAGAATTCCATAATTGGCCTATAATCCTTTCATTGGAAACAAAAAACAACAATTTTCTTAATTTGAATAATATCTGTTTATTGATGAACTAATAAGGTAAGAGAAAAATAAAGAGTAAAATGAATCGGTTAGTGTTTTTTAATTTTGTATGCCAATTCCAAAAAGGTTTTGAGAAAAATATGAGCAATTTGTAGCTATTTACTTGACTTTAAAACATGTATAGCTTAGTTTGCAATATCAGTTCCATAAAGAAAAAGCCCTTCTACTTCTTCGAAAAAATAATTTTTAACAATTACTTTGATCCTATGTGTAGTACAAGCCTCCTAGGTAGACATTTCTTGTTGATTTCTTGCATGTCATTATTATAAATGAATATTTTGCCTAGCTGGCCAATATTTATTTTCATGACATTCCCAAATTTTTGAAATTAAGGTATCCAGGGACATAGGGACTGATTCATTCTTTTAAAGTCAACAAGTGATTGAATCACTAAATTGTGAACGATTTAGTCTTTTTCGTCAATACTACTCACCAGAACTTATTCACAATTATTTGATTGGATCACTCGAATTAGACGTTACATACTACTGAAGAACTGACACGCCCGGTCGCGACTTATAATTGATATTTTGATTTCGATTATGTTCACGGGTTATTTTTCCTTAGGTAACATTTTGTTAGGCGACGGGCAGACCAAATATCGAGCCAGTCATAAGGCGGCCACATTTACTTTGATAAATTGGACACTGTACCTAAATAAGCATTAAGTAGGTATTACAAATAATTTACTTTTGGCAAGCGGGTCCGGTTATATTAAGTCTATGACTATAACAGATTAATAATTGAACTAATGTATACATTTTTTAAAAATATTAATTTATATACATATCTATTCTTCACAACGTAGGAGTGCTGTACTGTGGACCGTATTTATACAGTGGCGGATTTACCAGCAGGCTGAGTGGGCTGAAGTCTAGGGCGGCGGCGGATAAATAAAAAAATACCTACTTAAATGTTATTAGGTTTCACTGCTTAATTTGTCAAAGTGGGGTATTGGACGTTTGTCAATCTGCTAATACTTTTTTATACTACGTATTTGCGGTGCGGTAACGAATGACATGACCATTCGCTGAGTGTCTGGCCGAAATGACGTCGCGGGCGCACGAGCACAAGGCGCGGGCGGGTTGTCGCAGGGGGCTCTTTTGTGCATAGAGTCAGAACTTATGAACAATATTTCATACGACGATTTAATTGACGATTTTGTGAATATAAAATCGCGCAAAAAGGTAATTTAAAACTTTTATATTTTAATTGATTTTATTATCATCATCAAGCCTATTCTTAATACATAATTTAAAAGGAATATTGTTTTAAACTGTAAGTCCAATAAAAATATATAACATTTTTTAGTTTTTTAATTATAAAATTTGACATTTTCTTCCACCTTATTTTCTCCGTTAGAAATCCAGAGATCACAAGGGGCGGCAAAATTTGAACAGCCTACTGGCGGCAAATGTGTTTATCCGCCACTGTATTTATATTATAATGGTACATTTGTCTGTTTATAGAAATTATAGTTCAATAACAATTAGTTTACAGTAATTCACATATTGGAATAATCATATCCACTTAAGTAATTAAACTTGTAATTTTTACCAAATGGAATAAAGTGTTTAGTGTTATTTTTAATAGACTTTGGAAAGTTAATTGTTTACTTTTTCTTGGTGCTAGAATACAGTTTTGGAATTAATGAAGTCGAAAGCATTTTCCTGCCATTAATATGTTTCTTTAGTAAATTCAACATTTTAAACAGTAAATATAGGTAAGTCACAAAAATACTAGGGATGCCAAAATATACGTATATAAAAATTAACAAAACAAAAAAAATATCATTAAACGATTATCCCATCACCTTTATCACCCAATATCTACATTTTTTATAGATATTGGTCATCAATATTGGTTTTACATCAATATCAATGTCAAAATACATCATACATTATAAAAACCGCAATAAATTTTAGTCTGTAAACTTTCTCTGTAATGAAAAAGCGGTCATAGTTCACAGTTTACACGGTACCTATGTATGCTTATTAATCATTGAGATGATCAATTAATAATCCAAAAAATCCTAAAAGTGTTCATTTATATTACAAATAGTAAAAATTGTTGACATATTTTAAACATACGCTTAAAAAAAACCCCGCCATCAAATTATTCATCTCAATAATTACAAATAGATTATTGCTATTTCAAGGAACAATAAATATTTACGGTACAAAAGTGAATGGTAACTGGTGACTGGGCATGACACGGCGATACGGTCGGTCCCCATAACACGAGCTGTAAAATGAACGGGTCATGAGGACCCAATCACTTTCGATATCATTCACGAATCGTTACAATCACGAAATTCGATTGATTTGCTATGGGCAAAATTCATATGTCATACATCACCAGGTCAAATTGTCGTTGTGGGTACCTAGATCTCTGCCGGAGATTCTTTCTCTGCTCTGCTTTTACCATACTGCTACTGGAGACAGCCTTAGTGGAACTGCTTGAGACTGAGTGTCATTTTTTATTTGTGTATATATGGGGGGAATTTGCCTTAATCACCATACTTGGCAGGCAGAGTGGTAATTGTAATAGTACTTACTATTGCAATTACCAATTGTTGCTGCCTGTCCTTTGATTTATTACCAGTCTCATTGGAGGCTTTATCGCATTCAGTATTCTTATATGGGTTCCTGTGAAACATCTGTTTCAAAAGTCTTGAAGCACATTTTCCATCATTTATATATTCTTTCAGATAATAACTCATTTTCCACATGTGTTTACTAGTAAAAATCTACTTTAAAATTGATCTTACAGCAAGTTAAAACTATGCAAAGAAACTATTTGATTATTCTATTCATATACTAATAAAAATATAAAAAATTGCAAAGTGTAATAAACTTATTGTAAAAATCGAAGGACCGAACATGAAGATTTTCTCTCCACATGGCAAAAGGCCGCATAAAACAGTATGGTTTCTCGAATTCATAACTTGGAACAAGTTGGGAATTTTTGCATAAAATAGATGGGATATTTTTCGATAGTATTCTTATAAATTAAAGCAAAAAAATCAATTCTTTTGAGCATTTGAATTCAGGCTTCCCTCTTTAAGATAATTCATAGAACCAGATTGTTCCATAAATTTATTTCCTTTTTGAACAGAAAAGGACTATACAATTATATTTGAATATGATCTTATTACCTTTCTTTATACTTCTAGAAGCCTCATAACACATTATTCTATAAACTTGTGTTTTGTTGATAAAATATTATTTTCACTTTGAATATATATCATTTATATTTTATTTTATTTATATCATTTATTGAATAAAATCTTTACCATAGTGGGAATTTTTTATTAAAACAAAATAAACAATAATCCGGATGTACAATATTTAGAGAATATAAAGATGAAGTAAAGCATCTCAATCAAACGATAATAATTGAATTCTGATGACGAAAGACACTTGAAACCATGCATTATTCTGATGAAAAATCAATGCCTGGTCCGTTTGCAAATTCTGGCAGTGCTTTGGTAATTGCATTAATTTCCAGTAACTAGTCTCTTCAAAAAAGATTTATTTTAAGGCTGCTGAAGAAGCAATTGTATGTGGAAACATGTACAATTATATTTCGCTCTATCTAGTCATGAACATGAAGAACTGATACATCAAAATGATTGTCGTTATTAGTGTTGCCAGATATCCAGATTTTCATTGAAGACCTTGATTTTTAGGGGTATTAAGGACTGTCCTGTGTAAAACTAATATTAAATGCCAAATGTCTCTATTTTTTGACACTACTGACAATTAAAAATTTACCGCATACTAAAGACAATAATATCTGGCAAGTAGAGTGTACGAAAGCCCCTAAAGCGAGTTTCTGAACTTTATAATGTTGCAATATTTTTAGTAATTACAGTATATTGAGAAACTCAATATACTGTAAATATTGCAGATATTACATGATATAATTAAAAATTAGATGGAATATATAAAAAATTGTTTAATGTCCGAAGTTTATTTTAGTATTAAAATTATACCACTGATTGTTGATTATGGATGTTAAAATAATGTTTAAAAATTTTGTTTTAATGATGCTATAGTAAGTACCTGATTGATAGCTCTCAAGTATTATGGAGTAATCGAATATAATCGTATTGGGACGAGTATGATTGTGTCGAATATGATTATACTCCAATTGTAAAATAAATATTTTTGTTCAAT
Organism: Druceiella hillmani; assembly: GCA_039881145.1. Classification (NCBI taxonomy): domain Eukaryota; kingdom Metazoa; phylum Arthropoda; class Insecta; order Lepidoptera; family Hepialidae; genus Druceiella; species Druceiella hillmani. The sequence goes on along the minus strand of JAYKKI010000026.1, from coordinate 12,023,422 downwards.
GAATGAGGCTTAATTTCATATACACTGAAATTTTTAATCTTTTGTAGGATTTTTTAAACACCAATCCCCCCCATTTTCTACAAATTGGATCTGACAACAGCCATAGCTCAACTTTGTCAGATAATTATTTTTAAAGCGATTGGTGAATTTTTAAAGCGCTAGTTCTTCGTAAACAGTATATTGTGGGTTTTCCACAACCATCCGTGTTTGTAGAGAATGGGTGGTAATCATGTTCATCTTCTAAACTAAAATTACGACTCAGAACTCTTAATCTAACTGTGAATTCTCCGGACCCTTGTACCACCATTCCTGTAAACTACACAAATCTTATTTGCTGTATCATTAGTTGTATTCTTAAGTTTATCAAGCAGAACTAATGGAAAAAATGAGATATTTTTCATGGGCTAAACCTAACTTCACACTGTTGCAAGGCCTGCAGAGTTTTAAATGAGTAATAGAAATTAAATTAGTGTCCTTGTTACATTTGTGATATTTACAAACAATTTAATTTATAAACATACTGCTTAATTATATTGAAGATTCACATGTGCAAGCTACTCTCAAATGAAAATGATGGTTAATATTTATTTAGTTTCCTATCAGCTTTAGAGTTTTTTATTTTCAGTAATGTAGGAAGTGTGTTAATAGAATCTTATTCTCTTTAGCTGTATTGAGTATAGGTGTAAACTTCTTTGCAATGTATAATTTTAATAGCCATAACACTTAAAATAATAATCTGAGTTTAGCAGTTACGCAATAGATTAACTTAGTAAGATTTTTTAGATATTTTTTTTCATCAAACATTTTTGAAAGGAATTGCAAATTTTTTTTGGCGTACTCAAAATATTTTTAGTGTGACTGAAACAAAATTATTTGCTTTTATATCTGGTAGATACTGATAACTACTGATAGTTTTTTTTCAATCAGTAATTTGCAAATTATATACTTTACTTATAGTACTAGATACTGATAGTTTTTTTCAATCAGTAATTTTCAAATTATATACTTTACTTACAGTACTAGATACTGATAGTTTTTTTCAATCAGTAATTTTCAAATTATATACTTTACTTACAGTACTAGATACTGATAGTTTTTTTCAATAAGTAATTTGCAAATTATATACTTTACTTATAGTACTAGATACTGATAGTTTTTTTCAATCAGTAATTTGCAAATTATATACTTTACTTATAGTACTAGATACTGATAGTTTTTTTCAATCAGTAATTTGAAAATTATACACTTTACTTATAGTACTAGATACTGATAGTTTTTTTCAATCAGTAATTTGAAAATTATACACTTTACGTATAGTACTAGATACTGATAGTTTTTTTCAATCAGTAATTTGCAAATTATATACTTTACTTATAGTACTAGATACTGATAGTTTTTTTCAATCAGTAATTTGAAAATTATACACTTTACTTATAGTACTAGATACTGATAGTTTTTTTCAATCAGTAATTTGAAAATTATACACTTTACGTATAGTACTAGATACTGATAGTTTTTTTCAATCAGTAATTTGCAAATTATATACTTTACTTATAGTACTAGATACTGATAGTTTTTTCCAATCAGTAATTTTCAAATTATATACTTTACTTACAGTACTAGATACTGATAGTTTTTTTCAATAAGTAATTTGCAAATTATATACTTTACTTATAGTACTAGATACTGATAGTTTTTTTCAATCAGTAATTTGCAAATTATATACTTTACGTATAGTACTAGATACTGATAGTTTTTTTCAATCAGTAATTTGCAAATTATATACTTTACTTATAGTACTAGATACTGATAGTTTTTTTCAATCAGTAATTTGCAAATTATATACTTTACTTATAGCACTAGATACTGATAGTTTTTTTCAATCAGTAATTTGCAAATTATACACTTTACTTATAGTACTAGATACTGAAAGTTTTTTTCAATCAGTAATTTGCAAATTATATACTTTACTTATAGTACTAGATACTGATAGTTTTTTTCAATCAGTAATTTGCAAATTATACACTTTACTTATAGTACTAGATACTGATAGTTTTTTTCAATCAGTAATTTGCAAATTATATACTTTACTTATAGTACTAGATACTGATAGTTTTTTTTCAATCAGTAATTTGCAAATTATATACTTTACTTATAGTACTAGATACTGATAGTTTTTTTCAATCAGTAATTTGCAAATTATATACTTTACTTATAGTACTAGACACTGATAGTTTTTTTCAATCAGTAATTTGCAAATTATACACTTTACGTATAGTACTAGATACTGATAGTTTTTTTCAATCAGTAATTTGCAAATTATATACTTTACTTATAGTACTAGATACTGATAGTTTTTTTCAATCAGTAATTTGCAAATTATATACTTTACTTATAGTACTAGATACTGATAGTTTTTTTCAATCAGTAATTTTAAAATTATACACTTTACTTATAGTACTAGATACTGATAGTTTTTTTCAATCAGTAATTTGAAAATTATACACTTTACGTATAGTACTAGATACTGATAGTTTTTTTCAATCAGTAATTTGCAAATTATATACTTTACTTATAGTACTAGATACTGATAGTTTTTTTCAATCAGTAGTTTGCAAATTATATAGTTTACTTGATCATGAATTTGTAGACTTTTAGGAAAACTCCTATTTATACTTTCTTGCTGCAGACCAGCCATTGCTTAATATAAGTGTATAGTTGCATTGAACATGTTATAAATGCGTGAAATATTGTTCTTTGCCACTTGTAATTATTTGTTATGTACTGATGAAAAAGTTCCAAAACGAATTAATCTTATTGCTAGTTTATAATATTATTTACAGATATGGTTTCGATATATTGGAAGTGGCCTTTGAAATTTATCCTAAATTAGATTATTGTATACTGGCTTTACCCACTTCTCACACAGTCTATCCACTCTTAGAGCATTTCACGGTTAGTTATTTAATTTTATGTACTTTTTCAAAAATTTAACGAAGCAGGAATATCATAAATGTGTTGCTAACAGATTAATTTTCAAAACTGACTATAAAGTATTTATTGTATAGTAAGTTTTATTATCAACAATGAAATAGGCTATGAAGAATAGCAATATAAATATATTTGCGTATTCTTAAAGGAAATTACCTACATACTTTTATTGTATATGATTCATTTCAAAATTTAGAATAAATTTCCATAACAATCGTATTGTATTTAATGCATCAATATGGAATAAAGCTTTTTAAAAATTGAAGAAAGATGAACTTGTTGACATTATTCTTCTTAATCTGATTTTTGTTTTAAATATTTTTTTAATAATTGCTAATATTTAAAATTGTATGTAGTTAAATTGTATTGCAGTTTGTCAGCCCACGAGCATGTCAGTGTAAATTTGTTTCCCAAGCTTTGTACATTGCACATCGTAATTCTGTTTGTGGGTAAGTTGATTATACAAATATTAATGTTAATATATTTTACTGATTTTTACTCACTTGCATAAGGTTATCAGGTTACTTGGTTATCAGTAATGCAATATTGGCAGAAATACAGGCAACTTTAGTTCTTGTCTTGAAAATTGTTTAATGTACACATATGTTGATTTATCTAAATTCTAAATTTATAGGTTTATCTAAATTCTAATTTTATACCCAGCATTTTTGTAACATTCGTAACAAATTACAATTTCAATACACTCTTTAACGTATATATCAAAATACAAGTCGTAGTATTTCAAGTAATGTATATTACAAAGAACCGAACATTTTTTTGTCCATTAAATATCAATTAAGGATTAATGTTATTTGTCACTTAGCAGTCCTGAAGTGTAAAGGAAAGATTTTTGATGCATTTATAAAGCAAGTATTGTATAAATGTCAAGTTTCTAAGAAATTATATTTGAAAAAATGTTTAGCATTTATGAGTTCAGACATGCCACAAATATTAATAAAATAGTCAATAGTGAGCATTTTTATATAAATAAACCAAGTTTGCCCCATCTAGTGTAAAAAGTGGATTTTTTTCTTTGCTCAGGGAAAGACGCTTGAGAATACCAATTTACTTTGTTAAGTACATGTCTAGATGTTTGGCACTATTTGTATGAAGATTTCTTCTATAGTAATAGTACTTCTATAATAGTATACAGATTGTAGAACACATTCTTCCAAAGAGAGTTTTAGGTACTAATTATTTATTTGCATTTTGAATGGTTTTCTTTTAGACCTGGAAGAAGAATTAAAGAATTTAAAAACAAATAATAATATATACTAGTCAAAGGGTGATATATTATTACAAATATCGAATGATATTCTCAATTTCAAAACAGGAAATTCATATGATTCTTAATTTATTATATACACATGATATGGTTGATAAAAAGTCTAGAGGCGGCAGAAATGTTATTAAACTAAATTTTACTAACAATTGTAACGAATCTATGAGCAGGGTAAACAAGGTTTATCTGTGCATTTCCTATTTTGATATTAAGAGAAAAACTAAAATAAGGATGGACAAAACCGATGGTCTTGTTTCTATTAAATTATGCTCTATTCAGCATTAGTAATTTATAGGAACAATTAAATGAAACTATGTGATGTAGTATTATTTCTACTTTCTTTAATTTCTTTACCACGACCTAGCGTTTGTTGTATTACAACATCTTCAGGTGGGATATTAGCAAAGATCTTTGCTAATATCCCACCTGAACAACGAAACCTAAGTCGTGGTAAAGAAATTAAAGAAAGTAGAAATAATACTACATCACATAGTTTCATTTAATTGTGAATAATGAATTTCTACAAAATTAACGCCAAATGTATTCAAATTTATAGGAAGTTAAAAACAAATCTACATACAACTTAAATAAATTTCTAGAAATAATAGCTGGGATGTGGATACCATTTAAGAAGTAAATGATTTCGATTTAGAAGAAACTGTTATCCAAATTCAACAGATAATAAGACTACAAAAATTTATCTACCGGGTAGATTGTTTGGAAATTTAAAGCAAGAAAAGTTTTATAAAATTTGTAGGCCCAAAGAAAAATTAAGTGAAATGGCATATATATATGTATATATATATATATATACGTATATATATATATATATATTTACATATATATATATATATATATATATATATATATATATATATATGACTGTTTACACAATATATATACATATATATTGCTTACACACTCACGGTCAACTATTATTGTCTGTTATTATGTAATGCTTTTGAAATTAAGTACCCCAGCTAGTTCTTGAAGAAAATAATCTAAATATATAATGAAACTGTAACAGAGTGAATTCTGTATATACAAAATAATTTAAAAAGAGTGATTGATTTAGCTTATAGAAAGATAATGGAAGCTAGAAAACATATTTTTAGAATTGTTGTTTGTATGACTGTTTGTTTGTTAATTTGTTCTTCAATCATGTGAAATCCACTGGGCGGATTTTGATGAAATTTAATTTTGTAATATTTTGTATCCTTGAGCGACATGGAATACTTTTTATCTGGAATTTGCATATTTTTCAAAGAAACCCTGACATATTATGATATTGGTACCGTCAGCATTTTTAGTAAACTTTATACTTGTAGATATATTACGATATGGTACTGCCAGCGCCATCTATTAATATTTTTAGTAAACTTTATGCTCATAGAGATCTGAGCAAAAAAAATTTAAAAAAGATGAAAAGATTTTTAACAACTTTTCTTATTTTAAATTCCACATGAACGAAGTCACGGGACACAGCCATTATTTTATAAATAACTAATATAGAAACAAATTACTGGCATCGATGGTTACTCCGTTATAAATCTCAGGTTATCAAATTAGAATATAAAAAAGTTTTCAAAATTTTAAAAAGTAAATTCTTTTTCTTCTCACATTAATTAACTTTGGCGCCATTCTTGAATATTATATTGTTAATATACACATTATCATTATAAATTTTAAAATAAATATGGGTCAAAATAAAAGTTGTGATACAACAATGCAAAAAGTAATAATTAATTTTTACCAATGTAAATGTCCATATGCAATATAGCAGATCATCTAAATTGTATCAAAAATATGGTTTATAACGTAGTGCAATATTTAGAAATTCATAATATAACTAAGTGATTCTAGAATGACAATACTAAGAGAAATAAACCCGCAAGAAGATTGTAGGCGACCACTAGTAGAGGAAAGTTCTTGAGAAGAGTTACTTGAAAAGTTCCATCCCATTCCAAATTTGAGTCTGTGAAAAAATGAAGTCATTCTTGATCAACGTCAATACGAAGAAACATTACAGGACACCATCGTCCTTTATGCTGAAAACACTCTTTCTATGATATGGATGCTTCAACATAATAACGACTGAAAACATACAGCAGTCCTTTAAAACTTTACACACAAAGGAATCTGTGGCGGTATTAGATGGGCCTGTAAATACCCAGATATAAACCCTATTTGTAGCATGGTGGTATTTTCTTAAAATGGTGTGGGAGATAATTACTGAATCAATGATATTCTTGACAAAAAAGGCTGTAATTATGTATTGAAAAGCTATGCTATTCCTTCTGGGAAGCAACTGATTGGTCTGGGGTTTCTCTCTTAACAAGATAATGATCTCAAACACACCTCTATACTCTGCATTAATAATATCTAATAAACCATAAAAACCTTTAATTTACGAAATGGCCCTTTAATCTCCTAATCTTAATTCCATTGAGCTATTAGTCACAAACTGAACTGCAAAGTAAAGGAAGTGAATGTCACTTCTTCAGAACATCTTTGGGAGATACTTCATTTACCGTGGAATAATATTCCAAACCTTGTGAAAAAACTAGTTAAACGAATGTCATGTTTAGTCAAGAAAGTTACATATCGCAAAGAATAAAACATTGTCAAGTATAATCAGTGATCAAGTATAATCAAAAGTTTTTTACCAGGGTTTTGATTAGTTTTTTTGTAATTAAAAACTATGATTTATTTTTTAATATGCTAGGTATTTTTTGGTTTTATTAATCTTCTCCTGTTTCACATTTGTCCGCAAACTTTTCGCCAGTAGGGCATATCAGTGGCGCACAGTGTATATAAGCAATTACACGTTGTTTGTTCTGAACATATGACATATATATATAAATCACATATTTACAAATATTTGAATATATTTAATTTATGGTATTCAAACAAAGTCCACAATTATGATCTGTGGTCCGAAGGCACAAACCTCACGCTACCCGTCCTTGCAATTTTAAATGAAAACTATAAACTTCATTGTACTTAACAACCTTATTTGTATATAATTATAAGCAAATTCAAGATGCAAAAGTTTTCTATGGGAAACTAAAATTGATTAGCTAATTAATTTTAGTTTCCGACTATATTCGGGATGAACCAATCCCATGTATTATTGCGAGCGCATCACACCTGTGCCATCATTCACTGATTATCTGTCATTCCAGGTAAACTAACTAAAAATAGACCTTTTCCATTTTTTGAATGCGTCTATTATATTTGGCAGCGAATTTAATTCATTGAATTAGTCATTGTTTTCAGTTGGATTTTATTTCATTAGTTTATTATTGTGAATGTTAATTTTCCTTGTGACAGGAAAGGTGCTCTATGATTGTTCCTTAAATTGTCATTTAAGTGAAATTCCAATTTATATTTTATTGATAAATGAAATGAAAAAAAAAATTAGAATGAAAAATATAAGTGAGAATAATAGGCCAAAGAAAATTCTGAAACTACACATTCCTAAAAAATATATTGCGGTTAACTGCCTGTTGTATTTGGAATAAATGTGTTGAACTTGGTGCTAACTTTTCTTTTTTCTTTCTGCAAATGAAAGAATTTTCTTAAATAATAATGTGCTTAATAAAAATGTTCAGTTTGTGACGATTTTAACAAAAAAAATTGATTTTAAGTGCTTTTAGTATGAGGAGAGGTCTATGAAACATAAAATTTATAACCTTTCTTAGTACAATAACTTTGGCTATTTAAACATTAGCTTATTTAAACATTTTTTTTTGTTAAGTTCGTGTTTGTATTTGTGTATTCAGTGTCACTAAGAATTGTAATTAAGTTGAAAAAATTTTAACAAGCAGTTTATTGCAAAAAAGCAGTGTGTATGGGAAATATGTTGGAAATAAATTTTTTATTATGGAATAATGGCAAACGAAAATAATTTTTATTAAATATATTGTTTTTAATGTATATTTTTTCATTAAATAACCAACAAACAATGAAATATCCATTGATGACAAATTACATTGTTTTTCAATTGAAGTAATTTGACAAATTCTTATAAATAGCATTATACCAGGATAATTCGAGAAACAGTTGATAACATATTAATGCAAAGCATGCATATATTAATCTTCAATGTGTTTGTTTAGTTCATAATTTAAAAGATTGGCAAGAATTAGATATTATATATATATATATATATATATATATATATATATATATAAATTCTGCCACCTTCCACTTCATAAGGGTGAAATTTTAACAAAACATTACATTTGTACCTTTTTAAAATTCCATTAAAAATAATGTTGATTTAATAAAACTATTTTGTGTACATCAGTGTATTTTATAAAATAAGTCATTTTATATGTGCAGACAGAAAACTCTGTCGCTATTTGAATGTGAGATCTTTGCCTGTTACCAATTAGATTTAAGGGCATAAGACCTTTTTGGATTCGATTTCGTAGCACCAGTATGATATTTTTGCAGTAATTTTTTTATTCATTATCTTTTCTTTAAAAAAAGTAATATATCACTCAGAAATAACTTAGTGATGTATTATTTTTTACTTGAGATATATTATTTTAGGAAATTGTTAACAAACAATTTAGAATTTTCGTTGCGGTCCCTAAATTCTCACAAAATTTGAGATTATGATGTTGGATTTTATATGTGTATGTTCTGTATTAATAAATTAATATTATTATAAAATTAAGTAGAAACTGTTTACTGTAAGGTTTCAATTTACTCATAAGTGATTAACAAATCAGTCAGTTCTTAAATCAGTATAATAGTAATAATATAAAACGAAATATAACGGTATGATAAAATTTATGATATAACATATAAAAGATACAGTTTTTTAAATAACAAACTGTCTCGTGGGAATTTACGGAAGTTTAAAGTTTATAAAAACTAGATACCTAAACAAACTTTTATAAATTGTACAAGAATTTAATGTTTTACTGTTAGAAATCGAAATAATAAAGTGGTGGAATTGCATATCATTTTGAAATTTAACATTCACAAACGGGCTTAAAGATGAAAAATAGTAAATATGACCCTTTATTAACATAAGTGTAAAACTGTAGAAACTGCGAGATGGATGGATGGACATACGTGAAGAAATTACAACGTTTCGCAGCTTGAAATTTATAGGTTATCTGCTGGCTAGAGAATATTTTTATAATGTTCGTTCATTATAACGTAATTTTATACTCGTAATTTTGTCTGGCAATCATGCTATTCTCCCAAAGTAAATAAAATAATTCCAAAACAAGCTGAATCAAATGATTCCAAAACAACCCAAAACTCACACATTGAGACTTTTTTTAGAACATTTTAAATATTTGTCGGCCAGGAGGTTCTCTTAATATTAACTTTTTCTTATGAATAAAAATTAATTCGTTTTTACCATTGAGTTTGTAAATACTGTTTTCTGTGTTTACAAATGTAGTAAAAGTAAAAAAATATTATACAATTTTTTGATTATATCCTAGGACACAGGAAAAAAAAACTCCATGCACTAAAGGGAAATATTTAAATTTATATTTCACACTAGATTAGTAAATTAATTATTCACATAATTCATGCCAACATATTGAGGAAATAATATTGAAGAAAATTTAATAAAAAGCAATCTATGATAGAAATACATCATAATTACAGACAATTACTCCTACTGCATGTATCAGTCTTCAATTACAGAAAATATTTTATAGGTCTTGGCTATTATACCATGAAATATTTACAGATAATCTGATATTTGGATTTGCAAAGAACCTACCACTTTTCTAAAATAAAGAATGAATTCTCTGAAACTTCCAGGAGTAATATGTATAAAAGCTGGTAGTAAATAAAAAAAGTGTTGGAGGAAAAAAAATAAATGGTTTTTAATTTGCCTTTGAAGAATTCTGTGTTTTGTTTTTTGATTTGTCTATTGGAAAGATTCCAATACAAAATTCGGTTCTGCCAGTGGATACGATGATTGGAAACTTAACACTTTTGGAGCATCAGAATAACTCTGAACACAAACATTCTATGATGACTTACTTTGTGCGAAATAAATTTTTTGTGGAGTAAGAATGAATTGCTATCTCAGAATAAAAGTAAACCATTGAGAAAAGGTATTAAAAAAGACTGCCGCAATTGTAAATTTCTTGGCATTGAGAGACATTTTTTTTCTTGAAGACAACATAACTCTTGGTTCTTCTAATAGGATATATGGAGTTATCAAGTAATTTTGATCCATTTCTTGCAGATATTTTTACAAATGTAAAGAGGATCTTCGTATGCATACCACTTGTAATGCAAATGGAAGAATATGATAACCAGTTGCAATGGAGAATGTCCTTCCTTCAAAATTTAAAAGATTATAAGATGAACTAAGAAATACAATATTTCAAGAAAGATGAGTAGTTTTTCTTGGTGATATGCATAGAAAGAAATACGATTAGAGAAATTGATTTTGAAAAAGTAATTGATGATTTTGTGAATCGAAAGTTGATAAAGTACCTCTGATATTACTATAACTGTTTCTAAATATGTTTGAAATGTTAAAAATAAGTTTGTTTTTATAACTATTGTTTTCTTCCTCGTGATAATCTATAGTAGTTTAGGAAATACTCTCTTTTGGAGGATCCCATATCCAAAAGTGCCATGGATTCCCTCCTGAGTTAAGACGGCTCTGGTCACCGCTGCTATTATATTAGATTTGCAACTAATAAACCTGCCACATTTTCCCAGTTATTTTTGTAATGTTACAGAAAGTTTCAAATAACTCTGGTAGCACATATATAGAGACAACAGTGTTTGATTTTATTTTCAGTTAAGAACTGAGTTGCAGGAAGTAAAAGACAAATAACGCATTTAAATTTCACAATGAAAAGGAGAGCTATACAGTGTTCTTATGTTACGAATTCTGATAAGGGCGAGACACAAGTAAAGTAACAATCAATATATGTATGATAATGCGTACTCTCTTTTGACACAGCCAAGCATTGCTTGCAAAGATCCGAAGGATGAAGTTTTGATTTCTCCCATAATTCTCATCAAGAGCAACCTCTAATAATTCTCATGCGGAGTGATCTCCTACATTAAATTTGGAAAAATGGAAAAGCTTTAAGCTTAATACTCCATGCTTCAGAGAAGCAAAGGAAATATTCAGTTTTGGTTACCACATGCGCTAACAGTGATGATCTCAGATGGTGGGCTCATTAGCTTTGAACTTAATTTTTTCTTCTTGACTTTCACGTGTATGGTGTGTAACAATGTTGCCGATACTGATGGTAAAAAAATGTGTGTCATAATGTATCGATTTAATCAATAATGAAAATTGAGATACAATAAATCGTATTAAAAGAATTACAAATATATAATTTGAAAAATATATTTTTAATGTATGTGTATGTGAGCATGTGAGTGTTTTTGAAGGAGTGAGGGTGAGTGCGAATGCTTTGTATACAACATGTTATGCACAAATTTGTTCATTGGGTTGCTTTGTATTGTAAATTGCAACAAATTTTAGTAATGTATTGTTACTTACCTTAGACAAATAACAAATTTTCTCTTCTTTTAATACATCAGCTTTTGGTAAAAATTGTAATAAATTAAATTATGATAAACCATAGGTAAAAATTATTATTTTTACTTCTAAAAGTTGATGTATTTCCCTAAAACACGCTCTTGACATCTGAAAGTACAGGTAAAATTTAATTTCAACTGAATTATTTCTCAACACAGATTATGGTTTTTCCCGAATTTATTTCCATATTTATTTGATATGATTTTTGTTATTTTTATTAATTTTTCATATTATTTACAGCTCTTGTTTTGTTTAACTGTATTAAAAACAAGAGTATTTATTCATCTGAATCTGATGATGTTCAAACTTTCGGTAATTATGAAAAGACCTTCTATTCCATATGAGCTACCTATATAAATAAGGGGCGGGCTGATTGCGAAAATGTTTCAGTGTTATAATCAACATTGCAGGCCATTGCAACAGATAGCCACCTGTAAACTGCAGTGATAGGTCATTCCATGGTAGTGGAAATTAATGAAGACATGTTTATATTTATGTAATATTAACATTTCATAATTTTCAGAAAAATTAATGTAAGGTGTAGTGAGCTTGCTGATTTGGAAACAGTTACGCAATTGCTATCACAGCTGTCATATACATCAGAAGAACTAACAGAAATATTCACCTCCAGACTTATGCAATCATTTGTAATTGAGACTGAGAGAAAACCCGTCGGATTTGCAGTTATTAGGTAATTTTAATTTTGTTTTTTCACTCATATAATGACATAATAAATTTTTACCAATACTTTTTATAATATATCGATATCTTGAGTCTCAAAGGGTGTTAATACCAAAAGACCATTTTTCAGTATGTGCAGAAAACTAAAATTATATTTTTTTATTTACCTTTTGCTTTCTTAAAGCTATATGAATTTTATGTGAGAGAAAAATATTTAGAATTGTTTGCTGCATAATGTGGTAAAATAATATATCATTTAAATCTAATAATTCAGAAGAATAGAGTTCCTATATCTCTATAAAAATTAACCAATATTTCGTTTACAATCTAAAAAGAGCTATTTAGAATGTAACTGTAAATTTATTAAATATCTTTAAGCAATATGTGACGTAAGGAATGATTCTTTAGAATTTATGGTCGTAAAAGAATTTCATAACATAATAAATACATCTACATTACATAAATAATAATACACATACATATTTTCCCAAATAGGTATATTGCAACAATGTTATAAATGAGTTGCTGTTGCTCGGAGCTGCTGTTAATTAGGTTGTTTCTCCTATTATCTTTAATTTCTTTACCACGACCTAGGTTTCGTTGTACTACAACATCTTCAGGTGTTGTAATACAACGAAACCTAGGTTGTGGTGAAGAAATTAAAGATAGTAGAAATAATACTACGTCACGTATTTTCATTTAATTGTGAATAATGAATTTCTACAAAATTAAAGCCAAATATATTCAATAGGTTGTTTCTATTTAGAATCCTATTTTTCCCTGTTTTTTTTTAATACGAGACCAAAAAATTATGAAAAAATTGTGAGAAGCTTAATATATATATCTGTTGCCTTCAGGAGAGAATATTTTTTCTGATTTGTGACTATTAGAATCACTTTTGATTATAATAATACATACATTTATAGAAAAAAACCAATTAATATACATCTAATAAGCTATAACATATTCATGGATAATGTAACATATCTAAATTGCATGCGAAAAGTTTCAGGAGTTTAGTGTAATATGGCCGTTTTTGAGAGTAGCTTTCAGATTTTTTGCATTAATGGAAAATACTAATAAATACATATCTAATAAGTTATAATCCATTAACAGGAAATGTCAAGTAAATTCCTAATTTGCGTGGCAAAACACGAAGAATTGGATATTGTATTGCTACCTATGGAAATGGTGTCCAAAAAAATCACCTTTGATTATAACAATACATGCATAATGGTAGATACAAAAAATAATAATTGATATTATAAGTAATTATTGGAAATGTTGGAAACATAATGAAATTGCATCATAAATATATGAGGAGTAGAATATTACATTTCTACCTATGAGTTATTTCAGTTTTTGATCATCAAAATTACTTTTGATCACAACGTTGCATACATAAAAAAAAATTTTAATGAATATACATTCAATGAGCTGTATATAATTAATCAATAAACGTTTAAAAATATGAATTTTCACCTGTAATTTATTTAGGTTTCCTACATTCCTTATTGATGAGCTAAGGCTTATTAGATATTATTTTCTTTTAATGTATGTTCATAAACTGGAATGTAATATCAACTCAAATATAATATAAAAATCACGGTAACTTTTTTATAAGTAAAAGAAATACCCACCCTATTGTGGTTTAGCAGTTAAATCAGTTTAGTAGTTTCTGGGAAAATTGTAAACACATTCCGACATGCCATCAAACTTTTACTTTATTTTCTGCATTGCTTTAAAATAAATAATAATTTAGGAGATAATCGGAATGAACTGAATTATCAACAGAATAAGTGCATATTTGCTTAATCTTTAGTTTTAATTGGGGTATGTAATCATGAGAAAGTTAAAGATTTGTTAAATTTATGGCAAGGTTAGATGAATTGTTGGAAAAGAAATAATAACTTTATTTTAGTAACCATAGTAAAAATTACTAATCAATACATAATTTTTTTGTAGTTAATTAGATTTTGTGTTTACATATGAAATAAATAAATTGTTAATTTTGTCGTGCTTCACACATCATGCTTCAATTGCCATTTAAATATATATAAGTTTATTCCGATTCAAAAAGTAATAACACTGCTTTATAATTAAAAAGATTAAAACATAAATTTGCCTAAGATAATGTCCTTATTACAGAATTTCAACAGAAGACAACTTTTCTGAGAACAACTTTAAAAATAAGTCTGTTAAAAAGTTACTTATACCATACATTTTAAAATTATTATGAGAAATATATTAAACATATTTCCACTAAAATATTTGAAAATAGGAGTTTCTCTTTGAAATATATGTTGGATATCACAGATGCCTCTTTTTTTGTAAGTTACAGAATCATACTGTGGTGTCAAAAATATATCAAACCATAACTGAGTTAATTATATAGTCCACAGAATAAAAACTAATCATAAATCTTATAAATATTAATGTTATAAAAAATGGCAGAAAACTATAATTCCTTTTGTGCAGCGTTGAAAAATTAGTACACAATTTTCGTTTTACCGTAATTAAATAAAGTATTGGAACGTTATTTATAATTTTTATTTTATTGTTATTATTTCTAGTCTAATCTACTGAATTCAATGTAATTTGATTCCTAACGTGTGGATAATGTTGTGACATTACTAAGTAACATTACTAAGAGTGTAAAAGGTAAAGTTATTTGAAATATTATCACAGGTCGTATGGGTCAACGTATATCCCATTTCAAAAATACCTATTTTTAAACATTAATTTTCATAAAACTAGTGCTATAGGGTTACTTGCTATAATTTTTTTACATTTATCATTTACCACATACTCGATTTAGTGGAATTTTGAAAAAATTGTGTTTAGCGGTTTAAAAATTGTGAACTGTTTATACTATTATCTTAACAATTTAATAACTTTAATTATATAGATTGATATACAATCAAAAACTAAGTAAGATTGCATTAAAATGTCACTTTCTCCAAAATGATGGAATACACCCTTTGCGACTCAACAATACATTGATAAATTTTTATTATGACTTGCTACATAACATTCTGAAAAGCATCTTGTACTTATAGCCCAATGGAATGTGCAATTTATAACCGGACCCGTTATCAATTGACTAATTTGATACAAATAAGATATATGGAAAAAGATGATTCTTCCCTTTCCGGCCAAGGCGCTCTGAAGATTATGGTGATCTCACCTATTGTGCAACCGCATGCAAATTTTTTTCTCCGAGAGATATTCAGGTTGTCTGGATTGGTTGGATTGGTTTGGTTATGTAGTCCTCGTGAAGTCGACGTTAGTACTAAATTTATGTATTCACACTGATAGTTTTTGTCATTTTGTAAGATATCAGACTTATATAATATGAGCAACAATTCTGAAATGTGAAGTAGTTGAAAGTTTAAATTTTAAATTTTCTAAAATGAATTCTAATTATGGGATTGATCATACGAATTCAAACATATTTTTAAATTGATTATAGGTATACTACAGATAAAGGTAGATATAAACATTTTGATTGTTTATTTCTTGTAATACTTAAATGAATCCACCTATAAAGTCAATTCTCAAGGTCCAAATAAACTGCATTCAGCCTCAAATTTTTAGATCACATTTATTGATGAAATTCATTAAATTATCATGTTAGGGAAGCTATATGAAAGAATGAATTCTATAAGTTTATAGCCTAAAATTCTGGAATCTATTGCTACAGTCATTTTAAATATCAATCCATAGTTAATTCTAACTTTGTTATTAGTTGTGATTACTTATGTCTTATTTTAGGTTTTTCCATACTCCCTGAAAATTTATTAGCATAAATACTGATATAGTCATTACGACAAAATGTTTACTTCATTATATTGATATGCAACAGCATCGTTTAACAGCAATGTGTTTCCACATTATGATTTTTGAATTAGGAAGAAATTTAGGTTACAAAGTAGGGGGGTGGTGTTTAGATGAAATTTAGTAGTGTTTAACAAAATAGCTTACGGCAATTTAATAAAACGTACACTACAAACTACAAATTAATAAAACGTAAAAAAATTATCTTCGATTATAAGAACGAAGAAGAAGTGGTTAGAAATTAAATCTTCAATTTACACTTTACAATTTTAGAAGACGTACATTGAAAGAACAGTGTAAAAGGATTCTCCGCAAATGGGATAGCAATAGTTTAACATACAATATTCAATACAATGTAATTTTGAAAGAAGTACATTGAAAGAACAGTATAAAAGGATTCTCCATAAATGGGACAGCAAGAGTTTAAATACAATTTTCAATATGTTCATTTTGTACATATTTGTTTTATAAGGAGCAGTTTTTTAATAACATTCAAAATTTTTAATATTTATGGAAAATTTTATAATGAATTATTACTGTCTCAAAGTGGGTTATATTGTGGTGAATCTTTTTATATAATTTTTACATAGTCCATTTCTCATATACACTAAATTTAAAATTCCTCTTTTTTTGCGGATAACACACAAAAAATTAAATGTTTCGTCATCTAATGATAAAGTGTTAATAAATTTTTTGGGTGATCAGCTGGAAGATACTTATGTGGCCGATATGCTACATGAAACATTAATAAATTAATTAAAGATATGTACTAATTAATTTAATAAATTCTTTTGTGTTAGCCATTGTGTTTAATGAATATGAAAAATTCACTAAACACAATGGCTGACTGTTTATAACGAACAATTTTTTAGTAGGAGCAGTATTAAATTTATTTGAGCCATTATAATATAAATGTAAAGTAATAATATAGTGTAAAAGTAACATATTTAAAAACTATGCAAATTGGTGAATTATTGCTTTAATATGTAATTTACCATAAAATACAGCTAATTTTGTTTAGTTACATTGTAATATTTTACAAGTTTAAATTATTTTTATTTAATATTGGTGAATGATTTTTATTGTCCGCTATAGTCATCAAAAATATATAAAATGAAAAGAGTTTATATTGATCAAGTAAATATCAAGACAAACAAATTTAGTATCTGCTAGACAAAAAATGAATAATGGAAAAGGTGGTGATAAAAAAGCTCTGTGAGGGTAATAAAATTGTAAATGACGTTGGCAACTAATAATATTGACCTGTCATCGCATTTCCCAAATTATTTTATTTTTTACATGTCATTTATAAAATCAATCCTCATTTATGTATACACCATCATTATCTATCATTTGTTGATAGTATGCAGGGATAAAATTCCTTCTTTATAGAATTCTTTGAGATTTTTATTGAAAAATTGGGCAAGTTCAATCTTAATAGAAAAGCAAGCAAAACAGACCATAAACAAAGAGCGTGAGGTCTGGAGAGTACGGCGGGTAATAAGGTACTCCTTTAATAAAATATTTAATTCTCACTTCTTCCCGAAGGCGTGAAGTAGTTTTTCTGTTGCGGAATGATAACATGAGAGTAGCTCTGTCAAATAATGCAAACTTAACTTGAATCTGTTGCAGTAAGGATTTCAATTCTAAAAAATTCAAAGAGGATGCCGTCCTGAGTGACTTTTATCAGGAGATCAATATTATTTTTCTTTTTACCAATGCTCAGCTGTGTTATAGGAAAGATATTCTGAAATAAAATACAATTAGAAACAGTGGAAAAAATAATATTTTTAGTATGAAATGCTTTTAAATGTTAACTTAACCTTTGCCCCATTTAAGGAATTTTACTTTTGTAGTTCAATAAATGTGTTGTAAACTGTTTTTAATGCATTTCAAATTCAGTGCAATTTTTTATTTTTGGTATATTGTCAAGGATTATGTCTCAAGAGTATTTCCAAAAATGGTGCAAAAATTATGCTAAATCCACAGTTTGCGAAAACTTTAAAGTTAACTATTTCGTGGATGCTTGTCGATGTTATGACAGAAATGAGTATTTCTACAATTTTTATTTCAAACATTTTTAATGGAATTAATATTTTATGAGATATGGTTAGTAATTTTAAAATAAGCTGTATAAAAAACCACTATTATGATCAATATCTTTTAATCTATTAATTTTGCAGAGAAAATTAGAAAATCAATCTCAATATATTTACCTTTAAAGTTTTTATCATTATCTCTCGGACAAAATTGTTAAAAGAATTAAATTTCTTAATATTAATTAATATTAAAAAACCTTTCAACGATGTTGTCAAAAAAAAATTTATTTGGAATAACTATGCAAAAAAATAAAATTTTACTGGATTAGTGGAAATACTAAATTCATTATTGAAATGATTGTAATTGGTCTCTTGGCCTTTCTAAGAATTCATCAAACATTTTGGTGATCTTCTTTCTTTCTTTACCTTGCGGGAGTCTCGCCAGTGGATTACCAGTCCATATAACAATTTTTTGGTAACAATTTCCAGATTTCTTCTTTATTATGATTTAATTGTAAAACATCGGAATGCTTTTTCTTTTATTTACAGTAGTTTTTGTCCTTTGTGAAAATTATGTAAATAATAAAAGCTCAGGAGTTCAAAAATCAAATTTTGTATCATATCTAGTTTTTAAGAGAATTGAAATAAAAAATGTGAAAAATTACACTTTTCGTAAAAATTTAAAGTTTGGAAATTTAACTTTTTAAGGTGACATTTTTCTGTTTTGATACTTGATTAAAAAAGTGTCATCTAAATCTGAGAAGCTATAGTTTAAAATTTGTGTTAATTTGACATGGAACGACCCGTCACTATATTGAGTGTTACTTTGTTAGTTTTTCTCTGTAAATAGAATTCATAAAGCAAGAGCATCCATGTTCTTGTCGTAAAATTTATTGGGTTTTTTAGTCACTGCTGATCAGAGTATATCAACTTATATAACCATAATGGTTAAATAATAACAACCTTAATTGCAAAGTTGTTGCTGTACAAATTTTAATATCATAGTTAGAGGCTGTTCTTTCTCATTTTAAAAAAATTGACAGTACTCAAGCTGATAAAACTATTTGAAAAAAATTGTAAAAAAAATTATTTAACATAAGTAGCATTGACACAAATTAATAAAATATCCTATCACACTGTTTACGGAAAGGGGAATTAAAAGTTCACGCTGCTTGCTTTAGTTACCTTGTTATAAAAGAAAAAGGAAATGGATGAAAAATATGGTGGGGTGATATAATAATACAATTTTACAGTTTTTAGGCCGAGATGCAATATCTTTAATTGGGGAAATGATGACAGTTGTACCACAAAAATGTATACAGTATCATCCAGAAGTGATAAAAGCATTTAAAATTCTCAAGCAAATTACTTTAAATCGGTGAGCATATATAGGACAAATATTTTGTTGTTCATGATTTTTATGATGGTGTCATTGAAATTTGACATAGTACAATTTGGATGTGATTTTTACTCAGCAATTTTACGAAGAATGAATTTTGAAAAGGCTGAACATTGTTTTTTCTTCAGGGCTCCATATTCTATGTGGTATACAACTCCACGTTTAACAAGTTTGCCAAAGATCGATATCAATCATAGTATTGTTATAGTTGGTGCAAGTCGTACAGCATTGATTTTTATAGAAAAGTTGCTCTTTGGGTGAGTTTATTTTTATGTAAAAAAGTTATATTCTTGATTTTTTTAAGTTACATAAATAGATTATTTATGTTAGTATTGAGAGTGCAAGAAGTACAGGTTGAATTTTGTATTTATATAAAATCATATTTAATTAGGCATATTTTGGACAACAAAAGATTTTATAATTGTTTGGTAAATGTAATGCATATTTTGATAAATAGCAATAATTATATGTCTCGTGCAGACATACAATTTTTCACACTTATTTTTTAGCTTATTCTAGCAACATTTTCTTGTTTATAATTTTTTTTTCTGACTACTCCATTTCCCTTTTAAAACTTCTATAATTTGTCTTAGGCACTATCTAGCCAGAAATATTATATTTTATTCATTTGGCTTGTCTGTCCATCCATCTCTCACAGATATCTAAATAGGTAAATTTCTGTAAACAGATATTTTTAATACTAGTGATATTATATTTGAAAGAAATGAAATGGAAATAAATATTTATAAAAATGGAAAATGGAAATAAATATTTATAGACTCAAGTACCATCTATGGAAAGTATGGTTAAAAAATTTGTTTGGGTTGGCAAGAATGTAATTTTGGTTTTCACAAATGGATAGCCTTATGCTTGTTTTGAAAGATTTCTGCCAAAATTATAATTTTTTACTTTTAATAGTCTATAAAATTTTTTATAATATACAATTTTCTAATAGAATGGATTTTTTAGTATTTTTACTTTACATAGAATTTGTTGATCATTCGATAGCTGGTGTTAATGACCATTAAAATAAAAGCAGATTTAGGTCATGAATAAAACATCAGCATTTTCATACTCTGTTCACTGATACATTTTTCTATGATTTTAAAAGTTTAAATTTAAATTTAATACAAATTCTTTGTTCAATAAAATCAAAATAGTTATTAGGGTGGCTCTTTTCAAATAGCTCTGAGAAAAAAGTTAATGCAGTATTTAGATTGATAAATTGAGTAAAAACATAGGGCAATAACTATTATTATTCTATTTCACATATCGTCCATCCACATCCAAATTGGTTGCAGGAGCCCTGAAAGGCCGATATCTGCCAAATCTCAAATACCACATCACGGTTAATAGGTGGGCACATCACCCTACCATGCGTCATCTAGTCAAACAAATGTAGTAATATTGAAATATTACATCTGTGTCTTCTTGATTACTGTCGACTAAAATATAGCACAGTAAGTTCTCACTCTTACAGGTCTCGACATCATATATTCTTTTAAGAACCATATATTTTGTGAAATATTATAAAGATGCAAAAGTCAGTTAGTGTTTTATCTTGAAATATTTCAATTTATAATTTATATGTTCGCCACAATATAACTGCAAGTTTTAAATGATATGATCGTAATGCAAGAATTGTGACATCACTCTATTTAAGTTGAGGAACTTCCTCTACTTGAAGATCATTTGCATCTACTCTATTGAAAATTGCCATTTGTCTCTTTAGATGTCTGGCACTCACGTAATCATAAAAATGATTTGGTATGTGAATCCATTGGTTTATAGAATTCAATATTGCTTCTGCATTTACATTGTCAACAAAAGGGATTTGAAAAGCATTTATCAAAGCACAAGCTATTCAGAAATCTTGGAATAATTTCGATAAACAATTATTAAAATAATCTCGGCGTAATAGTTTATAATCACGCTTGACTCGCCCATTAACCACTTCCACGGCCCAAAGATCTATAGTTACAAACCTGGACTTATTGTCTTGCATCATAGTTAAGATAAACTCCATAGTTGGATGGAGTTTGCATGTCATATCTGCACGATTCGAGGTGTGGTATGGAATCAAGGAAACATCTGACAAGAATCACTACATTATTTGCTTTCAAAAACCAGTTAAGGATTATGTCTTTACTATTAAAAGCACATTACGTAATAGTTAAGATGATAGCAGGGAAAGGCCCTAAAATGTTAATGATGTATCACAACTCTAAAGCGGAAATGATATTAACCTTGGCTTAGCATATTGCAGTCCTTCAATAGCCAATAATAGCCAATTTGGCGCACTTTGGAATCACCATAACTTTTTCTCAAAGCAATTTGAAATTAGCTGCCATAATATTTTTACAGCAAATTAAAATAACTTTCTAATGACGTTCGTGTTATCCTTATTGATTCCTAGACCAGCTGCCACACATTTTTGCTGATTCTCCTTTATAGTAGCAGTACATAAAACAACAATTTATAAAGCACACTATTAATTATTTACACTATTAATCACTCTAGCAATATATTAAATTACATTTTGATAAGTGACCAAACTTCAAAGAGCGATTAAGAAACAGTAATTGAATCATATAATGAAAAAAACATCATTTTTTTAACTTTTCCTAAGAAATAATAAAAAAAAATTTTTTTTTTCATTATTTCATTTAGTTACTATTTCTTAATAGCTCCTTGAAATTTGGTCACTCATCAAAATGTAATTTAGTATATGTTAGTGAATAATAGTTACTGGATCACCATTCTGAAAAGAACAAATGTGAAAAAATCATACCTTAGTTGGCCATGAAACCTAACTGTTGTGAGTTTAGTTTCAGCGAACCATGTTATCATTTTATGGCACCTTTAATTTAGGCAACCGAGGAAGCGCTGCAGAAGCGTGGCTGTGGTGCGACTGATGCGCTTCTGTAGTTCTATCATAGTGCAACTAAATTTTTAATGATGGTATTCCATCTCAGAGCTTAGTAAGTCGATAGATTCTGACAAAGAAGCATTACTTCTGTTGTTTTGTTTGTAACAAAGAAAAAAATGTTGAAAAGAATATTGGAACATAATA
This sequence comes from Druceiella hillmani, assembly GCA_039881145.1. Classification (NCBI taxonomy): domain Eukaryota; kingdom Metazoa; phylum Arthropoda; class Insecta; order Lepidoptera; family Hepialidae; genus Druceiella; species Druceiella hillmani. Next base: position 12,000,565 of record JAYKKI010000026.1, on the reverse strand, counting down.
AGATCTCAATCAATACTACTATTTTGCAAAATTGAACAAAGTTATTAACTACAAAATTTGACAATATAAAGATATAAAATTTGAAAATTACGTGAGGGTGAATAGAAAACTGTTTAGTTATTTCATCTTGTAGCGAGTCATATTCAGTCATAAAATACAGTCTTAGAAATACTGTTTCTGCAGAGGAAAAGCTTTTAATTATACTAAGATAAGTAAAATGCTATTTAATTAAGTAATCATTTTATTTTTTTTAATATTACAGTATTTAATTTATAGATTGTTCTAAAGAGTCAGAAAATAAAACTATCTATTTGGATAGAGTGTTAATTGCATTGGATTATCATCAGTAATTTGTGGAAAAGCTGTCTTTGATTGAGAGGATGTTTCACGTCGCGTAACGTAATATTCGTGTTGATTTTGATAGTAAATCGTTATTATTAAAGACTGGAATATATACAATGTAAAAAGCTAAAAGTATGCATCAAAAATGCTTAAAATATGCAAATTAATAAAAGTGTGGAAAAGCTGTCTTTGATTGAGAGGATGTTTCATGTAGCGTAACGTAATATTCGTGTTGATTTTGATAGTAAATCGTTATTATTAAGGACCGAAATATATGCAATATAAAAAGCTAAAAGTATGCATCAAAAATGCTTAACCCTTAACAGGCCGGGTGCGGTCACCATGACCCCAGTAGGTGCAACACTGTCAATTTTATACTCTTCCAATATTCGATGGTATTTGCCCCTCCTGGTACCTTTGCAACTCAGGCGATTAGTGCGAGGCCCGGCTTAGTAATAGTCGCACGCGTCTTTTGTTTTGAGTTTTTATTGTTTAAAAGTTTACAGCGGTCACAGTGACCGCACCCGGCCTATTGTGTGATTTTAGAAAGTGAATTCCTTTCTCGGTGTAGTCTTCATTTTACTAACAAAATGGAACGTTTTGACCAACAAATACAAGAGTGGCTTACACAAGAGGATAATGATGACCCTGTCTCTGATGGCGATGGTGAATGCAGTGATATTGATCAGGATATCGAACCAAATCACGTGATTTATGAGTCACACCACTCAGAATCTGAAGTAGAAGTTACCTCATCTAACGATGAAGATGATCAACCTTTGTCAAGTCTTCAACCGAGTCGTAAGCGCAAGGCAAGTAAAAGTATTTCCGATAGCGAGGAAGTTCAACTAAGGGATAAAAACTATTTCGGCAAAAATAAGTTTCGCTGGTCTTCTGTTCCATCTGCCGCCCGAAGTAGAACAAGAAGTCATAACATAGTAGATGTACAACCAGGAATACGTCAAAGTCTTCGACACAGCCTTATAGCAGAATCGACAGTAGAAGATGTATGGAATTATTTTTTTCGTGAGGGTCTTGAAAAAATTATAACACATACCAACAGTCACTTACAAAAGATGCGAGACAAGTATGACGACAATAGTTACGTTTATAATTTAGATATGACTGAACTAAAAGCATTATTAGGCATATTGTATTATTCAGCGGTGTTCAAAGAAAATCACGCAGATTTTTCAAGTTGGTATAGCTCGGATGGCACTGGCCGATGTATTTATCAATGTATTATGGCGAAAAATAGACTGAAAATACTTCTACTAGCATTACGCTTTGATGAATCTTCAACTCGGCTAGAACGACGTGAAAATGATCCCGCAGCGCCAATTTCTGAAATTTTTAATGATTTTATTGGCAATTGTCAAGACGTATGCGAAATTGGAACTGAAACTTGTATTGATGAGATGGTGGTTGCATTTCGCGGCAGATGCAAATTTAAAATGTATATGCCAAAAAAACCGGCAAAATATGGCTTGAAAATTCAGTGTATCACAGATGCAAAAACGGGTTATTTACACAACGCCTACATTTATGTGGGTAAAGATTCTGATGGAAAAGATTTATCAGAACAGTACAAACACTTAAAAAAACCGACCCAATCTGTTTTGAGACTTGTAGAAAAAATAGAGTGCTCAAATCGTAATATTACAGCCGATAATTGGTTTACTTCAATACAGTTAGTACAAGAGTTGAAGAAAAAAGGTCTAACATTTGTTGGCACAATGAAGAAAAACCAAAGAGAAATACCCAAAGATTTTTTACCATCAAAAACTCGTAAAGTAGAAAGTTCCTTGTTTGGATTCACAAATGAATTTACATTAGTATCTTATGTCCCAAAAAAAATAGGTCGGTTATACTCGTATCAAGCATGCATCACGATTTAGCAGTAGATAATGTCAAGAAAAAACCTACAGTAATAATGTATTATAATGAGACTAAATATGGGGTTGACTTATTAGATCAAAGATGTTCAAACTATAGCACTGCCCGACGTACTCGTAGATGGCCGATGACAATTTTTTATCGTTTGCTGGATATTGCGAGCTCTAATGCATTTATAGTTTATAACTCAGTGCGAGAGGATAAGATTAAAAGGCTTCAGTTTATGAAAGATCTCGCATTATGTCTTGTCAAACCGCATTTACATAGGCGAGCAAGTAATCAACATCTGACTCGACAGCTTCGCTTAGCTATAAGAAGAGTACTAAACATAGAAGAACCTATACCCGAGGTAGAAGAAAAGCTGGAAACTAGAGAAACATGCTATACTTGTGATCCCAAAAAAAACGAAAGACCTATCATGTATGTTTTTGTTGTAGAAAGCCGATATGTATCGAATGTAGCCAAAAGATGTGCCGCGATTGTCACGAAACAAGACCATGATTGACGGTTGTCAATTTGTCTTTAACAATATCTTTTAAGTTAATTTTTTTATTTTCTCTATATTATATGATCTCTTAAGACAACAAAACCAAATTTTTTTTCCAAAAATTAGTTAAGATTTTTTTTTAAGGAATTTATACAGAAGTTTAGAGATTTTGTTTCGTTTTGGCGTTTGAGTAATGTTTTTTTTTTATTTAGCATTAATAGAAGTTATATTTTGTTAATTTTTCTTTCCTAATTAAAAGTAAACACTATCAGTAACACTGAGTATTTTTATATATTTATTATTAGGATAATATCATAAAAATATTATACTTTAAGTACATGCAGTCACGGTGACCGCGCCCGGCCCGTTATGTTACAAAAAAACCACCCGGCCAGTTGAGGGTTAAAATATGCAACATTAAATATTAAAAAGGAATTGGTAATTTTTAGATTTTTTTATTGCAAAATCAGCATACAAAGTAAGTAGTTTAATAGCATATAAATAAATTCAATAATGAACAGTTTGATATTAAATTTTGTTGCTTCTGAAAACCTAAATAATCAGATACTGACCCATATGGTCGATGTAAGATTGTGTCTTCAAACACTTAAAATATTTTTATATGCAGAAAAGGATCGTTCCACGTCCACTGAGGTTACTGGGCAGTATTTGAATTTGGGCGCTATATTAGCACTTACTGTTTCTGGCAAAAGTTCATCTGTTCTGTTTAATAAAACTATCAAGACACAAAGGTTCAAAGCCTGGGTTATTGTTCAAAATGTTTAAATTTTTCTTTAAGTTTACGCGGGAATACCTGTGGCAATGTGGAGGTCATTTGGCAGATTTTATTCATTATCTAATTAGATTCAGTGAACGCCAAACCTTGAGTTTTAAACTTTTTATTACTCGCAGGGATTACACTAGAATCGTTAAATGTCAGCAGGTGCCTTAAGAAACACTTTCTTTGTTGATGAAATCAGTTTGTTTACGTTTCTAAATATGGATTGTATTTCTTTGGCGAGCCGATGTACTCCATGAGCAAATCACGTCACATGAATCAAATTGGGATAAAATATTCACAGGACTTTGGCCGCCTTGATCGTATAGGGAGAACCATCTGAGAGAAATTTGAACACTTGTTCATCTGCAGAAAATTAAAGAAATATTTTTTTAATACCCTTATTTACAAAACTGGCGATTGTAGAATGATTTGCCCTTTCAAGTTAGACCACTAAATAAAAAGAAGTAGGCTCTGGTTTAATGCACCAACAATTAAATTCGCAATGTTAATCTCCCACAACTGTTGGAAGTTTCGTCGGTTGAAATTCAAATAATGCTACTTCTTCCAGAATATGTTGGTAAATTATTGGTATGTCATTTTTATTCAATGTTGATCCATCTGGTATATTTTGATTCAAGCAATATTTTCACAGAAAATCTTTGAAGGTAGGATTTGCAAGTTAGTGAAGAGGAATAATACTTGCCAGTAAAATAAAACCACTTTTGGTGGATTTATGTGAAGCATTCACATAAATCCACCAAAAGTATAAGTGGTATAAGTTGTTGTTGTGGGCCTTTTTTTTGTAATTCTTATATATGATAACTTGTCTTGATATGTTAGTCTATTTGAAACTTTTTGTAAGTGAAATATTATGCATGTAAATGTGCCATGATAGTTAGCTATCCACGAAGAGATACTTTTTTCGGTAGGTATCGTATACGTTAAATGTGTAATTTAATTGCTTAGAAGGCGGCTGATGAAAATAACTGATGTACGGCTGCTAAGTGCAGAACCCGTATGGCTAATAGATTTGGCTCACTACAATTTAAGGTTTTATTTACTTAACTAGGCACACTATCGAAAAATATTGTAAATATAGTAAAAATATGCTTAATCATTAGATTTTAGTTGAAACATGCAAAAACTGATGAAGATGGGTTTGATATGCAAATGCATATACAAATATGCAAACGCACATAATCCGGTCATCAGTGACTAGGGTCTGTGTGAAGGTACCGTTAAATTAGTCTTATAATTTTATATAAATTTTTCAGTTTTCTGGTAATTTTCGAAAGTCATCTTACAATGGTAGTTTGTAACATTTGTCATTATCATTCTCGAATGACGATTGTTTCCTTTGGATTTTTTCAATAAATATCTTTATTGATTTATTGGTGTTGCGTCTTCTTCCATGTCTTGAAAACTTTGGTTGAGGATCAGAAGGAGGTCTGATAATATTCAGACTTGCTAAGAATTGTAGCTGATCTAAACAAATATATTTTCTGTGTGGTGCAGCTGAGACACTTTTTAAACTCACAATTATATGTAGCAATTGTTACACTTTTTCACTTGCTGAAATTGCTACAAGTCGAAAACTGCTACACATATTAGTATGAGTCTGTCTCTCTAGAATTTAAGTACAAATTTTATACCTATACCACTATAAACTTAACTATTACGTTTTAATCTATAATACTAATGAAAATTTCACTTTTTTTCAGATACATAGTTTAGTTGCAGTCTTACAACTTTGTACCATTTATATCATCAGATACTTTCAACAATTTGTGGTATCGTGAAGTAAATTTGGGGTCATTATATTACAATTAAAACCATTATTTTCTATTGTACTTTTGAGCTATGCATGATTCTACATATTGTTTCATTTATATAGAACATATATACGGAAATGTTTCAAATATACAGAAATGGACATACGTATAAATGCAAATGCTTCGGATTCAAAAACTCAAAAATAGTAATTTTGTCAGGGTTGAAGTATTTGAGATTAACAATTTTATTTAAAATTTTTTAGCGGCAATTATTATAGTAACAAAAAATTTCAGTGATCGATTATCAAGTGTGCAACAGTACATTAAATGTTCATTTGATAGCATATATGATTTGCAAGGTACGAAAATCTAAACAAAGATACGGCATTAACTTTGCTTAGATTGCTGATCTACAGCCTTACCAGTTGTGAAATAATACATTACTCTGAACAATAGTATACTGAGTATATTCCTCCAGTTCTAAAAATGCTCTGTGTACTTTTGAATACTCCTTTGTCATTAATAAAAATATAAGGCTAAAAAGGAACAGACTTGAAAGAAAAAAACAGCAATATCTAAATAATGTTTTTATATTTCTGGTTGGGCTGTCATAAATAAATATTATATGGAAAATAAAATATAAAATAAACATAAATATAATGGACAGGGCCACTTTTAACCTCATTAATAAAACCTCTAATTTGATCTTCGTTCACTGCGTACAGTAAAAAAATATATATTAGACTTGTATAAGCCGATTCCTGTACTAGTCGCGATTAAAATATGCATGAATTACAATCCTAGATCTTCTTAAAATTGTATTTATATAAGTAGTGGCACTTCGATTGCAGTACAGTGGTGCCACTGTAGCGTTTCCTTGAATGTCTTATTTGGAGTAGCCTTAGTGTATCTTTTCATGTTACTCTTTTAGTAATTTTTGTTTATATTGGTTATTTTCCATTGATATCATAGTTAAGTTTAAGTCTGAAAGATTATTTTTTTTAAATAACTGTTATTTAGCACTTCAAGTTTTATCAATAACTTAGCACTAGCATATTATATCAGTTAGTGTCGGATTACCAACAACTGTTTTTTTATTAAAAATTGTTATTTTGATCCCACAGACCGTCGTCCACTCACACCAACTTCACTAACATTACCCTGATATCAAACATAAACTTATGGCAATATGATGAAAATACTTTGCTTGGTGCAACTTTAATGTCACCTGTCACATTGGTTCGATCAGTTGTGTCTAAATTTAGTGATAGATTTATAAACAGTATTCCCATTCAGTATTTAATTAATTCTATTACAGCTGTAATGGTGGAAATAAATAGGTAATTGCTAAATCCTTAACATAGAGTTAATTTTTTTGCAAAAATTAGAATGCAGATATATTTAGAAACTGGTTGAACATCAGTTAGTGTCATGAATGTAATTTATTAGTAAACTTATAAGCTATTTAAATTTAAATTTAAAATTCAGTAATCTTGTTTTGAATTAGTTATTTATGTTTTTTATAACATAAATTGTGGCACAAGTATTTTTCACAAATAAAAAGCAATCTGATTTGGGTTTCTTCTCCGATACATGAAAACCTTGCAAACTTTTAACATTTTTATGTAATTTTATATATAGTTTATGAAAATATTATCTTTTTTAAAATTATCACCTGTTAAAAAGGCTGTGAAATTATTTGATGTGAAGTACATTTATAAATTTTGAAATATTCCACGTATTAAAACTGTATAATATTTAATATGTTACGTTTTTCTCATTAATTTCTTTTTAATTTAATAAAACGCAGCTTATCACATTTTTTAAGAGTTTTCAGAGATGAAAAATATATTGTGCTGTCAAATGGGAATCGCAAATATTATGATGAGTTATTCTTAATGTGTGGATTACAATATCAGCATCCAGATTATTTAAAAGAACTTTTACCTATGGATACTGGATTCAAGTAATACAACGTTGTTTTTAAATGTTTATTTAGAAATATTGTAGCATTGTAAATCTGTGTGTTCATTGGTCAAAAATATCTATTGACCAATGAACTGACTTCTTCTCAACCAAAGTCACTCAAATTGCGTGATTTCTAAGGATTTTGTTATAAACCCAATATGAATTATATTATATAATAAACCTATAGATTTAATAGTACTCAATATGAATTATATTATATAATCAATAAATGATTGATTATATAATTACTATTTGATAATGATATATATTTTTAATAAAGTAAATTTTATAAATATTAAGCGATACTGAAATCGAAAATCCTACTATTTGTATGAAGGCTCCAATCCATTCTTAACCAATCTTTTTAATAAATTTTTCAGTGTTTAAAGATTGTGATCGGATGTTCAAAACGTAGTACAATATATTGCTGTTATGTTCTGTGAGCGAACCTATGAAGAGTTGTCTGCAGGTTATGTCGGGTATTTTAAAATACTTGGATTGAAAAGCCCACACAGTATTTAATCTATCTTTTTAATAAATTTCTCAGTGTTGCAGATTACGATTGGTATACTCCAAATTCCTCAGAATCCAATTCTTTCTTTAATTTGGTCATTCATTATGCTTTGACCGCATTCCTTTTTCTGTATATTCCATGATGATGAGTTTTTCAACATTATGATGAAATTTACAGTAAGTTGGTGTACAAATTAGTTGTTGTTCATTGCTATGAATTAATAATTTAATTCATATTTAAAATCACACCTTCGACATATTAGAATAATGACCGTAGTTCTAATTAATTTACTTTCTATAGACCAACTAATATATTAATTGGGGAATAACAAATCAATATGGACAATAATTTTTTTATCTATAGTTTACACGTGAGCCTTGACACCATAACTCAAGGGAGGGATAGGATGGGAAGTAAACATTATGTTATTGGATAGAGGGAGACGAATATAAATGGCAAAAAAAAATGTAGAGTGTACACTACAAGGAGAGGGATGCAATTTTTGCACACGCATCCTAGAGGACTAGAAAGAAACCATGTAATGTCTGATTAATACGTACAGAAGTCAGAAGAGTTCGTTAGGAAGTGAATGAATCAGAAAAAGCCATTAGGGCTATCGATAGTCTTTCTTTTGGATATATTTGGATACAAGGCTGATAACAATACTTGACCTTACAATGGAAAATATTTGGTAGTTTCATTGGAAGTTGTTTTTAGATAATACAGGCGGAAACATTAATAGAAGACATGAATTTGCTTTGCTAAGTTATAAGTGATGATTATAATGAATGTATGGTATATTAGCTAAAACCATTGTAGTGCATTACTTTCAGTTAAAACTTAAAAGACTGATTTTTGAAAGTTACGTATAGAAGAATTTATGTTTACCCTCTCTTGCCATTGATTATGTTTTATCGTAATATCTTGCTTTTTTCATTCATAACATTTTGTTATTGGTTAATGTTGAGTTAGCATACAAAACACATTCAAATGTAAAGGAAATAATTTACAGAATTAAATTATGTCTTATTCACACTTCATATTTAGTGAGTTCTTAATTAATTAATGAGGAAGTCAATATTCTATTATCCGATTCCTTAAGGCGGGAAGTTTCTGCAGCGTATAGGAATATTAATTTACTTTACACTTAATTTGTGAACATCTTAAAATCCATTTTGGCAGATTATATGGAGCCTTACAGAATAGCAGTAGAATAGTAGAGTAGTAGAGTAGATTTTTAAAAGAATTGGTACAGGCAAGAGAATGTTTTACTACAGGCAAGAAACTGCTCCGGATTGTCTTCACACACGAATGGATGACCCTAAATATAAAGAAATATTCTTTGCCACTGAATACTTCACACCTGAGAATTTATTTATAATAAATTCAGTTTATGATGCAAAAGTTGCTATACAATATACACTTCAAAATATTAAGAATGTGTTAGATTGTGAGTATAAATTTTTTGTGTATCTCCCTAACATAAAAGTGCACCTGGCACTTTTATGTTTTCATGTTACATAATATAAAAATATTATTTATAGTAGCGTATAATTTATTAATTTGTCTTTATAAATTTAAGAAATACTATTATTTAAGAATATGTTTCACTAATTTTTAATTTTCACTGCTGAGAAATTATGCAATGTCTACAATATTATTATAGAAGTCATGCCATTATTATATGCATGACTTAGATTACATAGTCTGGTAATATATTGAAGTTGTCATAGATGGGACTGAAAAATACAACTTAAGCTGAAAACTATTCACATGCGAGTCATATAATGTTTATATGTGCCTTATTATAATAACATTTGATGACACTTTTGTAGATATCTATTATGATAATTTACATTGATTAGTATTAATTGAATTATTGTTATAAATGTGTTGTATCTATTTGTTTTTATTTTAATTCATTGGGCATGTTGCTGACCCGTATATCGGTGGTGTAATTAATTATTTATGATATTGTTTTTTTGTGTATTTTACTTTTAAATATATTTTTGAATTTGTTATGTACAAATTAATGTGATTGAATGTGCTTTATGTACCAATATTGAATAAAGAATAAATCAACAAACAACTAATCAACAAATCTACCAAAAACAAATAAGTCCTTAATTGCAAGACAAAATATAAAAACATAAAGCAAGCTATTTATTTGAAGTGGATTATTTGATGAAACCAGAGAGAATAGTTTGGTAACTCGAAGACTTTCTGCTTATGTAAAATTTCCATATGACAAGGAATTGACTCTTGTATGTTTTGATTTGCTATCATTAAGAGTTTTTTATTAGAATCCACAAGCCATTCTTTTGAAATACAAATGTTATTTTTAATCAATTCAAACCCCTTACATAATGTTATGACAGTTATAAATTTTATGATGGTGTCAGCTCAGAGTCCTCTTCTTTAACAGCATTTTGTTGCTGCTTTTCAATAGAGTCGCCAATAGTAAGCTCCTCATTATATGACTCCAGGAGCTCATTGATGTCTTGTCTGTTGATTTTCAAAATGCAAGTTAATGAACAAAATAAAGATACAATATTTATAACATTCATTCTAACTGACTCACATCATGCATTTTTAAGTAAAAACATTGTAGACAAAAATGTAAGCTCTAATATATGTGTTGTGTGTCTTGAGTGCATGCAAGAGAATGGGAATTAAACAATTACGAATTTACCAAGTGTGAAATTATAGTTCTAAACAGGTGTACGATAATGATGTGCATATTACACATATTTATTAAGGTATTGAAAATGCACTCACTGTATGATTGCATTAGTACGTTGGAACCACGTTACAAAACAGTAAACGGTTGATAATTAAAATATAGGGCTTATGTTATTGCTATAATGCTAACCTTTTCTTTTAAGACAATTACATTAACGTTATAAAAAGTACACAATTGGCTTAGGTGCGCCAAAATTTTATTGTTATAAATTTTATAGGTAATGTGGTGGTTTACGGATATACCATACATGCATATTGTTGTTTAAGTGGTCTTCTAGCTGAGGGCATTCCACCTACCAGAATCACATTCGTCGAGCCATTTCCATGTGGTCGAAAGGAGAATTATCATGTATCATATTTTAATAATGAATACGTAAGATAAATTCATGATAAGGCTTTTTATATTGTATTATTTAATCTGTACAAAGTAGGTTAAACAGTATTTAAAGTTCATTTATAGGTTTCTATTAAATAAATTTGAAACTGCTATCTCAATTGAAATTAAAAGTTAATTAGTAGTATTTGGTACTTAGAAGGATATTTCTTTGAATTAAGTTTTTAGATATATAAAATATTTTATATTTTTGTACTTCAAGAACAATTTATTGCAATCATGGAATAAATCTTTAATAATTTTAATTATTTGTAAAATGGGCATTTGTTAGAAATTTTTCATTTCATAACTTATTGAGGTTTGCATAATTATTACAGGTGGATAAAATGATTAATGACACAATCGAAGAATTGGGAATCCGAATATATCGAAGTTACTATTTGGCAAAAAGTGAGAAAGAATGGTTTACATACTCTAACAATAAGTTAAAGACTGTGAAATTTATTTCTCATCAGAAATTATTGGAGTTGGAATGTATTGCATTCTTTTATTATGGGGTGCAAGGAGTAAATATCAATGCATTTATAGGTGGATATCACATGGAAGCTTTCTATATTAACCCATATTAGTTGAATATTGTTTAAAAAACCATTTGTACTAGGATTTCTAGTCACCACACATCCAATAAACAAATATTTATGTAATAATCAGTTTGTATTTTATTTAAATTTTAAATTATGCTAACAAACATTAAAAAATTATTAACCCAGACAAAGCTGTTAAAAAACTAATAAATTTAAAACTTGCAGAAATTTTCACTTAGAACATGCTGACTGATAAGGGTTAAATTACTTTCCAATACCATATAATTGTAACAATTTAAGTTTCATATAATTTTCAATTTCAGCTTTAAACAAATGCGGTATAGTATATGATGGAGGTGTGATCATCAATGATAAATTTGAAACTAATGATAGCAATATACATTGTGCTGGAACAATGTCAAAATATAAACGCATGTATTATTCAAATACTTACAATCAAGTACATTACAACTATGAGGACGTCGGCTTTGCGGTATAAAATTTATAGATTTATTTAGTTAAAATTCCGTTTTATGTTTTACTTTAATCCTATTATACTTAATCTGTTCACATAGTGCAAGAATAATTATGTTCCGTTTTAATATCATTCTTAATTATTTATATTTCTTTTCTAATAATCCGTGATACTTGCAACCACAGTTATATGCACAGCCTATAATTGAACACTGAATTTGTGAAAAGTGCATAAGTAAAAGACAAAAACAGTATATTTTGTCACAAAATATTTTTAAAAACCTAAGATTTGGTCAAAGGATTGGTTGAAGTTAAAATTAGTTTAATAAAGTTATTAAAATTTTACAAGAAATGGTTATATGCAATCTTGAGACTCCAATATGCAATGAGATATGCACGAGCATGTACCACTTCAGCATCATCCACTGATCAACCCGTGTTCATATAGCATAGCTCATTACTGCCTGGCGAACGACATACAATCAGTTTGATATAATTCAAAAAAATTTGTAAGTTTTTTGATTGTTCCATGAAAGTGATATTTTGGTGAACACAAAATTAAAATACTGTGATCCAAAACACCCGCTACTCTCGTCAACGGACCATTACAAACTGAGTGATGGGTGATTGAGTGATCGCCACCGGCTACAATATGTCAAGATTGTTATTACTTTGAATTGAGTATTGTTTTTAAGCGTTGCGTATGTAATTCCGTATTAGAGAAATTGGTAAAACCATTTCAGCCATTATACTAATATTAAATTGTTCATTTATGACTTTCATTTAACTTTTCATTCTTTATTTGGTTGAGTTTTTCTGCCCTAACATGCATTTTCTAAAATTATTATTATTATGTGACTATTGAATTAAATAATGTTTTAAAAATATAATAATTGTTCCTATTTAGATGACAATAAATTAATTTAGTCATATACATACAATCAAAAAGTATTGTTTCTTAAAAAAATTATACTTTATTCACAGCCGGTTTTGAAGGACTATGTCAGCACCAAGCTAGCACTTAGGTGCTAGTGACTTGGTCTAATCTAAGAAAAAGGGGTAAAAATCTACCTTTACATCTTGATTTTTACCTTTGCTTCTATAAGAATATCGTAATTCATAAGAAGTTCATTGTAATTGTAGGCATAGAGCCGCTTTGTTACTAAAAGATTAAATGAATTTATGTCAAAGCAGGAAAACAGGTGTTTTAAAAAGGTATGGTGCATTTTGCATTTTCTTTGGGCAGCCAATAATAAATAATAATTCTTTACATAATTTAGAAAAGCTGTAAAAATAAAGAAAATAGCTTATTACAACTGAAGTACTCATTTTCAATGGAGTGGAGATAATTGATGCATAATGTTGTGATTAAGGTGGAAGTTTATTGAATAGTTTACAGATTAAGACAGTGTTTTTGCTTGACTATAGTGCTTTTATATTTTGTGATGTACTACTTACTATTGTGACTACACTTCGTAAACGGTACACGGCGCAAATCTCTTAAGGACACAGCATTGCAAGTGCCACTGGTGCTCATTTCCACTTCTTTTCTTGTGTCGCATATGTATGATTTCTATTATAGTGATTTTCAATAGGACCCGGTTGTTTTTTTTAAACTGTTTTATATTCTTTGTACTCTACATTCAATTTGGTGATGATGGAAATTACGATCTTCGCAATTTACTGGATTTTGGCTGACAATTGTGATTTGGATGTTGGGGTATACATTTGCAATTGTAGTACAAAATGAGTTGGTGGTATTTGGCAAAGATTGCCTCTCATGAATCTTTTTGTTATGAACTATCTCGTTAAAGTTATAAATATTGAACAGGTAAGAAATTTTAGAAAAATAATTATTTTTAAAGAAATAATAGAAATTTTTTATATATTTATCTCATAATTGTATAAAACAGATATTCATAATATATTGATATAATCATATAATTAGGACTAAATGTATATACATTTTTTTTTAAAATGAAACTAATATTTTAAATTTTTTACTCTTAGAACATCAGTTGGACACAGGCTTCACTGTAGTAAGACGATATGCAAGAGCTATGGGTGGTCACCACTTGTGTATATTTTATTTACTTTTATCTGTTAGCCTAAAGTATTTTTTATTTGTATTTGAACTTTATTTTTAAACTGACCCTAAGGTTGGATATAAGGCCCATGATATAGCAAGCATAAAGGCCATGCGCTCGAACGAGGTGAAGACAAGATGTATGGCATTCTATACAAGGAATTGTAACATGCGCTAGTATTTCGCTCACCACCTGCTCTCTCTACGGTGAAGCTTGTACACGAGTCAGTGTAACAAAATATGGTGAGCAGATAGGACATGTGTATTTGTGGAGTGACAATTTCCACCAAGAAGCAATTTATATTTGAAGTTGAAAAAAGACTTTCGACTTGGGACTCGCCAATGTCGAAGGTCTTTTTCATGAGTCAGGTCATGAGTCTTAACTAAGATGTTCTAAGGACCATCAACATGGGATTCTTGTCATGAGTCTTACCTAAAATTTTCTAAAGACCATCGATATGGGATTCACGTCGTAAGTCCTACTTTAGATAAGACGTTTCCAAAATGCTGTCCTTATCTAAGGAACAATAATAATTGAAAGGTAAGTTAGATAACATTGTAGTTTCTTATCATTTGAGAGTACTAGAGAGAGTATTAACATTTAAAACATTTTTCATCAATATTTTAGCATTTATTTTTTTCAAATATTAACGGTATGAAATCAATAAACTAGAATATACAATTCATATTAAAATGTTATTGTAGTATCAATAGCACTAAAACTTCTTTGTCTAGTTAGAAATAGATAACTGTTAGTAATCATTATAGTTACAAAAAATGTCTTACATATTTTATGTCTACGCTGCTAAGGAAGACATTTGAGAATTTTTGCCAAAACTGTCTCAGATTGAATTTACTTCAAGGTTTCAGACTGGATCTAATTTTAATAAATGATTTATCATCGAGTGTGACATGATTCTATAAATATACATAGCTCTGTATATTTATAGCATCATGTTTTTTAACAAAATTATAAAGTGCAAAAGCAGCCTTTACAATGTCAGTAGTAATATGTGATTAACCTAGAATGGCATTTTCAAAAACACATCATTTATTTAATAATATGTTAAAAGTACTTTCCTCTAATTGTATAGCGCAGGAAACAATTTTTTTTGTATTTAAATTATAGCTTAGATTCGGTCTGAATAAATGACTATGAAGTCCAAAAGCCATATGGTAGAGAGAGGTAGAGGATCAGTTGTACCATACTCATTTATTTTTCAGTCTATTAAGCATGTTATTTAGTAAATATTTCTTACAATTGTAATATGAAAAACCACATTTTCTTGGATTTACCATCTATTGCATCTAGACCAGGGCTTCCCAATCAGTGGGGCGCGCCTCTCTAGGGGGAGGGGTGTAAAGAGATCATAAGCATTTTCAGACATTCTAAAGAAAAATCCGTTTGAAGTTTCAAATCCTCCCATTTATTCATTCGATTTTTATTCAAGTTTTTACAAGTCACAATTTGCGGCGATCCACTCGTGCTCCCGTTTCATCCACCACGTTTGCGTGCGTCTCTAGCAATCAGGTCACCGCAGGCACAGAATAAAATTGCACATGTGAATAATATATAACTGGTTATTTCTTAATTCACAAATATCTCAAAGTTTTGTTCTTAATAAATACACAACGGTTTTTATTGTTATTGAAATTATTGATTAAGTCAATTAAAATACCAACCTACCTTGTTGGCATTTTAATTGACTTATTTAAATTAATTGATTAGGCACATAGGCATATGCTGCAAACTTTAATGTTGAGCCACTTTCAATTTAGCTTTTAAATAAAGTCAAGTTGAATAATACTGACTTTAGAACAAACGTTGCCTTTATAATTTTAGAGGTGATTTAAATTGAATTACTTAAAATGTTGTCAAAAATTATGAAACTATTTAACAAGTATTCTCACAAAAATTCATTAATAAAATCATACTATTATTAAAAACATTACATTTTTAATTGGAATAATTTTAAAAATAATATTGTTTAATAAAATTATATAAATATTTTCTGTAGGAACTTATCTTTTGATTTATTTCATGACATAGTTAATAATATTGCAAATTTTTTATTAACCTCTATAGAAGTATCCTTTTGCAGATCTGCTCAAAGAAATTTCATATTGAAATATGCAGTATTTTTGTATCAGTTATCTATACTATATTTTTTTTTCCTTTTTAGAGTACAAAAAATGTAAATAAATAAATAAGAAGTGTTCTCTGTTTTTATTATTTTACCTGTCACCTTATTTTTCAATATATTGCATTAGTTCGTATCCAATTGTATGAACTGGTAAATGCACAAAATGGCAATTGCTTCAGTGGGTGATATGTTTGAAAGTTTTGAGTAATGAGGTTCACTTGCCTTGAAAGATATTTGAACCAGCAACATCAAACTGTTAAATAACAGCAACATCACACTGTGCAATAACGAAACCAAAAGGCAAAAGAAAAAACACTGAAATGCATGAGAATGGATAAGTTAGGAAGTTATCACAAAAGTATGTCAACATTTCAAAGCTTCATATGAAATAGTTTTTCAGATAGTTAAGAAAAAACCTTATACTATTGGCGAAGAGTTAATTAAGCCAACTCTAATAAAAACCACACAGATACTGTTAGAGGATGAATCAGAACAAAAATTAAGTCAATTTCTCTCTCAAATAACACGATCGAGCATAGAAGCAATGGTGTTGTTGCAGACAGGGCTGTCACCAGCTGTTTAAACGCCCATGTGCAATTCAGGTTATGCCGCCTTTATTTAACTACGATTACTAGGCTGAGATTGCCAGGAAGACTCTTTAATTTTGTCATATAAGGGTGAAAAAAAAAACATATTTTACATAGAAAAAATATTTATTCTTACTTCTTATTAACAAATTTTTGTTTCATTAAGTTATTGCTATTTTACAGAACTCTTTTTGCTTATATGTTTGCAAAATCTGCTATTAATTTTATTGTATCCAAGCTGTCTAAGATTTTGTGTTCTATTGAAACTGTTGCTGAGTTACCTAGTCTTTGTTGGTGCATTGTTGATCTTAAATATTTTATAATTTTCAATTAAGAGAAAGACCTTTTACCAGATGCAACTGAAACCGGCAAAGTAAGTAATATTCTTAAAGATATTGTCGATTTGGAAAATGTTGAAATTAAGTCATAAGTAAACAGGTATTGTAAAACAGTTTGTGGATTATTAGACTGATTTTTTGGAAAATGCAACTTTAAAGCATTAATTTTGTTAAACAAATCAATACCGGTAATGTCTGCTTCACCACTTGACTAGTCTTGAATCTTTAGATTTATATCTTTACAATGTTTCATAACTCAGTAATTAAATAACTTGTTGCTGAAAAAGCCAAATATGTCTGTAAATGTTTATAACTCCTCGAATCTACGTTTTAAAGAAACTGATTTCTGATTTAGGATTCTGAAAACAAAATCTACTTTGTATTTGCTTTTAGGGTCTAATAAAACTCTTCATCATTACGTACATATTCAATTTGTTTTGATTTTCTTCTTGGACAAATTGTGTTCATTGGTTTAGGTTTGCAAATTATGACTACCTTTTTGTGGACCATGAAAAAAAACCATAAATTTCTTAAATTATATTGAAAAAATTTACAGTTTTGTGCATAATATTTACTGCATCATTGACTACCAAATTGAGACTATGAGCCGAGCATGGGACATAATTGATTTCCATAATTTTTTTTGCAAACTATTTTGTTTGACAGCGTAAGTTTTGAATGTTAAGATTTAATTGTGAAAATAAATCCAAAACAAAATTTTATAGATCTTCACCCGTAGAGCTGGTAATCGGACAGAAACCAATAAAATTTTCACGTATTGCAACAATTTTAGTATCATTAAAAGAACATATATGAATAAAGCTGTTATTTGTTCTGTGTGACTCACATCTGGTGTGTAATCTAAAATGATGGAGAAATATTTTAATTCTCTGACTTAGTAAATAATTTATCGACGCGCCAAGTAAATCAGTGATTTCATTCTGAATTTGATCTCCTAAATAGTGAGTAATATGATTTGAATTAGATTTTGGGTATTGAATTCTGTGAATACGTCCTCGCATAACTGAATCAAAGGATGCTATCATGTTGATTGCTTTTAAAAAATTACCATTATCATGCTCGTATAATACTTTTGATGAACCCAAAAAGCCATGGGTGCTCGTCGTACGACACCACATCGGGCAATTCAATCCACCGACATACATTTTGCACCATATCATAGGTCCGATAGACGACAATAAATGACGCTGTTATCAATATAAAATAAAAAAAATAGTAATCGTGCGTAGGCCACTCTTTTCTCTCACTGTGGTGACTTTTCTAATGCTACATAGGTATTATGACAAAGACTTTGATTATTATATGATCGCTTGATTTGCTACCCTCTTGGACATGCCGCCCGTATGCTGTGCACATCTTGCACACACTACAGTGCAAACATGTTGTATTATACACACTGTTAGCGGGTCTTTGTGGGTGGTTATGTCTATAGCCATGTAGACATAAAATTGAAAACTACAAATAAATAAAGTTGTTGCCATTTTCTGCCATAAGTTGCAATGAATTTACAGTCATCCTTAACTTTACACATTAATTGTTTGTTTGTTACATCAGCAAAGATTAAATTGGAGAAGAGATTTTATACTCCTAGTCTTTGATACGTGGCACTAACTCTCATGATATATCTGATTCAATATCTGACTTTATAAAAAAAATGCTTTCAATAGGAAAAAATATGGACTTTGTACAGATGGTGCCCTCGTATGATAAGTGCATGATCCGGCTTATCTCAAAAGCTGAAGGAAAAGATTCCCATTTATATACTTTAGACTCGGCTATAAAGTTTGTGAACTATATCAAAAGCAGCGCTTTAAACAATTAAAACGATTATTTACATTAGTTTGTAGGAATCTTGATTTTGAATCATAGAGTTCTTTTTTTCCACACAGAAGTACGCTGGTTGTTTAAAAGCAAAATGTTGGCATGTCTTTATATGTTGAAAGAACCTCTTTTTTGAGTTCAAAGAAAAAAACAAAGCAAATGTAATTTTTTATTCAATAGAAATTGGCCTATTTGAGTGATATTTTTGAAGCCTTGAATCAACTAAATTTGAAGCTTCAGGGTAAAAATGGCCAACAGCGATGGCATTGAATATTTTATATCAAAGTTCAACTTTGGTTTATAAAAGGTGATTGCTGAAAATGTATCATCTTTTTCTCGCCTACATGAAACAATTTAAAATCAAAGACGGAATGAAGATGTGAAAACTGATACAGCAGCATTGCATTTGCAAGGGTTGGAATATGAATTTCATCTATATTGTAGTGACATTAATTTGGAATCACCAATATGGCATATGACTAAAAATCCATTTGGGGTCATCTTCATCGATATCTTACAATTACCAGAAATTGTTCAGGAAGAATTTTTGAAAATGGTGGCACATTCCACCATGAAGATGACTTCCATCTCTTAACGTGGAAAGTTTGGATAAAATGTTTCGTCCTTAATCCAAAAGTCTCCATATCCATACATACCTCTCCTGAGAATAATCGTGCCATTTTCCTCAACTAACTTTTGAGAGACAGCTTTTTTAAGCGTTGGTTCAAATCAAAACTAAGCAGTGAAATTACCTTGCCGTTGATAATGACTTCAGGATAGCTCCGGCAAGAACTAAACCTGAAATTGAACAAACATAGCATTATACTTAATTATTTTTAGGAATGAACACCAAACTTAAAATTCATTAGATTATGTTTGTTTTTGTAATATGGGTTGGGAATCCCTGAACTAGACACTTAATAAACTATGAATTTACATAACAATCTTCATCTTTTCGCAACTATATTGACTTCATCAGGGTGGAAATTTCCTCTACTTACATTTTATTCCAAATAAGTTTTCTCTCGCTTAACATGATTAACTTTAATTTCTCTCGCATAACATGATTAACTTGTAGTTCTCAGCAAAAAATCAAAAGCTAGATTTGTAAATGTTTTTTCCAGTAAAATACATAATTATTTATTTTGCAGGAAAAGAACTTATGACAAAGTGGAAAATACAAAAGATCTGAAAAAAGATATCCAAACCCCGAGACGGAGAGAAATGATAAACATGTTTATTTTGAAATATTGCAAATCCTCTGTGATTTCTAAGACATGGAAATTTACTTGGTAATATAGCTGGTCATAAAACAATCCTTGAAGTTAAGACAGTTAATTTGATACTTCTATCTCGGGTTTTAATCATAGTATATGTAAAGTTTGTAATTATGTCTTAATAGGATGCAAATATAAAGGTTATTGTTAATATATCACAACAAGACATTAGTGTGTAATTGTTTAAATTACAACACCAAAGGAATAACTGAGAGCTCGAAACTATACATGTCAAAAGACACTATTCTTATTACATGTACTCCAATTATGAAATTGAGGACCAAAATGGAAATAATTGCTGTTATTAGAAATAATTCTTATATAGAACCTGGTGGCCTTACAAGTGGTACACCGTATGCACCACCTTCCTATTTTATAATCCATGTAATGACAAGGTTATTACCCCAAGTATCACAACTACATAATCACAAACCAAAACCACAATATCTCATGGTTACAGAGCAGGGGAATTTACTATACCAAGCAATTCTTTACCTCAACGCAGGTTTCGAATAGAGGGCCTGCTTGTCTACCTGAAGCTATATCTTTGTTTATATTCCATTCCACAAACAAGTTTGGCATAATTCATTCGGTTTAATACAATTTTGTACTTGATTTAAGTTTCTAAGTTAATAATTAGGTTCATAATTGAAATAAATACATACCTCAAAGTGACTCAGTTTTTTTTTGACACATGTCCCATCTCCATTCCTTTCGCCACATGTCCAATCATCTTTTAAGATTGAAATGAGAGTTTATCAAATGATTGGACTGACATCCAACTATAATTAGCAATTTTTTTAGGCAAAACCTGAAGCTTATGAACCTACTCAAATTCAAATCTATTTATGTTAAAGTTATGAACAGTATTTACAGAGTCGTTCCTTTTCGGTTTATTTCACTTTTTATTCATTCAGTACCAATATTATTGAAACCAGAACAGTTTCGGTAATAGCAAAACATGTTGAAAGTTCATATATTCTGAGAAGAATGGATTTACCAGTCTAGAAAAAAGCTCACCTAGCAAATTGTAGCAGAGCCCAAGATGCAGTGCTTGAGGCAAGTGGCGTCGCATGCCCTGTGCATTTGCTATATCATGGGCCTAACGGGTGATGACTGTCTGCAACATGAATGTTTTATTAGACTACAAATTTAATTGACCATGACGACTCACTTTTTATCAGGTGGGTTATCTGCGAGTTTGTTACTTTCGTAACATGAAATATGATTATTCTTACCTATCTCTTTCTTTAGAGTGCCGTTAAATCGAGAGATATCATCTAATAACTATTTTATAGTTTGGGTAGATTTCAGTCTTATCAACTCTGCTGCGAATTATAAAATAATAAATTATTTGGTTCTGCTTTACTAACTGAGCTATGAAAACGAGTTGCTAGATGCTCACAGTTTGTACGATAATTAGTATGATATCTCGTTCTGTTACACACAAACATGTTTTTTATAACTCTTCTTTGGTTGTAAAATACCTACTAGTAACTACTTGCTTGTTATTGATGTAACAATTCCAGAACAATTCACACATATTGATTCAGTAAGGAAGAGCTGAGTGAGAGGCAAAAAGTTGGTTGAGAAGCTGCACAATTTGGTTGCTAACTTAATCTCTTAGTGTTTGTCAAATAGACATGTTAGATGTCATGAAATCTGTATTTTAATTATATGAAGAAAAAACAATTTTTTAGCACTATACAATGATGATCTCTTTAATTCAACAATTAAAAAACCAATTTCTAATGTTTTTAGATCGAGAAACATGATTTGTTACTGCAGATTTGACAATCTAGGAGACATGAAAAAGAATTTGCACATTTGCACAATAATTAAGACACATTAAAGTTAAAAAACCGTGACTTTGTTAGTGATGTCCTATTTACTGAGAAATGCAAATTTTGACATAATTGAAAAATGTATATTGCGAATATTAAAATAAATGTAAACAAAATATTTGATTTAGGCATCTCTTTATTAAAACTTTTATAAAACTTTATTAAACTCTGTGCAATGTTTTAAAGTTAGAAAATTTTTTTTTTACATTATTGACTCACAAAGTAAATTTAAAGAAATATTTGGTTCAGGCATCTCAAAAAAATAATTTCAACTTTTGAATAGTGTCCTTGTATTGATGATTTCTTTATATGTTTATTTCTCCAAATTAAAAATAAGTTTTTTGCTTTACCACGAATAACTCTGTTAGAAATGGTTGCAAAAAAGTTTGTAAAAAAAAATTAAAGGTTATCGCTTGAATTTAACCTGGCGAGTGCACAATTGGGTCATATTGACCAACAACATTTTAAAACTTGTGTTTTTCTTAAAATTAATGCATGACATTGCCATACATCTAAGTAGCTGGAACTAATGATCCTGCACTAGCAGATAGAGGCGGCCAAACACAAAAAAGGTAAATATGACTCAGCCATACATCTAATGTTGTAATTTCGCGTCATTGTTTAAAAACAATTTTAACTGATTTATTTTGATATTTTCAGATTTCTTATAATTATGAGTAGAGAAGAATGCGAACTGCAGAGGGTTTTATCCATTTTGCAGGAATCCAACTCCGAATATGAAAATGTTTTGTCAAAAACTAAAGAAGAAGAAAATCATCTGAGCGTTCGCAGCCAAGAAAGTGACACCGAACAAAATGCATCTGACGACACCTTCATCAGCATCTGAATTATAGCAGGATTTTGATACTAATTCGACTACCACAACCATTTCCGAATGCCAGATAGGAGTGTCTTATTTTTTTGGAAAAGATTGGACCAAGTGGCAGAAGGTACTTTTAAGCCAAAATATTCGAACTAGAGCTGAAAATATTATAATATAAATGACAGATGTTCAACCAGAAGCTAGGCATGCCAAATCAGAAAAAGAGTTCTGGCACATTTTTTTTTACAGATCTAATGGTCGATGAAATTCTAACCTATATAAATGCTGAAATAAAAATCAAATTAACAGCTTATCAAGACCTTTTAAAATACAGCTACATGAAAGAATGCGGTTGCTGTGAATTTATTTGGTTTCTTTATATTGCTGGTGTGCAACACTCTGGGAGACAAAATCTAACTGGTCGATGGGCTTGCGATGTAAGTGACGTAGATATTTTTAGTTGACTATGTCAACAGCATCGCTATCATTTTATTCAAAGTAACCTTTGCTTTGATAACATGACTACTCATGATCCATGATAATTATTGGATCATTTGGACCAATTCGTGGGACTTTTGATTCATTTGTAGATAATTGGAGCAATAGTTACAAGCCAGGTGAAAATCTAACGATTGACGAAATGCTTTTGGCATTTATGGGTAGATGTAAGTTCAGCCAGTATATACCCTCAAAGCCTGTCAAATACGGTCTAAAGATTTCTGCATTAGTTGATTTGAATTGATATTGTGATTTATGCAGGAAGGCAACCTGGACCATATCATGTGAGCAATAAGCCGTTTGATGTTGTAAATCATCTCGTATAGCCAGTTTCCAAGACAAATCAAAATGTAACATTCGATAATGGGTTCACCAATTATGAATTAGTAAACCACTTACCACAAGAACACAAGCTAATATCTATGGGTACTGTTGCAAAAATAAAAGACAAATATAAGACTATGGGAAAAGAAATATATTCGTTGACATTTGGTTTTCAGAAAGACGTCACAATTGTATCCCATTTTCCGAAAAAGAAACAGTCATTTCACTTATGTCGTGCTTACATCATGTTAATAGTATTGATACATCTACAGGCGACAAAAAGAAAGCTGAGATAAACACATTTTTCAATGTGACCAAAGACGGGGTATATGTTGCTGATGAGCTTTGTTCAACTTATAACGTGAGCCGAAATAAAAAATAATGGCCCTTGACCATTTTTTATGGTTTACGAAATATATCAATCCTAAATATGAAATCCCTTTAAATTTTGAAATTATTACGAATTTTTATACGGGTCTGTTAGCCTAACCTAACCTAACCTAACCTAACCTAACCCGATCATTGGTGTTACAGTTTTCCACTGTACTGACACAATTAATGTATTTTGTGAAAAAAACATTACTAAACCCCATGCAACGTTTTAAAGTTAGAAAAAATTGTTTTTACATTATTTATTAACTTATATCTGTTACTTTCTGCTAAATTTATCTCTTACTTTCTGTGAAAGTAACAGATAAATATATTTAATAAATACATTAAATTATAAGATTGCCACTTTAATGAGCATTTTTTAAAATTAAATTGAAAGATTTTTTGCAAAAGTTAGAGCTATTTATAAAAAACTCATAATTTTTTAAAATTTTCGATGACTTAATGTTTGTGCACAGTGTAAATAAACAAATTTTCTATGAACACAAAACTGTGTTGTTATTATTAGCATATATTGTATGATAATGTGATGTATATGTGCATGACAAAACGAACTTTTATAACTTTAAGCTCATTTTGACATATGGCAAAACTTGTGAAAATAATGGTCCATTTGTTTATAAACAAGTACATTCCATCTATGATACGGAATATATTTGTTGAGATGTTTCCGTTCAATTTGTTTTAAAATATGGTATTCATTGTCATCATTTTGGTATATGGAAGTTTAAAAAAATCATTCCAACTCCCATAATAAAATACCATGCCTTTTTGTTAACAATTATTTGTCTTTCTTTCTAAAACATTGTTTCGTTCGGAAATTCAAAAGCTTTAAAAGGAACCAGCTTTCATGTGTTTTTCCTTCAATATTTACCGTTTATTTTATAATCATATCTTTTATTATTAAAAATTGTCCTATATATTAATGTCCATTTCTACATTTGTTTCATTTCTCGGCAAACTTCAGTGACTTTAATTTACTGTCGCTTCAATTAAATAGGGCAAAGTATATTGAGTAAAGTTGAAAATAGGCTACAACAATAACAATTGTGATGACAGTTTAATTTCACAACGTGATAAGAGTGATTTTGTTATAATAGTATTGCTATACGCTTTAAAATACAAGACTGATTAAACTAATTTAAATGAAGGAAGTTAGTTATTACTAGAACTATTAAAAGATTACTTAAGGAAGTAGATTAATCTAGAGAGTTTTTTTTTGGAATATGAATATATATAATAAATCAACCACTTTATATGAAATTACTTGGCTGTATTAGGGAAGAATATTTGTTTATTAATATTTAAAGATATTGTTTTTTTTGTTATATTTTCATTCCTTTTTTGCCTCTCTAATTTGATGTTTATGATCATGATAATGAATATGATAGAAAATAGGATATTAGATATAAATTTCAATTGTTTTAACATAATGTCCTAAATTAGTATAAATTATTTTATATTCTTAACGAATGCTATTAGATTTTATTTAGGACAGATATACTCATCACTTTTAGTATGATTATTATAGAGAAAATATTATTTCAACTATTGTTATAATTTCTTTAAAGTTAGGCGAAATCGTAAGGAAGAAGTTAGACCCATTAATGAATCCTGAAGAGTCGACTGAAACTTCTATGTCCTTGGCTTCAGTAACGTGAGTACAGTGTTATTTCTCAATCGGATGTTTCTCTGTTAGCTACTGTTATATATTGATTAATTATAAAGAAGGCTAATTATAGCTTAATTTGAAATTAAGTCCAGAAGAGCACACCTTCAAGTTGCCGAAATTTGAATCTCCCGTGACTATGGAGGCCGTACTTCCTGGTGGTTTACATTATTTAAATCTGAGAGAACCAGGTCCGGACATTCCACTGGAAGTACACATACACCAAGAAAGATATGTAAGTTAAATCTGACATATAACGTAATGGAAAACAAAAGAGAAATATCAAAAAAATAATTTTAAAATTACCATAGAAAAGTATAATTGTAAAATTACTGATAGAAAACAATTATAGAAGCGGTTTAACTTTGCTTATATTATTTGTGTCATAATTTTGTTAATCTTCCATCCATCCGTGTGAAAAACTAACATGAAATAGTGTCACTATCACATTCATCCAGAACTACAAAAACTGAAATTTTATTGTATATACGGTAAATACAAATTTGAGGCAACTAACAAATATTTATATAGAACACTGTATATAATTATTTAACTTGGCTGTCTTATCATGTCTGTATGCCTTTTTTAATATAACACTAAATATTTTGGTTAACATAGTATAAAATGTAATTTTGTATATAAATATATTGACTACAGTAAAAGCGTATTTATGGAATAATTTTCCCATTGACTAATTTTTACCTATTTACATCCATACTCCTGATCCAGGAAACATAATTTGGAGGATGGTTTCCTATTATAACATAAATAAGTATACTGCCAGCGAAATGTTTCCGTATAAAGTATACCTGTCATATAAAAAAAATATACCTGTCATATTAACAAGTAATTTTTTTATTATTCCATGAAATTTTCTTTTCATTAAAGGAATCTTCGCAAATTAAACATTTATTGATGTTGGGTTTAGCAGTCTTTTAAAATTTTTTTTTATAAACAGGAATTGAAATATTATTCCACCATATTTAAAGTACTTCTAAGATATTCTGCAGAAATTACATTCACTCTCTTTACTTTCCAATTCAGTTCATGCCGTAATAGCTTAATGGGATAAGGATCAAGAGATTAAAGGGCCTTTTCATCAATTGGAGGGCTTAATGGCTTGTCAGATAATTAATCCTATCCCATACATATACTATATTAACGGATATGTAATTATAGCATATGCAAATGCAAATGCATATGCTATAATTACATATCCGTTAATATAGTATTTTGTTTAAGCTATTTGTAATAAATGGTTTGTGTGGAAATTTTAACCGGCGGTGTATATATTAAGAGTAAATTTTAAAAGGAATACAATAGACAAAATTAAGTTTATCCAAGTACAGTTTTAAAAACATAAAAAAGTCACAGTAAAAATAAACATGTCTGTACTTCACGAGTGCGAGCAAAGGCAAATGCATATGCTATAATTACATATCCGTTAATATAGTATTTTGTTTAAGCTTTAAGTAAAATTACTTGGATATTATACAGATGAAGTTTGGATGGTAGGTGTCTTCTATGAACCGCTGCACAGTGAAATAGTGGAATTATGAAAAAATGTAATATTACGTGTGATACTCCATACATGTAACTGAGGGATGAAAAAAATTCAGTGCACATAGACATATGGGGTTTTGTTAGATTGGTCTTAAAAATGATATAGAGATTCCAAAATAACTTTTATATTTAAGTCAATAATTGGTGAGATATGTGTCCAAAATTTTATAAAACTTATCAACTAACATGGGTAAAATTCGGTAACAAATTAGGATAGTAGAACTTAAAATAAGCTTTCAATGAAAATTCAGTTAAAAAAGATATGTTGTGTAGTTTTTGAAATATGGGATATTTTAGGTGCCGACCACAGCGATAACTTTGCTTTTCATAGTCTTTTTGAGAAATACATACTTATAAGTTTAACATTGTTGATGCTATGAAATCTTTTTGGCGTGAGACCGACACGCTCTTGGCCGGTTTTTATATAGCTGGGGTGGACTTGAGGAAGAATTGCTTTACATGGCTTTCTCAAAAATTAATACCCAGCAGCCTGATTTTCATTGAATCAGAAAAAAATCTGTAAACATCATCTAGAAAAATTACTACAAAGGGGAAATTTTGAGTGTCATCTGCCTATTTTTTAAAACTTTGCCATTTGAAAATAGCTATTTTGACAACAAAATGAGAAGAAACGGTTCAAGGGGATTTTAAATCATTGTGTCTAATCAGGAGATTATTAAAAAAAGTTCTTTAGATAAGCAAGTCTTAGCTTGAACTGATTGGGTGGGCATGTTCATTTTCGAGGGCTAAAAAAAGATTTGGCAAAATTGCATAATACCAACAGTGAAGCAAGGCAATGGTTAGGTTATGGTTTGGTTCAGAAAAGGCATAGTTCTGTTAAAAAAAATTAGAGGAGTAATAAAAAAAAAATTAAATAATATTCTAAAACAAAATATTATTTCATTTGGGCATCGTCTAAGTGTTAATAACCCCACAGGATAAAAATCCTAAATAAGGTTAAAATTTGCACAAAAGACCTTGGAAGAAAAGAAATAGCTGAAATTAATCACAATTACCATATTTAAATCCCATTGTAAGAGTTGGAAGACTAGGGCAGGATTGCTGTCCTTCATTAAAATTTTGGAACATGCATAAAATTTTAGAACATAAAGCTGGAACAATATTTCACTAGAAACTCATCAGAATTTTAAAAAAATTTAGTGCTACAGTTGATTTTTTAACAAAATACTGAACATCCAGCATAATAATGTTTATTATAATTGTATATTATATTTTTAGTTTATTTTAATTTGATATAACGATATAAGCATTAAGACATATTTTTATGCCTATTAATGCAATTTGAATTTTTTGTTACAAATTTTTGGTCACCAATGTATTTGTGAACCAAGTTATTAATAGGAAATTATTCATAAGGTCCAGGAAGTTTGAAATGAGCGAACAATATGGTAGTAACTAGTGAAAATATTAAATCGACTGGGCCTTTCGAATTATGTACTTCATCTATTAGGCTGAGTAATAAAAATATGAGTTTTATTAAAATCTATTATTGTCAGAACAATATCATAAAATCAACCACCTGAATATTATTTCACTATCAGAGTAAAAAAATAAAAGTATCTTCAGTTTTAAGAATTAATCGGACTTCCCAGAACTTAAAACTTACGTCACACATACATCGTATGTTAATGTGAATTTGATATAAGATATGGTGTTTGAAATAATAGTCACATCATATTGACATAAAACTTTACTTTAAAATGACATTATTTATGATCATGTCACAGGGATGTCATTATGTCATGTTCATTACGTCGTTTATCTTTTTGTAACAATTGCACTTGTCGGCCACACCGACTATAGTCTTGGTCTCTACACTTGATGACATCCTTACATACTTTCTCAGTGGAACCTCTGCCTTATTTTCAACAGTAACAAACTTTTCTTTGCATACTGTAAATTGGTTTCTTGAATAGAAACAATGTAGAGTATCACATTTTGCATCTAATTTAGAAAAGTTCTCTCTGTTATTTGAATGATAGCAGGAGTATGTTTCTTCCATCCCTACGAACTCGATCAACATTCAGAATGCAAAATTTTACTGTGTCATCTATTTTAGTCACAGTGTTTTTGGCATTAGATATATGAAGCATTTTATCAGTACGTTTCTGTAAATTACTCAAAACCAATTACCTAAGAAGCATAAAATTTTTACTGCTGTCCATATTTCCACATCTTGCACGCTCTTCACATCTTGATTTTCAGACGCTGATAAATATTTTGTCCTGTCGAACATTCAGAACGATGAAGTGTAAAATTTGGTTTGGGCCAGTTTAATGTGCATTTGTGTCTTTACGTGTATTTTCAGTGGTGTCTTTTGTGTCCTGATTATTTAAACATTTCTCATAATCTCCTTCTGTATTGATCGAGATTCCTGAGATATAGGAGAACTTTTTAGTTCAAGTTATCTTTTCCTCTCTCAAGTTTAGCTTCGCTTCGAACTTGGCTTCACATGGTTTACAGTTTATGCCTGTGTGATGAGCTCTATTCTTCATTAATTGAACGAAACAAAATTTTGACTATTTTTGAGCGTTGTTATTCTTCACCACGAACTAAGGATAATAGCTATGTCTTTGTTTACTTCTATAGTTATTACTCTGATATTCATACTCTTATATTAGTTTGCTCTTTCTACTGATGCGTGGTGCTGAGAGTGCCTTGGTTTTCCATGCACAATTTTTAATTCATTTAAAATTTTTATAGAATTGAGAATATATATCAATTAAATTTTATTTATCTATGTTAAAACAAAAAATTATAACACACTGACAACTGTTCATCTATTATTAGTTAGTATTACTTTTCCAAATGATACAAAACTGATAACAACAGCAGAGTTATTCAACTGT
This sequence comes from Druceiella hillmani, assembly GCA_039881145.1. Lineage (NCBI taxonomy): Eukaryota > Metazoa > Arthropoda > Insecta > Lepidoptera > Hepialidae > Druceiella > Druceiella hillmani. Next base: position 11,970,416 of record JAYKKI010000026.1, on the reverse strand, counting down.
AAACAATAAGTACGCTGTTTTTAACAGCAAGTGAAATGTGGAATCCGATTGATTAGTATGCGTCATATGTTTGTCCCTGCTAAAGATACCTAAATTGTCAAATCGCGAAATTATAGCAATTTTCACAATGACCAGATACTGTGATATAATAAAGTTCAAATACTTATTAATTACATTGCGGGATTCAATTTGTTATTATTCATATTGCCAAGGCATTATAAAATTGCCCTTATTAATCACTTGGTCCATAACATACATACATACATATATGAATATATACACGATGGGAATAAGTGTCGGACAAGAAAAGATGTTATCAGTTGACTGAAAAATAGTTGACAGTCGTTAAAATGAAATTTTAAAGATGACTTTTTTTCAGAAAATTGGAAATAATATTCATAATTATTTATCGTCTTTTTCTTGCTCACAATACTTGCATACATTATTCAGCGCCGCTCAGGGGAATAATCCGTGAACAGCTGTGAAGACATCTAGCTGCCATCTGCAAGTATTGGGTGTGTTAAAAAGAGTTATGTGTAATATTTTTTGCACTCAATTAGAAAAAGGTGTGTTTTACGTTTTATTTCAACGACAATTTATTCCTTTATAGCCAACGAATAACGTCTTTCATTGTTCGACACTTATTCCCAAGCACCGTGTGTATATAATATATATATATATATATATATATATATATATATATATATATACACACACATATACACACACAAACATATATTTATATAAACGTCGTTGCAAAAGCCTCAAAAGCAGACGAAAGCTTCAAACCTCATACAGAAGTTGTGATGTCAGTAATGTGTCATTATTTTAATTTTTTATAATGTTGTGTTCAAATTATTTATAGATATTAATGTCTAAAGGTTAAAATTATTTTTGTTGTTTTTTGATAAATATTTAGACTGTGCCGCATAATACCTGCATATTTTTAATTGTAATTTTCATTGTTTATCAATATGTTGGTGAAGTATTAATTATAACAAATTTAATTTATGTGTATGAAATATTATTTGATACTGTTACTTTTTATAAGGTACAACTTCACATTTGCTTTTTATTTTTTCATGTCGAATTTAAACAAAAGTCCTTATTTTCATTAATTTATTATGAATCATCAAAGATAGTTATGTATTAGCGCAGTTTTTTGTGCTATGTAAAGACTACAATTCTACCTTAAATATTTTAATATATCTCCAACGTTTAGGCCACATGAGCTAAATCTGTAGATCTTTTTCCAATTTGTCTTACAAATATATCTTACAAAGTAAATTGGTATTATATACTTCCTCCGCAGGAGATACTCAGTATCACTGCAAATTACATCAACACCCATCCACCAGAAATCCAGTTAGAAGTGAACAGACAGTAAGATAAACAGAAGTTGAATTTTATAAATGTGAAAAAGAGATTTGTCACAAACATAAATAGATGTCATTAAAAATGAAATTGTTTATACCATATGAAGTTACAATTACTCCTAATAAGAAATAACATTAATTAAATAATTATTTGTTACTGAAACCAGGTATTCAATAAAATTTTAAATATTTTTAGGGACGTGTTTACGTAACAAACAAGAGTGGATATTTCAGATTACACTTTAGTGATAAAAATAAAGTGTGTAGGATAACATGCCTAAGTAAGAAAAAATTTAACTCCAAAAATATTATGACTCTCTATGGGTGCCATGAAAAACTACTTAATAACTTTATGGCTCATTTTGCGGTTTGTATGATTTATATTATTTGTTAAATGTTAAAAAAAATTCAGTTTTATACTATAAGTACAGTATATTTTAGCATATTTAATAGTATAAATTTTTACTAAATACTTGTCACAAAAACATTTAATATTGCTCTCATGATCCAATATAATATGTTTTTAACTACGTAGCTGTCTGGAGATTGATAAAGTAGCGAAAGAAATGAAAATATTTGTAATATAAGGAAAATTAAAGGATTAAATAAGCTTAGAAGGAACTAGGCTTTTCGGAACATTGATAAGAAAATGTTGAATACATACTTGTACTCAACAAAAATATTTTATTTTCAATTATTTCAGTGTGTACATTTTTTTTACTACACAATATCCTTTATCAAATTAATTCTTTTGGGGTTGAAGCTAATAAAAAATTAAAATGATTTGGGCAGTGTAACCTTGTCGGCACTGTACCTTGACTTGAAGGAGATTGAAAAATTACTATTTACAATCAACCATACTAAAAGATTAGTAAAGAAAATCTTTAATAATACATAATTTTTAAGTTTAGTATATGTACTGCCGTAATAGTGTCATATTATTCGCAATCAAGATAGCGTAGTCAAAATTAAAGAGTACCATAAGTAACACTCATTTGTGATACATTTGCCCTCCTTTTGTGCAACATTATGGAGAGCTATATTTTCTTCTAATCTTCTCATAATATTTTCATTAAAATTTTATATTCAAAGAGTAACTGAAGTACTAAATCTAATGAAAGCATTAATAGATATTATTGAAAAAAATAAAACATTTAAAAATCCAGTAACACTCTGAAAACAGTACTACTAGGTAACAGGTGGGATCAGGAAGCACAAAATAAATAAAAAATTACGAAGGTTGGAGAACTTGCAGATTTGCATTCAAATTATATTTCATACATACCTTCCTAACCTACCATTCCTAACTGCCTTCTTGTTATAAAGAAAATAATAAATTGTAATAAAAGTAGTCAGATTCTTAATTGGCAAATCTTCAAGTGCCAAAAAATAAAACATAAAAATGAAAAGCAAGTTATGGAATTAATAGTTTGGCAATTAGTGGAATGGTTATTTCATGGAATTAATAGTTTGGTAATTAGTGAATGAGTTGAGCGCGTGTACAAGGGTGCGGGTGGGTAAATGAGTGAGCGAGTTGATTGACTGGATTTGAATAAGTTTGATATAATTTGAATGAGCTTGAGGGATTTTTAGTTGGTTTGAGAGGGCTTAAGAAATTTTGAGAGAGTCTGAATGATTTTGAGTAGCGATTTTCAATTATTTTAAGCAAACGAGTTTGCATGTGGATGAGTGAGTTCGAATGATTTTTCATTTCATTTTTTGGTTAAACCTATATTGCCACTGTAGTTACAAGTTAACATTTTGAGAAATTATTGCGTATCCAAAAGAAAAGCAGAGCGAGAGATGGATAGAGTTAGTCCAAACAATTTTGTTAATGTCGGTGTGTTAAATTTTGGCCAGAATAAGAATATATATTTTTCTTAATAAAATTTTCCTTCTTTATTACAAGATTACCTCTGTATTTCTCTTTTGTTCCTTCATAATGATAACAGAAAAGATTTTAGATTTAAACATTTTTCCAATTCTCATAGAGAACTAAACCTGCCCATCTAATAATGGTTATCGGGAAATTGTGCCTTGTAGAGTATACAACAAATTATATTTCGACATGGACTTTCTGTATTTAGCTCAAATCTGAAAATTTCATACCTTGGAAACCTCAATAGCTCTAGTTTTTTCCCATATAATAATAATTTTTCTTCTTTGTTATCTCCTTAATTTTTTATAAAGTAATAAATATTTCATTGGTTTGAAATAGGGAAGTTTTTACATTATCTAAATATCTAATTGAGGTAAGAATGGTCACCATTTAAAAGCTGAATAGAGTTTGACAGCTGATGTGAACTTCCACATTAATTTATATGGAAGTTCACATCAGCTGTCAAACTCTATTCAGCTTTTATGTGGAAAAGTTTTAGTAAGTTAAATGAGAAAGAAAATTAATAATAATAGAAAATTAATACGTAATTAAAAACAGCTCATAATAATAAAAATATATTTAAAAAAGTATGTTTTATACGGAAAATAATAAATAAGTTTAATAGTTTATTAATTTATACAAAGTAATAAATAAGTTTTTTTGACTATTCTCGTCTGGTCAGTGAAACAAGAAACAATTGAAATTAAAATTAAAAGCATTATAAATACAATAAAAGAAATGAAAGTAAATGATTTAACTTCTGCCCGAAAAGCATTGTCAGATAAAAATTTATGCTATGCATACATGCAAAGAGATGTCATTATATCAAATGGTTAATTCCGTAGTCAACAACATATGAATGGATTGGTGTACGAAGATCCCTAAGTTTTTTTGCGCTGCTTCATTCCATTTTCTATTGAGATGAGGTAGGCAGTAATAGCGGAAACCTCATTGCATAGTATCTTATCATCTCATGAGATTTTTCAGGGATGCAACGTAAGGTTATTGTTATAACAAAATTGCTATGTAAATTGATACCAAGTGCTTATTAACGTATATTCTTAAAATATATTAATTGATAATGTGAACTGACATTGTGAATGTTTTGAATAATTATGACAAAAAAGTATAAAATTAATTATTTGGTTTCGTAAATTTCTTTAGCTCGCATTTGTCACACTAACTATATTTTATATCATCACTACATAGAAACAAAACAATTTGCTGCAAATGCTTGGACAGATGTGGCAATAGCCATAAATTTATTCTGTCATTTCTGCTACAGTGCATCATAGTAATATGTGCAGGGAATGACCTTAATTTGTATTTATTTGATCTTAATTTTCATTAACTTTTTATTAAGAGTGTCTTTTTAAATTAATGCCACACTTACTTTGTTATGCAAAAAGGAGAGCACTTTCAAACTTTCATTTGGTGATACAAGTCTAAGGTCTAATATTAAATTAACTTTTAGGACATAATTATTAAAATGCAATGAATATTCGGTTATTACTTGGTATTCAGCTCATTTGGCCGAATACTAAATATCTACAATTTACTTAGAAAGTAAGACTGTTAAATAAAACGCAGTCATTTAATTATTAATTAATTTATAATCGGAAAATATATTTTAGTACGAAACATCAAAATTTTTTATTATAATTATGTATTTAAATCAAATAAAATGGTAATAAAAATTAAGTACTTTAATTAACAACTAAGAAAATGAATTCAGGTTTATTTTCTTTCTTTTAATTAATAATTATAATTAAAATTAAGGAATGGTAGGTTATGTTGCAGAAATATCTGCATACTTTTCAGCATTTTCAGGAAGAACCCTGTATATTTTTTCTCCATACACATTTTCGGTTTTACTGGCAAGCCTTTCTGAATATATATTGCTTTCATGAGCTGATAAGTATTTAGCAGCCAATTTGAGGAAAGGTTGAATGCAAGCTTCTGTGTTATGTTTGAAAAGTGTTGCCAACAGGTAGTTTTTATTGTTAATAAATTGCAAAAAATGGTGCTTTAATCATTCTTGTATGTTGAGTGTCATAGATTTAATTGAGATGCAAGATCATTCCTTGTCACAGTAGCGGTTGCGAGTAACAACATGGGGAATTATTTCAGATATGTAAGAGAATTAGGAGTAGCTAGCAATTCTCATAATCTCGGCAAAAGCCCTTAATAAATTCAACACTTGGTCTACAAGCTACTATGCTGCAGTTAGATTGGACATGTTTACTGTAACTGTAGGTTACTGAGAAATAGTGCGTTTTTGTTCCATCAGCCTTTATGCACTAATTTATGCTTAACTATCCCTAATTTTTCCTTGGTTCTTTTCAGATTTTCTTGTACAGCGCTGGTTGAAGTGAGTTATGATTCTCTTTTCCTTGGCAATTGTTCCTTCAGTTTGAATATCTGAGAATCTTTGACTAATAACTGCAGTGTGTGTACGAAGCAACACGCAGAGCCCATTTTAGAGTCACTGACATCCTTAATAATATTTCACCCGTTGTCATCAATCTATGATGTGAATCTTTGCTAATGGGAATTCCCATAGACTGGATATTTCTTGCACAAATATTTTTGCCGAATCATTCATGTTTCACTATATTTCACGCTTTATATTGCCCTTCAAAATTTTATTTATTCTGAAAAGTATGTTTATTCTGAAAAGTACAGTCAACTCGAAAAGTACGGTGTACTTGAAAAGTACGGTCTACTCGGTATATCATATCTTGACAGGGTCTCATTAACTTTCAAATATATTTACGATTCATAGTCAGTTGTGATCATCACGGCAATCAAATAACGGTATTTCATAGTTTTACGATAGTTTATATCACACTTTTTATTTTTTTTGGCAGTAATAGAGGGTTAACTGCTTTGTAGACTTACTTTTACTGGGGACAACCTCATTGGTTGTACCTTGTTCTTGGGAAATCGGCTGCTGTTTCTTTTGATACTTCTAATTGTGGTTATAATTCAAATGATTTAATAATCCTGATGTCGAAGCTTTTTTCTAGTTCCTTCACGAGAAATATTTATTTGACATAATTTGCACGGAACATTATGAGAATTGTCAAAGTAAATCTACATAGAAGACTTCTTTTTACACTCCATACCATACATGTGTATTAAACAAAAGTTGTTTAATTATATAAATTGTAATCATGAATACAAGTGTTCGTTCAGATCTTGTAAATAAACAGATAACGAAAACAAAAAAGATGATCTGTAATTACAATGAGCTTGTTACGACGTACATAGAACAAATCGCTATCACAACATTGTGTTTATGGCTGTGTGATTCGCGGAGCACAGACAGCGTGTTGCCAATCGGGGCTCAGGCTTAGTATTGGGTACTAATCGTTACATATACTAATAGTTGTTTTTTTTTGCAGGCAAATAAAATAGATGATTTATTTGCATATTTTGAACAAAAATGGATATATGCATTGTATCATGAATTTTATCATGTCTGTTCCTATGAAGTCAACAATGTTTTACCACCTGCGGTATGATTTTATTTCATTTTTCTCTTAGATTCCATTTCATTTAATTTATGGTTATCGGTGTAATATTTGAAAATATCATATTTTATTATTATTATTTATTTTAGTTAACTTTATATAAATCAATTTTGGACTTGACTTAACAAACACAAACTACTAAGGAACTTCGCCTATATATTTACAGCATAGAATTTATTAACCAAATCATTGTTTTGGATTGCTTAAGAATTTTTGAAAAATGAAACGTTTTTTAAAAATTATTAACTATAAAGTGATCTCAATATATACCAAATATAACATTGCTGGACCAGATGTACAGATGGTGCCGTTACAGACTTGGCTGCTATTAAACTAGTACAGTGCGTATGATGAAGTTTAAAATATATGGATACTTCCATCCCCGGCTCATTAAATTAAGCTTCTATATCCCATCCTTTTCCTTAAATTATATGTGTATCAGACAAGTCTTCCTACAAACAATATGTTCTCATAATAATTAGCACAAGGTGTTTACCTGGGCAAACAATTTTTTCATCACTTTTCTCTATACTCATTGCACACCCTACAGCTGTTTCTCTTTAATCTTGCTCGTTTTGTGTGAGATCATAAAGTTCAGTAGAGTCCCTATAGCTAAGCTGGCTGTCATTTTTATCTTTATAGTAATCCCTAGTCTTACAAGTTTGAAGATTTGGTTGAATGACCCTCTGGTTCTGCTCCTCCCAGTGAGGAACAACAGATCAGAGGAAATTATAGGTTGTATATCAATATCATCACATAGGATTCAAGTTCCTATCCTTGTCCATATATTTTTCTAATGGTAGAAACATTTATTTTATTTTGTATCTGCTTATTAACATAGTCTTTTAACATTAGTACTTTTAAGTAGTGAATCGTTGTGAGATTTACGGTGTAATTTAGGGGTTTTCGGTATTCGGTAAATAAATGTACTATTTGTTAAAATCGCTCACTTTTGCTAAGATTTATTTTTGAACATTGCAGTTGTTATCACTATTGGATAAATGTTAGTGATTTTTGCATCTTTGTTCGTACTATTAATCTATTTAAACTAGAAACCCCATTTACCATAAAATCTCACTTATCCCTGAAGTTTGTTAAATATGGCGATTAAGATTTCTGGTATGGTGTTAACGACAGGTTAATGAGGATAGTATAAAAATTGTTCCAGGTGAAGGGTATGGCAGAAACTCTTGTAAAGATAATTGCAGACACTCTCGTTTTTACAAACAAACCAGTAAGTGACATAATGAATTCTAATTTTAGATACACTAAATTCTTATTTTGTTAATGGCATGGTATTTGTATAAAATTTAAATAACTCAAAAAAAGTTTATGATAATTCATATAATACCCGTATGAGGTTGTTTTAAATTAATGTTGCTTTTATAAATATTCAGTGATAAAGGAAATTCAAAGTGTAATTCAATAATAAACACTATTGTTTATAAATATTTTCTTTAAAAAAGAATATAAAATAATTCTAAATATTGAACATAAGTTATTCTCGATAACTTCAAAAAAACTGTAACATGCCATTATCAGTTAATAAATTTGCCAACATTAATGCCAATTCAGGAATCCTTAAAATTTACGTTTGCAAATGTAATTTTTTTGTTGATTGATATATTTATCTGCAGAGGCTACAAATCAAAATATACAGAAGCAACATTTTGTAATTTAATCACTGTACTGAAGAGCAACATTGGTTTACCTACCTGAGCAAGATGCAAAATTATTACATATATAATAAATTGTTAAGAGGCCTATTACAAAATGGCGTTCTGAAAGATTAGGTACATTTAAGTACGGTGACAACTCGCTCGTCGTCACGAGTTCATGTCGCTGTGGTATAGCTATGACTAAACGGTTTTGATACTTTTTCATTATGGAGTTACTTGTTAAATAAGATTTGTTAATATTGTGAATAATGGATAAGTAATTCAATAGTCAAGGGAGGGACTAAAACTGGTAGGAAAAATTAATAAATTTAGATTACGCAGATTGTAAGGGACAGTTTGGAAAAAACTGAAAGGGCAGGATCAGTCAACGAAATGAAGAACAATTTCATAATTTTTATTGCGCCTGTATCCAGTAATGGGCGTTAATCACGTTTATTATTTTTACTGAATTAAAATAGTGTTTTATGACACTGTAACATAATAAGGCACTAATAACACTAGTGCTGTTTCTGATATAGGTTGTACGAATGTTATTATTGTTAATTAGGTGCAATGTCTTACAATACTTTATCTACGATCAATAAAATAAAGTTTGAAGAAAATAAATTTATTAACCATAAAAAAAATATCGCCAGGTGTAACAAACTGGATATTACTTAGAATTTTAACTTATATTCACGTTATTAAAAATGTTATCAAGGAAGTTTAATCGATAAAGTTTAATCAATTTTGTAATGCTTTGACAAGTAGGCCTATTTCTTTTCTCTATGTAACGAATGAAAAATTAATGTTTGCCTAACTTTTACGAACGAAATGATATTAAAATTAAAAAAATGACTTTGTGATACAACGTCATTATGTTAGTCATTATATGCAACTAATAGGAGTTTCAAAATTGGGACTTTACAATTCGGGAGTAGATAAAAGAAATTAGGAAACTTGGTAGCATAAATCTGGTTTTTCGAGAGTCGATTATTTCTAGAAATATACACTCATGGTAAAAATGCGTCAACTTGGGTAACATTTCGGTTTTCAAAAAATCATTGTATCTCACCCTCATTGCCCTCACTGCCTGACGTAAGGTCTTAACTTAAAGATAGCTATACAAAGTAGCTTTCACCTGTGAGGCAGAAGTTTGGTGAGCACGTCTCTTGGAGATTTTTTAAAACTTTGATGCCATCAAAATACATCTCCGAAATTCGATCTATAATGTACTTTCTGGTTGCAGAATAGTATTGTGCTCGATCTCAAAACAGTTTAACGCTCGTTGCTTAATGTTGTTTAAAAACAATTTCTTTACATTGTCAAAATAATTTTGGTTCATATTTGGACGTTAACATTCATTGCCATGATGTTCATCAGTTTTATAGTTTGGTTATTATTTTATAGTTTGGTTTTACAGCGCTTTGGATGCCTTGTATAGTATGTACTTTGGGCATACTGTTTGTGTTCTAATTCCTTTATAGCCTTTCCTGGGCTCTTGCTCCACAGTGTCTTGTATAATGTGTATTGAGGTTTATCGCCATTGAAAGCGACTACTGCCGCGTAGCAGCGTGCTAGGTATTAACATTTTAAAAAATAATTTATTCTCTTGCCGTCAGCCCAACCCAATGGTGGGTACCGTTTTAGTTGCGATACTATTAAATTGTTTGCCACGATTGTTAGTGAAATTTTGCAGGAGGCTCCTGGAATTAAATGCCAACTGAGATGTATTCTGTAATTTCAACATTAAAGTTGGTAACATCAATACCAGATTTTGTTCTGCTTTCCTTTCTAGTGTGCCATAATAATCTTCACATTCCCTGTGGTCTCCAAAAACATGATTTGTATTATCTAATATATATTTCTGCAAATTATTTTTGTCTCAGTGGACACATTTTGTTAATGTCTAAACTTATTTGCAGAGTAGATGGCAGTAAATAACCTAGTAAGACAATCTCCTGTTAATAATTTACGTTCACTAAGAGTGATCGTAGTATATTTTTGCAATTGTTTGTTTTATAAGTTCGTTAAAGCTGAACGAGTCCATTTCTCAGAACCAGAAATGATTTTTTAATTCAAAATATAAATCATTTCTGGTTCTGAGAAATGGACTCGTTCAGCTTTTTTTTTCTTTGTTGTTTTAATAACTTCTACTGTAATTAGCTTCTACTGTTATCATTACTATTCTGCGAGATATTGCAACCCCTCGTTCTTCTTTGGCCACGTCTTGCATTGACTTTTCAGCAGTAATTCGCCATATTTCAGCAACATCATCATGTGTAGTGCTGTTTAAACGAAATGGCATAGATGGTAAATCCATAGAGGAATTGAGTTCGTTGAGACTTGATAGTCCAATTCTGGTCAGAATGGCTCCTAATACTGCTGTAGCTATTTACATAAAATTTCGGATCAGTATCATTGTATGTTTTTAATTAAATAGAACCGCACATACGATAGTTAAAATGAAATGTTGATATCAGTAAGGAGAAATTTACAGTTAAGTCTGAGCGTTTTAGTACTTTTGTGGTTTTGAATGGGATTTTTTTCTAGATATTCCATACATATTTCCAAATTCTGAGGCCACTATGAACTAAACTACTATTTATTATGTATTATCATATATTTTTCATTTCATTTGTTTATGTACAGTAGTTCAATCCATGATTAGAGCTCGAAAAAGTGTCTTTACGCATTTTATGAAAAACTTGCTTCGGAATTTTGGCTTTATATAAATAGATGAGAAAAAATTGCAAAAAGCGAGGCCGTTATTAACTATACTAATAATTGTTTTCCACCATTCAATAAGTGAAAGTTGGCAGTCTTTCAGTTTCTGAGAATAAGAATACCAAATTTGGCCATGTAATGCAAAAATCACAGTCAAAATAGCTTCTTAAGTAAGAATAGAATTCACACTACAAGAGTTGCAAAGAAGCATACTTACATATAAAAGTTGGAATGTTTAATAGCTTTTAGTACTTCTATTAAACTATCATAAATGTTAACATTATTATAGTTATGAAAAATATATTGCCGGAAAAATTAAAATATATTGAATGGGTTCCGTGAGAAAGAGATATTCTATCTTTGTTTATATGTATTCATGCAACTTCGATACAACACATTTTCCTCTAAAATTTAACCACAATTACCTTCATACTGAAAGAGACAAATTCACATAAAGGCAGATAGATGGGCACACAGATGTGACAGAATTATAAGAGTTATATATTTTAATGAGAAATGGATACTCATATATACATCGTAACTTAATATCAATTGTAAATAACTTTCGAATAGCTTTAGTAGAGAATGTATTACAAATACATATTGTTCTGGATTTGTGTAGTAGTTATCAGTTGGAAGTAATATTTGTGGGGTAAAAAGTAGTGATCTACTTTTTACCTGACATGTTAAATGATCCAACATCCAATCAATATTTAAAAACTCAATTGTTGGAGTCCCATTTAGAACAATTTAGATTATCAGTAGCATTGGTTATATCAAAATGAATTAGTAAAAAACCAATTATACAAAGTGTGAAAATTGTGAAAGTGAAAATTTATTTGTTTATGAGGAATTTACATAGACTTTTTTGAAGTAAGTCAAGATTTGACATTCTCATACTCTATATTATGGAAACTTTCATAAACTTTATCTGTACTATTTTGTAATAAATAGTTTTACTTACAGGGGTTGTTAAGTTCCAAATGCAATTTTTTTTAAATTTGGAAGGCGAGTAGGGGGTGTTATGTTATACATAAAAACTTTGTGCAGATAGATCGGATAAGAAGGGCGAATGGGCTCCTGTGTGGATCTTTTGGATTCTATTTTATATATATAACATATGACTTATGCATCTGTAACTGCATATTGCTCTACAAATGTTAAGCTGGAAACAAGATTTTCGATACCTGTATAAATGGTATAATTATATGTAAATGATATTAGAAAGTACAGTGACGTAAGTACAGTGATAAAATAAACGTTTGAAAGGAAATACTTATGCATATAATACTTATGCATCTAAAATATCCAGAAAAATAACGATGGTGGTGAGGTCTATAACAAAAGTCTAAAATATATAAATTAACTCAAAACAATATTGATCACCTCAAAACCTAAACAATCGTTCATATCAATTGCTGATCAATTGACGACCAACTAACCACCAATTGATATGGATGACTGTTCTTGTAGTTACCCTCTGCCCCGCTTGGCCCGGCAGGCAGCGTCCTATTGTCTTTCCATTCCGGTATCAATATCTTGTTTCCTTAGTTCCATTTGCATGTCTCGCTGCACCCCATTCGAAGGAGAGTGAATTTTGTAGGTACCAGTTTTTTTGACACTTTAATTCAACTTGCAGAAAGATCTGATCTAAGTAAAACGGAAGTTGAAAAGAAAATTCAGAACTTAAATAAACATTTTTGAAAGAATTAGAAAAGAAAGAGATAGCCAAAAGAGTGGAATGGGTTTAGATGAGATACATATTTGGAAACAGTATGCTTATAAGGCGTTGAAATTTTTAAAAGGGTGTAATTGAGCCAGGTCCACTATGTCTATGAACTGCAATGGTAGGTATAATGCGAGTTAAAAAATAATTTTTGTTTTATTGGTAATAAATAACTAAAATCTTTCAATACGCTTTAATCCCTTCAAAAATCTATTTGTGCACACACATTGGGGCACATACACATATACAGCAGAAATAAGTAAAATTGATGCATTTTCATAGATTGGCCTACATACATACATGAACACATTCATTTTTTTATTTAGTACGTCATTTTGTGAAAAATAATTATTCAAAGTATATGGCAAAGTTAATGCCCTATGTCCGACATGAGTAGCAAGATATAATTACCGTTTCTATTCCACCTACAGTTTTATAATAGCATGACAGGCTGCATAAACACTGAGCAAATAACCTTTTTCAAGAAATTATATGTCCTCGACATCACAGATTAACCTCATTTTATTATATGCGATCTTAAGTAAGATAATCTCTAGAAATGTTGTATTTTAAAGTAGCAGTTTCCAGGATATCAATAAACAGACATAATGGAAACAAATTACAATTGATAGAATAGTATTAATAATTCATTACATGGGATATTTACCTCAGTTAAAAAAACATGGATAACATTATATTTAAAAATTATTTAATATCATAGGTCTTAGTAATTGAGAAAAAGAATAAAAGAATAGTGAGGTCCATAGTTGTGATGTACCAAATTATTTCTGAGGCCAAGAAGAAAATGCTTTTACTTTGCACCAAGCAGTATATCAATTCCAAAGAAATTCATACAAACAGTTATATCAGATTATGCGATACAGCAACTTCATCAGTTATCAGCGAAAAAGTTGCCTGTAATGCAGAATCTAATCTATTTATCTATTAGTAATAGACATTTTGGATTAAAAATTACACATAAAATTCGCAAGTTGCAAAACCATTATGCCTGAGTAATGGTTTAGAATAAGATTAATTTAATTCCATATAGTATCCACGGCTAGGTACCAGTTTTTTTGACACTTTAATTCAACTTGGAGAAAGATCTGATCTAAGTAAAACGGAAGTTGAAAAGAAAATATTCAGGGCTCACTAAATGTATACTAAATGTATATCTCGACACTAAATGTATATACTGATAGAAGTGACTTTATACAAGAAACTGAGTCTCGTACAAGGAACATTATTCAAGAAATCGAACAATTACTGGAGACTCATACAAGTGACAGTATCCAGGAAACTGAACAATCACTGGAGCAATTAGACAATGGCGAAAATTCGACTATTAAACTATAGATTAATCGATAGTGTTAAAAAATAATACAAGTCGATCAATAATGATTATTTTGTTTACATCAATTGAAGGGGTACCTAATTGCACAATGGTGTTAATTTATAAAAATATTTTTAACTAATTACTGTTGATAATTGGTCATTGAATTATTTTATTGACTAATACCTGTTACAATTGTAACCATCAACAAAAACAAATTTTAATTTATTATTTTTAAATACCAGCAGTATTGACTAGATTTCTTGCCATGGAATTTGACCACGTGGAGAACAGAAATATACTGCAAATTCATCTCAAATCAATTCACCTGGTATGAAACTTATACATCTCTATCAGTGGTGATGGGGTTTGGTCTGGCAGAATATCATTTAGATTTTCGGATAGATGCAAATCTAAATTTTGATGCAATGCATTTCTTCTCAAATAATTATGTAAGTACACTGTTGTCATTACTATGTTTGCTGCAATGTACTTCAAAGACATTGAAAAATTAAATTTAAGATTTTGAATGCATTTTCATTTACTCTGCATCCTCTCAAGAGACGATAAATATTCTCACTCATGAACATTTTCTTCCTAATTCAAGATTATGGCTTAAGCAAATTCTCTGATAAAGGAAAAGTTCACTTTATGGGGAATATCAAGAGTAGCCAAGGTCATATTTCCAAAAATTTCTTCATGAGATATTCGACCTTGGCATCCAACATGACGGTAAATAAAATTATAATTTGCATCTGAACTAGCCATAACAACTATGAAAACCTTTATTATTTTAGAAAGTATTGGCCCTGTTGTTTGGTCCTCGTATGGGGATCAAAATCATGAACAACCATTTTCTATTCCTATTCTGAAGTCGTCATCTTAATATAATTCTGTAGTAAAATTGACATGGCCTCACACACTTTTGGAACTAAAGCCGATATGCTTTATTCAAATAATATTTCTAAACTTTCATATGAGTCACCAGAAGCTAAGAATCGTAACATTACTCTTAATCAAAATCTACTTTCAAATACGAGTATAGGTATTAGTTACTAGTCTTCTTTGTAATTCCAGGACCAACCTAATTTAAAATTTCTTCAAAACCACTTCCTTACATTTGGAATGATCCAGTAAAGGCATCACTATTTTTTAATTCAAAATATAAATCATTTCTGGTTCTGAGAAATGGACTCGTTCAGCTTTTTTTTTCTTTGTTGTTTTAATAACAATAATGAGAATAAATAAGTGCAAGCCACCAACAACACATCATCAATATATATGTTGAAACGGACTGCATGGTTTCATCTATTCCACACCATCGATCGACTTTAAATAAAAACTGTATCCCTCTACCATGCACCAATGTCGTTGATCGATGAGGATTGATCACAATCTAATTGCACCCTAATATAAGCGATAAAAGAGATTATATTGAACAGTTGAAAGTACAAGAAACGATCAATCCCCTCATATTTATGTATCTTTGAGTATATCCATGGTACTTCCCTACACTATCAAAAATTACCCTTAATACTCTTGCTAATATGAAACTATAATACATTGTTTTGGTTCACAATATTGTATGTTGGGCTAATACTTTAATAAATATAAACTATTATACTATGGCCACGGTCTCCTTCCATGCAAAGCATTAAAACCCATTTCGTATAGTAATTTGCAAATCGGCTACAGGCTATTGATAAAAAGAAAACCTGGTCAGTGACTTACGCACTTTCTAATAATTACTAGTAAATTAAATATAGTGATGTCACGTTTGCTAGATGTCTTAATTGTTTTAGTGGAGTAATTTTTAGAGAGCAGTATTAAATATGCAGGTGCCAATATTAATCAACAAGTGAGCATTGTTATCAATAATATTTTAACGTTTTTAAATGAAATTAAACAAGATCCACTAAAGTTAACAGAATTTAATTTGAATCAGATGCGAGAACTTAAGTGTGGAGTAAGTTTAAGAGTGGTAGATAACATCAAAAAAGAGTGTGCAAATGGTGAACCAAGTTATCGCCGTGAAGAAATTAATAAGTCTTGTCCAGTGACTGCTCTAAATGATTTTCACAAAAATGTTAGTAGATAAATATTTTCATTGTTTTACTCGAATGGTGAATGTCCTGCCAGTGAAAAAAATATTTGAAAAATCATAGGAGGAATCATAGGAGAGTGGCAAAACATCAATGAAGAAAATTTTGAAAAAGTTTAATTAGCAGGAAAGGAGGAAAAGTTTTGTACTTACAAAACAACTCCGGATGTAAGAAAGCAGTTGATGGAAGAAAGCATTGTTTGTGCTCGATTCATATTTTTAAGGAAATTGAAGGAGTTGAAAGGTGGTGGAGACGTGCATCCAAGAATTATCTTGATGAAACTTGGGTTAATCAGAATCATTCACTTAAACGAGCCTGCACTGATGAAAACAATCGAGGTGGTCTTAATAAAAATATTGGAAGAGGAAGTAGATTTACAGTTTGTCATGTGCCAAAGCGATATAAATTATGATTTTTGCCATATGTGAAATGGGTTTTTCAAGCAGTAAAATCAAATAATATCTATATCATATAGACTATCAAATGAATGCCAAAGGATTTACTGAGCGGTTTCAGCGTCTGCTATTGAGCTTGGAAGAACTATCCGTAACCATTACGTATAATGACAATTACCACTTGTAGCGAATTAATCGAGCACCTATATCAACGTCTAGGGTAGATGAAATATGAAAATTAAAAGGGAAATAAAATTGCATATTTGAATGCTGATCTTAAAGTAGAACTTTTGCACATATTAATCTATGAATATACAGGTATTTTACAAATATAACGTTTTTTTAACAATCAAGTACCAACTTTAAACATTTCATAGTGTAATTGTATACAAAATATACATATTTTTGGCTACATTGATATTGTAATTAATAGTTAATATATATATATATATATATATATATGTGTGTATATATATATATATATATATATATGTGTGTGTATATATATATATATATATATATATATATATATATATATATATAAGGACAAGTTGTACACAGTGCCGCCAACT
This sequence comes from Druceiella hillmani, assembly GCA_039881145.1. Classification (NCBI taxonomy): domain Eukaryota; kingdom Metazoa; phylum Arthropoda; class Insecta; order Lepidoptera; family Hepialidae; genus Druceiella; species Druceiella hillmani. The sequence goes on along the minus strand of JAYKKI010000026.1, from coordinate 11,953,112 downwards.
GAAGTTAGGTTTATTTACGTAATATTATGTTTGTAGGAAAAAGAATAATTTATTTTATTCTGTCTTCAGATGCGAGGAGCCTAAGCCCTGCTTTGAGAAAGAGAAGTTTATTGACGTTTATTGGATCATGATATAAAATTTTGAAGCGCATTGAATTAACCACTACTATCCATAAAAACAAACAGAAAAGTGATTCACTTTTGTAAAGAAAGTTTTCATAGATATTGCGACAATGTAATTTTTTAAGATAAAGTTTCTTTTCACGTCAATATTCTATTAACCATGACTGGTTTACAAACACAAAAACTTGCCTAGTAAAGCATTAAATTGCAAGTAAAATGCATTTTCACATATAATTTTAATGTTAGCAAAATGGTCAAATATATTTGACGGTTTTACTACCATATGCTAAAAGATGGTTTTTAAAAGAATAACTTTTTAATAATAAACCATCATAATTTGTTATGTAGTCTGTGGATCTGTTGGTTTTGCTGATAAGAGTATATATTTAAGGGGGCGTTAAATTCTTTCAAGCAAAATACAGAAATATTTATGTAATTGTTTAGAAAAACTCGTTATTGCTAAATCTTTAACTTGGCAAGTTTTCACACATGAGCTATTTCTAACATAAAACATGAAACTTGCAAAGGAAGGATTTAGTAGTAACCAGCAACAATTTTTTGAAACAATTAAAACAATGTTTAATTAAAACAATATTTATTTACATTTCTATTTATAACTCAATTATCTTATCCACGAAGTTGATAATCTGCATGTTCTTTGTATTAAAATTGGTCCATTTTTTCACATTTATGTTGTTGATGGGATAAATATTATTCTCAAATCCATAGATATATTAAACTATATTATAAATTCATATCTGTAAATGCTTAGTTAAATAACAAATAATTATTGTGTAAATGTGAAATGTAAAAACTTTTGACTTACATTTATAGGGTTCTGTAACAGAAGAATCAAGGAAATCATGTATATCCAAATACAAGGATCTCGGTTATGAAGACGAGGTCACAAGAATGATTGTCCAATGGCTATCTCAATACAGTGAGACATTGCCGTTTTATGCAGTTCCAGATTTTGTAAGCTTTGTGCGTGCTGAAGTATACATTTCCCTTGGTTTGAAATAGCATTTCACATTACAAGACCTTGTTTACTTATATTATCTATTATTACTTTTATATTCATTCCAATATATATGAGATTGATTGTCATTTCGTGTAAGGAACTTCTTGTTAATAATAAAATATTGACGCGTCAGTATTTGTAAAGGTTTCTACAGTGCAAATTGACAACATTTTATGTTATGATTGTTTAGATTTTTTGGAGTTATTGTTTTATTATTAATTACTTTCTTCATTGCTTTCTTGTATTATTCACAACTAAGTTCTTTCTATACTATTATATTAGTTTTATTATAATTTTTATTATCTTTTATAATAAAGATAAATGAATACATTATTTTCTTTAATTTCCGAGTATGTTAGAGGTTACATTATATTACTTAATAACTGGAATTAAGAATTAGAGAGAGAATTTTTTAAACATGTGTCACAAATCTATCAATGTGGAATGAGAGCCTGTAATTGTAATATCTTTACAATGTAATCAATGATATATTTAGTATTTTACTTAATTATTTACTGTTCACCATTCTGATATGTGATATTGCATGTTCTTTTCGTGACATTAAGAAGCTATTTTTATGTGTCAGTAAGGTATAAATACAATTACGTTCTATGAATTAAGGTCAATAAATACTCAATTATATGCCTTATATTTTGCATGTGCTCTTAAGGATGTATTTATAAAATGCCGCAGCTTGTGAATGGATATTTAAGAGTCGTAAATTCATTAATACACGTGTAGCAATGCCGTTTGTCAATGTGCTACAATTTTAAAATCCAAGCATCTAATCTTGGTCCTTTATATGCAGTTTTACTGAGGCAGCAGTAGCTATGGTTTTCAATCGGCAACAGCATAAAAGTACAGGATAATCACAGGGGAAATGCTTTTATACTCATTTAAATCTCACAAGTAGAAATCCAAAAAACTCACAATAAAGACTTGTCTGATGAGGCACAAAAATCTACAACTAAAATTAAGTTTAACTATGCAAACATTTTCAAAAAGGGTTGTCTTATATTTCGGTTTGTTTGCTACAATAAAAACTTTTTGTTAACTGATTTTAGTTAACTAACCAATCGTTGACAGTTTTTTCGTTTGGAAAATATAAATTCTAAGAAATGGCTATTAAGTTTGGGAGGGTCCCAGATATGAAAATTGTTTATTCTGGTCATTTTAACTGGTAATACAATCTTAGACTCAATTTTATTCTTAACAAGATTTATATAATTTTAGAGATATAGGTGTAATATTGACATGAATAAAATTGTATTTAACTATGTAAAACTACTACCAACAGCCATTATACAAGCAATAGCCTCTTGCTTTATGTTCCTTTTCATCTGACGTTTGTTTCTAAATCAAAGTTTCCACTGTCCATAGCAAATAAAAGTAAATTTTTAATATAAACCTATCCTCTTTTCTTTCGCAATATGTATGTGAGATACGCTGCAATCAAAACCAGAATTGCGCCTATTAATACTCAAAATCTATTCTAATAAATGATTAATACCTGCTATTCTTCTGCCTTTTAGTAAAAAGGATAGTAGGCATTGACTATGTGTTTATCAGTTTCTGTCTACAAGTTAAAAATACAGCATATAAATATATGACAACTAAAATATGTATAAGAAATATGATTAATAAAATTATGTTTAATAAAATATGCTTAATAAATATGCTAAAATATGTTTAATAAATACAAGAAAAGTGACTTCACTAACATTTCCAACCTGTTGATGGTCTTACTCTTCTGCCCCTCTTCCTAATGCATTTACTCCGGAAGTAAATAATTTAGGATATATTTGATCTTGATAATTAAATTGATTACCAATGAAAAATGGGTCAAATTCGGGGCCAGCCTGTTATAAACTAATATACCATCAAATACGAATATGTTCTTCTAATGAATTGTGATAAATTATCTTAATAAATCAATATTGTAGGGTTGACAAATACAACATTTGTCACTTTGATTCTTGGGTACTGCCTTACAGCCACCTCTCAAATACCTTTGAAGTAATATGTTATCAGAATATTAAAAACAACAACGGACAATAAATAAGGAAAAAATCATAGATGATTAAATTGCACAAAGGAATAGCTTATTATTATGCAATAGATCACCATATTTTGGGACAAAACAAAAGTAGTAATCAGCCTTAAATAAAACGTACCTTAAAATATTTATGGTTTGTATTATGGTTACTTTGTCTTATTTCCCCCATAAATTTCCTCCTCCTTATATTAGATTTTTTCTCTTCACAACTTGGAGAAGATACAGTCAAAATACTTATTTATATTTAAATACTGTTAAAAGTGCTAATTGTTTGCACTGTTTTATTGAAATAACCTTAATTCTCTATATCCAATTACTTAGGTTAGGATACTGACCATGTTTTTCAGATACCATCGCCTAAATCTTTAGTTATTCTAACTTTTAAAATTTCCAACATAATTGAATGGTCAACCAATTGGTCATAATTCATGTATGTTAGTGAATAAGTTTAACGAATTGATTATATCATTTGAAGAAGAATATCATCAGTAAGAATGTGTAAAACTAAGTCTTAAAGTAGTATAATTGGAAAATTTCAAAAATTGAAAAACATATACTGCTTAATGTGTGGAGTATAACTACTGATCCTTTTTAACCAAAGGTAAATAGAAAAGTCTAAGAAATTATTTTTTTATTTAATTATTACTCATAGTATTAATCAAATGTCTTAATTTTTGCCTTTATGTATCTAGTTATATCATAATTTTAAGGCGCACAGGAAGGAGTACTGAGGTTTAATCCCTCTCCCCTGAAATTTTGGTGGGGATAAGAATAAATTAGTTGCAGGTGGTTTTTAGTCTCACATTTTTATGTCTGTATAAATTTAATGTTCCAATAAAATGAAAGAAGACTACAAATATTCCCACCCCTCCCTACCCCTACCCCTACCCCTACCTTACCCGTGAAATATTTTGTTATTTACAAGCTTATATTTTTTGAAAAATCTAAGTATATTTTGTAAAATAAACAGCTGATAAAAAAAACTTTCATTAAAAAAATCATGATAGACGACATTACTTTGTAAAGAAACTGAATTTGATGATTTAACTTAAAATTAATATTTCAATTTTTAGCACAGAGACATGTTACAAAATTTTACAGCCAGCATGTCATGATTTTCTTTTAATATACACTATAGAAGAATATATATTTGCAATATACCTACATCATTTTAAAATTATATATTAGCTTGCTATATTTATTAATATACTACTTTTAAACACAGTTATGTAGAAAATCTGAGAATGTGTGTTCTCAATTAAAATAACTAAAGATTTTTTAAAAAAAATTTAAGTTTATGTGATAATACATAAACTTAAATTTTTTAAAAAGATTATAAAGAAGATTTAAAGAAGATTATACTGGCATTTGATACAAATTTGAAAAAGGGTAATAGAAAAACTGAGAATTTAAATTTATTACCTTAATTATTCAAGGATATAGCTAATATTTTGAATATTTTAATTTTAATTATAAATATTCTTTCAGTTATAAATATTAATAAATTTTTCTCCAATTAAAATATGGATTTCACCACTAATGAGTCACCTTGTGAATTAGGTCAGCTAAGATTTTCACACATCAATGATGAGTATGTTGTTCAAGAGTTGATTGATAAATACGTTAACAAAAATGTATTTCATGAACCGAATATTCATGCACTCATGTTAGTAGTCAAGTATATTAAATATTGGGTTATTATTTATTTATATATTTTTAGTTTGTTCGAAAATATGTGGTTGTCATTATTCAGTAAAGACAATCATGATTGTTATTACTGATTATTTTATGTTAATTAAACAAAACTAATTCTCATATGATTAAATTCACTTAAAATGATAAATGGGTGGGGGGGGAGAATGACAATTAATGGACTATTCTTTTCACAGCGAAATGTCTTTCTTGAGTGTTTGCCAACTAGATACAGATGATCAAGTAGTAGGGTACTTGGCGCTTCAAACTTATCCAAATATAAAAAGTATTCATCCTAGTGCTTGGGAGGAATATATATGGACGCGTTATAAGTAAGTATTTGATTAGAATTTTGGATATTTATATAAAATTCTATTTGGGGTTATTAGAACTATATGTGGCCTGTAAAAGAAGAATTATAATTATCTATATTATATAATTAAATTATCTGTAAATGAAAGAGTTCCCTGACTCTATATATATATATATGTATAGATATATATATATATATATATATATACATATACATATATATATATATATATATATATATATATATATATATAAGCTTGCCATACAAAAGCACTGCAAGCACTTGCATGAATACTCACATTGCATCCTGGTTATTTTGTTGCCACAATATTATTGATTAGATAAAAACCTTATAATAATGTGAAAGAAATCAAACCTTGTACTTGTTTGATAATAAACAAGATTAATTTTGATTTTAATTTTTATGATATAATTTTACAGACATACTTATGTTTCATAGGTGACATTCATATTGTGGAGCTTAACAAAATATTTTTATAAATTTCCAGAGATATAAATATGCGCGCACATAATACACTCTTTGTTCATATGTTCTGTTGGGATCCTCAATATTCAACTACAATTGTTAGCAAAATGCTCAAATCAGTGTTTTTCTTCAATGCCTACATTTATCATATTGTAATTGTTATGCCACCAGGATATAAAAGTTAGTATGATTATTATCTTTTAAATGATTTATTTTATTTGTTAGCGGCTATGTTTCAATTGACAAGTTTGATTCTCTATAAATGAACCAGATGTAGTTATCATGAAACGTAAACATTACAGAATTATTACAATAATGGATAATTAGATAGAAAAAAATATTATTAAAATATAGAATAAAAATATTATTATATATTGCTGGGATAATATTATTTCTCGAAACTACCTATTGTGCAGTAATATGTAGCGTTTCGGTATAGGTATTAGCTACCTATATTGGTATATGCATATCGGGGCAGAGAGAATAATTTGCTTCTCGAACTATCTATCATGCAGTAATGTGTACCTATAATGTAGCTATCGGTATTAAGTATCTATATCAATATATGTTTAATATTACTGTATAGTGTCTAGAAAGAAATATAAGCATTTGACAAACACAAATTTATATACATATATATATTTATACACTTAAATCATATATGTATATATATATATATATATATATATATATATATATATATATGTACTTACATATACTTAAATAAAAATAAAACAAAATCATGAAAAAATAAGTAAAAAATTTTTCACATAAAAAGAATATATTTTTAATTTAAGATATTTTTCATATTGTTTTTTAACAATAAAATTAAAAAATTTAAAAAAAATCTTTTCATATTAACATATTTTATGTGTAACTATCTTTAATTAAACCAAGATATTTTTTGTTATTAAAATTAAATTTCTATTATTTAAATAATCCATTTTACTAATATTATTCATGCATTTGAAAATACTATATAAATATATTGCGAAACAAAATCTACGAGTCTTAAATACCATTACACATGGATATAAATATAAACTGTTCTACAATGATATGCGTCTTAAATAAGCAACTAAAATGGCAAGAATATGAGAATATAATGGTACCGACATTAAAAATATGGTTAAAATGAAACAATATTATTGATAGTTATTACTCAATAAATAGTTGTGCAAATAAATAGTTTCAGTAGCAGGTATTGAGGACCGATAGCGGACTCGGAAAAAAAAATTTTTGCTGTAATTTACACAGAGAAATAGATTGATTGTTGCATTCCAAATGATCACCCATTTAGTAAAAAAACTCCTGGACTTGCTTGAAGCAAAACTACGTGCTTTGGAACCCCAACAAATTTTTATTTGCAAACCAAATGACAGGATAACGCAATACTTCAATGAACTCATCTTATAGCATTAACACGTTGTTACCGTGTTCATGATTCGGCCGGTTCCTTCGCCACTGCCGCCCCCGCGATGTGACGCCATGTAGTTCGGTGTTTTGCGGAGTGAGAGCAGTCATTTACACTGGAGTGCGCCGCAGATTTTATTAGGTCTGTCCACCGTCCACCGACTGTCCACATATATATATATATATATATATATATATATATATGTATATATATTGCCATATCTTCTATATTAGCTTTTAACTATTATTAGTGTATTAATCATTTAATTTCAATGGTACCCAATGAGTTTATATAAAAATATTTCCTTTAGTTATAGTCATATACTTCTTACTGTATTTCAAAATGATTCAGTCAGTTAATTTTGTAAATCATCTGCATATAATTAGTTGAAAAGTTCTTCAGTGTTACAATCCATCATGGTTGAAATTTTTGTAGTATTAAAATTGTGACAAAAATCTAATAATCAAATAAGTAATTGTGTTTATAATAAGAGTGCTTATATGAAAAAAGATCCTATAATATTTTATATTACTATGAGTTTTAAAAATTTAAATAGCTAATGTGCAGATATGAGTTATGCAATACTCATATCTGCACATTAGCAATATACAATGTCTGGATATGAAAACACGAGTTTACTTGTGGCTAGTCAACAATGTATGAGAACATGTAAGGGTAAGAAAATTTTAGAAGATACCTTGTTGCCTGTTGTTATCAATATGTTCAATATTTCAATAAGGTGACAAGAAGTAAAATAATGAAAGTACGTTAAGGTCAATGAAGATAATTCAATGAGATTTCTATGAATATTCAGAAAGCCAGAAAATTCATAAATTGAAATAAAGTGAAATTCATGATACTGAAATAAAATGAAACAAAAGAAATGGGAAACATATAATTTTTATTTCATCAGGTATAATGTGATGGGACAATTGAAGAAACTATGTTGTTTTATAAAGAAATAGTGGTTAGTTACATTATTTTAAGAGACTTAGAGTATTGCATCTAATAGACCTTCGCTATGATGTGAACTGGATTAGGCTTTGCTCTGCTCTTTCATAGATATTAATCTGCCATATAAGAAATACTAGACAATTTGAATAATATTACTTGCAAAGCTATGAAAATTATAAATTTTATTAAAAACTGACATCGTAAACTAAAGTAGGTTGTTTGCTGCATGGTGTAAGTGATTGGGGATTAAAAGAAATCAATCCTTTTCTGTAAAGAAATCAGATCTTTATTGACCAATGACAATTTATTTTACCAATTCAGTGATTTGGGTTTGAACTTTCAAAGCCTTGATTAAAAAAAGTCAATGAGGGACATAGTGGATGTTAAAAAAGGCAAACCTATATTTGAATTACTTCAAGTACTTGCATAACACACGTTCAGGAATGTTTAGTAAAAGCATAGAATAGTACTGGTGTGCATTTCTGTTAGAATAGAGTAAGAGATGCCATTGGATAAGACCTTAGTTTTAAGAAACATTAATTTAGGATTAGAAAAGAATTGCTCATTGGTCTGATTATAGTGAAAAAGATATTTTTTGAGGAGTCAATTTTCTTTATAATAAGATTACGACAATTTTAATCTTTGAAGTAAATATAAATATTTTTTATAATAGAACTAAAATTAATAAATCTTGTATAAATAATTAATAAAGTCCCTTTATTTCATTTTGATCCATACTCTACAATTATAATAACTTGTGATTCACCAGATACTGGGGTATTATTTAATACAGTGGCTATTATTTGTAAAAGACAGTAATAGTATCATATAGCATTTGGAAGCAAAAATTTTAATTATACCCAAATAAAATATCCTATCTTGGAAAAAGAGGTGATGTAATCATTTTTGGAGTGGGTAAATTTTACAATTTTTATTTGGTCACAAATTTGTTTTACAAACTGATAAAGAGGCATTGACAAAAACAAAATAGCTGCAAGGTGCAACATTGGTCAATTTTTTTAAGTGGGTTTAATTATGAAATACAGCTCATAACATTTAAAAATAACTCGGCAGACTCTTTGTCACGTCTAGCCATTAATTGTCAAGACAAGTTAAGAAACACTGAAATATTAGATAAAACTTTGAATGTAACGCTATTAATTACATAAATAAATCAGACTTTAACACATTAAATTGGCAAACTATTCAAAGTGAATCTAAAAAAGATAAAATATTGTGTAACGTTTTAAGATATTGTAGAGAAGGCTGGCCAGTAAAACATGATCTAGGTGAAAATTATGAACCATATTTTAGAAGAAAAAATGAAGTCTGTATGGTAAAAAAGAATTTTTGGTGTCCGGGCATAGATAGCGAAACAGAAAACAAAAATAGAAATGGCCCGAAGCATTTATTATGAGTGCACAACAAAACAATTTAAATATTTATAAGTATTTTTGTTCGTTATGGTATCCTTTACATTTGGTTACTGATATTGAACCCACATGGATTAGGGAGGAATTTAAGAGTTTTTGTAAAATAGTGAAAATTAAACAGACGTTCTCCCCGCCATACTACTCAGCAACAAACATACTAGCTGAAAGTTTTGTGGAGTTATTCAAGTCACACGTGATAAAAATAGTAGAAAGTGGTAAAAACTTGAATATATTTGATTATGGATGTACTGCTCATAAAACCACAGGTTATAGTCCAGCCAAATTAATGCTAGGAAGGAAGTTGAGATGTCTTTTCTCATTATTGAGACCTAATCCAGTAAATGATAAGGTAGATTTTGTACAAGTGAAATTAACAATAAATAGTAAGGACCATTATAAAACATTTTCAGTGGGAGAAAAAGTGATGGTAAAAGACTTGAGAAAAAATCAAACAGTTGGTCCTTAGGTAGGATTATTAAGATTGTAATACCAGGTGTAACCTACATGATGGAAGTGGATGGACTCCAGTTTCATTTAATAACACATATAATATATATGTGTAGATATATAATACAAATTCAGAGATTCTAGTTCTAGATTCTAGTTATTGGCACAATAAAAACGTGTTTGTCAATTAAAGTGTTTAGGTGTATTAATTAATTACCTACAAAGAAATATGACATAATAAATCTTTTGTGCAAATTTTATGAAAAGGGCCACATATCTTTCATAGCATGGAAAACTAAGTATAGAGATCTACTATTATGAGAATCAGCTATTATTGCCGGAATCAATTTGCTTTTGTGTACTTTTGAATATAACTTTTAACAAAATTTTGATGGTTTGTGCCCAATCAGTAGAGGGTATAATTGTAAATAATTTTGGAAGAATTTCTTCAAGTTAACAATGTACATTTTAAAAATTATAATATGATTTTTGCAAAGAAATATTTATAAAAAATAGAACTATTTCGTTAGATTATTTCTAAAAATTGTTTTTACCTTAACTGTTCTTGTTCTGAGTTGAGTCTCGTTTAATATCATATTATTTGGTCTTAAAATTGAGGATTGAAAAAAAAACAATTTTTGATAAAATGATAGACATTGAAAGGAGAAATTTTTATTTTTGACGAGGAAATCTCTTGTTTTTCTGAATTAAAAAAAATTATGCGTCGAAAGTTCCAAAAACATTTAAATATTGGCATTGAAAATATTTTTATCATCTATTTAAAAAAAATGTAATATTGAGAAAAATTTGAAAAATTTTTAAGTTTAAAGAATAGTTTACACATATCAATGTGTAAATAAGATTTTTTATTAACTTACATTCCGGACTAGAATACTTTTTCCTCCATTGATAATGATTCCTCCAATAAGTAGATATACTACTGACAATGAAGCAATTTTTCCCCGCAAGTCCTTAATTTGTTACGTGATGATATATATTAGCTTTATTGTGTATTCTCTTTAAACATGGTTTTAAACATCTGCCATACGATCTATTCTTTTATACATATAACTTTTTCACTCAACTTTAGAGTTCTGTACTAAAGGTGATACGGAAACATGTCAAGTTATGGTATATGTTCATTTGACTGTCTGCCAGAGTTTTCAGAAATTTAAGTCACATACACTAGAAAGTCAAAATTTGACATCATTATAGAATTACTTTCAGAAAAGAAATTGTAATATTCTATTATTAGATATGTTAAAAGAGCGCCCGCCTTGTTTCTTTGTCAATAGATTAAAAAAATTACCTATTAAACCCATTGTTTAATATATCTGATGATAGCATCTAGAATGTAAAAAAAAGAAAAAACAAGAGTATTAATTTAACAAAAACTTAAAATGATGTAAAAAGTTGTTTGTTTTTAAATAGTAGAGAAATGTAAAAAAATGTTTATATTGTGATGTAAACATGGAATAAAAAATTAAACGACCTTGCACAATTCACCATATGTTTTTTATAAATAATGGAATGATATAAACTGAATTTTCAATTAGTCTCGATGACACTGGAAAAATAATATAAATTTCTCTAATACAATTCAAAAATATATAATAATAAACTAGTTACGACAGCATAAGACAGTTTATACTTGTTAACATTGTAGATATGCTGTTTTAATAATACTAAAAGTTCATAATTTAATATTTTAGTATGGAATATTCATTGCGCAAGGTTCCACTTGCACTTGACAGTTTCTTAATAGATGTCACACAGTATCACCTTTCTGATATTTTGTAACATATTCAAATCTTTTTTCATTGTACTGTGTATTCAAATCCCTTAAATGAATACTTTACCATTTAACTCAGTTTCTAACATGTGATTAAAACGCTACTTCCTTGCACTTTCTGTTCACCCTCAAAATTATTCTGTGTCACTGCTAAGAATGTACTGTATCTATTATTACTTATAACTCAACAATACGGAAAGATTAGGGCAATATACACACCCACATATTAAGACATAAAAACAATCAGCCTGTACCATTTTCGTGTATAATACTCCGTACCTGTTAAATATCAATGAAAGGTTAACTTTGAAATTATGATTAAGGATGATCTGTTAAATGGAAAAAAGATTTTAGAAATTTAATTTCTTTTTCACTAAAAAATTTGATTTTTCTGTCTTGTAACAATTTTAATTATTTTACTTAAAAGAATTTATTTTATAATATTTGCAGACAACAGACTTAACGGATTATTTTTATTTAGGGCTAATATTACGATTTAATTTTTACTATATTAGCATAGAAATGACCTTTCTTGCAATAAATTAAAGAAAATAAATGGCTTACGTGTATAACTTTTGGCAGATGAGTATGGCTTATACTTAATAGTTTGTTTAACTTTTAGTAAATAGTACTCCATAAAAGTATTTGTTTTCTTTTTATTTTAGCTATCCAAGAAGGTTATGATATGGATCGTATATTTAGTAAATCAACAGGGTTTGTAAAAGGAGTCAAGTCAATAGATCTTGGATATTTATACATTGCAACACGAGCTAATATTAATCCAAGGTTACGAATCAGGAAAGCTGTGTAAGATAAGGTTTTTTGGGTATATACTTTAAGTAGTAATAATGGGTACATATTTTAAGTAGATATAAATAATTCTTTTTATTTGTTTTCACTTGAATTTATTAGAATTGTTTACTGCCATTTTATTACAATTTATTTTCTCTAACATTCATCTGAGTGGAAACTGACTAAGACTGCTAGAAATTGAGTAACTGAGTGATTCTGACTTGTTGACTCATTAAGACTGTTGCTACTAATAACATTTTTTTCTACTGCTGCTAGTAATAAAATTTGTTTCGCATTTGTAACACTTATAAAATTTAATTGTTGCTATAAATATTATTCAAATAGACTATTTTTTTTTTAAAAATAACCCTTTAATCTTGGTTTCTCTTAAATTATGAAAAGGAATTTTATATTAATAGAACTTTTATCATGTTTGTTATGTGTATATAAATTTAAAGGCTTTTTAAATTTTCAAACGGCTAAAGGTTATGGATAATTTTAATTTAAGCAGGGATTTCCCAAGTAGGTAAGGAGTACCAAAATCAATTTATCAAAATTTTTTTGAAACTACGAGTAATGAGGTATGTCTACATAAAATTTTATGAGGAAATATTGAAAAAAGACAAAGTTGGGGCTTTCAGGCTAGAGGAAGGTAGAGCAGTTAACGCGTTTCTTCGTAAATCGGTCGACCACAGGATGTGACAAAAACATGTTTCTATGTACCTTCTGTCAAAAGTAAGTAAATTTCATGAACATTTAGCTGTCGTCATCCTGTCAGTCAAGTTGTAAATTACATCTTTATAAATTATATTAAATGTGTAATAAATTTAGCCAATATCTCTAGGTCAGAATAATATATGGTATCGGAAACGGGGGTATCGAAAGTTTTTTAACATACAAACATTTTTAAAATACAAATCCAAAATTTGAAAATTCATTCATTGAACAACATTTTCCATGATTCAAACATATGTTACTTGAAAGATTAAAATTGTTGTAATTATATGTAATAAACGTTTCATTACTAATTTGTAGACATTTGTAAATAATTGTAAAAGTAGATGTAGTTGCATAGATTTAGCACCACCTAATATAATTTAGTGCGATTTTCGAGTGATCCTCATCGGGCACTATTTTCAATAATTCACACACATTTATTTCGTTATATGAAATAAATTATCTTTTATTTCATTCTTCATACACTTGTTTGCATAAATGCTGCTTATCAAGAGACAATGAAAACACTCAAGTCTGGTAGTTAATATATTTAAGTTTTAACATTACTGTGTTTGTATTTACATGATTATTAATATTCCCCATTATAAACTAAAAACTGTGCCGAAGTAGCAAAAGTATCAAAATTAAAGGGTCTTTCTATAAATAGCCTTTAGTCCTTTTCCGCTTTTTTTTTACAACAATGAATAGTTGATGCACTTCAGAGTCATTTTGTTTTATTATAACAATATACAAATCGTATTACTAAATAATTAAATTATTTTATTGCCTCTAGTACTGCTTATATGAAATGGCATGGATCTAGGTCAGTCGACAGTCGATTAGCATAGGTGCGCCAGCAGTTTTCAGTGTTTTGTAATGGGCCCTAAAGTATAGTTTTTTATTTTCCCGTCACAACATGTTTTAATTAAGCGTAGAATTTAATAAAAATTAGACCAAAATTGTAGAATTTTTTAATGTATTTTTTTACAATATATGAAAATTATGCACAATTTTTTTTCCTTTAATTGTTCCCTTGAGATTTTATAATGGGCATGGTTGGTGCCAATTATAAGTGGAATAATATATATGGGATAACATGTAATTCTCTTCAACTTCGATGGGATTTGCTTTGATCATGTATTTTTTTAAACTATTAAATCCATATATTAATGACCTACTGGTCTTGAGTTTAGTAGTGATTTATATTCCTGTTGCATAAGAGGACGAAGTCATATTATATTCCATCTGCTTAGACCACACACGGATAGTCTGCATTAGCTGTGTGAGTTCTATGCTGCTTACTTGTTTTTTGTTAAATATTATGAGATGCATCCAGTCTTGACATTTTTTTCTGCTCCAATGACCGTTTCAAAAATGGGTGCAAGGAATTGCTTGGTAGTTTATTATTGGTTACTAGTGAGGGTGATTTGTGTTGCCTGTTTTTAGTTTGCTTTTATTGTTTGTATTATTTTGTACCCATTGAACTTGTAAATATCCAACACGGTGGGTAAATTTGTAAATTGGGCCTGGAGTTTTTTCAAAAAATAAATAAATTGTGAATGGTATGGTTAAATGATTTTGGTTTTTGAAGTATTAACTGGACCACAAAATTGAATATGTAAAAATATCATATTTTAGGCAGGCGGATGAAATGCCCAAAAACTACAATCTACAAACTACAAACAAGAACTTAAATTATGCTAAATAATACAATAATTGGGTACATCTATAATTTTAAGCTATACAATATCGTAAAGCCCTTTAAAATCCAATTAGTAATTTTGACACAATGCTCAAACAGGAGAGCCAGGATTGACAGACAAGAATTTTACAAATGGGCGATTTCTACTCTGTAATTTATTTATCATTCCTTAAATTTTTTTACCTACTTTTAATATCCAGAATTTTATTTTAACATTTTATTATAAAGGATGTCCGCGATCCCTATCTGAAGATGAACACCAATGAATCTCCAGGCTGTATGTAGATCATTGGTGAAAACCGGAATTAATTATCTCAAGGGTTTAGAAATTATAGCACGACAAAAATTTCAAGAAAAACTGTCTGCACAAACCCTTATATATTTCATTACGTACGCCTTACCGCCAGGTAAAGTTTTTTATAGTTATATTATTAATGGCAGTTGTTCATACGTTGCAAATAAATTATATCTTACGTATAACTAATAAAGATGAAAATGGGTTGACAAGTGAGGAGAGAGATTCTATGTTGCCCTCTCTCGTATGCGAGAGTGCATTCGTGGTCAAAGTCAATTATTAATTTAGTTGATTGTGAAATCTTTTTGTGTTCAGTTGTGTTGCGTTGCCGCACTTCGTTATCAAAGTTCCTGACAGGCTAAACGAAGTGTTTGGCATCCAGTAGATAGGTTGATTTGGACCTATACGTTGGCCTCCACATTCATCAGACATCAACCCATTGGACTTCTTTGTGTGGGGAATTATTAAAGGCTTAGTGTTTCAGAAAGATTGTGACAGTGAAATAGAGATGCGTGCGTGTATTACCGCTGCTTTTGACAAACTTAAAAGTACCATTAACCAAGCATTTCTTTATTTAATAGAGTCCATGAACAAATAAAAAAATGTGTTCAAAAATGTGTCAAAAACGTGGGCAAAATGTTGAAAATGCTTATGTCATTTAATTTGTTTTGTAATTTTCATTAACTTGTGATTTTATAACTTATTTTTACTTTAATCGATTGAAAAATCAGTACGATCATAATTTGCTCTATCGTCCGTGCAATCATAAGTGAGTGATTACTGATTTTATTCTTAGTTAACTACAAAATATATACATACTTATAAGTGGCCAGCATTATTTATACACAGGTTACCACTGTAAATAGTGCTATTAAATATCAAAATAATGCTATTAAATATAATGTGATGTATGCTGCGGTATTTAAAATCACCAAGCGCTCTTAATTACGAAATCATAGTTACAAGCATAACTCATACATACTGCACACAACCATATGCAATTGTCAAAACTCATGCACACATGAAACCCAATTCAGGCATTCGCCTCGCCACTCTTTTGATCTTGTTCAAAAAATCGCCATCGATACGAGCGTTGTGAGTGACCAGATGAGTCATGTGACGAATGACGAGTGCTCTGCAACGCAAAGTGGTGCGAGCGTTAATAGCTTAGGTTACGTTCACAATAGACTTTTTATTATTTGTTAAAATCTAAAAAGTCAATATTTTTTTGAAATATATGATGTTTTGCAACCTCAGGGTGAAGCACAACTCAAGGTTTTTTTTCCGATAGGGGTCGCGGACACCTGTATATATTTTCACTTTTAATATTTTATTGTATACGTTGTAATATGTATGTGTACAAAATTACATCCACGGCTGTTACATGCAGTAGTGGTGCTGCTGGTTGTTTATTTGCACTAACCATAAAAATAATGCAAGCATTATTTTTTTAATGTTTGTGTTCATTGCTCTGCTCCTGTATATGTCAGCATTACTATATCGGAATATTTCACAATTAGTGACCATAATTTAAAAGGATATTTTAGACTTCAAATTTAAACAAAAACCTCAATCTGAATCTACAATCCCGATCTTTTTTAAGCAAGCTTCAATACAGTTGTAATGAATGTTCTTTTTTAATTTAAATCGGTAACTTCATTAAAGTGTATTTAAACAACTGGAATTTTAAGGCGTATTTCAATTTTTTGCAATAATTAAAAACTTGGGTACCAAATCAACTTCTGTTTAAACATTTTAATCCTTGTTCAAAGTGAAATCCTTAACAATACACCATTCAAATTTGCACGTTTTTCTAGGATTTCGTAAACTTTTGCATCCATATTTCACCACAAATTGAAACTTCAGAAATTTATATGTAATTATTGCGGTCGGACAGATATTTTTTTTGAAAGCTAAACAGACACAGAACTATCATAATTTTTAAGCACCCTATTACTTGAATGAATTTACATCTCTGTCTGTGTTTTACCTATATAGGACAGTGTGGTGAAGAGGATGTGTTTCGTTTGTCGTTGCTGTGCAGGAAGTGGGAGTAATTTAAAATAGTATTATGACTATCAATTTTTTTTAATTAACCAAAAGAATGTTTAATAAAAATTTTGAAAATGAAACCATGGATATAGCCTATCTTTTAACTTATGGTACATATTATCTATCATTGCATGCATGAGTGGTGCAGATTGAAGGAGGCCTACACCAAAATTATTGAGAAGGGCTTATTATAATGATTATGACGTATTATCTATATGCAAAATTTATTTTAAATGTGTTGAGCTATTTAAGTATGAAAGTAAGCCTACAATCCATATTTAAGAGGCAAATGCCACCTTATGTTTTAGTCCATGCTAGTTCTTTGTCTGCTTAATGGTACAATACTATAATTATTTTTTTCAGGGCAGAAGATAATGATGAGTTAGTTCACATAATAAATAAACAATCTACGCGTCTAAAAGATATGTATGGGGAATATTACATAAGTGAATTAATAGAAAGGCATCCTGAATCAGACAGGATGTTACTTGTTGCAGAGGTGATGTGCTTTTTTTTTGTGATGTGCATTATGTTTAAATATGTAGATGATATTTTATATTAAATATATGAACTTACCTACCTTATCGATATTTAAGAAGTTTATACCTTTTAACAAGTTTTGTGAAATCATTTATTTTATTATGTAAGTTATGGTAGTATAAAATTAACACCGTTTGAGTAATTCTCATTAATTTTTTTAAATTTTAGATGTCAGGGCTTATTATAGGTGTTATGTGTTTAAGTACAACAATCGACTACAATTTACTTAATGATTCTTTCCATCTCGAGCCGTTTTGGGGCTTACACAAGCAAACAAATTATGAAGCTGAAAAGCTCCGTCAATCCGAAATTCGGTAAGCATGTTTTCAGAAAATATGTCATAACCTCATGTTAATTTAATAAATTTAAATATAATATTATCAGACTAAATATTTGCAAAATTTATTGTGGACGTACACAACATAATTTACTTAGACACAGATTATTTGATTTCATAATGAAAGCTCTATCACTGTACAACTCGATAATATAGGTTTACTTTTTGGGTTCTAATATGCCTTTAATTACAAAAAACCAACTGCAAGGATACTTAAATCATTTAAATTGTACCAAGTTAAAAAATATCCATTCAGGCATCCTGAATCCTTGCTGGTTGAATCCTCCTGATAGCCTTGCCTAGGCTATGTAAATATACAGGTACAATTCTAGCCATGACTGCACTAAAGTTTGTTTGTATAAATTTAGAATGGTATGTACTTTACGTGAGTATGTGGATATATCACTTTCTTGATTAGAGGCATTTGTTTTACGATTTTTATTTTCAAATATTTTATCTTTTACAAAACACACTAATAGTTTTTCTGTTTTAAGGTTAAATTGTGAAGAAAATGAAAATAAGTCGTTATTGTCAAAAACTATTGTCAGTTTTCATGGTAAAACTCCATTGAGTGATGACTCTGAAGGTCTTGGTGGCAGTGATTCATCTGTAAATCATAGCTTAATTGAAAGTGTGAATAGTAGTTATGAAAAATTTTGGGATAGTGTTCTAATTGATGATGATGATTCTCTGGAATATGATATTGTTAATATAGATCATAAACTACTAGAAGTACGCAGATTCCTTTCCTATGAGACAATTACGTGAGTGTACATTAATATTATGTTTTACTCTGATATTGTTTAAAATTAATATCGTGGTAGTGGTTGCCATACAAGTTTACATAAAAATGTTTTATATTATAATATTTAATGTTATGTTTGGAAAAATATTGAATATTTTTTATCTCAATTTTCAATTATTTATTTACAGACCACTGAAATGGGAACCGCAAGATTACAATAGAAAATGCTCAAGTAATTGTCTTTTTTAAATGACACGGATTCTACAAACTTATTAAATTTTTGTAAATATATTTACATTGCTAAGTTTCAAATAGGGATGCACTTTAATTTTTAATAAATTTTATTTCGTTATAAATAACTATTATAGGCCATAAATTATTGCATGGATAAAAAACACTTTCTCTATCTTGATTTATTTTTATCCTACATCTGGGAAAATTAAAGATAATAAGTGTCTTGTTTACTTTTTACTCTCAGTGAGAATGTTCGCAGGATATGAAATGGAAATATGGATGTGTTAAAATGAATCATTGATTAAAAAAAACATGGTTGATTAAAATTAGATCTTCGAGAAAGACATTTCTCGAAGAATTTAATAAAGCAAGAAGTGAACATGTAGTAAAATAGTTTATTCACCTCATCCCAACAGCTTATGTTGTAATGATATATATAATAGATGTTCACATATATACAATTGCACATCACTATGATTTTAAACATAAAATTATTATAATTGATAATTACTTGTTTTTGCACTACGGTCCTTGTGTGTTTCATGGATTTACTATTTCCTAGGCAGGTTTTGCTCCTTATTGTTGCGGAAATAAGAAGTCTTAGAATAGTAATGGAAAATCATATAATTAACATGACTTTCATCAGTTTAATTAGCGATAGTTTATTCTGCTGGAATAAGTTAAATGTTAGATAAGTGAAAAAAATTAGGCATATGTATATAATAATCGTAATAAGATTGAACTGAATGTTCACTTGGGTATTTAAGCGTTTGTAAGTACATGTTACAGCATGCACACTTATTAACTTTTGCCTTTATGCATCATATATTTTCCAGTGGTTAATAGGATTATTTTCTTAACAGTTTTATTTCCTAATTCAAGTTGTGTGTCATTTTTAAATATTGAAAACGATAATTGTCAAAAAGAAAAAACTTGTAAAGAAAAATATGGCTGTTATGGGGAGGATGTTTGTACTGTTCATATATCAGAAGAGGTTTAGCTCATGAGATTTAACTTTTAAGATTAACTTATGAAATTAAATTTGATATGTTTTTCTCTTATATAGGCACTGCGATCAGGACAATCATTAATTATCGAAGATATGACCAAAGTAATTAGTGTAGGATAACTCAAAAAACAAACTTTGAACTTTGAGATTTTGAACATACTCCAAATAACTCTTCAAAGAAAATAAATTTAGCTGATCATGGCTGTGTTTTCCATTACAATGTTTAGATTCCACATCATTGGTTTACTAAATAGAAGCTTATTAAGTATGTTTTTATTGTAAGTCAGTTTTAAAACAAAATGAAAATGTTTCATTTTTAAAATAGTCAATAATGAGGGATGAAGAACGGACCATTTATAACATTCAGTACAAAAAAATCAATGTAAAAGACTGGTGATCCCGAGGTAGGAAACTAAAAATTTATTTACATTCAAAAAGATAATAACTTCAGTTTCTTGGAAGGGGAAGGAATCGTCCACAAACCATGTAACGTTATTTCTCATGTCCTTTAAACGTCCTCCTGCAATGTAGCACCATGTAGATATTACTTGACATAAGTATTCACATTAAACTTCAAAATTCAAGTATTTTTTGTGCAATGATTTTATTAAAATTTTCAGTAATTACTTTGATGATTTATGCATTATATAAAACAATATATTTTTTTTAATAATTAAATATTTTCCACCCATATCTTCTTCCATAATATATGTGCAAGGCAATCAATTGACCCTATAAAAATGACTCAGTCAGACAACGGAATCCAGTCTGAAATATTTATGCCCATCACATCAACTTCACTCTCTTCAAGCCACTCAACTTATTCAGGTAAATCTGGGCTATTAAAAATACACAATAATTTCTTATTGCATCTTCCAACAATGTGAACAGGCTATACCCTACTTACGCCTCTTTTAAGAATTTGCAGGATTGACATTTTAGTACAAGCTTCAACACTTCTTTGTTGTAAAGTATTTGTCGCAATGCATGCACAATCTATCTGTAATGCACGCACAATCTATCTAATAACAACCTGTATGGTTGGGCTGTAGTAGTCAAAAGGAAAATTGAGGAAACCATTTCAAAGGTATTCAATTGATATAAATTTTCTCAGAAGGAAGGGTGCTAACGTACATTTGTCAGTAGGGTATGGTATTTCTAAAGAATTTATATCTTGTTTGATGGGAAAAAGGGATTAATAAAGCCATCAGGTTATATTTGATGTAAACCACTTCTGTGTGGGCTGCAGCATTCTGTATTTTGACATTTTACAATCTGCAATAAAACAATAAAAGAGGGCTACATATTTGAAAGTAAAAATTTCCCATACAATATTTCAGAAATTGACAATTTCCACTGTTAATAAATGAGATTTTATGAATACCAACAGTTTTTAAAATTTTGTTTATTTATGGCATGATGTGCGAGGGCTTAACTATTCGGCAAAAACATTGAAATTGTCAATTACAAGTTCATTCCATAAATTTGAGAGTACTTTACCAGCAACTCAAAATTTTCCATTTCACCCTCTTAATCTATAATCTTTCTTTTATCATCAAGATGCGTCCCAATGTTGTCATATAAAATGAAAAGACCAGAAAGTATGTGGTTAAACGGTGCCATGCATCGTTCAACTCTATTTAAAACGCTTCATCCTGGTGTGTTAGTAAGTTCATTGTGTCCAAGTTAATGTTTTTAAAACGTTGCACAGCATTTACGATGACTTTTATGTATCTTGGGTTTTTATCTTGTCTCCCATTTACAAATAGCACGAGAATTGGCTTCAAATCACTGGCAGAATCACAATGTCAGCAAAACCATCAAAGTTGATAAATCCATGGCTCGTGTGCTTGCTGTGGATGAAGAATATTTATCACTTTTTATAGCGATGTAGGTGGGATCTGAATAAGATACAACTTCAGGTTGGCCCATACAATCATTATTTTAAAGTGATTCCCGCATAAACAGAGGGAATAAGTTTGTGGACTTGAGCAATTCAGTCATGATTTGGAAGCTTGATACGGTATTCCAAGTGCTTTAGGTAAGGTGACTGTTTTTTTTAATGCAGCAACGCCTATTGGGATTCTCACTTCATCAAAAAAGGCAGTTGTTCCAAGGTTTCTTATTGAAGCAGTTTAGAGTGGTTGATTTGTATGCATTTTATGTAGATCAGATTCTGCTCTAGAGTTTCACAAGAAAAGTAACAATATACCGTCGCCCTTCTAATGTGCTTGCATTCTGGGGTAATAAACATAACTTATGCTTTTACATATTCCAAGTTCCATTGTATTGAGTTGCTCCTGAAGTCGACTCAAAGTTTTATAACTGCGAACAAACTGTTCTCTACGTTGACCGTGACCTATACTGCTTTGAATATAGCCAAATCTTATATAATAATTTTGTGATTATCTTTAAAAGTTCAGGTTGATTTTCATTCATGCATGATCTGCTATATCTTCAGAATATTTTGGAAGTTCTTTGGAAATGTCAGAATATTTTTCACACATCTGTTGGAATATATCTTTAACCTTGTCATTAAATTTTCTTTTTTTCCGCATTTAATTTCTCATGAATCTCAAAAATTTGATTTATTAGAGAGATCTGCATTTTGGACTTCAGTTAGAGCGTTTAACTGTTTCTGAAGCACATTAATGTTTATTTCAATTAATTTTTGAGCAGGTTTTTCATACTGACGACAACAATCAGATACAGTAGTGGTAGGGTTATTATTTTGTCACAAGCTATACCATCCAGATACAGTAGTGGTAGGGTTATTGTTGGGAAAATGTGCAATAATTATATTATAATAATTCATAGTGTGCAACAAAACTAAATTTTATTTAAACAGATGGAATGTTAGCATAAGCAAAAAGTGTTACATTCCTACGACTATAGTTGGAGAAATATTATCAATCTTAGGTTTAATGTTAGTATCATTTGAAACAATCGCTAGATTTGCCTTCGCACTCATGTTTTAGATACCAGATTGATTTAAGAATTGGCAAGACGACAATTATTTGTTATTACCGGTATCCCCTTTAATTACTGATGCGATGCTACTAGCTGATGATAAATGATTTGCTTTATCCAATACCTAGCACTGAAAAAAAATGTTGGTCTATACAATGTGAGTGTCATTATTAAAAGCAATCATGTATTAGTAAGAGACAGCTAAATAAAAACCATTAGAACCGTTTTTTGCAAATCTGGGTGCACTTGGAGGCATATGGAAGAACGCTTTCGCTGTTTTATGGCGTTTTTCAATTGATCTATACAATTTAATTTATTTATACATTAAAATGTTATGATTTACCAAGTTTTTATACAAAGGTATTTATTTATCGTTTATACTAATGTTAAATTATCTTATTGATAATTATGTCCATGAAATTAATTGAATTTTACCTGACAAAAATTAAAACATGCTCTTTTAAAAGCTCTATAGCAAACTAGGAACCTCATAATTTCATCATATCCGTCCGTCCATTTTCTATACATATCTCACATCATACTAGTTAGTTATGTAAGTATTTTGTCATTGAAAGAATCAAATCAAAGGCAGGATCATTTTTTTTGAGGTACCTTCTTATACATGGGAAATTGAGATAAATTTTCCATCAAAATATGGTATCAGTGAATATTTTTAATTGTCTTTCAAAATGACATTGAAAATGTCATTTAATATTTTTAGCTAGATTCATTATTCGCATGCATCCCACCTTTCTCTTTTTTAATCCTTATTTGTAAAAATTTGAATAAAATGATATTATTAATAAATATCTTAACAATGACTTGCAAAGTTTTGTGGAATAACCTTTAAAATAAAAAAGTAAAGAAACAAAATCATTTATTTAATTCTTTTAAAGCTTAGGTCATAAAACATGTTATTATCAATTTTAATTAATTATTTTCAATAATTATGCTACATTAACTAAATTATTATAAAGTTGGGAATATCCATATATAAAATATTTTAATTTAACTTTATAAGATACAATAAATTTATTATTAAACTTTATAAGATACAATAAAGGAAATTTATTTTAAATAAAATAACTTTAAACATTAACTATAAATAATTTCAAATTTCTTATAAAATACTAATTAAATTCATTTGATACAATTTTGGTTTCAAAATATTTGAACTCTTAATTTTAATATATAAATTAATATTTTTTCAATTTATTTAATTTAAGAAATTCTTCTCAATCTAAAGGAAATATTTAAATAAAGTTTTAATTTTTCTTTCATCTCATATAAATTTTTTACCTTTTAATTATTTGTTACATAAATTGAAAATTGTTTTGATTTAGTCATAGAACATAAAACAAGATAGTGGTGGTATGTTCTCCGGATTGTGTGCAAGCACTCGGCGTTCGGTTTAAAACAAATGAATTTTAAATGCGCTAATAACCGCCACGTTTATAATCATCATGGAGGTATTAAATTTGTTCTCAATTCCAAACACTTCAGTCACATGTTCTTATAAGAACTATCCTACTTACAACAAATATTCTAAATTATTAGTATTGTTCGCACATTATTTGACTTCTTACATTTTAATTTTGAAGGAAAATGTAAGAAGTCAAAAAGTCTTAACTTTTACTTTTGAAGGAAATTTATATTCTACGAAACTGTAATTTTAAAATATTTATTAATAATTTATTATCTATATGTGATATAATCAACTGACTAATGGAAACACAAATGTTTGCAAACAGTGTTTTCGAGACATCTGTTTCTGAGTATTGTAATTAAATTATTATATTTTATTTTTATTATATTATTATTTTTATTATACCCATATATTTCCATAATATAGAAAGTGGATTATATTTAATTTTTTTAATGGAAATTAACAGGGATGAATTCCATATGATTAGTGAGTGAATATAGTGAAAACGTAAAAATAAATAAAATAATAGTATAATAATATAATTGCCAAATGCTAAACTAAACAAAATATGATTCTAAAAGATGATATTTATTACCATAATTTGAATTCATAATGACTGTTAATGATCTATTCCGAATGATATTAAGAAAGAAGTTTTATATATATTTATTTTTTTCAAGATACCATTATTGATCGAAATATTAAAATTATGCCTGGATCTTTCCCTAAATTATGTAAAATTTATATATATTACTAAAATATATATAAATTTGACATTGTTTTTAAACATTATTGGTATTTGTGTTAAACTATGTAAAAAAAATATTTATTAATTATTTTAATAAATAAAAACTTTTTTTACATGTATATTAAAAAATTCTTCTATTTTATTTAGTCCTTAATACCTGCTAGATTTAAATTATTTAAACAGAATATAAAAAATGTACAAAAGAAATTTTAAAAAAATTATATTTTATTAATCGGTATCATGTAAATAATGCCAAAATCTTATATTTTGTCAGAATTTTTTTGTGACGGTTGTTAATGAAAATTTATGTTTCAGATTTTAAGTACGCATTAACCACGTTGAATGTATAAATAGAAATGAATAAATGAGCATATCGATTTGACTTTAAGTTTGCCAGACTTATGACAATTAATAAAAAAATTTGAAATTCGGCACAATCATATAGTTGGGACATAAACAAATTGCAAGGGTCCGTAAAATAGCTTATTTAATGATTCAGCTTTAATTTATGAAATGAAATATGACAAACGATCACCGAGTTATACTTTTAATGATACAAAATACTTAACATTTGCACGAAACATGACTGATTCCTAGAATTGTATGGGAACAAATCTCACTAATTTTTAATTCTTATCTTTTGAAGTGTTACTAACATTGCAGTACACAATTCCTCCTCACTCAAAATCTTCACAGAGGTATTCTGTAGTCCATACATTTGCGAAACCAGGATAATAGATTAGCAGATATATTTAAATTTAATTTTTATCAAGAAAATTGATTCTTTAAAATTGTAATATTCACGTGTACAAGATTATTTATTATTTGTGTTTAATACATGAAAATACACTATATTATTTTCGTTATAATTTAGAAAATTTGAAATAATAGAAGATGACGGAGTAAAGTTTAAATAAAAAACAGGGTTTTATTAAATATAACACCAAAGGGTTTTAAGTTTCCAAGGGCAACCAGGTTCTCAAAACAAGTGATTGTTAATTACTTGCTTAATGTTAAAATAGTGTCTTGTGGATTTAAGACTCCAGGAATTCCAGTGCAGTGAAGCTACTGAGGACTTTATAAGTTTAATAAATAACTAGTTTGATGCCTTCAATTCCAAAAATAAGGTGCTATTGACAGATAAGAAGACAAGACAAAATATTTCTTTGTTCCAAAAGGGATATTCACATTTCAAATTTATATATTGTCTTAATTGCATTTTACTCATTAATAGACCAAGGAAATTAGGATTCGTCAGTTTATTTGATAAAATATTTCCAAAAATATTTAACTTACCGCCTGGAAAACAATACCTATTTCGTCAATAATCGATGTTTTGTCAATTTGATATTAAGGTGTTTTGGTTCAATAATATAAACGAACATTAATGTACTTTTCAATTATAACTTTAATTAAATCGGTTACAAGATTGCTTAAAGGAAAATCTTCACACTTATAGAAAGCAATGTAATCATATATCATTGTGGATATGACATGATTTGAAGTTTGATTATATTTTTTTGTCTGTTGTAAAAGTTATGTTTTTTTGTTTATGTTATGTTTATTGTAAATGTTATTCAAACAAGGTTTACTTTAGATTTTTTCATTAATAATTTTATTTTATTTAATCTTACTATGAATTTAATGAAAAAACATATCAATCCTTTATTTTTATATCATTATTATAGTGTAAAATTATTATTTAAATTAAACTGCTTTAAAAGGTGAAACTTTTATCTCATTAAGATGATGGTCTCCAAACTGAATATGTTTTTAGCATTAGCGATAATGACATTGAGTCGCCTGTACTTATGTCGTATATTGGTGCAACGATGCCGCCATTAAAGTTTTCATTTAAAATCCAACAAAATGTATTCAAATTATCGATTATAGAAAATAGCACAATTGGTTATATTTTTTTGTAGGCTTTTATTTTTACATGAAATTATGGCACAAAAGTGCATTTTTCGGCCCTAATGAACAATAATTAACCGAGCACCATTATTTATAGCATTCAGTCTGGACAAAAGTACATGCAACAAATAATATATAGTATTGTGCAGAGAGTAATATGTGATATCAGGATCATATACGTAGTGCGTGTGCCACACCTCTTAACATCTCTAGTTATATTATATGCTCTGTGGGTTATATCGACAAATTAACAGTTTTAAAAATAGAAAAATATATGTACAGAGATTATCAACATCCTTGTCAATAATATTGAACACCACTAAACTTACACTATCGTACATTTACACACACACAAACAATTTGATGACATGGGATTTGAAATTGAGGTGGTTTATATAATAAGTCTATATTCACCTCAGGCTGACTGTTCGATCTGTTCCTTAACATGGTGATGGTTTCAAACACCGTGTTTCAGTTGCAACTTGTACGTACAAACTAAATGTAATGCTATGCTAAAGACAAGGTTGGACTGGTTTGACTTTAGAAGTCAAAGAAACCAAGTATGTTGGAAGTTTTTCAATTCAAAATATGCTATTGATATGAAGCTATAACGTATTTCTTCTTCAAATTGACCAACTGAATGCTTTTCTTTTGCCTTGTTTCATATCTTT
Organism: Druceiella hillmani; assembly: GCA_039881145.1. Lineage (NCBI taxonomy): Eukaryota > Metazoa > Arthropoda > Insecta > Lepidoptera > Hepialidae > Druceiella > Druceiella hillmani. The sequence continues at coordinate 11,925,230 of JAYKKI010000026.1, read as the reverse complement.
ACTACATCTTTTTAACATTATACTGTTTATTTTCTATGTTATCTTTTCTTGTATGTGTTAAAAAACATTGCACATATGTCTTTCTTTTAAAGTTATTAAATAAAAAATCCTTACTCAAATCAACGTCTAATACACTGTCATCAGTGAACAAAGAAGTGTTATGTAGACCATGTTAAGACCAAGCCGTATTTAAATACGCATAAATATTTAAGAAACATTAATAGTCATAAATATAGTAAGTCAAATATTCATACATTTAAGTAGTATATTGATTTGAAGGTGATAATGTAATACAGACATTTCAACAGTGAGTGTGGTTCATTAAATTAAATGAAAATTAAAGGCTATGTTCTCTCCTGAAACTTTGGTACCTATTTTAAACAATAATAAAATAATATGATGTAATATGCTATATTCAAGTGAGCATTTTTACTTAAAATCAGATACCAAATAAAATTTTACAAAAAAATGAAATCATGTTTTTTTTATTATAAAATACCACAAGGTTCTTGTGGTATTTTATAAAAAAAAACTTTTATGGTATTTAAAGATTAAATGTAAATTAATATTTAACATGTCAATTATATCATAAAAGAAAAATACATAAGCAACTAAATATTTGAAACTCACCATCTGTCTTAGTATTTAAAATCTAACAACCAATTAGTAGAAAAGTGACGACAATAAAATTCTATTTAATATTTGGAGGGAGAAGTGTTGTGAGACAATAACACTTATGAGGGGGCGTTTTTAAGTTCGCGGAATGGAATGAAAGCGGACTGGAATGGATGGAAAGGAGTGAGAATAAAAATACAAAATTATTTTTCTTTTTCAATATATTCACCTGCTACCCTAATACATTTTGCAGATCTTTCAATTAGCTTATGTATAGCTTCATAAAAAAATATTTTGTCTTTGCCCGAAAAATAAGCTGAAACTGCATCCTTCACTTATTCATTGCTTGGAAACTTCTTTACACGAAGTTCTTTTTTAAGGTTTGGGTACAAATAATAATCACTGGGAGCCAGGTCAGGACTGTCGGGTGGGTGTTCCAAAATATCGAAGCCCACCTTGTGTAGAGCGGCCAGCGCAACGCGGCTGGTGTGAACGGCGCGTTGTTGTGCAAAAGCAGGACACCTTTGGTCAATTTTCCCCTTATTTTTTCTTTGATTGCTTCTTTCAACCTCTCTAGAATTGACACATAGTATTTTCCGGTTATGGAAACACCTTTATCTTTATAATCCGTCAACAGGATCCCTTCTGAATCCCAGAAGACTCTCGCCATGATTTTTCTAGCCGACTGTGACACTTTAAACTTCTTGGGTGGTATTGTGCCTTTTTTGTGCCACTGCATTGAGTCTTGTTTGGACTCAAGTTCATAATGATAAACCCAAGATTCGTCTTCTGTAACAATTCGACTCAATAGTACATCCTTGTCTTCACTACAGAGGTCCAAAAACGCATGAGAACACTCCACGCGGCAATGTTTTTGAGGCGGTGTGAGCATTCTCAGCACCCATCTTGTTCTGATCTTTGTCATGCCAACATGATCATCGAGAATTTTAAAAATTATTGTATCCGATACTCCAATCATTTTTACAAGCTGTTTCTTCTTTAGCTTGGCATCTTCCAATACAAATTTTTCAACTGTTTCAATAATTTCCGGAGTAGTCATTTCGATCGGCCGACCGGGGCGTGGGTCGTCTTCAAGTGAGTCTCTACCCTGTTTAAAGAGACTATGCCACTTGTAAACCATGGTTTTACCCGGGCAAGAGTCCCCGTAAATGGATGCCATCTCTTTCAGTTTGGTTTGAACAGACTTTCCTTGCTTGGTAAGGCACTTTATAACGGCGCGGTACTCGATTTTTTCCATAGTTCAGACTTTCTTCCAGATTGAATTGTTTGTTCGACGATAGTTCAAAGACTATCATTAGTCCTATTATAATAAAACTTTGTATATATACTAATAATGAGTTACTTAACTAGCTATCATTCCGTTAATCACCTTTACTAATGGCCTACTTTCCATTCTGTGTACTTAAAAACGCCCCCACGTAACATCCCTTTCCACCCCATCAACAGCGTTACATGATTTATGGACGACCCCTTACCTATTATAAGGTCTCATCTGAAATCTATACTATTAATTCCAATAAAAATATAGTCTCCAAGATAATTTAAAAGCTGCATTGCTTGTGAAATGTTCAAAATATACAAATAGAAAAGATGTGATATTTCATCACGACAAAGTAAGGCGTCATGGGTCATTAACCATATGTCAAAAGCTTGTAGTTTGTTTGGTATATTTTAAATTATCCCACGCACTCCCTAGACATTGCTCCTCCAGATAGATAGCTTTTATGTAAACTGTATTGGTTACAATAATTTGCAAGTAAACGGTAACGTTGAGTAAATATTAATGTATGCAATAATTTCACGAAATAAAAATTCCATACCTATAATTATAAAGGGAATAACCTACACGTTTTGTGGTAATTTGTTTTACAAAAATATGACAATTGCTATTAAAAATATCTTATGACAAAAATTTCCTTGAAACGATTTAATCACTTTTGTATAAAATAGAATCCCTATTGTACTGGAAAACAAGATTGAAAATACGGCCAAATCTTAATGGTTAAACTCTGCATTATTTATCTTCGTTATTTATGTTCATTTTAACTTCGATGCACTGTAATTGTGGTTTTTTTAATTGGGAATATGCGATCAGAACACTTCAATATGTTATTTTAAACGACACAGATTGGAAATTGTAATGTTTTTATTTTACCTTAGAATAGATATACCTATATGCAGTGTTTAAAATATCAGTAATAATCGTAAATAGGCATATTTTGTTTTTATTTCCGTTATACCCCTAACATTAACAAAGTAATAGAAAATATTAAAAGTATTAATACAAAACAATGTGATATTATAGTGTATCACTACACTGGATTATGATATGCTTTCATATGATATATTGATACAAAGGAAACATTTAAGCATTCTAATTAATGTTAAATTTAGTATCCGGGATGTTCAGGGGCGGTATTTCGAATAGGAAAAATAGCTGTAATTCTTTATGATGTAACCACTGTTGAAACAGAGGTCAGTAACCGATGTTTATATACCCTATATTTTTGTGGCATTTTACTAAAAACAATAAATTTAGGAACAGTTAACTACCTTATTCTTCATCAAAGGTTTTGTAAAGATACTTGTTAGATAGCATAAGATTATCTAAAATATTCATAAAATTACTTATTTTCTCTACAAACTTTAACAAATTTTTGGTTCAACTAAATATATATACATAATTAACAGTGTTTTTACATTCTAATTTCCTTTTTCATGCTTGTTAGTTATCCAGCCTAAAATTGACGATATAAGTTTGGATGAAGAAGTACCGCAAACACAAAGTATACCTAAATATAATGGACCGCCAAATGCTTTCATTATTGAACTTTTTGTAATTCATGAAGACTATGATGAACGGTAAAAGCCATTTGATTTAACTTCTTTCCAAAATGTTTAACGTAGTTACACTTTATTTAAATTATACATATCTTAACAATATATATATATATATATATATACATATATATATATATATATATATATATATATATATATATATATATATATATATATATATATATATATATATATATATATATATATATATATATATATATATATATACCACGTGGCTATTGATTGGCTATTCTGCATACAATTTCGATGCGCAAAATCATGCCCAAGGAAATAACTGTGTGTCACTAAGCGCAATGTCATCTATAACATTTTATTGGTAAATCATGTAGAATTATATTAGATAAATGGAAAAAATAATTTACATATGCGTCAATCTTTGTTAAGAAAATGCCAAATAGGGGAAAGCAAGAAAATTTATCAGAATTGTTTATGAAATCCTTTTGGAGAATGTCATTTGAAGCCAATACTGATAATATCTATTACCTCATAACGAAACCTTTAACGATCTTTGTAGGTTATATTTATTGTCAAAATATTATAATTGAAGGAGTATTTATAGAAAGACATCTGGTTTAAATGGCCACATATTAATTAGAAATATAGCTAATATTTTGAATTTTATGAAAATTTTCCAAATATTTTTTAATTTAGCTACACGAATAAGAGGTAAATAATAATGAAAACTTTCTTTCCAATATCTGGTTAGCATGCATATTAATAATAATGTTAATGATTCTTGTCCAAGCAAATTGTTTTTTTTTAATATTCATTTCATTGATTAAATTATAAGTTCTAATAATCTATATTAAGCGAAGTGTCCACTAGCAATCAAACTTGCGGAAGTTGACTTGAACAAGCGACTTCCGACGTGTAAACACTCGCGCAAAGGACTTTTGGAAATTTTAGTGACTTGCCGAACTTGCTGCAAGTCCCATGTATATACGGTTGTTTTGACCTTGCAGCAAGCGCTTGCCTCTTTATTTTGTTCACACAATGAAGTTCGAAATTTTTAGGGTAAGTTAAAATTTTTTATGCTGGAAAAATATTCAAGTAATTGCTGGATACACTTGGCATATTCATTGTACGTGTCAAATTTTGAATTAATATCTTCAACATGAGCGAGAAAAAAATATGCTCCCGTGAAGATATGGCGGAACTATATCTTTATACGAGATTAATCCCCAATAGTGGGATACAACAAGCAAAGATTATAAAAAAAAATTAAGAAAAACAGCTTTAGAGCGTTAGAGCGTTTTGCTGTAGAATTCAATACTACGGCTGTTGAAATCAATCAGAAGCTACATAATCTCAAAACACAATTTGGCCAAGAGGTTAAAAAACAAAACAAACCAAAAAGTGGCCAAAGTACGGATGAAGTATACAAGTCAAAGTGAGAATATTTTTATCTCCTTTAGTTTACATCAGGAACTTATGCGGAGGATTCAATACATTGACTTTTAAATTTATTTAGATTCAATGTATTCGTTTAACTATAAAAATAATTTAAATTTTAGTATATTGACAACTTATTTCGTATTCTGGAGGCGTGAAATAATATTTGAAGTTTTCTCTTACTTGTTTAGCGTCAGCACCAGTATTGTATGCTTATGTTGGTTGTAGAACAGTTAAATCATGTATATCACTACTCGGATTTGATGACGAACGGTGCCATAATATTACTTCCTAGTAATGTTCTAGCAGTAGGTAAATTCAAAGTATTATTTGACAAGGCACTCTATAAATCATATTGATTGAACACTCCATCATCAGAAATTCTTCCGACCGACCAACATTAAAATGATTGATTCTATAATGTGCGTCCACCAATATTAAGAGGACAATGCTATGGAAGGCTTTATAATTAAAATAATTACTACCACCACCTGTAGGTGCCAGTATCCGAATATGCTTCCAATCCATAGCATCTATGCAATGTGGATAATTCCAGTTAACTTGTTGGGAAAATCAAAAATAGTTAAAAGTTAAAGTATTTTGTATTATTATTGCAGACTGAATCTACAGAATCTACAGACGCGAAAGATTTTACGTTTATTGACAGCTCTATTTTGTGCCGAAGTTCTACCATAGTAAATAACAGTAACATAAGTAAACCTCAAAAAATATTAAATACACCTGATGATGAATTTCAAATTTTTGGAGACTTTGTGGCGAGTGAATTAAGAAACATGCACTATATAAAAAAAGCAGAAGTGAACTGAAACATATAATTTGTACATACAGGGATTCGGAAAAGATATGACAGAGAATGAAACAAATCGCCTGAAAGAAATTACATATAATTGATTATCCATACCCTTTTTGTTCACTTAATAAAACATTTTAAAATAAGCTTGTATTTTACCAACCTGAGGCTAAATATCGTAAAGTCACCATAAGATGAAGATCACAGCGAATCAAATTGAGCATAATATTGAAGGTGGCTTCTGTCGTTCGTAGGAAGTTTTTTAATAGCGAAGATCCCGTCTTCGCTTTGGAGTTCTCTTAATAATTAGTTTTTGAAGACCTAAATCATCACCTCTCAATATCCAATCTCGTACCCACATCTTACGTTTTATTTTTTAATAACAACACAATAGATGCAGCTCGTATTTTTCTGTAGCTAGGCATCTTGTTTGATCACTCTTACTCGAGTAATTTGTGTGCAATTTCTGTCGAAACAGTTCTACAAGATCTTGCAGGAAGTTAACTTATAACAGTATGTAGATACTTCTACTATTAACAGTATGTAGATACTTCTAAAAACGACTTGCAAATAGAAAAATCGCAGTCAGTGGAAACAGTCGTCAATTGACTTCTGCAGAAATTGTGGAAGTTACTTGCCAGTGGACACTTAGTATTACATTGTAAAAGTAATTCCCTTAAAACTTTTGTAATGCGTATTATGTGGCTTACTTACAGGTATGGTTTTGATATTTTAGAAGTGGCTTTTGAATTGTTCTCAGAATTGGATTATTGCATCATAACTTTACCTTCTTCTCATGTTGTGTTTCCTCTTTTAGAACATTTTACAGTGAGTATTTTTAGCATAATTGTAAAAGAAATGGTGCCTAAATCAAATCAAATTTGAAATATATTTTAACTCTAATTATATTAGTCAAAAATTTAAAATAAAAACATACTTTTATTTAATTCTTTTATATATGTCATTAATATGATTTATTTGAAAAAAGACTACAACTATACTTTTTTCCAAAATTTTTCTTAATAATTGCGTATTTTGCAAAACTGTTTAATACTAATTATGTTTCGAGCAATTATGTTTCGTATTTTAAGTAAAGTAAACCTTAAGATTGATTTATTAAAATTAATAATCAGCAATATTTCAAATTACTGAAATGTAATTTAGTACACAGAGAAATATTACTTTTTCAAATACTAGCTCTACAACATTTAGTCATTAGTTCGAGAATTGTTTCATTTATTTTTCTAATAGACTAAACATTCAATTACGTATATATTTTCTTTACATGTATGCTTAAAATATGGCATTGGGACTTTAGTATATGTGTGTCTTACTCGCATTTATTTATCTGTATTGAAAATAGAATAATTACAAAATATAAATTTTAAAGCCATCTATCTCTCCTTAATTTTGCATCACTATGATTTGTTACTCTAATTTCACTTGATCACTACTTGGAAAACAGTAGTTTATTTAATACGGTTATGCAGTTAAATTTAATTTGTAGATGAGATAGTAATAATCGAAGTTGCCATAGTTCAAGACACTTTGCTGTTGTGGTGTTTATATTATATGATGGTAATCATCAGTTGCCACTGGATTTACTATTATTATAGGCACCAAAAAGTTTTACCTCCCTTATCTAATTATCGTAATGTACAATTCTCTGATAGAAAATTAGACATCAGTTCTAGAAAAATGTACATGATAATCTGAACTAGTTATTATGAAATTATGCTACAACTGTGTCCGTAAATAAAATATTTTTATAAAAGAGTGGCCAGGGAATGTACATAAAAACTATTAAAAACTAAAACAAAATTTCTAGAATTTTATCTGTTTATCTACTAATATTTAATATTTCTATCTAATTTGTTATCTCCCATCATCCATTAAACTTCAACTTATAATGATAAGATAATTCTATGTTTTATTCCTGAGTTAAGTCAGTCTGCTGCAAATGGTTTTCTTTCATCTTTTATCTATGCTATTTTACCTATAGCTTTAACATGCTTCGTTCCATCATTTTCGCAAGTAGTAAGAGAAGTAGCCAAAGTAAAAAAGTAGTCTTCTTTAAAGCTCAATCAATTCCGTCCGGTATTCATTAAATGACATTGAGGTTGTATTTTTGGGAGTAACTCGAGGCGAGTTCAAGTGTTTATTAGTCTTTCATTATGCAAAGAACAATAAATTGTTTTTCCCAACAAATTGGATAAATACAAAGAAGGGAGAGATGATTGGATTCATTGATTTTTTTTCACCCAACTGATATAACCAGCACAAAGACATTTAATTATGCTGGAATTTGTCATCTTGATGTCCGTGTAAAATTTGAGATTGAGAAATACTGTAAATAATATACTATCAAAAATTCTGTCATCGAAAAACCAAAAAGAGATGGGCTTAATTGTTAGTATCAAATGAGATCAATGAAGTGTTAGTACCGAATGAGAATGGTCATTGGTTGTTGCAATGCTTTCAATCCTTTCTTCCCATTTTTTATAATATCTGTTAAAAAGAAGATGCAGTTAAGACTTCTATTCTCAATTCTACTTGGGACTTCTCTGTGAATAGTTGGACATCAGGTGAAGTTTTCCTACACTTTGATGCTTTTTTCGTAGAAATACAAACAATAACAATATAATTATAGTATCTTTAGCCCAAGTTATTTCCCATAAAATGCAGTCTATGGACACTCTGTGTACAGCCATTAAAGCATCCTAGCTGGATCTTCAACCATAGGTGGACTGTTAGCATTGGTATATTTGAAAAGCACAGCGGCTATCGATGATGTTAATGGTTTTGGCACATTTTTATCTCCTTAATCATAGCAAAACGTCATCCTTTCATTGGTCTCTTCAATTTTGGAAACAGAAAAAAGTCGCAGGGGACAAAGCCGGTGAATACGGTGACTGAGACATGATTATGGTGTGGTTTTTGGTCGAAAAATTAAGAACCAGTAATGACGAGTGAGTTGGCATATTATCGTGGTGCAATATCCATGACTGGTTTTTACACAATTCTGGGCATTTTCTTGCCAAAAACAGAATCAAAACTTGTATATAATATTCCTTATTGACTGTAAAACCTTTTGGAAAGAACTCGTGGTGCACTACATTTTTGTAATCGAAGAAAATAGTGAGCAAAGCTTTACATTTGACCAAACTTGCCATGCTTTTTTGCTCTTGACTCTTCTGGTCGCTTCCATTAGGAATACTATGCTTTGATTACGACATCATAACCATATACCCATGGTTCGTCACCAGTTTCGACCCTTCTGAGCAAATCGGGATCATCACTGATGTCATTCAACAGCTCCTGAGCGATTCACATGTGACGGCTCTTTCGGTCAAAATTACGGAACAAACTCCGCTGTCACATGCTTCATGTCCAAAACATTGGAAAAAATTGCATGGCATGAGCCACCCGACATATCGACTTCCTCAGCAACTTCTTCATTAGTGATTCGACGATTCTCCATAACAATTTTCTTCACTGCTTCTACATTTTCGTCGTTTGTTGATGTGCTGGGGCGTCTAGGATGGGTATCGCCAATAACATCTTTTCGGCCTTCTGTGAAAATCTTGTACCGTTAATAAATTTTCTTATTTTAAATTATGAAAAATCATATATATTAATACGCTAAGGTTAAGATGTTACTCTCCCTTTTTAGAAAAAACCTCACAACTAATCCATATAAATTATATATCATTTTATAGATAATTGCTTGCTCTACCGGCATCCACAACTAAAAAATTTATTATTGCTATTGTTTTTGCAAATTAATTAATTATTAAAATTATATACACAAAACAGCAATGCTGCCATCTAACGGCTCAACGTCAATATGATTGACGGTCGGTAAAATTTTTGTTTAATTTCAAATCCACTCACGTATAAATAAAGTGGCGCTTTAGCTCAATGCTTTTGATACTTGCGCCTCTATATATCAATTTTAGTAAAATATTTGTTTGATCTGTCATCTGAGCTTCATAATGGAATAAAAACATAATAAGCAGTGTGCAAAATTAGAAATGAATTGAATACCTGCAATCAATTTTGATTTATTAAATTGAGTTGAATAATTTATAATGCGAAGACTTCGCACGGGTCACGCTAGTATAACAATAATAGTTTATGAAATCTACTCATTTTGGTTGTTTAAGATTTTATAATGAACAAAATCTGTATGACTATTTCTTTTAGCATTCTAATTATGTCCCCATAGCAGCAGCATAGGTCACTTCCTACAAAAAGAAAAGGGCTGAAAAAGAATTTATCCATCATAAACAAATTGTAATGTAGATATTATGTAGAATATATGATTTTATTCATCGGATAAATTAGATATTGCCAAATGAAATATTAGTGTGAATTTTTATAGCAAGCTAGGAAATTTTGCCTATATTATAGCTTTCTCATACAGGCGACGCTAGAGCTGCCTTTTTATTAGTTAAATTCAAATTATTGGTGCAGAAATTTAATTTTGAATATTTCAGGATATTCTGGGCTTAGTCTTTTTATATGTTGACATACTAATTATCCACTAAAATTTATTAATGTTCTAATCTGATTCAAAATAGTAAATATTTAAAATATAAATAATATTCTAGGATAATTTTTTGTAATTTGAAAGTTTTTTATATCTGTGCCTATAAGCAAATAATTACAGCCCATGATTTTTTTCCAAAATCTACCACCCTAGACCACGGTCTACTCAGCATAGTATAAATTCACCACTAGTTACAGTTGATTATTAGATCTAGGGAAATATAATTTTTCATTGAAATAAAATTCTCTTTAATATTTGTTTTAAAATTTTATTGTTATTTACATTTATAGTATGTTCCATCGAGAGTATGTCAATGTCGATGCGTTTCTGAAGTTTTATATGTTGCACACCGGAATTCTGTTTGCGGGTAATCAACATTTTCTTTAAATGAATGTTTCTAGTATACTGTTTTATTTTTATAATTACTATGCAATAATAAACAACATAACTCAGACCTATGTTTGGGTACCCTATCTTTCAAAATTTAGGAATAATTGTATTTGTTTATACCTCATCGTTTAAAAGATTCCCTGTTTACATTCTTTTAGAATTAGCAGATTTGATTTAATAAATCAAAAATTAATTAATATTTTAACTTATTGTAGGGATATAAGAGTACGTCCAGGCGAATTAGGAGACTTGAAGAGTACGCATAAGCTGTTATCGAATATTACTGCGTTTAAGTGCAAGTTTGAAGTCCTTACAGATATTTATACATCTTCGATTAATAAAGCATTCATACTGGAAAGCGAGGGTGAACCTGTTGGTTTAGCAGTTGTGACGTAATCATGTTTTTAGTCTCATTTAGTATAAAATTTTTATGCTCAAGTGGATATGATACTTAAATTATATTTAGTTATTGTTAAGAAAACATAGAGAAATAATTTATAATGAATTATTTTCCAACTAATATCATGGCTTGCAAATTAAAATAAATAATACGTATTTAATATCACCTCCATAGACTTGTTGCCATGATGAAATTCAATCTTTAAGAAACCTGAATTTTGCTATAGTTTGTATATTTGACGCCAATATGTTCTCAACTACTTTGTATATCTGGTGTGTGACGATATCAATAGTCTTAAGATACTTATTGTTTTAGAAAATATTTGCGACAAATTTATTTAAGCAAGATTAAGATCACAGTATAGTTAACAGATTAAGCAGGTGTATACCTGCTATAGTCAAAGTAGTAATAGTAATAGTCAAATTTAAAGGTACTTCTTGATAGTAGCATTAATAGAGCACCATTTACAGTAGGAGCCCTTCTGCTTTTGTGTTATAATTGTTGCCAGCTTTCTATTTAGACCTGAATGTTTGCCAATTCCAATGATATAGGGAGTACATACTCCCATGAAAGAAACCAAATCTCTTCATCTTCTTCCAGCCATTTCCCCTGTATATTCTTCAATATTGCTTATTGGAATTATAAGACAGACAAAAAAATAAATATATAAAAAAAAGAAACTATAAGTTTTTATATTTATAGTCATTCTAACATTTTTTTCAATTCCATTCAAACAAATTTATATCTTTCAATATCATTTTCTTTAAGGGGGCTACACACAATCAGTCGAAACTGACAGTTTTATTTCAGTTAGTTTGAATTGAACAGTTTTATTATGCTACAGCATCCCTAATCCTTCACAAAACTATGTTGAAGGATTAGTTTAAAAATGGATGTACTCAACAGATAACATTTTGACTGTGACTTATTTGCAGATTTCTGTGTATTCTGTTTGTTGAAAATATGCAATCATTTGTTTTAAAGTGGATTTAAACTGAATCTTGTGGTACACCTAATTAAATTCTGTAAGATTTAAACATCTTTCCAATAATTTTAGGAGTAAATTTCCTCTTAAAATTTGGTTCCCTCATTAGAGAATAAAATAAATTTTTAAGGTTGATAAGATTAATGATACAATTTTTGACATTTTACATTTCCATAGTTGTTTTTATGTGACTTGAAATCATACTAGGCTGGTATATTTAAGAAACAATGTTATAAGAAATGTATACGAGTAATACAAGATCAATATGTTGAAAATTAATGCATTTTTATACAAAACTAATTTTATAACGAGCAGTTTCAGCACTATTTATTGAAGGAAATGAAATATCAGTGAAATATTATTTAAAACTAAAATAAAGTTTCTTTGCGAATTTAGACCCTCATTATGTCTTTGAAATCACAATATTTGGCTGCAAAATGATATGATAATACAAAATATTCCTCCAAATTCTTTGACCAAATTTATACACTACTTTTTATTATAACATTTCTGTAACAATGCTCAATTCCAGTGACATCTTAAGACCTGATAATTTTTAAGGTTATGTGGTGTGCCCTTATAATTTTATCATGTCTGTCTACCTGCTTGTCTCTGATGAAAACTACAGAAAAGTTGAGGATATCCTCACCTTTACTGTTTTAAACATATGTTCATGATATTTTGCACATAGATGCTCATATATATATATGTATATATATATATATATATATATATATATATAATATGTAGCTTCAAATTGACGTGTAATATGTGTGGTGGATCCCTTAATTTTTCTGCCATGAATCTGGAAAAGCTGAAAAAATTGTAGATACTGGTTTTTAATTAGAACTTTATTATTCAGTTCTCTTGAAGAAAATGATTTTCGTTCTCTTGTTATCAATCATTTCAAGAGATATTTAAAACTACTGAACCTCGCTTTGTGTATGTCCCGTAACGCACTTGGCTGCTGTTTGTTTTCACCATTGAAATTGATTTCTAAAAGATAGTTGAAAATAATTGGCACCTTAGTTGTTCTACAATATTTGTGTGGATGTTACATATTTTAAAAAAATTGTTATTTGTTTTTGCAACTAATCCATTTACATATTATACATTAATTTTTCATCAAGTTTATTTTGATAATGTTGAAATAATACTGAAGCAAAAATTTATTTAATATGTTTAATACTTGCAGTCCAGCTATATCAACTGTCTACAAACGTACTAGATATGACTTGGCAAAATATCGTAACACTATGTATCAAGAATTGGAGGAAGGCATGATGGGTGACCAGGGGAATTTATTTATAATGGTTATGTCGCCTGTGTTGCAACCGCACGCAAATTTCTTTCTCAGGGAAATATTTCGATTTACTCGTCTAACTGGATTGTATTGGATATGTGAGGATGTCAATTCTGCTGAATCTGTGAGTGTATTTGACTATATAAGATTATAAATCACTGTATTATTATATAGTAACTAATTTAACATCCATTTTAAAATTGTTGTACACTTGTTTTATTTTATTGAGTAACGGTTGTTAAAATTTGATTTATTAATGAATAGGTCTAGAAATATACATAAAATTTAAATATACGTTCGTGTATTAAAATTTTAAATTTTATAAGTCAATTTGTTTAATGATATTATATTTAGTTAGAAATAACTTTTTATTTGACGTAACTTTTTAGAATTAATAACTACTTCTCTGAATAAACAAGTAGATGGTTACTATAATATAAAATATCACCTAGACAGTTTTGCTAAATACTGTAACTTAAAATGGCTTTTTCATTTATAATGCAATATTTCTAATATAATTATTGAAACTTAATATTTGATTCTAACAAGTTCCTTTTCTCTATTCATGCAATTTTTTAAAAGCGTTTAGGTAATAATGTAATGTCAGCAATTGGAGAAATGATTCGAGTGTTGCCAAATCGTATAATCGAGTACAAGGGTGATATTGTGAAAAAGACGAAAGTACTACAAAATGCAGTTAAAAATTTGTTAGTATCGTCATCATAATTATAGATATATTTCATGTTATTTTCTATAGTAATTTTTTAAGCCTAAGATATTGAAGAACTGTAAATTGTGTATGATTTTTACAATTTGAAATATATTTTATTTTTTCTAAACCTAAATTTTATTGATGTAAATTGTTAAACTTAAACTATATAATTCTTCCACTTGACCTTTTATGTACAATGTGTCATAATTACTTTTTTATTTAGCTACCTGTATACATGTGAAGTAATATTTCAAGAAATTATTTTAAAAATTAATTTGTTGTAACTAAGATAAAATTATTTTATATAAATGGCGTAAAGCAGAAATTCAAATATCAGGACTAATACCTTTTGAATGTATTTGGATCATCCAAAATCGAATTCAAAGATAGAATATAAAACTAACAGGTATGGAATGTTGACTAAATATTTATTTAAAAGGTACCAAATACAAAAGTAGCATTACACTTTAAATTAAAATTTAAATAAAAAACAGATTGTTAGTTTTATTAAATATACGTATTGTAAAGCTAAATCAACAGGGACTGTGCAAAGATGTTATCAGTGCCATCTGGTGTTAAATTAAGAAACTGTAATTTTTTCACGTGCAGTGCTCGTAGCGTAAATATTGCAATAAATCAAAATTATTTATGATGTCTGTATTTGGTATAGCGCATTGCATAAAAGCATTTTAATCATTCATAAAAACAACAGTGTTTAGTTTTAATAAAAACCAAATCTTGTATTCATTATCAACATAACTTCTTTGCATTCAATGACGTTTACTACTTTCTTTCAATAAAATATTGACAAAGATTTAACCAAAATTTCTTATTTCTGACGTTTTCAAGTGATCTCCGTGTTTCTTGCACGGAGTCTCTATTATCTATTCTTTGAACTATTTAGTAACTAATTAATACTTGACGTTAAACAATTTTTTTCTTCTAATTGTAGCAATCTCATGTTATTACTTTGTTTTTTTTTAGAGCCAATTAAAAGCAATTTTATAATAATTTAATTGAAATGCTTCTGCATGTGATCATTTTTTAGCGTCTTTATTATTCTTTTCTTTGTCTTTTCCTCTTCCAACTTTTGTCTGCCATAATTTTCATTGATCACATTATCTGACATCTGAAAACCTTGATCATTATAATCACAGTTAGGCCTTACGTCTGTCTCACGTGTCATCACAGACATGATTTATTTTATCCAAAATAAAAGTGTCTGTGTACTCTAATATAAATACTTTGTTCCAAGCTTTTTCTCTTTCGTTTTTTCATCGAAGTGTCTATGCATCAGCTAATTTACAACCAGGTTCATTCATAAGGAGTGATACTTAAAATATGTCATGTGACAAGAAAAACTTAAAACCATCACAAGAAAAATAAGGTTTTGATCATTAATTCATCTTAATATACATACATTTGTATGCCATATAATCAAAGATAGATATATATATAATTTGTTGTTATTTCCTCTAGTGTTCTTAATCCAAAAATATTTATTGAATAATTCCACAATATCTCTGTTCTTTTTTAAATCTTATTTATAACTTTTTGTTTTGTAAATAAATAAATTCTTTTACAATAATACAGGTCACCATTTGCCATGTGGTATTCAAATCCTCGATTGACGGCTTTACCGAAGTTTGAAGTTAATCATAGTATTGTGGTAATTGGAGCTAGTAACACAGCCATGGCCTTCCTTGAAGCATTAATTTTTGGGTGAATTCCTTTACTGACTACAAGACAAAGCCACAGGCTTAAGCAAAGTTTTTACTGGGGGAGGGGGCTGAGAGAGGTTGACTCTTTTACCAATCAAAGAAAACTGTAAATATGTAGAAATAATTATTTATCTATGCTTTTTGAGGTTAGCCATGGACACCTTTGCATACTTCTATGGACAAAGCTTGAAGTATAGAAACAAAAAACTGAGTTTATTTATGTATCTCTAATATCTAAAGCCTATCTTTCTTAGAAGGAAGATGAAACTATAAAAAAATAATATTAACCCATACTGTATTTTTTATTTAATTTATAAAAAGTTCTTTGTTCAATAACGTTATTACTGATCTGTTTCTGAGATACATTTGACAACAGTTTATCTATTTTATATAACAACTTGAATTTATAACTAGTCAAAAAGTGTTTCTGAACACCTTAATGTAAGTTTTCTATACAATGAACTTTTGTTAAGTTAACTGATAGCATTGGTCTTTTATTTATTCCATATTTATGACGTGTCATTGTTTGACATTGTTCATTTTAATTTTTTGTATAATTTATGCCCAGATGAAGAGTTTTCTATTATTACAATTATTACTGGCACACTTCATTGTCCAATTTTCATGTCCATAAGAAAGCTTCGGCAAGAACCTGGAAGGCATTTTGACAAGCCATTTTGAACGTGGATGATTTTGACAAACAATACATGAACACACACTGATTTCACCGGTACACAAAGCTGATTTCTAATTGTTGTACTTACATTTATAGTGTAGGCTCAATGTCAAATTCTACGTTTTATGCTTTGCAGTAAAGCTATATAGCTAGTATTATTGACAATTTGACTGCTTTTTAAAAATATATTACTTTGAAAAAAAAAGGGTTCCTAAAACTTTTCATTACAGCTTTGGAAATCTTAAAAAAAAGGTTTTTTATGCACTCAAATAATCGGTAATATTTTTCTGCATACTAGAGTACTGGCAGGTATGATAAAATGTTAAAAATTTGAAAAATTTTAAATTTATTTTACAAATATTTGATTGGAATTAAAATATATGTTAGTGTTATGTGGTTGGATGTTGTATTGTTTTTCAAAAATAAATGTTTAAGTAATTTTAATTTTTTATATTGCTGTTAAATTGTTTGTTTTTCGTGACAAACATTTATAACATACTATCGCAGACATAACAGTAATCGCTGGTAATATAGTGACTCTACTTTTGCACCAATGTAATGTTGAAGGTTGCATTAATGTAATGTTTCACAATGGTTTGGTGTAAGTCATTTAGTGTATAGAGGACTTGGAAAAGATTTCAGGATAGTGGTTCATTCCAAAGAAGACCAAGACCGAGAAGAAAACAGTGCAATAAAACCAGTGACAACCGATATATTATGAGCCAAGCTTTACGAAATCGGAATTCCACCTACCCAAACATCAAATGTATGTTTAGAAGAGGTAACAGTTATGATGAAGGCTCTGTTATGTTTTGGGCAGACATAACTTTTGAAGATCATACGGAGTTTGGTTATGTTGACAATGGTTCTTTGAATGTACAACGATACATCAGGGAAATCCTAATTCCTCATGCACAACCAGCACAAGTGATTACAGGAGCTACTTCTATCTGCATGGGTGACGAAGCTCAAGTACATCGAGCACATAAAGTGGATGTTTACCTGACCGAGGTTGGGATTCTCTGTTTAGATTGGCCAACATCAAGTCCCAACCTCAGTCCTATTGAGCATCTGTGGGACATTCTAAAACGGTGTGTTAGAGCTATGCATATAGGACGCCCACGGAACATCCGAGAGCTAAAAACAGTTATTACGTTCAAATGGGGGTGTATTCCCTAAGAAATCCAAATAAAAGTTATCCTAGGCAAACCGCGAACAATTACAACAGTCATTTCGGTGAAAGGAAGCCACACTAGATGCTAATTTTCTTAACTTTGTTAAATAAAGGATACTGTTAGTTGAAGGTCCTCCTTTTGTTTTGTTGAAACAAGTAATCTAAAAGAAATACAAAAAAAATGACGAAAGTAATTTATGAGGCAAAAGTTTTTAATTGTTAAAAAATAATATTTATTTAATTTTCTTGCAAAAAAATCTAATTTCCTTTCACTACTTGAACTAATCGAAAAAATTGTAAGTACCCATTTTTAGCAAAGGAATATAATGTTTGCAACTATCAGCAATAACACATTTATGGTACTATTTTACTTTATTTATGTGGTATGCTTTAAACAACTGACAGTTATCACAATCTTACTACCAAGAAGTTTATACATCATTTTCACCAAAATTGCTATGTACCTTATTACAAGTTTTAGTAACTTGTACTAAGATACAGACAATTCTCTTTCTCTCATTCCATACTTCCTATTCTCGCTTTTAAAATTCCACAATTATTCCACAAATATTTTGCCTACATAGTATTTATTCTGCTTTTATCTTTTTTCACACAATCTATACAGTTTTATGGACAATAGGATTTGGTATCAGGGTAATATTCCGTTAATGTCGTCGCCGTGGTGTGTTGGGTTGATCACAAGACATACGGCCTTTGACGATGCGACGCACCACGGCGACCCGGGTTCGATACCCGGCCGTTCGTCGAATGGGGCTGGACTGGTGTTGTGGTTGGCTGTAAGAGATTGCTCTTGTAGCAATAAGTCCGCCATATGTATCAATTAGATACATTAAAGTAGATAAATAAATAAAATAAATAATATTCTGATATCCAGTTTCTGGTTATTCTCATGTTTTTTATCAGGGTTACTTCTAATTCAGTGACCAAAATTCAAGATTATATTCTAGAGCTCAAAGCTAATCGAAAACATTTGTCTGAATAACATATTTCTCAGAAATAATAAGTTTAGAAGCATTAGTTTGATTTTAAAAAAATGTGTAATGAATGCTCACTCAAATAATTTTAGTTAAAAGAACGCATTTTAAATATTCAAGTGCAAGCGCTCGCATTGCGAATAAGTAAACCAAATAGCCGCTTAATGTGAGCTTAAATGTTCTAGCAGATTGTGATGAAGAAAAATTCATGATAAGATATGAAATGTTGTTAATTATTAATAATGATTTCAAAAAGGTCTTTATTTTATACAAGCTTCAAAACACTTTGAATGAATAGAATTTTACTTTTGGCCTTAGGAAACTTTTCCAGAATTAAACTTAATTGAAAGACGTTTGGTAGTTATGTCTATATTTTTGAATATAAAAAATAATCTTTTAAAAAATTTTATATAAAGGAGCTACGTAAAGGAAAACGTATAATTGATACACAAAATATGACGGAAACAGTTTAATCCTCCTAAGATTGACATATGTGTATGTGTGTGTGTGTGTGTGTGTGTGTGTGGGTGTGTGTGTGTACTTCGTGAAAAAAATTCCAATTT
The DNA here is from genome assembly GCA_039881145.1 of Druceiella hillmani. Lineage (NCBI taxonomy): Eukaryota > Metazoa > Arthropoda > Insecta > Lepidoptera > Hepialidae > Druceiella > Druceiella hillmani. The sequence goes on along the minus strand of JAYKKI010000026.1, from coordinate 11,906,058 downwards.
TATCTTCATACTTTTTATGACTTAGGATTGTCAATGATTATTATTATTTTATTTAAATCAACAACTTCTATAAGACATATTTAAAAAATTGGTATTAATTTATTTACATAATTAAAAACGTATATTAAAATGGAAACTGATTAGGTAAATCAGTTTCTATTTACACATTTCCTACATCCTTACTAATATTTTAATTCTTGTTAAAAGTGAGTTCCATTTCGGTCAATACGCCACTAAAAGTTGCATGCCTCTCTAAATTTTCGCAAACTTAAGTTTGCATAACCACACAAATTCTTATCACTTAATGTTTGAAACATACCATGTCAAAATATTTGCATCGATTACGCATGCTAAACCAAACTAAGGCGGTGCATGCTCACTTAGTATGTGTATTTACCTGACATACGTACATACCGAAAGTCCATAGGTAACTAACTGAAACACCTGTGTGCACACTGCTCGCGAGCAGGAATATTTTTCATTTGCTGAGCCCATTCGGAAATTATGGCTTATTTAAAATTTGCGATATGTATACAAATTAATTTTATTAGTAGTGGAACAGGTCACAAAAATTGAAAAAAATTTAGGTTTTTCTTCACAATATGATTTAGGTACGGTTTCTTAATCACTCTATAAAATTTAGTCACTCATCTAAATATAATCCTGCATGATTTAAAAATTATATTTCAAGTGGGCCCCATTAATTTAAAAAAGCAATACAAAAAGCGCTTAGTATATAAAAGTAATAATGTTACGAGTAATCAAACCAAAGTATTCTTCAATCTTATGTGACATCGGTGTATTAAAAAACATTTTGTTTCCAATTATTGTAAACGTTTCTTCATGTGATTCCAGACCTTCATCGACTTACCTCAATTTCACCAATATCACCCTGATATCTCATCAGGGTTTGCAGGTAGTCAATGATTGCTTGAAAGCAGCAGACGACATGTTACCTCATGTGGACCATTACGGTGACAGATATATGAAAAGCGTACCATTTCACTTTTTTGTTAACATTATAGATGATTTTATGATTGATATTAACAGGTTAATTTTCAATTGAATTGTTTATTATATTGTAATACTTTAATTTTTATATCCTTCTTTTTAATGTAACATTATTATGAGCAGAGTATTAATTTAAGCAAAATAATGTCACTGGAAAGAATAAGACAATGAGTTACGTAAAAAAATAAAATAAATATAAAATGTGGCAGGAAAGAGGTTTAACGGTTTTTAGGTAAGTAACAGATGACTGTATGACAAATTTTAAATATGTGCCCTGTTCTCTCATTTTTAAAATAGTGGGCTGTTGTATATCTACATATGTTATTAACATTTTTATGGTAGTCATTTTGATTATTATAAACTTCTTGCTATTCTGGTCTAATGTAAAATTATGATTTTAATGATTTTTTTAACCTCATTTGTTCTTGTCTACTAAAGTCACTTTATGGGTCTCATGGTATCCATTTATTTCTTTTTCCTAACTTTGTGAAGTTCTAGGAAGATGCAATTTAAACAGATTCCAGGAAAATTGTTTGTCGTTCATTTTAAATATATGCCTTTTTTTCATTATTTCATGTAAATTATAAGGTCAAGTCCAGTTTAAAATGGTCTACAGTTTCTGTTTTTATATTTAAATTCCATTATTTTAAGTGCATTGTTTTTAAAATATTTTCAGGAAAGAAAAATATGTCGAGCTAGTAAATGGAAATGTTGTATACTATGATCAGTTATTTTTAATGTGTGGAATACAATTTCAGCACCCGGATTATTTAAAAGATATATTGGAAAAAAAACAAGAGAATGAGTAAATATGACACATTTATTTATTAACAATGAACTAGTGTGGGTATAATTTCAATGTAGGTTTTAGATATTCTAGTACAATTTAATTATTATTGCTTAGTTGGAATACTGCAATTTTTATCTTATCGACCTGAGTTCATAATTACAAACTCAAGAACTTTTAGATAAAGCAAAAATATAATCATGCAAAAACAGAGTTTGGACTTCTTTATTTACTTAGTACTCGTGAGCAAAAATTTTAAGAACTGTATGCAAAAACTTTGAGAACTGCGTGCTGTCTATTTTTTAATAAAAATCATAACGGCATCTAAATAATTGAAGGAAAAATTATTGAAAGCATTACTAGATAACAAAGTAGTTTTTAACAGTAAATAACTTAATCATTTAATTTAATTAGAAATTTTTTTATGAAATATGGTAAGGGGTATAAATATTAATACCACTATTTAATATTTTAAGATAGATCTATATTTATCTTTAGAAAAAGTAACTAATTTTCCAGACATTACTCAGTAGATGTCCAGGCTCAAATTTTTAAATTTTAAGTAATACCAGTGGAATAATTTAAGTTTTTGACGAATGCTTAGATTAACATTTTTAAAACTTGTTATTAATAAGGAGTTATTTATCTTATTACAAATTAAGGTAAATATAGTGTTATATATTAAATTTCGGTTTTAAAATATTAACGTTGAAGGCTATTGAAGACTTATACTATTGAAGAGATATACAAAGATTATTATTATGATTAATAATCTTATTATAATAATATACAAAGATTATTATTATGATTAATAATCTTATCATAATAATATACAAAGATTATTATTATGATTAATAATCTTTGTATATTATTAAGTTTTAAAATCTTTTCGTCACTGGTATAATTTTTTAAACCTTGATATTGTCTTTGCAGTTCACAGTCAGCTAACGATGATGCTTCTAAATAGTATTTTAGAGCTTCCTAAAAATGAAATAATTTATTAATCATTTCAATTGTACATTGCCAGCCATCGTTGATGGCTTGTTTGATGAGTAGTGTATCCATACTGTCTTTAAAACTAGTGTACATTAAATTTTACAAAAAAATTAAAATAAAGCAATATCTCATTTACTTTAATAGCTGTTTTATTATACTACTTTTTTATTAAGAAAGTGTCAAGTCTAAAGATTAATTTTTCTATTTCCTTTGACAGAAATGAAAGAATTTTTGAATATACTACAATGGACAACCCGAATCATAAGGATATAGATTTTCAAACTAAATTGTTTCAACCTATAAACTTATTTTTGGTGAATAGCATTTTGGACGCAAATAATTCACTATTAACTCTTAGGAAACTTATTAATGTAAAAGTGAATTGTAAGTGTTGTGTTTTCATAATTGCAATTACAACAAATTTTTTGGATAACTCTGTAACACTGGGAGAAATTGTATCATCGGGAGTAGAAAACTAATCTGAAATAAATAGCTGAGAATAGATATTTTAATACTTTTCGGAGAAATTGAATCATTCATATATGCATCTAAGTTCACATATAATACTTAAAAATATAAACCGCACTTAGACTTTGGTGGGGTACAAAAATGGGCTACACTGTACAAGTAAACTATTTTAAATATTTTCCAGTTTAATTGAAATTTTTAAATGATATAATAATTTAATTTTTCTCTTTCAAGAGCTAAGATGTTGTAATTAAAATGTCAAAAATCTAATTTCAGAAATATTTTTTCAGAAATATACTTCACAAAAAATTTGCTTTGCTAATTTCATTGAATTTATTGTCGTATTAAATTACATTTTATTACATAAGTATATTGATCTCACTACAATAGGTTGGAATTTTGAATTTTAATTTGGATTAATTGCTATACATTTTTATAGTTTAATGCCACCTTCGATGGTAATAGAACACATTTTAAAAGAAACATGCTATTACAGCTTTCTATAACAAATAAGCAAGACACATACAGGTCTATGTAATGTTCGCATTAATAAAAGATTGTGCTATTAATAACTTCCCACAGATGTGTGCCATGGATTATTTGTATTTATATTTATTATTATATTATTTTGTATTATTTTCTAGTTCCAGTTGTGAACTTATATTAATTTTTCTTAATGATTTTGATATTTATTTGATAGATAAAACAATTATGAAGAAAATAATTTGGTAAATGTTAACAAAATTTTGGTTTATTTGTAATGTGACTATGTTATCCTTCTAGATAATGTTGTAGTGTATGGAGCTACGATTCATGCTTATTGCTGCTTATATTCACTTCTTGAATTGGGGATCCCACCTTCATGCATTGTTTTTGTTGAACCATTTCCATGCCACATTCAAGATAACCCCAACGTGTCATTCTTCAATAATGAATATGTAAGGATATATTGTATTTTTTCCAATATACAATTCAAATAATCTTGGTCAATTATATATTAATTTTAACCGTTTTAGTGCTATGGTTTTTTACTTAAGAATGCCAAAGAAATCTTTTATTTTTGATGTCGTTTACCCTTGTCTCGAAAAAAAAAACTGTATCTCTTCTAAAAATTATCCAATTTTAATAATTTTTTCGGTATTTTCTTAATAAAAACTTGTACAAGGATAATAAAATATAAAGAATATTATGGAAATATATATTGTGAACAAAAATTATACGCATGAACACGATGGTGCTCGCCGGCACTCAAACGGTTAAAATATCAAGTTGTTTTCGACAGTATACCTTTAACAACATGTGACACAGTTACATACTATTTTATGTACATTGAAATTATCTCGTTGATTGGCTTATACTTTATATGTATTGTTAAAGGAAACAAATATATATGGCAAGCTTATTACACTTGCACAGATAATTGGAATAGTTAGTTTATAGTTTTGAATTTTTCCATTGATACTTTTTCCATTTCCATTTTATACTTACCATTTTTGTCAAAATTGCATAAAATAAATTGATATTGCGCATCTACAATGGCCAATTTAGTCATATTATGATGATGTTTATAATTATAATATTCTGATACACAAATATAAAATATATATTAAGATTATTTCATAATCACAATAAATAACATTATTTTTCACGCCTAATGTGGAATGATGCTATTTGTTTATCTTTTTAATACTTTTTCAATATGCATTGCTTAATTCTACTACCTAATCTCAGTATCTTTATATCTTGCATTTACAACAATAAGCAGTGTCATACTTAACATCAGAGAATGTTGAAGCGTAAAAGATAATTAGGATCTAGCAAATGTTGCAATACAACAACCTCTTTACGCCAGAGCATAGAATTTTATAAAGAAGCAAATTTTTATTTGTAAGTTTCTATTACTATACAAATTTTGTATTTTCTTTTATTTCAGGTAGATCAAATTGTCAATCAGAATATTGAAGAATTGGGTATAAGAGTATATCGTAAGTTTTATTTAGCGCAGGGCGAAGTAAATTGGTGTACTCATTCGTATTCTAAGCTGACGACTGTAAAATTTATTTCTCAAAATAATTACTTGGAACTGAGATGCATTGGATTTTTTTATTTTGGGACCGTGGGTATTAATATTCATACCTTAAACGGTATGTTTCTAATCATACGTAATATTATTTATTTATAGATTTACTTTTCAATCAGTGACCAAAATAGAAGATGATTATTCTAGAGCATAAATAAAAAAAAAGTTTTGTTTCATTTAATGATTAATAGGAAATAAAAATTTTCAAAGCATCTTTTAAATTTTTATCAAACGTTTTAAAAAGCGTTTTAAAAATTCGTGTGTAACTGTAATGTTTGAGCTTGTGTATGTATGTTACTTTGTATAACAAGATTTAAATTTTCCTTCACAATTTTACATTTTATTAAGGCGTACTTAAAAAAAATTAAATTAATCTATTTACAATAATTCAAAACTTTCATACTTAAACTTCCATTTACGTATTTTTACGTCTTTGTCCTTACTGATATTTTAAGTTTTTTAGAAGTGAAGTCTATTTCACTCAATACACTGCTCAAATCTGCACATTTATTTTAATTTTTGTAAATCTTTGTGTTTGTGTATAATCTTTGTGCATCACATAAACTCTCACCACTGAAATCGTAACAATGTACCATCATATAATATTTGCGATTATTGATCTACTCGACATTATGGCAATCGATAACTTGTGGTTACACACAAAATATATTTATTCATTCCAAGATAACGGCAGATACTGGAGTTGCTGGAGCAGTATGCTTGCACCGTTCCCATGTTTTTTTTCATTATATACTTAGTTACCATTTTGTAACCCTGTATAAATATATGCTAGAAACAATTCAAGATATAAGTCTTTTATATATGGGCATTGTCAAATAGTGACAAATATGACGTTGTTATATAATACGTCTGCTCCGTGTACTATCCATATTACATAATAAATCAGTACAATAACAGCTTCTGTCTTCATGTCTATCCTGTTGATAGTTTTGGTACTCATTAAATACAGAATATTACTTGCGACTGTTATTTTTGGAATGCTGTTGAACTTTAATCACAACATTCATGAATGAAAAACCTACAGAAATAGAATTACAATAAACAAATAAAAATAAACACAAGAAGTCAGACAAACCAAAAATATGAATATGAAAGTCAAGGAATATCTAAAAGAAAGTGTCTAAGTAAATTAAAAATAGGTGACTAGTAATGATTGAAATGTTTGAAAACGAACTCAATGTAATCAAAAATTTAATTAAAGTTAGTTTCTTAACAATTTGAAGAAATTAATGCCTATTAAAACATTATATGAAGCCATACATTTAAAATATTTAAAATTCGTGCCATTGTCACTAAATATTGAATAATTTGTAATGCATTCATTATGTAAGGTGAGTTTATGTGCCGTTATTTTATTTCCATGTTTGAACTTGAGTTATCACTAATTACGTAACGCTCAGATCAGAAAATTATTAATAATGTGCAATTAAAGTACCTTGAGGTTTTTATGGAAAACCTCCGTCATTAAAAACCTGTTTTGAACCTGATTTTTTTGAAGGCTTCGTTATTGACTTTTGCAATTAAAGATTAATAATGTTAAGAGTAATCAGTGGAACCTACAAAGGAATTATCATATCAAAGGGATATTTCATTGCTTTACCAATAGTACCAGTCTTGAAAAACAGTAGAACTGTCTGGAATTGTACAGATTATTCAATATTGATAATATTATAGAAAATAGTCTTATATGTATTGAAAGGTACCTGTTACCTAAAAGAGAAAAACAGTTTTGAAATAACATGGCGGCAAGCAGTTTACAATGTTAGATGCATAATGTCAATTGAAAATTCATAAGGATTCTTAACACTTGATGGATATAAATATACACCATGGTCTTTTTAATTACATCAATCCTGATGTTTTAAGTACACCAGCACTTTATTATTTTCTAGAGGGCAAGAGAATATTTATAAGGAAACCTGGATGGGGTTCCATATTTTCTATGATGATTAATGATGTCACAATTATTAGAAGTAATAATATGTTTATAGGTCTCTTGCGAACTTAGCATTTCAGGAGTATAGAAAGTGGGTGTAATTTGAAACAAAGAAAAATGTGTTTTCTTCCACAACGAAGTATCTTGGCCATATAATTGATATTAGCAAGTTGAAACATTGATCTCAATATAGATGACCTTGTTAGAGAAAAACATCAGCCATTGAGAGTGCAGAAGTTATGGAATAATATGTAGATTCAATTAAAAAAAACTTTGGTATTTAAAGAGGAAATTGTGGGACTAAAAATATCCAGCTGCCTATACTCCTTACAAGCTCAGGACTGTTTCTTAGGTTAATGTTTAATATTGTTTAGTAATGAAAATAATTAATAATAGATATTTTTAAGTTATTTATTTAAATAATTTCAACATTAATTTTAAGACGTAATCACGAAATGAAATAACTTTATTTCATAAATGGAATTATGCGTAATATATGAGGGTGACATATATTAGATGTATATACATTTGCGCACATTTCTTAGTACTACCCGTATTCTAAAATAAATCAGTGCACTAATGGCTCTCGTTTCATTTGTATATTGATCCCACAGACCTGTTCATATACTAAGTAAATAGTGGAGACTTTTATATCTGTTATGATTTTATGCTAACTAAAGTGCGTTTCTGATATTTGAACACGGGTTTAATCCATCTATATTACTTTCACAAGAAGGTATATACATATTGACATAATATTACAAAAAAGCCATAAAACTGTTATGATTTCTGTTCAGTAATGGGATATATTCAAGAAGTGGAATAGAAAATTCTATAAGCACAAAAATATATTGCTGAAACATTATTCCTTCTCAGTAAGGTATTTGAACAGACATGGAAGAATCCTGAAAGCATATGATGTCACTTCTTAAAATATTTCTTTTCATCTATCAATGGCGGTTAAGCATAAACCAAGAAATACAATTATTTGTAAATTCTATTTTATTACATAAATATACTAGTAAATTAATTAATAAAAAAATTACATATAACACTTATACAAAGTCAACTGCTTACGTACCAATGAATTGGCTAAAGTACAAAAGAGCTTGGTATTTTTTTTAAATTGTTTCCTTTCATAATTTTCTATTCATTTATGTACTATTGATATAAAACGATAAAATGAACCTGCAACATAATAAATTATTGGTAAATTTCGGAAAAAAGGGAAAGATAGATCTTGATGGTTACCACTTTTGTTTACTGAGCAGGTCAAAATGTAGGCAATTAAATTCATAGATCAACAATTGGTAAAACCATTTTCCACAAGGTAGTTTGACTGGTTGTCATATAGGCCACAAAATGGATAATTTTTTATTGCAGTCTCAGCTTTGAGTATGATAACTTCGAAAGAATACTCTACCTCAACTTCATTTATTTGCTGGAGGAACAAAAAACTATGAAATCGATACAACAAAGAAAAGAAGGTAAATAAGAAGGATAGATTTCTAGAAAGGAAAATTGCTACTATATCAAGGTAAAGAATATGTTCCAAGAAATAGAAAAGTATAAGAAGGAAAGTGCTTAAGCCAGTCAACATAATTGTAAACTTAAACGTGACACCAAATTTGTAATTGAAGAATGGACAACAAGAACTTCGATATATTCTAGGTTCTAGGTATTATAATAAAAAACCATGGACTCGTATTGGAAACAATTCAAAATGTTACATTTAAAAATTAACAATGACTGTAAATACTTGTAAAAGAAACTCAAGTGTTTTTTGTTATTTACCATTAGTTTTAACCAAGGAGGGTAATATGATTAAAGTATGCAAGAAAATGTTCATAAATACCATATATATATATATATATATATATATATATATATATATATATATATAATTAACAATGACTGTAATACTTGTAAAAGAAACTTAGTGTTTTTTGTTATTTACCATTACTTTTAACCAAGGAGAGTAATATGATTAAAGTATGCAAGAAAATGTTCAAAAATACCCTTTTCCTTATATATATATATATATATAAAGTGGATGTCCGTCTGTAAGTACCTTCCTTTGATATGTTGCTTCGATCATCCCTGTAGTATCCAGCAGGGAAAGACTGATTTTTGGAGAGAACAAATTTGTTAGCCTAGTTATATTCCTTAGGATATATTTTCACACGGTAATTCAGCCCATTCTTTTAAATAATAAAAAGAAAAAGTATGTATATTGAAAAATGTTTTTTAATCAATTCACTTTTCTACATTTTCCTATTCAGAATAAAGTGAAGAGTTACAACATCTTTTCCATAATGAAAATTATGGAAAAAATGTCATGTCAACATTTTGTGATTAGTGATATTTAATTTTGAAAAAAAAAAGCATTCCTAATAGTTTTTAAAGTTTTGTTATTTTGAGAATAATAATAGGATTTGATATTGAAGAGATTTTGTAATAAAAATTTGGAGTTTTTTCTTAATTTCAAACTTTGCAGGTGATTATCTCGGAAATAATTTGATTTTGTCACATTTACCAAAAATATTTTAAGTTCAGAATGATAAAATGAATCAGCCCTGTGAATGTATGTTTTAGGGAAACATACAATTTATATAAGACTTGACCAAAACATTCTAAAAATCTTTTGGTTGGAAGGCATTTTTTGCTGGTAACATCTCATACTATAATTTCGAAGCATTATTAAAATCCAAATTAACATTTTTTTTAACTCTTTTAGTGTATTAATTTAAGTCAATACATGATTAAAACATGTATTTATTTTTTGTTTTAAAATGGAAGACTAAACTAATCCGTATACATATGTAAATCGTCTCAGAAATATTTTTAACATAATATAAATTTTTGTTTGAGAAAGTTGAGAATTTTCCAAATCAACGGGAGAATAAAAGTGTGTCTGGAAAAGAGGAATATACATACAACTTTGAATGAAACAAAATAGTATTCGATTTGCAGTTTTACAGTATTACTGTAATCAGAAATTTTTAATCAAAAGAGATTTTCAAGTAGTAGTTTGTTTAAAAACTTGCTTGACATTTAAAATATAAATTCATCTTCTAATATTAAGTTTAAGCTATTAGTAATTTTTATTAGAAGCAGAAAAATTGTTATGATTAGTAATAGAATAATTAAAGACAATGGAATAATAAAATTGTATTTTTTTTTTCTTCAGCCTTACATAAGAGTGGAATAGTTTATGATGGCGGAGTAGTAATAAATGAGCGATTTGAAACTAGTGATAGTAATATATTTGCTGCCGGACCTATAACTAAATATAAAAGAATTTTCAATTTAGATTTACGCAGACAAACGTATTATCAGTCACATGAGATTGGTGTATTGGTATGTTTGAATTAATTTATATATATTTATAGTGTTAAAAATTTATGTTTTCTAAGGAATGCGTGGAGAGAATTTCCTTTTGCTTCCGTTATATGACCAGTATATTTGAAATGTTTTACTTTATCCATTTCATCTTACTTTAATTAGTTCCACTCTTTGATAAATTGTTTTATTGGCCTTAATATAAGGTGTGCCGGGGAAAATTTGACAACAGGGTTATTACCCAATACTTATTACTTCCAAATCTGACATAATAACGAACTAATAATAAAATAACACAAAAAATGGGTCGGTGCCATTTTGACATTTTATTTGCCTAATTGAGCGTATGACGAATGGTTGTGCTATTTACTTGTGTGCTATATCTAAACGGGGATAGTTCGACTTGCATCGGATTGAATCATATATTATTTTGCTTATTTCTTCACTTTCTTGTAAGTATTTCAAACTATGTTTAATTTTGACTACTTTTTGCCCGTTATTGTACTTTACTGGATTGTCAATCTTACCCCATCCTAAGCAATCTAGTTGTCTAAAGGTTGGTGTGAACTAACCACAATATGAAAAAAATAATTAGACTGTCCTACATTACAGTAGAAATAAACCTGACATTTTTGCTACTTTTGAAGTATGTATACTTGTATTATTGTATGTACTTAGTAAAGTTATATTATTGTATGTATACTAGGTACTTAGATAAAAAATTAGCAGGTATGAACTATGGCTGAGATATCTATGCTAAAATTGACCTAATCAAAATGTATACCTTCCAATATAAAATAATATAAGTAACTTAGATTTGTATCGACTTTGTGTGCTTATGTCATTTTAATTAATACTAAGATATACTTTGTTGTAGGTGTCAGAGCTGACAATGCCACGTATGTACGTTTGGAAATGAGATCGTGGCCAAAAATACACCAAAGAGCATATAGGAGAAGTAGTTTAAAAGTTAGAAGTGGACAGCTAAGGGTATCAAGCTTCAATGCAATATAATATTCCCAGGACCAAGCTTATGGATCATGTAGCAGGGTGTCATAGCCATAAATCCCATAAAATGTGAAAACAAAAAAAATTTACCAGAAAATCTCTCTACCATAAAAAGATAATGTTTGGATTGAGCAGAAAAGAAGTCATGGAGTTAGTGAGAGATTATGTTAAAAATAATAATATAAAAACGCCTTTTAAGAATTATTTACCAGGTGAAGATTGGTTCAAGACCTTTGCGTGAAGAATGCACAATCGGTAGATATAGCGAGGCAAAAGGCTATAAAGATACTTTTATCATTAAACAATATTTTTCTCTACTAGAAACTATAATTGATCAGCTGCAGTTAGTAGATAAACCTGGTCAAATATGAAATCTTTATGAACCACTTTTTTTACCAGTGTATTCGCACTACTAATACATGGGGAAAAAGAAACACTTCGGTTTTATTGGCTTGCAGTGCATCAGGAGGTAAGGCACCAGTGCACACTGTAATTCAGATGATGGAACTAGTTATGAATAATTTTTTTGAAATCAGTCGGGGATGCCCGACCTATGCTTCTAATTGATGATGGACACTCTATTCATATTAATATTCAGTTATTAGAAGACGCACGAAGACAAAACGTCACCATGTTAAAAATCCCTCCTCACTCAAGCCATCTTCTCCAACCACTTGAATTGTCCGTTATGAAGTCCTTAAAAGTATCATAGGATGAAAATCTCATGGAATGATAGAGAATGAATATTGGTATAGCACTACCTTAAAGAGAACTTGGTGCTGTTAGAACTAGTACATTTAGGGAATTACGACCATCAGTAATTGAAAATGGATTTTAGAAATCTGGAATATATCCATTTAATGAAAATGTCATAAGTGATGACAAAGAATGATGCACAATTGGGTGCTCTCAGGGAGATGGGCAGTATAGCGAGCACCACTACCACTTATAAGTCTTTTACTTCTATAGTAACTTAAAATTGCAAGAATTCCTGAGTTATCAGACACTTGAAAGTATTATTAAGGCTAACTGAAAAAAATTTGTTACTAACTTTATACCTGAAATAGCGGTAGTCACGGATTTTTGGTATCACAATAAGTACAAGCAACACACATTTTTTTATAAAACTATTCTAGTAGGTTTATAAAATATTTTTCAAGTGTTTCACGAGATACCATCTTTTGAGATACTATTGCTATTTTCAATCTAAAGTCATAGATATTTCAGAAGGTAAAAATTGATTTGTGGTAGTGACGCTAGTGTGTGTACTTGTATAATCACCTTAATGTAAACCTAAATACCTATACCACTTTATTTTCAAAAAATAGATACAATGAAAACCGTTTACGACAATACCATTACGAATGACGCGACGTATTGATAAATAATTATATTATAATAATGGCCAAAACCATAAGTCCCAGCGGAATGCTATTGGTTATTTCCCTATTGCTTTCAATGACGTACCACATAAAGCGACCATATTATCATTATACCTGTTTTCGAAGGATTAATTTCATTAAAATGATAAAACACCTTTTGAAGTTAGAACAACAACAGGTATTAAATAATAGGTAGGTGTGAATTTCCACATTTGGTGCTGTGCAATGGTCAATGATAGTAAAAGTAAACAAAAGAATGTTAAGTTCAGGGTCTATTCTAATTCTAAGAAACAAAGCACACATGCAGCAAAGTCGATAGCTGGCTTTTTCAGTTTGTTGCTAAGCTGTATATTGTTTTTTTTTATTTTATTTGTTTCTATTTGCAATCGGTCTAGGACCATAAGCAAATGGTTTGAGTGCATTCGTGTGGCGTTACAGTGTTGCCCCTCCTATCAGATAAGGTGGTCCCGTCTAAGTCTCTTGACCACCAGTGATGGATCTAATATCTCAACGATGAATGGGTTGGGGTGTAAGGACAGATGCTCCATATGATGACTATCACCTGAAGAATGCAGTTCTGGACTCGCTGTAAACAAAGTATGTTGGTTATGCGTGCTACACCCCACAATTTGATACTGTAGGTCCAGATTGATTTTAATATGGAATTATATATCAAAAGCTAGTTATCTTCTGATAACATTGAGCTTATCCCCATAAGCCAGTACATTTTACGAAACTGGTGGTTGATTTGATCTCTCTTTTGCTTTATATGCTGCTGCCAAGGATCATTGATTGATCAAGGACATTTGACTTGAAAGGATCGCACTGAGAGGTATGACTCAATCAGCAAAGACATAGAGTGTGAGAGTTTCTCCTTGATTTTGACCAGCAGTCCCTTATGCCATACGCGATTAAAAGCCTGTTGCTCATCAAGAAAGGCAGCCGAGTAGTACTTTTTGTACTCAAAGCATTGCTTAACAGTGGGACACACTCGGTGGACTTGCTCGACAGTTAAGTATAATTTGTGGAAGCCAAAGTGATGGGGTGGAATAACAGCACTGTCTTTCATGGCTAATTTTAATTTGGTGAGCAGTATCCTTTCCCAGAGTTTGGAAAGCACTGGTGTTAGACTTATGACTATGCTTCATGTTCAGGCTTTCCCAGTTTATGTAACATGACCATTTGTGATGATTTCCATAGGAACGGGAAGTGAGAAGTTCTAAAGATTCCACTGAATATACAAGTAAGGAACGTAATACATTTTCTGGGCAGTTTTTTAAGTATTGCGGGAGTAATTAAATCATATCCCGGGGCTTTACTTGAATCCGTCTGTTTGATTTCTTTTGCAATTTCTCTCGGAGAAGTTTACCAGGAAGTGGTTTTACCAGGAAGTTCATCTGAAAGTCTTGTTGTAGAATTGCATCATGGTCGGACTTGTCCACTTTCCACTTCTGTCTTCACACCCGCATTGGGTGTGAAGACAGAAGTTAGACATGCGCCGAAAACTTCTGCTTTTTCCATGTCAGTTCTAGCTCAAGAGGTCCGTGATCTAATGGGGGGATTTGCTTGTTGTGTTTGGTCAAGATTTTTTGTAGCCTTCCAGAGAGAATACTGTTCGTTTTTCGTTGAATAGTGCTCGTTGGAGACAACAACTGGAGCTTATTGTTAATAGCATCATTAATCTCCTTGGTAATGATTTTGAGTTCTTTGGCTTCTCTGTTGAGTCTGGTTTTATCTAGGGGATGGCGGGATTGGAAGATCCTTCTTCGACTCTGATTATCCAGTATCTTTTCTCTTATATTTGGTGAGTTAGTAGAGGCGCCACTATATTCATAGGGAGACTGTATTAATCCAGGCAGTCACTTAAATGACATTGGTGATGTATCTATAGGCCCCGTCCACTTCACCCTGGTCCTTGAGAGAGACCGAAGAAGTCCAGGAGGTCAAGCAATTTTTGTGTATTGCTGGGCCAATATGTTGGTTTGTTGGTGGATAGAAGCTTAAGATGGTTCACATCGACACAGTGCTTCAGCTCCCTGCTCCTAGTGCTGGTACACTGGCAGCCCAAAAAGTGTCCATACCATTCGTCACCTCCTGCCACAAATCTCGATCTTCTGAGGCATGTGATTCAGAAATGAGAACCACATAAAAGATGTTTGCTTAGTTGTTCGTGAATGTTGGGAGCTATTCCATTGATGTTCCACGCTGTGACTCGTAAGGAAGTCATCACAGCGTCAACTTGATGATGACTGTTGTCAACAGTCCCATTAGAGTACTGATTTGTTGAAGGAGTAGATCTATTTTTCATTTTGTTTTATTAGGATTTCTTCCATTTTGTTTTGTTGATTAATGTTTATGTTGTTTGTTTCGTTTAGTATTGGCTCTTTACCTGCCATTATGTTTGAGTATTTGCGGCGAGAGCGATGTTGTGTGTTGGATCAAGGTGAAGCTTTTGTGATGGGTCCGATAATTCGTTCGGTCGTGGCATTAGAATTCGTAATTTTGATGAGGGGCTTTTTGCTGTTCATCTTCCTCGAAGCGATTTCTTTACATACTTGGCAGCGTATTTTGCAGGTGTGGTTCTATATTTTTTAGTGCATTCGGAGCTTTTATGTCCTTACCCACATTTGACACAACTATATGGTCTCATACAGTTGTTTTTTGTGTGAAGGTATTACTGACATATTTTGCATTGGACTATTGTTTTGATTTTTCGTGGATTTTCCATCTTAACAGCTTGATGGTGGATATATCGGATGTCTTTCACAAGTTTGTTGCTGCTGCTGGGTTCCAGGCTAATGAAGAATGTTGAGGTGGGTTTCTTGTCTGGGCCGTATCAAGAATTGGTCATTTCACCTCTGACCTTGTTACTGCTTTTTTCAATTTATTGTATAATGCTTTCATGTGGAGTGGTATGATGAAGGTTTTTTATCACAATCTCTATCCTCTTTCCTTGTGCATGTGTGTCCAATTAGCCCATTTTATCTTATAGCGTCAATCACCTTTCTATAGCTATCTGCCGTGCTTGTCATGAGACGCAGAAGGTTCTTGATCACGATTTTGTATTTGAAGTTTGTAGAGTTAATGACAGACTCAATAATCTTCGAGAGTTCATTTAGGTCATCTATTCCGTACAGAATGATTGGTGGAGGTTTGTTAAGTGTTTTGGGCTGGCTACTGGGTTCGTCTGTAGGATCAATTGGCAGGCCAGCGGTTTTGTGACGGAATTATGTCATGTGGTGGAGACCGGTCCCATATTTTCCGTTTTATCGATGAAAGCACATGCTGCTATGCTACGGGATGATTGCAAGTCCGCTGGAGGTTCCGAGATATCATCCGAGGATATTTCAGGAGTGGATTGAATGGTAGCACTATTCTGCAACTTGGTTGACAGTTCATAGCATGAGTTAGATTTTTGCTAGAGTCCCGGATGGAAAACTTGTTGGGTCAAGACTTTTTTAACTGCATTTGTGCCTTTTTTACTTGGTTCCGTCGACATGTATAAGTGAGAATCGCCCCCCCCCCCAGAATCCGAGGTGCGGTCTGGGCACTGTCCTGCTTCTGTCTGTATGACTTTATGTAGGACTGGGCCATGTAAGCAGAAATAATATTCTACATCGAAACCTGACTATACCACGAGCTACATATGGAGACGATAAAAACTCAAAAGCAATCGTAATATGCGATGGGACTTATATCTATATATTTATAAAAGTGCTAACTTCCTATTTCAGCATTAGTCATATAGCTTACACAAGTTTCAAAACGCCTTAAAGCCTTTACTAATGGTTACCACAACTGGCAACTTATTGATGTAACATACGTACAACTTATTGATGTAAAGGGACTATATGCAGTTACAAAGACAAATGCAAACATAATGAGTGATAATATGAATAATAGTGAAAATCCTATTCATCGTTTACTGGAACTAAATAATATTTATTTGATCGAGAGTTTAGAGATAGCTTGGCCGATATCCAATCTTGTGGTTACAAATACCATGTGCCACCCTCAAAGGATAGACAAAAAACTCAACTAACAACTGATCAGGCCATCAATTCTAGACTGGTTACTATGGGTGTTCGAAGTAGTTAACGACAGATTCAAACGTGATTTTAAACTATTACGCCAGAAATATTTCAATAAAGCATTGCCATATCTGTTTTGCGACTTTAGAATTGCTGGCGCTAGCTGGATCCACTTCCACGCCCATCACAGATAGCCAATACGCTGAAGTCTTTGTCAATGAAATAAGAGCGAAGTTAGATACACCTAATATTTTATACAATTATGTGGAAAGAAAATGTTTAAATAATAGAAGAGATGATTTTGTTAGGTTGGAAGCGAATGACTTGGACTTCCCGAGTTTTACGGGAGAAGAAGTTATTTTATTAGCTTTGGGAACATACTAAATGAAGCTGGCTAGGTCCTATTAGCGAATACTTACAAAACGGTTTATATACAAAAGAGGTATACAGAGAAAATGCCCTGGTAGATTAACCGGACTATTGCATTAATGAAGATATTTGGTTCTTACGTTATCACATTCAATCACAACATATCAGAGAAAAAAATACTATTGTTACTTATTGATTAATAATTAAAACAATAATATTATTTAACACTATTGTACCTGCCTAACTGGACGACGTACTATAGGTACATGCGCTCACAGTATTTCCATTGTGTGGTACCTAGGGTATGAATGAGGGATTTACGACGCCTGTCTGATTCCTTAATGACATTATAACAGATGACGAATGAAAAATTATTTATTTTAATTAATATATGACAACCTGAAATACCTTACCATGTTTCATTTATATTTATATTTTTTATAAGTACCAATAGAGTCTTTGGCTATATTTTTTTATTACTAAAATGGAATAAATAATAACATTAAATACGCTTAAAATAAATACATCATCCTTAGGACTTTTCATTCAAAGTTATAATGACTTAAAAACCGACGAACCACAATCTGTACGAAACCGTCCCATACACAACACAACTGACTTACGATGTCACTGGCCAGTTATGTAACATTCATTATAAGGGAGTTTTTTTTATATTTATAATATATAGTTAAATATTATGTTTAAGTTATATAATCCATATTATAATTTTCGCATTTTTTTGTGTCGTAATTAAATTAATAATAACTTTTTCAATTTAAAGAAAAAAGAAATTGACAGTTTTTCCTATTTAGAAGTTCCGATTAATTTTTTGTTTTATGCATTATTTTTTTTATCACAAGGTTTTTTTAAACCTACTCTATAGTTTTAAAACAGTTTTTCCAAAAAATATCGAGTTCAATCAAATACCCTATTCCAACTATTAACATAAAACATATCATAAGAAAATCCATACTTGAGGTTATTTACGTAAGTGGATTAGGAATCGAGACAAGCGCCTTTGTATTTAAAAATACCTTTTTAATGATATATCATTTGCTCCCGTTGGAACGGATACCAGATACCATACATTTTTTGGCATCATCCTTTGATGTATATTCATAAAGATGATTGAAGGAACATGAAGAGAGACTACAAGTGGAGGCCACTGATATTACTGAAGGCACTTTTGCATATGATTCAAGGTCAGAACACGAAGAGAGTCACCGATATTATTGAAGAAAGTTCAGCATATGATTGAAGATCTGCAGACATAGTCAACTGTCTGATTCTCTTACATTAATAGACAATTACACAGCAATGCCTGGCAATGTTTTGCGTGAAATACAACAACATTTCAAGCACTTTTGTTGTCTCTCAAGCGGTAGAGAACAATTGGAAAAAGGAAAATTGCCCAAGGAGGTGAAGTCATCATAAATGAAGCGAGTTTTAGAGTGTCTCAGTGAATCGCAAGATAAAAATGAGAAGAGAGGCGTGAAAAACGATAATCAAAAATACAAATGTATGTATGAAACATTTGTAACAGTTCAATCATTCATACTCAGTTCATATAGTAGTTGTGATTTAAACATACCAAAAGATCAATTATGTCAACATTCCGATTCATCTGTAGAAGATTTTTTTCCAAAGAAATATATTTTGATGCAATATGCGATGCCGAGGAAGTTCATGGAGATTTTGTTGAAGATTGTTGTTGAATTTTTGAATTGAGAAGTTGATAATTGGATTTTAGTGAAGTTTTGCATAAACAAAACCTGGAACATTTTGTGGATGTATTTTAAAAATTGATGAAGATTGAAAAGGAGTCGACAGTTTGCTCTATAAAGAGAGAAAGACAGAATTTTTTTTACCCATCAGTTCATCATAGCACTGGTTTATGATGAAGACATAATTATTGTTTTATGTCAACTGACTTAGAATAGAAGGGGAGGACACGGTTTTAAATTTAATTTTAAAGCTTAAATATACAATGAAATCTCATTCTTCCATTTTTTAACTTTACGGTATTACTTGTTTTGCATATTTGTGTTTCATTATAATTAGTATAAAATAATCTTAAAAATTATATCTCAATTCTGTATTTTGTTATAATAAATTTATTACAGATTTAAATAACAGAATTTTTATTATACGTCAGCGGCAGATTTCAATGCTTGAAAAATTGTAAAAAAAAAACTACACCTCTAATACAAAGTAGGTTTATTTTAACTTTATAACAACAAATGCGGATTTCATTTTTTAAAAACCACGTTTTCCAAATGGCTGCCATCGAGTCTGACACACTCTTCGAGTCTAGCACGCATGTTTTCAAAAACGCGTTTGCAGAGCGACTGGGGTATCCTACTGACTTCGGCTCGAATATTTTCTTTAAGTTGTGTCACAGTGCTCGGATTTGTTTTATAAACAACGGATTTTAAGTATACCCAATAAGAAAAAGTCACATGGGCTTAAATCGGGTGACCTAGGTGGCCACGGTACGGTACCGTTTCGGGATATGTTTTTTTCTGGAAATAACTGCCGCACCGCATTCACGAACACATTAGCAATGTGAGCTATGGCCCCGTCCTGCTGGAACCGTGTGTTTTGGTTGAAGGATGGACTATTCTGTAGTTCTACTCTGAAAAAGTCATTTAACATCTGGGCATATCTTTCCGAATTCACAGTTACAGTTTGGCCACGTTGATTTTCAAAGAAATAAGGCCCTATGATTGTCCATCACGTAATCGACAAATACTGTAACGATTATTTAATTGTCGGCGTGCTACAGACAGCGAAAATCCACTCGAAATGTACGCCTCGACGGCAAAAGCGCGGTGCTCTCCACTCCACTGTTCTATGGGTATTAAAACATCCGCACCACTTGCGCTTCTAACGACGCCTCCCGCGCCCCTCTTTTGTGTTGCGTTCAGAAACTATGTTTGTTCAAACTTTGAAATCTGCCACTGGACACCTGTATTATAATAAACATACTGTTATTTAAATCCTTCACATAACTGATTACTGACAACTATCACCAACATAACTGATATTATAACGTATGTAAAAATGTATGCATTTATTGTAAATTCCAGCAATGCAAAAAGGGCATCATCACTAATTATAATTGCATCACATTCGCCTGTTAAAACTAAAATTGAAAGCTTTTCGGGGAAAGACCGATACATTGTTCGAAGTTGGGTTTATTTTGTCTATAAAGTGACGAACTAACCACACTCTTTGTTTTGCAGTTGGTAAATAATTAATCTATACACTTTTTTAATCAATCTATCCCCGAATAAGGCAATGAATATGTCAAGAATCTGTCAATCTTTCCTCCTATTACTTAGATGAAATATAATTCAAAATTCAATATTGTGATGAACTAACCCCACACCATGACAATCTTTCTGGGCGATCTTTGTTGATATTTTCTACCATTTCCTATAAAATAATCATCTTATTTAACTGTGACTTATTAAATTACAAAGGCCAATAAAATATGTTTTTGCACATTGTAATATTAAAAGAAAAAGACCTTTAAATGAGCAAATGAATAAAGTGTTTTTATGGCGATTGGTTTTAAAAACAAGTCTTTTTTATGGCGATCTAGCCCCGGCGCACCTTACATTTTTTAATAAATTGTGTCATCAGCTTTAAAGCGCCATATTATCATTCAATTGTTTCATTGGTCTTAATGGATCCCGTCTTTGTTCGATCAAGGAATTTTATTAAGCTCGTATGGAGCATTTCAGGTTGTTTTGTTGCAGCTTTTGATCAGATATAACAAATGTGAGATGGTAAAGTGGTTGTATCATCAAAAAAAATTGGTTGTCTGTAAAGTCGGTTTACGGGCGATAGTTTTACGTGATAACGCTGTAAAGAAACATTGATGAAAAATTGCATACTTTTATGAATTAAATTGAATTATTATCACTGAATTATTATTATTTTGTATAATACAAAGAAGGAGTTAATCGAAAATTAAAATTTTTTCGATAAATTTACATTTATTTACACTCGTTAATTCAAATATTTTTTTACTTGAATTATACAGATTAATTACAAGTAACAATGTGCTATTAAGTAAAAAAATATTTGAATTAACGAGTGTAAATAAATGTTAATTTATCGAAAAAATTGTAATGTTCAATTAACTCCTTCTTTGTATTATACAAAATAATAATAATTCAGTGATAATAATTTAATTTAATTCATAAAAGTATGCAATTTTTCATCAATGGTGTTTCAGTAGCAGAACTATTCGAACTGCTAGTTCTGACGTCATGCGAGAAGAGAGATAAATTCCGACGCTTGGGCCGATCGTGCCTCTCTATCACTTGTTCCGTGCTCTCGCTTGCACGCTCAGGCTCAGGCGGAACGTGACACTTTTTCATGCATGCAGCCGGTGTTAATCAATTTATAGGACGTTATCACGTCAAAATATGTCAATATTTGTACTTTCTATGGTTAATAGGTTTGCGGAACAATTAATAAATTTTGCTATAATCAACAAATCATAAAGCAAGTGCATTCATCCTTTTTTACGAAGTAAACTTTTTGCCATATGGTAGTTTTATACGCAAGCAATGAGGATCCTAGATAAATTTCTCCCTAGAAATTTCTAATTGGTGAAGTTTTAAAAAGAGACGATTATAGAAGTTCAGTCTTAAAATTATGGTCAAATCATGGAGCTCATTTATTAAAATGTCCCACATCATGTAAGTCATTCTGTGGGCGACAGTTTAATTTCGGTTTGGGCTATAAACAAAATTATAAAAATTTCTATATACACTATGCATTTTTATTATGCAAATGACTACACGTATATCGCAAAATTGTTGGCTTATTTTAAAATAAATTACAACAAACTTTTTGAAAAGTTGACAAAGTTCGACAAAGTTGGCATGAAAGATATTAAAGTGCTAAATGGTAAAATACTGAATTAATGTTAAATTGCTAAATTTTAAATATACGTTTTTTATGTGTATTCCATGTTCCATTAATTATCTATGACCTTAGATTTATTTTTTTCGACTCATCTAAATATGTTTCAGTTAGGTGATATTACTAGAATGAAGTTGGACCCATTTATGGCTAACGAAGATGAATCTCATGATAATCATATTCAATCCAAGTAAGCAAAATAGAGAAGAATTATGTTTCCTTAATTTTAAAAATTGTATGAGAATGTGATATAAGACATTTAAAAAAATTATTCCCATAAACAATAAAGTAACTATATTAAATAAGTAGACACACATTGAGAATTTAAAATTTTTATAATATAAAGATACACAACAGAATATAAAATTTATAAGGTGTTTGCTAAATGTTCAATTCAAGTCATTTATTATTAACGCGGAAACCACTTATTGTGTTCTAATTTTTTTGACTTTGAATTTAATACATGGCACAGTTTTTAATATATTAATAACTGCCAGATGAAGTGAGAATCACCCTCATAAATGATATTTCATTTTCCTTTGGTTTAAAGTGATGGCATATCCACGTTCTTAAAGTATTACCATAATTGGTACACATTTTAGATACGTACTTTGACTTAACTTGAGTGTTAAATGAAAATATGTGTATAACGAAATAAAATAGAAATTAAAATCACTTTCATATAAACTGATCCACAGTATTTGACAATTACTCGTGTAGTTGTCAAATTCTGTGGATCGGATACAAACTATCAACTCAATTATTTAATAATTTGCGTGTACCCTGGCGGAATATTACCATTCCTTTTTTTTATTACAAAATATCATATCAGTACTCTATTCTTAAATACTCGTATAAAAATGCAAAGAATTTCATTTATTTTCACGCTTAATGATTTTTATTATTATTCCTTTTTGTCTGAAGCAGTTTATGCAATACTTACTCATTCACATCCCTATTTCTACTGCAGTCCATCATTTTTATTCTTACTTGTTTGCTGGCCGCAACTAGTATTTCGCATGTTTCACCTTCAATTTTGACATTTATAGTCTAATTTTGGCCAAAATGTTTCAACAAAGATATAATTTATGGCTGAAGATGGGTGAGATCAAAGTTTCTAAAACATTGTAAAATAGTAGCCGTGAGTATTTAATCGCTATTCATTGTACGTTTCTCATAATAACAGATTATATTTTTTGGTCTACTGCCTAGTGCCAAACTAACAAAATTCTCTTTATTTAACATTTTGTTTTGATAATAATTTAAATGTAATTAAGAAAAATATATTTCCTGTGATTTGAAAATGACTTTTGAGTAATTTTATGACATTTTTCAATACATTAATATAGAAAATATAGATAGGAGTGCAAATTTTTAAATAGTTCAGACTATCAGATAATTACTGATCAATTAAAATTTCTTTTCGTCTACCTTTTAAGATACATTTTAGCTTTTTTAAAATTCTTTATATATTTATTTTGGCTTTGTCTATAGTTTGGAAATCTATCAATATTTTAAATTTCATGATGCTAAAATCATTTATAATTAAAAGTCAAAATTCACTGAAAGATACAACCATAAACATTTTGAGAATATTTGCAATGTGCCAACAATATACTTAAAAATAAATTATGTACTCTTTTTAAGCTGGGACAACAATGTGATAAAGATTCCAACATTCAGTTCTCCAATTAATGTCCAGGCTAAGTTCCCAGGAGACCTGTATTACCTTAATGTTAGTGCACCAGGCCAGGAAATTCCATTGGAAGCGCTAATGCAGCAGGACGGATTGGTATAATCAACATTTCTTATTCATATTGTTTTAAATAATCAGTAAAAGTCAATTTGAACAACTACTTAGTAGATCATATCATAGCTTTGAAGCGAAAGGTGCTAACACTCTGAAACCATATTAGGTACTAAAATGATGGTGTAATTAATACTAAAGAGTGATGCATAAAAGTACCAAGTTCGAGGCATACAAATTGTTCGCATTAACTCCAGTCATGCAGTCATTTTGTGCAGTACTGTTGACATGTGATCAACATTCCAGCACAACATGAGTGCATGGCTGGAGTTAGTGCTCTCATATTGTGCTATAATGTTGACCACATGGCAACAATACAGTTAGTGTTGAGTTTTCATTTGTGTACTGAAGCAATACAAGAAATGTTTATTGTTAATCAACAAATTTTGTATAATTTACTGAAAATATTGTTTTGGAGGTACAAGTCCTTATAAAGCGACTGCATTGCTTTAAAACACTTGGTGGTTAAATGGACATATGAAATTTAAACTTCGATCCCAAAATTTTTTTATGTCGCAAATAATTTATTATTTAAGGAATAATTACATTATTTACTTCTTATATCTTTATGTTAATCTTAAATAACTAATAAAAAGAATTTTATTTATAAATTTAGTGTACTTATTCACTATAATTTTAAAAATACAAACCTTTTGATATTAAATGTATAAAACATAACAAGAATTCTTTAAGTAAATACTATATCTACATTCTAAACTACTTAATGACTAAAAATTAACTAACATAAATAGTTATACAGGAAATATACAGGAATTAATAAAGGTAATTTGTATTCCTTTGATAATAATGATAATTAAAAAAAGTTTTTCAAATTAAAAAAAGCTTTCAAATCGTCAGAAAAGATGTTTATCCTTATGAAAATCTTAACACTAGATACCTATTTTCTTATTTATTGTATGATAATAACCTTTGTAAAGAAATATTTATTACAAGTTTAAAGTTTTGTTGATGTTTTTCGTGATTAATTTATATAACACAAAATTGTATATTAAAATCCTAATAAATATCAAAGTTTATTCATATGAAATAAAGAATACAGAAATTTTTTTTCTTTACTCAGAAATACAAATAAGCACTGTTATAATATATTCTATATTATATATAATATATTATATATAACTCTGTTATCTTAGTTATGATGTAATTGTAATGCTATAAATTTATTTATAGATATTAATATATCTGTGCCGCCCTTGAACCCTGAGGTTCCCTTTCTTTGAAAATTTTAAAAATCTACATTTTATTAAGAATATATCACTGATTATTATTGACAGGAACGTGTTTTTATAACAAACAAAAGTGGATATTTTCGTCTCCAGTTTGACAATAAAAAAAAGATAAGCAGTATTACATGCCTTAGAAAGCAACCCTTTGAAGCAAACAACATCAGACAATTGTATGGAAGGCATGAACACTTGCTTAACAATTTTATGATTAGTTTTGCGGTATGTTAAGCCATTTTTATTATTCGCATTTCATTAAAGAATAAACGGTACTTTTGATAGAATAAAAACTGTGATAAGAAAAATCAACATTGAGAGCCTGTCTGTGTTCAATAATATTTCATTATTGCCATCTATAGACTCATATTAACATTTTCTGTACATTGAAGACGAAATTAGAAAGTATAATCGAAGTACTGAAATTGTTCTTTGATGCTTAATTCATGTTTTTATACATACATGTAAATCTTGACAAAGAAGATAAATTTCAGCCAAATATATTTTATTTTTATGCCAGAAAAGTTGCCATCCTTTGTTCCCAATATTTTGTTCCCAAGCT
Source organism: Druceiella hillmani (assembly GCA_039881145.1). Lineage (NCBI taxonomy): Eukaryota > Metazoa > Arthropoda > Insecta > Lepidoptera > Hepialidae > Druceiella > Druceiella hillmani. The sequence continues at coordinate 11,880,076 of JAYKKI010000026.1, read as the reverse complement.
CTATTTTAAATATTAAATTCGTCCATCTTTTTTTCTGAACTCATGCATTCATAGAATCCATTTTTATTTAATAATAGAAAAAATTCATATTTGTAATTTTATTATTTATATACACAAAGAGTAGATCACTGTTTCACTAATCACTCTATGTGTTATGCTATTTACTTTCTTCAAACTAATCTCCATTGCATGCTAAGCAATCTTGCATATATCTAAACCAGATATAAAAACGTCTTGCCAAAATCTCTACGGAACGTTACAACAAATCTTTGTAAATTAAATAACTCGGTGTTATGGAGAAACTTCCCCTAACACCACATTAATTCCTTAGAACTACTAGTTTTTTGTTAAAAATTATAAAGAATAATGGCAGTCATATAACGACATGAATTCTGCAATACTTACAATGATGATGAATTCTGCAATACTTACAATTTAAATATATGGTAATTTAAAAACACTCTGATTGTTATGAATAACAATATATACTGATATTCATTTAATGACTTATACTTTATTTAGTAAATTTATAGGCTTTTTTGTAACATTATCTAAAAAATAATATATCCTAACTGACTGATTCATCATCGCTGAGCCGAAACCTCTAGAAACTTGAAATTTTTCACATACACTCCTTATACAACATTATCATTCTCTAAAAAAGGTTTTTCTCAATACAACTCCTAAGAATGAACCGGTGATTCAAAATTTTGGATTGTTTATTTAAAAAATCGGATTGCTTTATTGACTTGAAATTTTGTAGAAGCACTCTAAAAAGTAAACAGTTTAATAAATGTTTTACAGTTTTTTGAAAATCCACCACTAAGGGGATAAAATGGGGTTTCAAAAGTGTATACGAAAAAAAAAATGAGATGATTCTATTAATTCGAAGCTTAATTATAAAATTAAATGAATAAATACATATTTCCCATTAGAATTAAATGATTAAGTATATATTTTACAGTTTTTTGAAAATCAATTCCTCAGGCGGTGAAATTGGGAGTTCAAAATTTGTATGGACAGAAAAGACAGTTTTATTAAATGGAATTTGTAAAAGTACTCGCTCTAAAATAAATAAATGAACACATATTTTATAGTTTTTTGGGAAGTTAATCCTTAATGGCGTGAGGTGGGGTGGTCAAAATTTGTAGTAGAGTGAAACTTTCTATTAATATGTGGTGAACATATTTCAAATAATGTAGGCAGCTACTGATGAGGAAATTCTTCAAAATTTAACTCCAAAAGGAATATTAGATATTTGTATTAACTTGAAACTTTATAGACGCACTGTGGAATATAAATAATTAAACACATGTGTAAATCTGTACACAAAGTGTTACCATCTCTTATGTATTTTGGAAATGCACACCTGGTATCATTGGCGTAAGAATCACGTAAATAATATATTCCACTCATTACATTCATAGATGTGTAATGGCAGTGCAATTCAGGACATGCAATATTTTATAATATGAGCGAAGTTATTAAGTTCCATTTTATAGGATTTAAATTATTCATATTCGAAGCGAGTATAAATATTTTTTTTTATATCAATCCTTTTTGACATGATAAATGCGAAAATGTGGTTGTTTATTTCACTTTCATGGCTCGAATACTGATTCAATCTTCATGAAATTTGGCTTGCAAATTAGGGAGACAAACATAAAATACTTTTTATTTTAAGAAATGCTAATTCCACGCGAACAAAGCCATGGGCAACAGCTAATACAACATATGACAAAACTTATGTAGCGATCCTAGTATATGTATATTTCTTAATAACAATCATTTGACCTTTTAATTACATTGTTAATTTCAGGCAAAGAAAATAGATGATCTCTATGAGTATTTTAGTCAGCCGTGGATGTATGCTTTATATCATGCAGAGTTTGACTATTTTCTCTGTGATATGCAAAATGTTATACCACCAGAGGTGAGAATGCTGTTTTAATCCACTTTTCTTACGTTAATCGCTTTTCTAATGTTCAAGTGAGATTGTGAATATACATAGTCAACATTTGTGAATGCGAATGCACAAAGCAAATGTGTAAAGGTATTGATGATTTTTCATATTCATGCAAGATTTTTATTATTTTTATATTTAAACTAGCTTTTGCTCACAGTTGTGCTTCAATGAACATTGTGACATTGAGAATAGCAACAGTGCTGGGGGTATCATGTGACCCAGATCTATTGTAATTAATTCTTAATTGTTAGTGGAAACTAGTTTAGTTGTGCACACAGCACTGCCTGGTACTACTAAACTGCATTAACATAAAATATTGCCATAAATTCACTACATTAATAACATGAGAGCTCTTAGTGAAATTCTACAATTGGATTTTGAAATGGATTGACATGTTGATTTGGATTAATTATAGAAGATTTTATGCCACTATTACGAGTATATGTCAATACAATACAAATGAATTTCAATTCTATTTTTTGTAGGAAAAGCGATAATTTTAATATGTATGTAATGATTAAATAAAAAAAGAATCTAGTGATATTGTACAGTACTGAATTTCATGGTTTTTTAATCATACTCGGTCAATCATGCATTATAAATGTTTTGAGTAAGCGGCAATTTTTTAGGTTTTATAGAGAAATGACGAGTTTAAAATTAAGTTTTTGGAGCAAGATGTAATTTAGTAATTCTTTTTTCATTTCTTCTGGTGTTACACCACAAGAAATATAAAAAGAATCTAATTTTAATACTTCCTATAGTTTAAGGAGATAGGTAACAAGGTTTCTAAGATTTCTTTAAGCTTGTGTATATTTATTTAAACTTTTAGAAATGTAAGTTAAACAAATAACAAATAAAATTTTTATTTAGATCATTACTAGTAATATAATAAACGTGAAAAATACTTACTTTATGTAAAGTTTAAAGCAACATTCCGTGTAGGTAATAACAAAATTTATTAATGAATTATCTTTTCTAAATCTTTTGTTTGTAGGATTCCTTCCGAATCTGGTATAATCATTGATATCTATAAAAATCCTCTTATACATACATGTTTATTGAATGCAATGTAAGGTATCTTTACACAATACTCAAAATGCGAACTATTGAACATTTTGGAATATCTGGCTATTTCCATTGCATACGTGTTGGTTTTACCTTTACAAGGAATTGTTTCTCATTGGTTGACTTAATCCGAAGATAAACATTAAGCAATCCAATCTAGTCCACGTGGACTATTAGCTAATAGAAGTCATATTATAATGCTCCGTCCCTTTATGTCATTCCACTTTTTAAAGTAACCTTCTCTCAGTAAAGATACAGAGTATTACTGAAAACACACCTGTGGTCTCACACTTGACCTACGAAAACCTTTTAATTAGTAAAATAAACTACAGAACTAAAATGTAGAAATTTAAAACCTTCGTCTGTTACAGTATTTAAACGAATTTGAATTACTATTTTATCAATATTATAGTTTACCATGTATACGCAAGAAGTTAATTGGAGATAACTATTTTTACTCGTTTTATAGTTCAGACTTTAATTTTATTGCATCTATTGACCAACCTATGAAGAGACTTTACGCGAAAGGATTAGCAAAATTTTAATACGATTAACAGGAATACTCAACTGATTGATAAAGTGTAATTCTTTCTTGCAACAATCTCCATGGGTTACATTTAGCCTGTACTGTGAAGTTCATAGTTTATAAGTGTTATAATAATATATCAATGTGTCAAAGTTAAATTGTCAAATGACCAGCCACAATGATCTACTTCTATTTGTTGGTAAGGCTAGTTTCGAAATGGTTTTGAACAATGATATCAGTAAACATGTTTTGATCACAACTACAATGTCCTTGGTCATCAAGTGGTACGATATAATTAATATTTTGAACATTGCCATCGGTTAGTGGAATGTACTCCATTCATAATCTATATAAATAAAGAGTGTCGGTCCTAACTGAATTAAAGAACATTGAATGATAGTGACATTGGCTCGCTAATAATATCATTAATTTCAACAGTTTGTATCCATCTTTAGAGCATTTTTTTTAAAAGAAGGGGTTGATGTAGAGTCGAATGCTTTGGAGATATCCAGGAATACTGTAAGATATTAAGGGTAACTATGAACACATTCGCATCTATGTGTTCAATTATACAGTTGTTGATTATCCTTAGAGCATTGTGTGTTCCTATTCCTCTCTAAAGTCAAATTACCTCTTTAGTGTATACCAGTTGACTAAAAATTTGGTTAGTCTGCTATTTACACATTGTTCAACTATTTTGTTTAATACATTTAGCAACGAAATTTATATCTAGTTGTTAAGGTCTGTCAAGTCAACTTCTTTAAATATTGATAGGATGCTGGTTTCCTTAACCCAGGTAGGCAATGTACCAGTTTGTGTAGGTGCTTAAATTCCAACAGATCCTCTAGTTGTAATTTTCCATAAGTCTCTCATATAGTTTTTTACTTCCTCATATAGTTTCTCATATAGTTTTTTACTACTTAGTTTTTTACTTCTAGTTTTGAGGTCATCTATTGTAAAAATATTATCGACATCTGAAGTACAGCCAAATTTTTCATTAAGGTCTTCTTCCCGTTTATGCAGCTTATTTGCTAGATGTTTACCTATATCGGCAAAGTGTCTGTTAAGTTTTTTGCCATATCAGTTTGATCTGTAAATATCTGTTCATCCTAAGTCAATGAGTCCATGTTTATTGTTTTATTTATAATTTGCTAATAAACAGAAACATATTACAGAGTGGCACACCCAAGGACATGCTTCAGGGTTAGCTGGGTGCTTGTTTCCTTAAAGCATTTATAAATACTGTGAGGTATTATATATATTTGGATCTCAAAAAATGTTTGTTAAAAAGTGAATTAGCATTTTTTTGATAGGAGGGAAAATATAGGACTCATGTAAACTAAAAGTTATTTATCCGAAATTTTTTGCTCATAACTTTTTTATTATTAATGTTATCTAAAAGTCATGAATGAAAGTTGTAAATATTTGTATTATCTATAAAAATGTGTGAATTGATTCAAAAAATTTTGAGGAAATGTTTTTTACAATGCAGTATGTTTATATTTTTCTTGTTTTGTATTTACTTTGCATTAAAAATTTTGTAATTTCTATTTGAGACTTAAAAGAGGAACTGATATTTTAGCCATGAAAGACAATAAATCTCATTAAAAACAGGAAAATAATCATCATATTGAATTAAAGCTGAAACTGATTTGAAATTTTGAAATCATGGATGATTTTTAGATTATTATTATAATTATTATTTTTTACATTATTATTCTTTAGATTTTTCATTCCAAATCATTTCATCAGATGATGAAAACGTTTCTCCAACCAAGTCAGTTTCCATTTGACTTGTGAATTCATTATGGTTTTTTATTCAGTATATATAGTTTTTACTTCAAAACATATACAACTTTGGCAGCAACAACAAAAAAAATAAGTAAAATAGCATAAAACTTTAGCTATTTTCCACAACGTGACCTAGTTCATTTCCCCCATTGGATGTTATTACGAGTGTTAATGGAAATCCATTAATTACTTACCAACATAAAGTGTCAGATACAGATTTCGCTGCTGCATGAAAATGTCACAGTAACGAATTATCAAATATATGTGCCAAATAATGTCTCTTGACTAATGTTCATAAGATCTCAAAACTGTTAACATTAATCTGTCTGATACTTCACAGAATCGTAACAAATATCAATCTAGCGGTAATATCTTAATTGATATTAGTATTATGGAGTTACCCAGATTTATTTTTTTGTGAGCATATCTACAGAAAACAATGACTTTAAAACCCAAGCAATGATGCCTAGATTTTTTAATTTTACACTTTGTTCACAAAACTCATGAGAAATAATAGGTTTTGTAAAAACACTTAAATATTCCGTTATTAATAAAATATAACAAGTTAATGATAATATCTTCACTACTTGCGAAACTCAATGTTTTGTTGTCCCACCCATTTAGTTAGTCATCATGTGAATCAATTATCTTCATTCACATACAATAGAGACAATTCATAAAGCTACATAAATAGAACTTATTAAGACAATTTTAAACATATCTGCTAAATATAATAAACTTCACGATACATATTTGTTCCTAAGACTGTAAGGTCAAAAATACTTGGCATTTTCATTCAACAATTTTAAGAGTATGAAGAATTATTAATGGATAAAAAGATTAAGAGTGATTGATCAATAAAATAAAAGAGTCTTGTGTTACTAAAAAGAAATAAATGATTCTTGTTTTTCTGCAAATCTAATCTTCAAAACTCACTTATTAATAAAATATAACAAGTTAATGATAATATCTTCACTACTTGCGAAACTCAATGTTTTGTTGTCCCACCCATTTAGTTAGTCATCATGTGAATCAATTATCTTCATTCACATACAATAGAGACAATTCATAAAGCTACATAAATAGAACTTATTAAGACAATTTTAAACATATCTGCTAAATATAATAAACTTCACGATACATATTTGTTCCTAAGACTGTAAGGTCAAAAATACTTGGCATTTTCATTCAACAATTTTAAGAGTATGAAGAATTATTAATGGATAAAAAGATTAAGAGTGATTGATCAATAAAATAAAAGAGTCTTGTGTTACTAAAAAGAAATAAATGATTCTTGTTTTTCTGCAAATCTAATCTTCAAAACTCACTTATAATAAGGTGGAAAAACTATTTTATATCTACAATATACAAATACATTTATAAGACTGAACTAATTTTATAAAGACATAAAATGTGGTTAAAATTTACATGTAAATTTTCATAGATAGTCATTCTTCATAAAATGTCATGTAAAATAATATTATAATTTTAATTTACAGGTTCAGAAGCATGTTGAAACAATTAAAAGTGAAATTCAAAAGGAATTTAAAACTTCCAAAAGGGTTGTAAGTACCATTTAGTTTACGGAATGGGGTGGAGGAAATGTCAGAAAATGTGGTGCCATTTTTCCTTTTCAATATGTTCGTCCTTAACCCTAATACATTTCTCAGATCTGTCAATTAATTTATTTGTGCTCTCAAAAAAAAAGATTTAACCTCTGCATCATTGCTAAATTTTTTTCCATAAAGCTCCTTTTTAATTTTTGGGCACAATCTATAGTCATAGGAGATCAAGTGCGGGCTGTAAAATAGTAATTGCAATATTTGAAACTCACACATGTGAAGGGCGGCCATCACAACACGACTCTTGTTTACAGGTGCATCATCATGCAAAAGCAGCACACCTTTCATTAACTTCCCTTGCCTCTTATCCTTCAATGCTCTTATCCTTCAATGCTTATCCTTCTTGCCTCTTGTCCTTCTGTAAGCTGATTCAGTAGACTAGCCAAGACTATGCATGGACCGATGCTTGGATTCAAACTCCTAATGATGAACTTAAATTTAGTCACTCGTAATAAATCAGTTCAAAATTGTGTCCTTATTTTCGCTCCAAAATGTCACATGAAAACTTGACATGATGTTGCTTTTGGTGTGAGCATTCTCTGGAACCATTTTGCTCTGACTTTTGATATGCCAAGATGGTCATGAATAATATTCATAATATATTTTAATCAGTCATCTCCCAATACAAGTTTTTCAACAATGTCCGAGGAGGTGGCCTCGATCGGCCTTCCTGAGCGCAGGTCGTCTTCGATCAAATCTCTGTCTTGTTTGAAGGTATTATACCATTTGCAAATCATGGTTTTACTAGAACAAGAATGCATATAAACTGATGACATCTCATTCAATATGACTTGTAGTGTTTTTCCTTGCTTTGTCAAGAACTTCATGACAGCTCGAAATTCGATTTTCTCCATAGTAAATGCTTGCATAGAATTTGCTTGGTCAATGATAGCTCAGAGGTTAATAACAAAATTAAGCTGAAACTTGTTATTTATACTCGTAATTGCTCATTAGCGACTATGTGAGTAAGCAACACACCCCCCCTTGCTATCGTCTCCATTCCGTGAACTTTTTGACCCACCCTCGTATTAACTAGCTGACCCGTGCGAAGTCTTCGCACTATATCGCCATCTAGCGTGTTCCAAGTATACAATTTGGCTAAGATATTTGATGTGTCGCCCACAGATGACGCTCATGCCAATTGTTATAAAAATTAATTTTTTTATTAACAAAAAGATTTTTTTCGAATTTTTTTATATTTTTCGCCCAAAGTAGAAAACATAAGCTTTAAGTGGGTATTTTTTTTATTTTTTTTGGTGCAGTAGTTAAAGAGATCGAGCCGCTCGACCAAAAAACACCTTTTAGAAATAATATATTTAGATTATTATCAATTATAATGCTATTCAGCAGTTCCGCCAGTGAATTAAAGTCTATATAACGCCCTAATCCCATGTACCACACAATTAAAATTATATATGTACAGCTTCCTAGAGTTCGACTTCCTGTAAGGCACGTGCAATACTAGTGAGTTATTGAATTTCTATCAGATGAATTACGATCTATTAAAATATATGAATAATAAATGTGAGATCTTATATGTAGCTATTGTGTACAAACTCGGACCAGCCTCACATTTCTTTGTAATATGTTACATTGATTTAAATCACTAATTCAGTTTGTCCGTATAATTCAATATTGTAAAGCCCATTACGCAAGTGCTCTGCACAATATGATTTTGCAAGCTTAATATGATAGTTTCCTGTAGCAAACAGGAAAATATTATGCTCCTGTAGATGAGGGAACTCTTGAAAATGAGGAATATTGGCTTCCATAGGTATAAAAGCCACTCTTTGCATATTTAAGTTTTTTCTTCGTACATAATCTTGCAATAGATTAGGCATATTCAACTGAGAGTGAATTATATTTAAAATCTCAAGAGCATGCACATTATCAGTTGCAACACGATAATGTGTATTTATTATAGCCGCAGCAATTTTAAAATCCGTGAACATATGGGGTAACGGTTTATTAAATTATTTTTGCCTCAACAGTTTAAATCTGTTTTTAAATTTGCCATTTACGGCTTCTACCACCCATCGACAAATAGAGACTAATCGAGTTTTATTTGTCTGTTCGGTAGTTAATTGAGAAGCATTCCAGTCCTTTGAGGGAGACATGCAGGTTTCACTTTTTTACTGTAACAGCTGGGAACCTAGTTTGTATATTACAGTTCATAGATAATAAGTTTTCGAGATTAGTATCTTGGTAAAGTACATATATATAAAAAATATATACTTGCTTTCAAGGTTGTATTTTGAAGAATACTATATAATAGATTCTACAATTTGAAAAATAGGTATGTTTTTCAACAGTATTACTAATTATTAAAGCGATTATGACTGACTGACTGTCAAAATCAAAAGGTTTTTGTTACCTCGTCACAAATATTTTTCTGCCATTACCAAAAATTCAACCTCGAAAACTTATTATTTATGGACTGTAATATGCAGATACACTCACAAAACAGACCTGACATTAAAAAGTAATATTGCATATTATAATTTATCTAAAATATACAGAAAATGTTATTAAAATATACAGAAAATGAGATTTAATACAAAAAATTAATTGTAATCTTTCCATTATCCATGAGTTGTCAAAGTTGTCAAGTAATATTAATTTTTTTCCTAAATACTATTTTTAAAAGTATGTTATTAATAGTCACTTCTAAAAAGATTTAATTGCTAGATAAGATGTATTTATTTTTCATTATTTTTTTGTTAGGATGGGGCACCCTTTCTTTCTCGGGCAAGCTACTTAATACACCACGATGATCTAGGATATGAAGAGCAGATTATGGCCATATTAATAAAGTGGCTTTCAGATCACCAAGAAACACTTCCTGTCTACGCATTGAATGAATTTTTGCGGATTCTATATTCCGAGGTCTATAATGGTGTTAACGGCACCTGACAATGTTACTTTAAACTACTCACCCATTGTTATTTTTCATGCTTTGTACTATTTTATGCTTTATACTATTCATACTTTATAATATTATTATTTAAGTATTAAACTATGAATATTAATTGTTGTTCCTCAGAAAATAACAATAAATTTCTGGAATAATTTTAATAATACGATTTAGAAAATATTTTGTGACAGTTTTCATGTTGCTATTTTTAATAAACTTTTTAAAATTAAATTTACTTAAAATGTAAGAATTTTAAATAAAAATTTATAAATAAAGAATATTCTTCATGTTGATTTTTTTCATCATGTAATTACATCAATATTTTTAAGATAAGTTTACTTTTTAAGGTATCTGGATTCACTATGTTGTTAGACATCCATTGTTTGTTTACATACCTTCTACTTACTTATTCTATCTTCACCTTTGTAGACAACTCTTCAGAATGAAACACCCACTGCGCAAATTACCTCTTAGTTTTGGGAACGTAACCATATCCAGCTTTCCTCACACGTGATGATGTAGAATACAAAATTTCAGTGACTTTCAGTTTTGTGCCTCAATCAAATCATGGAGAATTCAACTATCACAAAACTCCCTAATGTCTAAATGTTCATGTAAAATTTTTTATACTTGACACATAAATATGCCTAAATTTTTTTGAAACTGATGATAGGCTACTCTCTCTTGTTAGTCTTTATCATGAGCCTCACACAGCATTGACTTTAACTTTAGTTGTTTCTGCTGGGAGACATCCTTTATATAGATAATCACTAAGATTGTTACGACACATTTTAACTTGTTAAATCAGTTATAAATATTAGTGCGGGACTGGGGTTCATCATAATATGTTTATTGAAGTAGATTGTGACTTTTTTCTAAATCGTAATGTGGAATGGGGTTTTATCGTGATATGCCAATCAAAGTTTATCGCAACTTTATTGTTGATTGAGACCACAACGAAACTCATAAAAATTTATAGAACGAAAATTTTCTTGTCTTAAATTTGACATTATACAAAAATTGTTGCAAATTTGTTAAAACAATTGGCAAATTCAAACAGAGTATCTGAATGGATTACTAAAATGTTCAATTTACAAAATTTAAATTAGTTTTTTGTTACTATTATTACAAATGGCCATTTCCAACCACTCAGTGCTACTTTATTGTCCATGTAAGTGCTTTGTGTTATGTAGTGGTATCCTATATAACAATATTGAATAAATACCAGAGAAAATGATAGAAATATAATAAATCATTTAGATTACTCAAAAAACTCCATCATAGAACTATTCGTGATTATTGTGTATACTTCGGTTAAAACGCAAAGAAGTTGCTAACTTATATGCTATTGGTATATATATTCTTTTACTACCATATTAATGCAATATAAGACAACCAGCTATGCTTGCAACTGCTGTAAGGCAGGTTGTATAAAGTAATTGGGGTTATTCAAGTTGAAAGACATACCTGATTTACATAAATTTATTTAAGTATTTTATATATTATTTACAGTACACACACATTAATTATAAATTATATATTTGTTTAGTGACATTTCAGAATTGAAAAAGGAGAATAGTGTCAGGTTTGGTACAATGTAAAAATTTCTAGCTGGAGTATTGCTAATTGAACTAATTGTTAATGTTAACCAATAGTAAATATTGTTTTATTCCCTTCTTTAGTATGGCATATGTTTTCTTTAACATTTATTTCTAAATTCTAAAATGATTTAACTAACAAAATAAACCATCTCAAGTATTAATGGAAAGAAAAGACATGTTACAGTTATTAATATACTGCTGTCATATCCACATGTATATATATATATATATATATATATATGTATATATATATACATATATATATATATATATATATATATATATATATATATATATATATACATATATATATATATATATATATATATGTATGTATATATATATATATATATATATATATATATATACATATATATATATATATAAGTTCTAAACAAAAACATATCATTTAAGAAGAAAATGTGAGAAGATTAATTGATCACCTTACTTTTTCTTTACATTTTTACAGTGTAACTTTCTGTACTCATTATAATAAAATAAAAAAACCAATAACAGCAATGTCAAAAGACATAAAATAATTTCAAAGCAAAGATTCATTATTATCTTGCTTGTTGATAAAATAAGCAACAATTTTGTACAAAAGTTGGATTTCTGCTCAGTATTTATATTTCAATATATTTTAGTAATAAGTACTTGCACATTAAAGAAAATCTGTAAAATTTACAACTCTTCATCCTAAATATAAAAGTACAACAGATATGTAGCTCAGTAAAGGTTTAAGGTTAGTTGAGATACCTATCTTGAAACATGTATATGTTAAGAAAGCGTAATTATTTATGAATACACTTCATAATTTGTTTTTTATGATGTGGTTTTTATTAACAGTTTCATTTAAAGACTTTGATACAACAATGTCAAAAATAACATATGTGATTTACACCATTATCAGACAATATGACAAAGCGTTTTTTTTTGACAGGTTAATAGTAAGAAGTTCTTTTTTTAACAGGTTAATTATGGGGCACGTACAGCCATCTTGTTGAAACCACATCATTGCTTAAATAGAAAAGTGACATTGTTAAAAATTATTTGAAAGTAAGATTTTAGTCTAAAACGAGTCTATTACCTACTATATTTTGTATAGAAAAGAGAAACTTTGTAAAAGTTGTTAAGCTCATGAGATGTTGCTAAGCTCATGAGATGTCGCGAGTGTCATTTTTGCACTCTCTTGTTATCGGTCATTTTAATCGTAGAAAAACATCACTCTGCCATTTGCAACCCATCCACAAAATGAAGCGCATGTACGTTCTTATAGAAAAGTAACATTTCTCAAAATAGTGTGTCGATACGTTTACAAAAGGTGAGAAACATTTAAAGAAAAACTTTTTTTTCCAAGAAAGTAGTAGCATATAGTTCATCAGAAAAATATCATAATTTAAATGTGACTGAATATTTAGAATAATATATTTTTTATTATTTGTTTTAATGACGACGTTTATCTACACAATTTATAATATAATTTGCTATTATAAATGCGGGTGTTTTTGACAAAAATACATACGTCTATGAGATTAAATTAAATTATGTTACAAATTGCGTGAAATTATTTTGTAATATTCACTTTTTCTTAGAGGGCAATGATCATGCTTAGTATTCGTGTGATATCATCACACAATTACTAAGCATGGTTTATCAATTAAATAATACTTGATTGCAGTTATATACATACGCAAAAGACATGGGTGTCAGACTAATAAAATCAAACTTTAAATTTTTTTAAAAATTTTAAAAATGACTTTGTCTAAAAAATGAGACAAAGAGAATTCAGTGGCCTATAATTTTGTTCCGTTAAAGTCCGAGAAAAATCCGATGTGATATCTGAAATATCAAAACACAACTCTTTTCTGCATTTACATCAACCTAGAACGAGTAGAACAACTGAATTTTGGTAAGTTATTTAGAATTAGAAGAAATTACTAACATTCTACTTTCTGACGGTCCAGAGACTTCCAACTCTATACCTGGCAGTCAAAAGTACTTTTCGTCATATGACATAGATAATGATTCCGATTTTCTGCTCCATGAAGATCTTGCATTATGATTGTCTTCAGAAGAAGAAACTGCACTAATAAATGAAAACCAAGTAGATACAGTTGAAGACAGAAGAGAGAAAACAAAAACAGGGAGAAAAAGAAAAGCTATGCAGGAAGAATAAAGAAAAAATAAAGCAAAACTGTATCAAAAAAAAAGTATCGATAGAATCGCTAAGGAAGTATAAGAAAAGACTAACCATGCATTTCATTTTGAAGTAGAAAGTAAGACTTTTTGTAGAAATACCCTGGGTATATTTGGCAGACCAATAAGAACAGTAATTTCAATAAAAAACTATATTTGGAGGTTTTCTGAAAGATGATAAAAGAGAGAAGTATAGGAAACACATTAAGCTTGATACTGCAATTACTGATGGGATTAAAAATATATATTGATTCCATACCTAGAATTGAAAGTCATTATTTTTGAGCCAATACAAGCCGGGAATACATTGAAGGAAGTTTCTCTGTTGCACAATTACATAGCGACTATGTTACAAAATATCAGTCGAAAAAGCAATCAAATATATTATAACTTATTTAACAAAGAGTACAATATTTCTTTTTGGACCCCAAAAAAGGACCAATGTGAGGATTGCACAGCTTACAACAATGCAGAAGATAAAGATCAGTTAAAAACCAAATATTACTCTCAACTCGAAGAAAAAGATTTATTAAGAAAAGAAATAGAGCTGGATATAGAAAATGCAAATGAAAAATGTATAACTGCCATCTATGATTTGCAAGCCGTAATGCCGTGCCCAAAAGGTGATGTTTCTAATTTTTATTAAATATCATAACTTAATGTTCTGAACTTTACTATTTATGAACTTGAATCCAAGGACCTAAATTGGCATGAAGGGGAAGGTTTAAAAGGAGTCAATGAAATAAGATCGTGCGTTTTATGTTATTTAAGAAGTTTACAGGCAAAAATTAAAGAAGATTTTTGACATTAAAAAAATCAGGGTCGACAGAGGAAATTACACAATGAATGAAGATAAAGAAAAGGTTAAGATGGGAGATATCAAAGTTATCGTAGTGGAATAAGAGTTTAATGGTTAATTTTTTTACAAGTATCCTTATAAAGAGGATAGATTCAAAACTGCTCTAATCAAAACTCAAACCACCAAAAAAAAATGAACTTGTGTTCTGAATTACAACCGCTTGACACATCAAAATTGGGTGTATCTAATTGTAAGACTTATAGATAAAAATATAATTCCCAGGTTTTATAAAAACTTTTATGCAAATCTACAAATAAATTTAATAATGTAATTTTTGTAGTATTTTGTGTTTGGAATGTAACTAGCGTAATTGGTTTAGATTTTGTAGAATCTTACTATTTAAAAATATAGGTGGTCCAAAAGTCCGTTAACATCAAGCAGTCCATTAGCAGCGAGGGAGAGGTGGGGCGGTCGAAATACGGAATGTTAGAGCGGCCGATGGGAATTTAGCGCCATGGGGTCATTTGACGAGAAACAACGTGCGTTCTGCGTACGCGAGCGCAACGAAAATTTTGCACTCATTACAATATACGGCTTAAAAATAAAGCTCCATCGATTCAATCGATTAAAAAATGGGTCCAGAACTTTGAAGAAACTGGTTCAACAATAGATAAACCATGATCCGGCAGACCTAAAATATCACGGGATCCCAAAAACATAGAGTGTGTTAGAGTGTCTGTTTGTGAACAACTTGGACTCTCTACCCGAAAGCGGTCTAGCGTCTTAAACGTATCCAAAACATCTTTAAACTGCATGCTACACAGGGATTTACATTTTCATCCGTACAAAATCCAAATGGTTCAGCAGTTAAAGCCTCAAGATTATGCTCACAAGCTGCAGTTTGCTAACGAAATGCTAGAGAGATTCGCCAGCTTTAACAACATTTTTTTTCAGACGAAGCCCACTTCCACCTAAATGGACATGTAAACAGACAAAACTACAGATATTGGAGATACACTAATCCGAAATTGAAGCATCAAAAACCTCTGCATTCACCCAAGGTTACTGTATGGGCAGCTTTATCAGCAAGAGGCATTATTGATCCATATTTTTATGAAGATCAAAGAGGAAATGCTGTTACAGTGAATACAGAGCGGTATATTGCCATGCCACAGAATTTTTTTGCTCCAGCGCTTCAGGATTTTGATGGTTTCAATCAACGATTGTGGTTTCAGCAAGATGGGGCAACATGCCACACTTCCAACGACTCTTTAAGTGCAGTTCGCGAAATTTTCAGTAAAAAGTTATATCCAAAAGAGGTGATATTAACTGGCCACCTCGTAGCCCGGACTTATCCCTAATGGATTTTTTTCCTTTGGGGATAAATTTTCTTAAAAGTAAAGTCTTCAACAGCAATCCAGCGACTCTTGAGGAATTAAAGGCTCATATTTGTGAGGAAATGCAAAACATTTCCCGAAACACTTGTCAGTCGGTCATTGAAAATTTCCACTCCAGGTTGCAGCAGTGTCAAAAAAATGAAGGATCGCATACGGACGATGTGATTTTTAAGAAATAAAATCCCAAATTGTGTACTTTCAGAATAAATAAACATTTTTTTCTTTCATATAACTAGTTTTTTTATCATCGTATGAAATTTTAACAGACTTTTGGACCACCTGTACTGTTAAAAATTTGTTTAATGTTTATTGAATTTGAACTTTATAGTTTTTTTTATATTAAAATTTTCCAAAAGCAAATTGTTTATAGAAGAATTCATGTTTATTTTTTATAGAAGTGGCAATATTTGTTTTTTAGAAATAAGTTTATTCAAAAGAGGTTAACATTTTAGTTCTAGACTTACTGATTTGTACAATAATTCGTATTAAAAATGTCATAACTAGATAGTGTACTTTATTTACGGAAACGGACGTTTTCAAGTTCTGTTAAAATTGTATAGTTTTATGTTCTTATTTAAATAAAGAGTAGATTTAAATTCGATATCATTGAATTCAATATTCTTGCCATTGATTTATCGAATAAACAGTTACTAGTTAGGATAGAGGTTTGATAATGATTGTGGTTTTAAGTGGAAATCCTTTACTTTAAATATCTCAATGTTTAAAAACAACTTATTGAAATAAAACTATTTTTTTCATAATCATGCATTATTTTTTAAAAAAATCTGTGTCGCAATATTTTTTTTATTTATATAGAAAAATGACATTTCTTTCTACAATTGCCTCATTTATAAAAAATATTTGAAATAGATACACTATCTTAATAAATACCTTTAAAACGATATATGATACATATATGTCAATATCTAACTTTAAAGGAAAAATGAATTTACTGTAAAATTTGTACTTTTTCAATAATGCCAATTTTTTCTTTAAGCGATTACATGTTGAGGTCTGTACTTTCCAGTGAGACCAAAAATAGTAAATTTTCACAGTCCAATAACATCTGCTATTGCCAATCATAGCTTTGTGTCGTTCATTTTTAAAAAAGATGATTTTGTTCAAATAAAATATGTACCAAAACAGTAGCTTTGTCGGGCTGAAGTGAATATTCTTAAAAATCCATTGCGCAGTCATTATTTCAAATGTGGCAGTTTTGTTCATTAACAAACATTGTTCTTTTCCAATAATTACTCTCGCACTAAATTTCATGTACAACACGCAAAACATCTGAGGAATAGATGCTCATTTTGCTAATTAGCACTAACAATCTTTATACCTTGTGAAATTGTGTAATTTTCTCTGTCATTTGCTATAATCAATTAAAAATTCATATAACTATTGCAGATGTAGTAGCTTTATAATCATGGCCATCATAAGCTGTCAAAAATAGAATGTCCCTATTAAAAGATCTCTTACATTATTTCATTTTTAAATATTTTCAGGATTTCCTTAGTCCAACCTGTAACTACTTTTACTATTAGTTCATTTTCACTTGTGAAGTTGATAATTCGCTACATGATAAAGAGTTTATTCTTCCATGTTAAACCTTTTCCTACAAGACTATCAGACTATCAGTCACATCCGTGGATACTAATTGTATAACAATTGTCGTTTATTATAATTTACTGCTTGTTTATGTCTTCAAAAATGTCAATATTATATTTGTAAATATGAGAAATAAGAAGTTATGGTTGAGGAAAAAATAATAAAATAAAATTATAAAAAAATACTATGTTGAAACATAGAAATTATAAGTTGATGATTTTAGTGTCTCCAGGAATTGTATAAATTATGTAAACAAATGTGTCAATATGAATCGATAAGTTCTTGCAGCAGATAGATTTAATATTATGATAATGACATTTGTGGAGAATTAATGAATGTTTATTCATAAAAATAATTGTGAATGGGAATGATATCTGGTACAAATTACAAATAGTTAATGAAACTAAATTAAATGGTTTAGACATAAAAACATTCAATAATATTTGTAAAATAAAGATTGTACGGTGTGAACATGTTGTAAAAATCAAAGAAAATGTGAGATGGCTTATTTTTATGGAATGTCACAGATCTATATCGAAATTTGAGATCAAGTAACCATATAAATAAAGAAATGTGTTTTGGTAAAGTTGTATGGTGTGATTGCATTATTATCTTGCCTGAGTTGATAGAAAACATGAATGGAAACTTACACATGTTTAGAAAATTATGATGACTAAAAATAAATCTTTTTTTCAATATTTTGAAAATTTAAAATTTTCTTTTACAAGAATGTGATGTATTTAGATGTTTGCTTTTTTAATAATAATGTGGTTTATGTAGTATATTATATTTTTTATTACCTAAATCTGTCATCATTTAATTAATGAGATGTATAGAAATGCATATACTAAAAGTTAATCATTCTAAAGTGAATAAAACAGTATTTTTATGAGAACAACCGAGGTAACCATTTAAAATTATATTTGTATTTGCCATGGATCAGACATTTTAAGTGTTAACAAGGAGATTTAATACTATAAAGACAAAAATAAAATCAAACTAATAATAGTTTTGATAAAATAATCATCAAAAAATATAGTTTTATGTCTAGAATACAAACCATATGTCCAAGACCTGCAGGGCGATTGTGGTCCACATTTATGAATAAAAATTAATTGTTTAATAAGTTTATTTCAAAAATTTCTAAGCCTACAATTCAATTTTTTTTTGATCAGAATCGCCCTACTGGTTAGCGTCAAGAAACCTTATTTTACATTAAAGGTAGGAAACATGTATTCATTAATATACGTTATATTATATCTTAATCTTGAAACTATTATCTATAGACTTATTATAATTTTTGTAGGTACACTCGTCACTGAAAGAAGTTACCTATGTCATAGTCAAATTGGCTTCATTACACAAGTAAAAAAAGAAGCCACTTTTATCCATAAAATGAGTAACTGCTTGTCTGACTTACATAGTTCGATATAATTGGCTTGTTATAGAAAATCACAGTAAATATTACAATACAGATATATAATTTTTCGTTATGAGATGAAAATGGTTCACGCATCACGCTTTTTTTTACAACGATAATTTTAGTTAACGCTATAATATCGCTAGGGAACATACTGTGAAACATCTATTTACAATGACTTAAATAATACAAATTACATTGTTATAATAAAAATACGTAGAAAATCTTGCATTGTCCAACAAATATGTTGATTTTTACCTAAAATTTAGTTTAGTGCAACTGGGTATTTCATATATGTCTTTCTAATTATTTATTAAATGCAATGAAATTTTCAATCATTATCAAATTGTTAAATGACTAAGAAAACAACTAAATTTGCTACTATTTAATAATAATGGAAATGAAACAAAAGCTCTTTTAATTAACCCTGTTTATATTATCAGAATAAAAAAATTAAAAAAAATCAAAAATCTTATTTGGATATATTTTATTGCTTCTTTTAATTCATTATTAATTAAAGCGCATCATTAGGTTTCCATGGTGAAGATGCCTTTGACCCAAATGTCTTTGATTTTTTTATTTCGTTTATGTTGACTTGATGTTGATCTCTGCAAAATTTCAATTTTCATGCAGATTTTGGCAAAAAGTAAAGTTATTTCGAAACATTTTTTTTTCTTAAACTACTTACATATTTTTATGACATTTACAGGAGTTATGGAGATAAATAAGGAAAATTATTGGGAAAGAAGTGGAGTAATATTTAATATTTTACTTTATTATAGATATATAAAGAATTATTTTAATAAGAATATGATGTTTCTGATGCTTTGGAAAAGCATCTCCATTTTTTTTCTTCGTTGCATTTCACCATGTCCTCTAAGATATATATTTTAACAGAACAGATTCATTTAATATAACATAGTTAAAAAATTAAGTTCCAATATTGAGACCATCATATCAAACACATTAGGTAAAATGGGTCATTATTAATGAACATGTGGCTTAACTATTAAAAGCAAAATGTTTCTAAAAAAGAAATAAAAAAAGATTTTTTTACTTAAAATCATTATATGTTTTTTTGACATAATATTACAACAGTTCTTTTTCCAATCATTCATCTTATTTTATTTCTTAACCCATGTAAATATGATACGAATTGGTGAAACATTTAAGTGAATTTTTTTCCAAAATTTTCATTTTATTTTATTCTCGAAATCTGTAAATTTTTTTAAGTTAAATTTTGCACATTATTACCAAAAGTCAGGATAAACCACATAAAAAAAACTAAGACAAAGATATTTTCATCATAGAAGTCCAGTGCTTAATGTGCTGAAATATAATATGTGTCTTAATTACTGAATAAATATTTAAAGCAAATTTTTATAAATATGTTATCATTGATATTTTGGTGGTCCAATGTATTCTTTTAATTTAATATATAAACAATACGAATTGATATTTTGGTGGTTCTATGTATTTTTAGAATTTGATATTTAACAGTCTGTAAAACTAACAATAAGCGTTATTAAAGCATAGTTTACTAATTCTTACCGTTTTATTGAATATTTAAAAAAATTTAAAAAACCCTGTTGCTCTAAACTATTTTGTTCAAATTAATTTCAAATACTGACAATAAATTTTCATAGCATTTTTACTTTTAGATAATGTGAAGATTACTGTACAGTTCTTGCTCATATTTAGATACACAAATGGAATGTGCTATAAAATATCTTCACATCAGTAAATACATTCTAATTTCATATTACTTATTCAATTTATTACTTAAATTACCACAGTTTTGTGTCCTTCGATTCATTCCACTTACACAACCTGCTTATGATGTAAAATCATGAAAATCAACTTATGTAACTATATATGTATAATTAACAGCGGCTTGTAGATAAAAAAATCATAGATCTAATAAATAATAGGCAACAAAATTTATAACTAAATTATCAAATGTAATAAATTCACATATTGTCAGTATAAGTACATTGCAAAAATACACGATTGCACCTAGAGATATGTTAAATATAAAAACGAAAATTGTACATTAAATTTTGCACCTTTACTATTTCTTTTGGAGACTTACCTGATTAGTGACACTTAATAAATTACAAAAATGGTTAGGCAAACAGCGATTTTTCACAATTGAATATCCACAATTCTAAATACATATTTTTTGGGAAGTCCATAGAACACAGATCTTGCAAAAAAACTTGTAAATAAATATTTTTGGGTATGTTATTCTTTGTGGTGTTATATTAAATAGAAAAGTCATTAGCACTCTAAAAGTGGTCCTGAAAAAACAAGTAAGTAGTGTTCATTGCAACCTATATCTTTTATATATTCTTTCTCATATGCTATCTCTTTTATATTTTATAATACGTACTTTCTCTTTTTTTCTAGTCCGTTTGTGATTATTACGTGCAGCAATTTTTTTTATTGGTTTTATAAAAGTACAACTTGTCTATTTAATATGATGTCATTGTAAAAATTCAATTAATTTTTCGTTACTCGTTTACAAAGTGTTTCGGTAGAGTCTAAATTATTGTAATATTTAAATTAAACTCTAATAGGGTTTACAAATACTATTTTAAAAAAATTTCCTGCCTGCTATGTCCTGGATGTCAAAAACGTCTCTCACCCTCCGACCATTTGAATCAGTTGAATAAAATAGATTATTTATATTATATTGTTATTGTTTTCTTTCATAGCTCCAGAAAAAAAAACTCATAGAAATGATTTCTATGGTTATCATGTGTGTGTCTGTGTCCTGAGTTATTTAGAATGCATTTTATATGCTAACAACTTCATCTTGTTTCAAGAGCTTAACAATAACTATACGGTACATCTTGAAAAACAACTTTGTGGCGTGTGCTTGCCAATTGAATAACATTGTTTGCTATTCTTTAACATTTACCGGTTACAAGATTATTCTGAAATGGATTATTTTTGCAGCATCGCATAAGTATATATATCTACCAGATTATTTCAAGAATATTTGCAAAATTTGTATTGCAACCGAAAAAGTACCAGTTACCCCGACTGTCATGCCTTTAGAATACATAATGTGTAAATGGAGAATTACAAGCCCTGTACATGAGAACTATGAGTGAATTGGTACCAGTAGTAACAAGTAGATTTATTTTATGTAAAATCTTAGTTATATTTGGGATTCATTTTGCATGATATTTTCGTAGAATGTAATTTTGAATTAATAAAAATACTTGTTACTTATTTGATAACCGACTTTAAGCAGCATTTGGTAAATTGATTAATAATTTTGATCGTTTGATAAGTAATTTTTAAACAAAACAGAGGATATATGATTGTTTACGCTTCAAATACTCCTGATTTAATTCTGAGATCTTATTAATAAAAATGTCATAAAAAACAGTATAATTATTCTTCATATCGTTTTCTTAAGACATCTTTGTATTTATTTTTGAAAGTGGTCACTAATTTTACAAAGATTAATTCCTGTAAACAAACCATAGATTGAAATTGTGCAGTGGATAAGTGGTCACTTCTTCTACTTTCTCTTAAGACGCTGGTCTCACCCGAGGCCGTTGATGCGTCAAGCATTAAATGTATAATTAATAAAACCACACTCGAGTCTGTCGCGTTACACGCACGAAAAGCGTGCGTACGGCGCTGCGCCTAATCGCAACGTTGCGTGAAGTCGTCGTGGGTCGATGCGGGGGCGTAATCAGAGGCGGCGCCGTGCAGTAGCGATTAGGTCTGGTACTGCAGCATAGGAGCGGCCAAGTTCGCGTGGTGGCTGCTGTTCATGCGCAGCGCCGATAGGCTCTTGTTGTACCACTCGTCTTCAGCGCTCATGCCGGCTGTAAGTTTTTATGGCTTTTATTATTTGTTTACTTAATTTAAACCTTTTTTCGAGAAAATTATAAATCGTTTTATGAAAACATGTAAATGAAGTGATATTGTACGGTAAAAGCAAATTTTTACAGTTATGTTTCAAATGACGAAATTTAAATTGATGTATACAAATGAAATAAGATATTTTTCACTGTGTATCAAAGTGAAGTAGTTAGATATAAAATTATATAATACATATAAAATTATATAATACATATAAAAATAAAATATAATAAATAAAATCGAATCTCACTAATTCTCCCAAGTTTTTGGTTCGTATATTAAGTACAATTTAAAATTGGTACTACATCAAATTTTGTAAACCAATGAAATTTTTGGAGGTAATTTTTAATATATTATTATTTTGAACAGGAACTTTACAGAAATGTCTTCTTCATGTCATCAATATCTTGATCAGCAGTACCTACCGATCGATTGGTTCGACTCCGGTAGGTAAATAACGAATTTTGTTTTTAAGTGCATTTGAATTAAAACCAATTGTAAGTAGATTTCATTAGAGAAGTCTAAATTATTAACTTTAGTTTTAGATAGAACGGTTTATTCAATTACATTTCGATAAATTTTTCCTTTTGTAAAAATAATTAAACATTACACTATCGATTTTTACAAAGCTTAGAATTCTATTAATAATATGTGCTACACACAGACACACACACACACACACACACACACACACACACACACACACACACGCACGCACGCACACACACACACACACACACACACACACACACACATATATATATATATATATATATATATATATATATATATGATTATAAATTGATTCTAGGCTATGGGTGCTATTAAAAACTTCCTGTAAACCTTTCTTCAGAAAGAAATCATTACCAGTGGTAACCGGAAGTACTAGCTGCGTACTATAAAATTAAATTAATTTTAAATTTAAATTATAAATATAGAACAAAATTAGACAACTGTTATATGATGGTTTGCTTATCATAACATTTTTAACCAAACGACATTTTATAGGAGAATAACTTAACACATTCTCGGCATCTACAATAATTACTTAGGTATTTTATTTATTTACCTACTGATGAAAATTATGAACACCATAATAAGAAATATATCGAAATGATATTAATTTTATGGTTAATATACATATAAACAATATAACTTCAGTAAATGCCGATAAGAATCGCGTTATTCTAAATAAAATTTTCTACATTGATTTCGCTAATAGAAAACATGGTTTATAAAATATCCTTCGTAGGATATGTTGTCATATGAGGAGGGAGCAAGGATGGGGGAAGATGTAGTTTCCGGGGAAAAATATTAGGAAATAGAATTACTTATAAAGAAGAGAACATTCCTTCGGACAACGCTTCACAAATGATAATATCAATGTTTAGGTTGTTTTAATAATAAAAATCATAATCATTTATTTGCGGATAAAATGTACGAAAATACAAAGAATAGTAATTTAAAATAAACTGAAATTGAAAAAAAAACATTATTGTGCTTATAAACACATGATAGAAATAAAAAGTATAGCAAAAATTACTATATAGGTACTCTCAAATAATCTATCGAACACTAACTGTATACACTTGAAATATTGCACTGATTATATACAACAACATACGCGTGTTATATTAAATTATGTTCAAATAAGATATTAATCAAAAATATAAAATATAATTCTTGAAAGGATACATTAATGTTAGACAGTGAACTCGCTCAGCCGATGCCTAAAGGAGCCAAGTTTACCCTAACAGTGACCTCGCTTGGCTGATGCCGAAGGGAACCGAGTTTAATCGATTCAGCGTCACCGATACAAGCGTGACGGCCTAGTTTCGTACACTGCTCAGGAAAAGTGGGCATGGTGCATTTAAAGAAACTTTTACTTCAATAATGCAAAAGCGTGACTAGCTCGATTTGTGCATTTATGCTATAAGCGTCACAGACACAGCCGGTTTACAGCTAGCACCTGTAGCTTAGAGGAACTAGATTGTAAACGTAAATCAGATCGAAAAATTGTAGTTATTCGAAGCTTGCAATAATATTCTTTTAGTTATTGACAATGATTAACATGTAATAAGCAGTTTAACAACATATTTGAGAAGGTAAAAAGCATACGCGAAGAGCTTTGAGTTGTGAATATTGGCAGGATTATTGGTGAGTAAAACCATATGTCAACGATGTCCTAATGCAACTAAAGTTTATAAAATATTATTTATTTCCTTTCATGCTTTTAAACTTTTTTCCTGTCTGAAGCACAGGATATTCGGGAAACTTATATAGTTAATGAATTTAAAATATTATTCCCATCTTCGAATTTTCTTTCCATTTCCAATGAGGAGAAGAGACTTGACGATTTTTCTAAAATTTTACGCAGTCTATTTAAACGAATCTTGTTTGAAAGTTATTGCTGAGATAATTTTGAAATGAACGAGGGAATAACAAAGTATAAAAAAGTCTTTTGTTTAAACGGCACTGGAATAGTTACATACAATTAAAATTTAGGTCTAACATGCACTGCGATTAAAGGCACATGGTTTCGAATGGCCGAAAATGTAACGGCTTTTTATAGAAGTGCATGCACTACGGTTTTCTTTTCAGTTACTAATATTAAAAATGTAACTTGCTACATTTAAGAAGCGGTTCGAAAAGGCGTGCTTTTTTGTATCCCATTGTAATCGTTTGTGGCGTACGCACGGTGGTTAATCGCGCGTGGTTTCCAATTCATTA
The DNA here is from genome assembly GCA_039881145.1 of Druceiella hillmani. Classification (NCBI taxonomy): domain Eukaryota; kingdom Metazoa; phylum Arthropoda; class Insecta; order Lepidoptera; family Hepialidae; genus Druceiella; species Druceiella hillmani. The sequence goes on along the minus strand of JAYKKI010000026.1, from coordinate 11,854,556 downwards.
TCAGCTCGACAGATGAGCGTAGCGGTGGGTTGTGTTTGCAGTGCTATGTGCAGGAAGCTTGTGTCGTCTGACTCGTAAAAACTACCGATCGACATATTGTACTAGTTAAAAAATTTATCAGCTCCCGCACCTTATTGTAAACTTTACATAAGTATATTTTCAAATGTTTTTGATCAGATAGGGGATGTAGGTACCCACTGCCTATGGTGGCGGAGTTATTTACGTTTAATCAAGGCCACAACACATACTGCTCTACTGCTATGAAAATAGTGAAAACGCCAACCGCAGTTCGTGTTCGTACGTGGTTTGGCGTTTTCATATAACAACCTATTGTTTTATTATAACAACTGCTCGCGTCTAACCGCAGTGCGTGCTAGGCCTTATGCTTGATTTAAACTATCGAACTGTCTCCATATCCTCTCGATTCGATAAAATATTTTTGAATAGAGACAATGAGCGTATTCATATTATCGCTATCGCTCAGGTTTCGATCATGTAACGCTCTAATGCAAATACATAACAAAGAATATCTTATCGGAGCCGGACCGGATTTGCCATGACCTTTGGTTCCACTTTAGCAAGTATCTACCATTTCAAATGTGCCAAAACCCATTAGAAAATACTTTATAATTTTTTCTTCATCGTCAATTAAATGGCTATACAGCGTATATATTTATCGAACGGAGTGCGAGCTAAGACCGTATCGAGACCTATATTGGGGTTAAATTCGTTGCTCGTGATGATTCCTGTCTCCGTTGCAATAGCAAAAGATCATTCACAATTTTAAAAAGAATTAAGACTGGTTTTCAAAACACGAGTATGCAATACAGGCTGAATACCATGGCAACAAAGCCATCGGCGAAAGTAGCTGAAATCAAAAAATCTGTGGCGATATCCAGGTGCTCCTATGCGTAAAAAGTTAACAAGGTTATTTAAGGACATACCTACTTACGAAAAAAAAGAAAATAATAAGAGAAACTTTCGAGCCAAATAAGTAGTGCTTAAAACGTAACTGTTTTTTTTTACTTTTACTTCACGTGGATCATTTCCGCATATTTTATTAATTACCTATCAATTTAGCCTGCTTTTCGCGAGGAAAAAATTGTGCTGTTTTTCTAGATTTTCAAACCTTCTCACTGCAGTTTCGAACCCAGAAAAGTACTCTAGGATAGGTTTGACAGATAGTAATAATATTTCTGTTACTAATATCACTTAATGTGTTACCAAATTATATAGATCAATCCAGAGGAAAATTACGAAATTACACTTTTATGATTGTTGCTTATGGAAAAAACAAATGTAACTGCCAATTAATTTAATAGTAATATGTTAAATAATTAAATATTTATAGCATTGAAAAATAATTTTGATAATTTATATTGCGGACATTGATCAAATATCTGAACTACAAAACTGCATATTTTCATTAAAATCCTTCCGGTGGTTTTTTCACACTTCAATAAATTGTCAACGAAAGTTATAAAAGTAATAAATTATTTAAATTACGAAATTACTTTATTTGTTCACATAGAAACAGAAGAGTGCTATGATAGAGGTTAAGAGAAAGAGATAGATTAAGAAAACGGATTAGATAGGTGAGGAAAAAATAGGTATAACCTTTTCAAACCATGTTTGACAATGTTTTATTTCGAACGTCAAATTTAAGTTTTTCTAGAGATTACTGACATGTAGATATTCATAAAAGATGGTATTTTATGTATGGAAATACGGAAAATGAAAAGGGTTATATTTTATTATTTATTAAACCAGTAAGTAAATATTTATAAAAATATTTATGGTACTGTTAAAAATATTAGAAGTGTAATAATGGCATATAATCTGTATTACATACACGTGTTTAAAGTATTTTCGTGATATCTAAGTAAAAGTTAAGCGTAAGAGAAAAGGGTATGTGCCTACATATCTAACACATCTCGCCCTTCCCTTATTGCTTATAAAGTTTATAAAATGTATCGCATAGAGCACACTTTATACGGTTTAATGAAATAATATTTTAATATTTGTTTATCTACTTATATGGCGCGTTAGCTAAGCCAAGCGACACGGTAACTATTGGTAATCAAAAGGGTCAATTGAAGTATTGGTTCGCGCATAATAATTCATTTTTATATTTTATGCACTGTTCCGTGGAAAGGAAGGAATTTAATTTACGAATGTACCTATTGTGTCATCGTTTTTTTTTTTTATATCATTAAGGATGGTATTAGGTAAGAGAAGGGATAGCCAAATACATAATTATATTAAAATTACTATGTATGTATAGAATTTACAACACGAGGAGTCGGTATTAATTTGATTGCCAACATTCATCTCTTTAATTTATTAAAGCAAGTCAACTAAAACAATTTTTTACTAAATATCATTATCGCAGATTTTATGAAATTTTTATTACGTACAGTTAAAAAGTTACATGTGGGGACAGACTATCTCACACTTTGCAGACGCTCCTGCTAAGAATACAGCGTATCAAAATGCATAAAGCATTTCCTGTTTTGTACGCCCTGCTCGCTGAGGGAAGCGAAACAATGTTTTATCTCCGAATTTTATACGTATATGGCATGTCCAGTAGGTACAAAAAATAATACTATGTTCTACATGTGCTTGCAAAATTTCGTTACGGTCGGAGTTAAATTAAAAGAGTTACGATGTTGTGACATACAAATAAACAAACAGACAAACTAACATACAAATAAGACGAAATTGTAAGGGAATCGTTTCTCACCATTTGGCTATGAAACCCCAAAAACCCAAATCGAAACAATCCAATACCAAACTAATGATTCGATTTCAAAATTAAATTTGTCTGACTCGTAAAGAAAGTGACGAAATCTAACCATTGCCCTAATAATAGCACGTACTGCTATTAAAATGTTACAATATCATTTTGATGATTTAACCAGCAAGTCGAATACCATCGACTCTATTCCCGTAGTGAAAAATACCAATTTTGTGTCCTATTATCAAATCGAATTAGGATGCGACCAGGTGTACGAAGAATAAAGTGCGCCGGTGCCACGCACGCCCGCGGCGTCGCAATCTGCGAACGGGAAATGGGATATTTGCCAAGACGCCCGCTTCACGGTCGAGCTGTTCGCGGCGGAATAGCGGCGGCGCGCCACGCCCGGCGACAACAAAATGGCGCCGCATTATTTTCCCGCGTCCCGTACAACCGCTGTACTCTTTCTTAGGTTGTGTGCATGTGTTGAGTGTACGTTTATGTTTTCGATAAGTCTGGTGTATAAGTTAATGTTATTTATATCTATATTTATGTATTATAATTTAAGTTTACCTATAAGGAAATAATGTCGAAAAATTGTAGATATTTATAGGCGTAAAATTACTAGCGTTGTAACAAAAAAGGTATGTAATATATAAGTAGAATATAATTTATAGTTAGTTTAATTAGGTAAAGTAGCATGGCACAGTGTAACTATATAGTGTTATTTAAAAAAGGGAAATGTTGGTTATCTCTGTTACTCTTATCTTTTTCAGAAAAATGTTGGTTATCTCTGGATTGGAATAATTTAATTAAACATGAAGATTGTTAAAGCCTGTTTTATCTAAGTTGTAGGAATATATTGTCTCGATAAATCACTTTACATTTTCTTTTTCAATTTGTACTGTATTTATTAGTATAGAATTTATAACAAACCACACTTTGAATATTTACAAAGATCTATTAAATCGATTTAACAAAAATAATTTTATTGTCGGTAAATATCTCAAAAGGATGTTGAATTCCAAATTTGCAATATCTTTATTGTGATTTTGGGGTATTCTTTTTGTTTAAGTGTTAATGACATTTTTGTTGTAACAGGCAGTTCATCGGTAAAATATATTTTTATTGGCAAGATGTTACAATGTAACAAAAATCAGTTACAAAATTATATTATCAGCTACCTTTATAAGTATCCAAAGTCACTTTTTGTGACGTTCGATATTCTCAATATTTTCATATTGACAGATTTTTTGAGTACCATATACATATTATAATACATTACTCTACCTAAACGTTATATTTTCGGTCTAGCCAGCCAAAAAAAAGTTAGTATTAAAAATTGTTTTATTTTATTTTGTCCCATCAAAGACTCTCCACGAATAGTTTTTCGTAAGCCTCATAAGGTTGCTGCATTGGTAAATTAATTTGTTTAAGACCGTCTGAGTACTTATAATCTAAAATCGTCTGGTTTACTAAATAAATTTTCTCGAATAAATTAATCGAAAAGAGGTGAACCAACACTAATATTCTAATTTGTTAAATAATTCCTTGATTCTCCATACTTGTTGCCAATTAAGAAACAAGTTGCAGCCGCGTCAGGAAAAACGATTCTGCTCTAGCCGTAAATGTACAACCAGTTGCTACAGCTAGAGCTACGTCGGGTTAATGCGCCCGAAGGAGACGCGATGACGATCAAAGGCAAGTTTAAGGAGTTGGGAGTGGCCGTCCGGAGATTGCTTATTTCATGGACGATGCCTTCAAGACGACCGAATATCCGCTTTCCGCCCTCTCTCGCGCCCTCGCCCGCGTCAAAGCGTAACATTTCCTTTTTATTTTTCCGAGATTTTCTTCTATTTTTTTTTTCTATTATACGACATCGAAAATCTTATTAATTTGTCAACTGACATATGAATTTATACTAGATTAAAGAACAGTAAGAGCTATTTATACAATACGAAGTCAACATATTACAATTCAAACGAAGGTAAATACTTTCTATGTTGTAATAAGAGATTTTATTAAGAATTACAGCGAATAAATATTTAACGAATTATTTAAATAAACTAGTAAAAAATAAAATTATAACGATAATATTTCAGCACAGTTATGTAATACCAGCAATTATTTACGTTCACGTTAAAATTTAAAACTTGAGTTAGTAAATATATTTGGCGTTAATTTTGTAGAAATTCATTATTCATAATTAAATGAAACTACGTAATGTAGTATTGTTTTTTCTTTATTTGAATTCTTTACCACGACATAGGTTTCGTTGTATGATAACATCTTCAGGTGTAATAAAAAGTGAGGATATAGGATATGATGAGAAATTTATGAGACCGCGACTCCAAAATATTAAAAAAAAACAAACAATATATTATTGTTTGGCTACGCGGCGAAATATTAATTCTGTTAATGGTATGACAAAAGATAAAAAAAATTCCACGGCTACAAAGTTAAATTGGAATTGCCCTCCCAGGACCCACAGCTGGCATAAGTGACGCAAGACTGTTAACAAGAAAGCTTTGAAGTATTCGTCGTCAGTTAATCTGGCTGTTATGAAACCTAATACATCCATTTTTAAAGATTTGTCAAATGACGATATTCTGACAAGATGTTTAGGCGGGAACATCCTAAATTTCAATGAAAAGTTTAACTGTACCATCTGTTTTCTAATGCCTGAACACTTGTACGTGTGTTTAAAAAATTATTGTGGTTGTCACCTATATTGCAGCTGGTTCAATAAAGAATACAATAGTGTTTAAGTATAATGAATATGTTGAATATTCATGTATATATGCAAATTAAAGTTTTTCCGAATGTTATGACGAAAAGTGGCTTACGAAACAATGTCATCGCACCTTGAACAGCTCAAACGAAAGCTGCGCAGCACATGGAATGGAATTATTAGTGAATTATGAAGATTATCAGGAATCTGTATGGTTCAAGAATAACCGAATAGCTGGAAACTTTAAACGCGGTTTTCTTGAAATCTTTTTTTCACAATGTACACTCGATAAGACAAATAAAAAGTTGATTGAATTCGTTCTCATCTCTCTATTTTATACCTTTTTTTAAATATTAAATTAAACTGTTTTTTGGGAGGAAAAATCTGAATTTTTCGCGTTAAAGACAACTTTTTTTTCAAAGTCGTGTTAAATATTTAATTTTCACTTTTTCTCATGATTTTTTTATTACATCACGTTTAATTAAAGAAAATAAAAACTGTCAATATTTTGCTAACTTAGTGGCACCATAGAAATGTTGGTTGGGGCCCTTCAAAAAAATTAATATTTTGTAATATAATTTTTCTTTATGTTAATATTACATACTGTTAAAATTTTAGAATATATAATGATAGAAAATCTTAAAAAGTTGTGTATTTTTTATTTCTAAATCAGGTTCTCTCCTTAAGAAAATGTAAGAAATTCAGTAATTTCCCAGCACAAACTACATCTTAGTGGTTAGAGACACTATTATTTTGAATTGCGTAATAGATTACTTTTGAATCATGCAAAATTTTATAAACAACAAATAAATTTCTAGTGCTTATCACATTTGTCAAATTCTGTATTTGTGCCAAGAAACTCTCAAATTGCAGCTTCTCTTAAGGACATTTCTTCTTACGGTAGATAATCATCACTAATAAAATGTGTCCTGCATAAATTAAATTGAGGTCTTTTGTACAATTGTATCAAGACTCGAAGTTTTGTATTAAATTTATAACATGTCGCCCGTTATATTAAATATAATTGCTAATATAGAACAATTGCTACTTCCTACAGTTAACGTTGAACGGCTGTTTCTTCTGTGTACTTTCAAACAAAATAATCAATATTTTAGCTTCGTATTTCTAGGCAATGAAATCCTAAAATAACCTTTTCAGACTTTAAGTAACACCGGGTCATTCATATTGTTTTTACATAGATAAACCCCAAAGTAACACACCGGCTCATTCATATTGTTTTACATATATAAACCCCAAAGTAACACACAGGCTCGTTCATATTGTTTTTACATAGATAAATCCCAAAATAACACACCGGCTCATTCATATTGTTTTTACATAGATAAACCCCAAAGTAACACACCGGCTCATTAATATTGTTTTTACATAGATAAACCCCAAAGTAATTCCTTTTTCACACTGATTATTTTTCATTAGTGAAAATGGGTCACCAAATTAATTAAGTATAGAATTAATAATAAGGTTGTTTTTAAGATTGTCACGAATATGTAAACATAATTGACTACAAATATATCATCCAGTATGATTATGAATAACACGTTTAATCACCAGTTATTATAACCGACGGTATTATATATATATATATATATATATATATATATATATATATATATATATATATATATATATACACATATGTGTGTGTATATATATGTATATGATAATAGAATACTGACCCATGGTGTCTTGACGCATGCTGGCAACGGCGCTCATGTTAGTGCCGTGGCCCATGGAGAAGGTCTGCGCCATGGCCGGGTACGAGCCGCCGCTCATCTGTGACAACGAGAAGATATCCTCATAACTGCCGTGATGCTACCGACAATGGAAATTGGTATAGGTCAGTCATTCCACTGATAGCATGGCAGGTACATAAAGGGTTAATAATTACTTAAACTTGTGTACTTAAAGTAAATAATAAACCATACATATTTATTTGTCATATCTGCAAAAAAACATTTTAATAAGGTTGAATTTAAATTGAATACCCCGGTCTTCATTTTATTCTGATTAAATTCCCCAGATTATTAGTGTATCTCGTACGAAAGTTTTCGCATCACTATGTTATTCCTAAAATATGTATTGATTTCTCTTATTCCAATCTGTAAGTGATATAAATAATTATGAACGTACCGGATATATTCTGAATTATTTAAAAAATCTTGCCCAACATGGTGGGCAGGAAAGTATACTCGAATTTTAATCCGTTCAAAGAAAGGTCTGAACATTTAGGTCAAACTTTCAGTATTTAAAGCATTTTAGTATTTTCAATATCCTGTAGATTTCCTTGTAGTGCTATCATTATATAACTGGTTGCTTTTTAAAAATGAATTTTTAAGATTAATTATGGAAAATATGCTATTTAGAAAAGCTATTAAACTTATTTGATCTACGTACTACGTGACTATATGTCACTATGACAAATGTTTAATGCTTTGGATATTTAATTTTTATTTAAATTTTTTTCTTCGTAAAATTCATTTAATATTATTTAAATGTACCTAATTGGTTCGAACAAGTTTTTACCTACAAAAATTGCCAGTTTTCGTACTGGACGTTTGAAAATCTATCTTTGCTGTCATTGGAGGTCAGTTCGCATAGGTTAGTGAAGGGCTATCAGCTTGCAATAATGGATTAGAAACTCACGATGACATTTGGTGGTCATGTGACTATGTTATAAATTACGCCTTCAAGCGACCTGACCCGATACTTGCAAGAAAGATGTCCAACCAAGAGTTACAGATAACATTGAAGAAGTTCTCAATCAAGTCACAAACTGATCAATATCTCTTCTCAACTGCTTCTGCACGACAGCGCACCACAAAATAATAGAGATTTAGAATATAAATTTCTGCCTCACACACCGTATTCACTAGAACAAATCAAATGACAAATCGAACACATCAAGGAACAAATCGACTTTGGCCAATTTCATACCAGAGCAAAATATAAATTCTAATAAACAATTAAAAATTATATTTCTTTCTTTTTGCTGTGGTAGTCGGCGGTCGACTGCGAGCGACTGTGCTGCCGCAGTTTTCGCATTTGCTGCCCACACCACTGGTACGATGTTATCACTGATTACTGACCTTGAGAAGCTTATATTTATATATATATATATATATATATATATATATATATATACATATATAATATTAAGTTATATTATTGGACTTAATTGTTAACTAATTCTTCCTGTTTATTTTAGGCGTTCCGTCAAATTGGATATTCGACAAATTGTTACAAAATTGTAAATAGTTGGGTGATATTTCTTGGCATTAAATTTAATCTATATCATTTTCCGATAAGCCGGTAATCCGACTCGCCCAACCTTTGGAAAATAAATCATGTCAATACGTTACCTAACTGCGTCGTGAAAAAAGGACAAACATTTTTGTTTTGCTGAGTGATTCTTTTGCTGCCTGTTGTTAATGTAGCGTTTCAAAATATCACGTCGACCCGTTGCTCCGTTGCGACGTGAAAGAAGGACAAACAAACACACTTTTACATTATATTAGGTAGGATAACAAAACTGTAGAAATGGCCTGTCTGTACATTGAAGATATTTACGGAAATAAATTAGACTAAAAGAACAAGAGAAACAGAACATAAAAATGTTGTTTTTGAAATGTGTGTCTTTTAGCCTGTTTATTTGTCGCACACCACGCAAGAACAGCTAAAAGGCTTTCGATGAAGTTTTTACTGATGGATTATGTTGGCTCTGAGGTAACATATATGCTATGTTTTATCGCAATTAACCAACTAAAAAAACATATGACAATTGGGCGTTTCAATACAAACTATACTTACTTAAAAAAAGTTTATTTTTAAAATAACATTACGTGTACTAATTTAAAATTTAACTTAATAATATTTTCTAAAGAGGGCAATGCTAGTTTTGAAAATGAATAGTGTACCGTTTTGTTTTATTTGCAAATTCTAAAGTTCAAAGATTCGTGAGTCTGGTATATAAATATTTTGTGGTAGGTTTTATTATTTGATGCTAACTGCCAAAGTACAATGAAATTTTGTAACAATTGATATTTGATACCGCATTATTTTAAAGCTAGTTGAGAAGCGGATTTAAGGCAGTATCCGTGAATGAAAGCAATAAATGTTGTATTTGTCACCCACATAATGTCGATTTATTAAGATAGTTTGTCACGTTTCATTAAAACCATAAGTTACATTCAATGACATAATAGTTTACAACTGCTCGGGTCTAAACTTATTGGATCATTAATTGACATATTTATAGTTGATGCTAAATTCAATTACTTGTATTAGATATATATTAAGTGTTTATTTCTGGATTACATGGATTTTAGATAAGGATGGATATTAGAGAATTATTTAGTATTAGATAAGTCAATATTTTTGCATTAATTAAATTCTTGTTTACGTAAAAACATGACATTTAGTAGTTACATTTTTTACGTCGTGTTTTTAACCTACAGACAGAAATCAATGAGACCAATGAAAACATATATTAAAAGGCAAACGAATAGTAGTTATTAATTAGTAATGAACTATTTTTGCCTCGATAAAGCTGTATAAGGAAGATAAATTCATTGCAGATAGCCATTCTGGTTAGCTGACATGGTAAATGGATAAAACCCGAATTAAAACTGGTATAATAATAATATTTGTTAATATTGTATCCATGTAATTTAAATATTACCAAAGAAATAAAACTGGTTACCGAAAAATATAAATTTTCAGTTACAGTATAATGTAAGCGTTCGAGATAAGTCGCATGGACTTTAAAGTTGTTGCACACCAACAAGCAGCGTCGTTACGTGTGTATTGGTAAATAACCGTTCTCGAGTTGTGGCATTTTTTAAATATGTTCTTAATAACTGTGACATATAGATGGACAGAAAGATGAATGTCGTGCAACTAGAAAGGTTCCTAGTTTTGCTAAGGAACCACAATAAGGACAACTTTGACATAATCTATTCAAAAACAGTATTCTCATAATTTGTCAAATTAATTTCCAGAAATTTTATTTCAATATTTGATATTAAATTAATTTAAATGTCTAATACTATTGTGCTTCCAAATTATTTCGTATGCATTAAATTTGGTATTATATTGTAAACTCAATAAAACCACGGACACACGCCTGATAACACTACCTATACAAGTGCAGGCTTCTTATTAATCATTCTGCTGCTAATATTATAATTTTTTACATCTATTCGTTACTCATTTTATAAAATACCGAACTATGGATGCCATAATATTAATGATAATATTACAACTATTTCTGATAAACGCTTATTCTTGCATTCACCGGTAATGGTTCTATAAAAATAGGGAGATTTTACTTAGACTACTGGGGACACCAAATATTATGAAAATGTACATTATCCATTAATATATTCACCAATATCACGCCACGGATTGATTATGTATTTAATTAAAGGCTGCCGGCCCATTTTGTTCGTTTACCGCGCATGTACGTTTTTGATTTAAAACCGCATAATTAACCTAAAGCCCTACGTTGATAACCAAGTATTGAATGAACTATGTAAAGCGATATATTGTATTAATTAGTCGTAAACAGTTAGTCGGCGGGCGGCGGTCGGCGGCGAGAGACCGCGCCGCCCTACGGTTATCACATTTGCCACCCGAACCACCGTTACGACGTTGCTACGGACTACTGACCTTGAGCTTGTTTCACTTTCACATTTATTCTCTAGGTATATCTTAATATATTATAATCTATGGATCTCGTGGTGAAGGAGTACTGATGTACTTGAGCCAGAATTTCAGCTAAACACATGTGTATTATTAAATTGATCGGGTTTTCATTTACATTTGTATCGAAGAAGTTGTCCCTTTTTTGTCGAAAAATTCAATGTTAATACTTATAATAAATTTTTTTTTGTTAATTTATGTGTAAATACATAGACATATATATATATATATACATAGACATATATATATATATATATATATATATATATATATATATATATACATACACATATTTGCCACTTTAATAATAGTTTTACAAAATCTTTAAAACTTTTAAAGGTCATTTTGTTTTTAACTATGTATTCTCTAAAGTTAAAAGTTTTTATTTAATTTAATTTTTAAACTTCACGTAGGTAAATGTTTATTCATGTAAATATTTATCTACCTATGGGCATGTCTATAATTTGGGAGTGAATAGGTCGATGTATGTTGCATACGTCGATACGGCTATATTGGTAAGAAGCTGCGCTTTTTACAAGATAAATCCGATTAAATACAACTTGTTTCTTAATTTCTCTTATCTATCTTATTTCTTACCTTGTAATATTATAAATGAGGAATTATATTAAATTTATATATTTGTTTATTTAATTAAATATTATAATGTATACGGAAATCTGCCTGCTTTTTATAACCTTAGTATCATTTTATTTATTAGTCAGCATTTAAAAGTACGAGGTTTAATGCTCCCTTTAAATGGTCTTGTATTTTTGCTGGTTTCATTCTTTACAACGTCCTATTTAAACAGGTAAAATATAATTAAATATTATATGATATGTAGCAGTAAAGTAGACATAATATTTAGTTTGACACTATTAAATATTTATTATGGTTGAGTATATTGCTCATGGTCGCATGAATATGAACATAATAAAAATGAAATAATTATTCGTAAATAAATACAGCAATAATTAGCTACCTGAGGGTACCGGTTGATAGTGTTGGGATGGGGGTAGGGTTGGTAGCCGCGGTAGCCCTGTATATTACGCATCATGCCGTTGCAGCCGGGCAGTACGGCCGGTGCTAGCGCTTTCTGCAGCTGCTTCTCCTGCTTGCGGTACTTGGCGCGGCGATTCTGGAACCACACCTACCAGCAAAGAAATTTGTTAAAAATATTCAGAAGGAGTACAAAATATCTGAGTTGAAGCTTTCAAAAGTTTTTAAGGTTGCCGAATACCATCACCTTGCTTTTTGACGAAATTGTTTTTTCACACTTTTGGAGATTACATAAAAAATAATTACATTTGTAAAAATTATTTGTCTTATTAATTTAATTAATGGTATTAATAACCCCTATTAATATTTTGTTTCTAACCTATCTTACACAAAAAGAAAAGACTATTAAAAATAAATAAATATGACGCCCTAAATAACACCCTCTGTGACGATATTAAACTTAAAATATTTTATATATAATAATCTTATTTTATGTTTTAATCAATCTTAAATTTAAAATCATTTATAGCAGGTTCAACCTATAAATTTAGTAGATACATTTTTTATGTAACCCTCAAGAAAACAAATGATCCATTTTTTACCATGAGGAAAATGCACGTGCCATATGGGAGATTTAGTGTCAATATAGTCGCTGTCCTTCATCGCTAGTAGAGAGGATACACAATGCTCCATCTGATATTTATTCTGAAGAATTGTTATTCTAATTTTTTCCTTATTTTTCGCCCCCTATTTTTCCGTACTTATTCTGTCTTATTTCAATCTTATACCGAACTGTGCACATTCTAGTTTCAACCACATCGAATATTTAATTAATAGTTAATTTTTGAAACTTTAGTTCTTTTGCTGATTTTTCAATTTTCTTTGCATATAGCCTTTCATTGTGGTTTCAGGAACTATTAATTGCTTCACAATCTTCTCATAATCAATTCCATTTTTCCCATAGCTTCGAGAGCTTTCTTCGTGGTCTTAGAATTTTTAACAGGTGGAAAATAAAATAAAAACGATTAAAAGAGATAAGTGAAAAAAAATGGTGCAAAAATTTGATGTCGCCGTTTAACATATCCTTGTGATATTCGACACCTATATTTGATAAATTAAATTATTTTAAATAAAATGTTTATGTATGGAGTGCTCAAATTACCTCATAATTATTTCATTGTGTTTTCTTTCGAAAAGCAACGAAGTTTTCCATAATATTTTATGTTATGTACGATGTGTCTAGCATTAGACAAAATATTTCATTGACAAGACAAAATATTTTAAAGTCAAAACTAACTTAAAATATTTCATGGAAAAACTCATCTTTCATAGTTTCTTTCACTAATGGTACCACTAGTTAAACATTAAGATAAATATGGACACGAAATTATTTTTAGGAACGACTTTTGGTACTCCTACTTTAGGTACTTCATTTTCTTCTTTTTAACCAAGGACTAAAAAGAAGAAAGTGAACTATCTAAAAATGTATGTAAATATTCGTAGTGCTGTTATAACGTTTAAGTTCTTAACTTTGGATATAATGCAATTTTATTTCAAATGTAAGCCGTTCACAATTCTTTTAAGCAGCTCTTCGTAAGCAGCATTCTTATGTTTTATAATGCTCATAAATTATATTATCATAAATCAATATTTTAGAATATAAAATAGTTAAAAAACAAACAATTAAAATTAGTAATTTTTAGACTATTTATAGTTTCTTAGAAAAAATATATCGAATGTCATTCATTTTAATTTAATTCACGTATATTATCTAGATACATAAAACACTCAGCCAACGTTGAAGGACAAGATACAAGCCTATTTTATATAAAACACGTTCTTAACTACAATATTTCGCTATTCTCTCTCTCTCTCTCTCTCTCTCTCTATATATATATATATATATATATATATATATATATATATATATGACTTCATATATGTAAATATCCTGAAATGTCTCAAAGTTATTTACACACAGAAACCTTTCTTGAATGTAAATAGGCTAACTTTATGATAAATTTCAGTATATTTACGTATATTGTAAGTCCACTTCTGGACAGATACCTCTCTCAATGCGCGTATCATTGGAAGTAATGCTCATAATCGTCACGTCAGGATAGGCGGTTTGGCATTCACAGTGCGTAGTGCAACAGTGGCACCGATGTCCATTTTTAATTTGTGGCATTTTAGCTACGCGATTACAAACGTCAGTCCAGCCGCTCTAGGCGGGCGGCTGATAATCAAACCTGAGACATTGCCTTGCACCGCGCCGTCAATGTCTGTAAGCCCGTTTTGATCAACCTAACGCACCACGGTGGCAACTCAAATGATATATTTTAGTAAATTTATAATTTTTTTTATAAAGTAACTAAATATCAAGTGACCATGAGTCAACTAATTGGTACGAGAAGTCGAATATCGGGAAGAAACTGAGAAATTCAGTAATAATTAGGGTCGAATTTATTTTTATAAAATAATTACAAAAAAATAATAGAAGCACAAAAATTGGTCAATTGCCAGTTAAAACTCGCACAATGGGTACTCTATATCAAAGTATGGTTACTTTCTTTTTATGACAACTGAATAAATAATTAAAATATGAAAAAGATTCAAACATTTTTTTTATATCAAACATAATATTTTTGCTGTCATCAGAACCTACTTTTACCTGACTTAATAATTAAATTGTTTATTATAAGTTTACTAGCGTGACCCGTGCGAAGTCTTCGCATTATTTATTCCATTATGAAGCTCAGATGACAGATCAAACAAATATTTTACTAAAATTGACATATAGAGGCGCAAGTATCAAAAGCATTGAGCTAAAGCGCCACTTTATTTATACGTGAGTGGATTTGAAATTAAACAAAAATTTTACCGACCGTCAATCATATTGACGTTGAGCCGTTAGATGGCAGCATTGCTGTTTTGTGTATATAATTTTAATAATTAATTAATTTGCAAAAACAATAGCAATAATAAATTTTTTAGTTGTGGATGCCGGTAGAGCAAGCAATTATCTATAAAATGATATATAATTTATGTGGATTAGTTGTGAAGTTTTTTCTAAAAAGGGAGTGTAACATCTTAACCTTAGCGTATTAATATATATGATGATGCTAAATTTTGAAAAGTTACCTATAATTTTCTTTCAGTAGTGGTATCATGATATACTTGTAACAATTTTTCACATTTTTCTGAGATTTTTCATGAATTTAGGCTGCGAGGTAAGCTTTTTTGTGTTTTGTAAAAATAAATATCTTTGTTCTTACTTTTTTACGGATAAACCAGTTTTGTACAACATCAGCTTTTCTTTGCCA
Organism: Druceiella hillmani; assembly: GCA_039881145.1. Taxonomy (NCBI): domain Eukaryota; kingdom Metazoa; phylum Arthropoda; class Insecta; order Lepidoptera; family Hepialidae; genus Druceiella; species Druceiella hillmani. The sequence goes on along the minus strand of JAYKKI010000026.1, from coordinate 11,839,048 downwards.
AGTTTTATTCACTAACTCAGTATCTCATATAACAATAAAATATTATAATTTCAGTTCCCGGTATGGTTTTGGGTTATTAAACTTTATTTAATTTTATCCTTCCTAGGTTAGGCTTTTTTAGATTACAGAAAGCTGTAATCGACGGTCAGAGGGATATCGAATTGAAACTGCAAGTATAACGTTTTCGGACGGATGCAGAAGATGTACTTATTACAGAAATGAGACTATAAGTATATTGTTGTCGGACGGATACAGATATAAAACTGTAAGTGTATTGTGTTCGGCTGTATATAGAGGTGAGACCATAACTACACTGTCTTTGAAATGATACAGAAGTAAAACTATACGTGTACCGTTGTCCGACAGATACAGATATGAAACTATAAACGTACCGTTGCTAGACGGATACAGAGGTGAAATGATAGGTATACCGTTGTCAAATAGATACAAAGATGATATTATAACTCGTATACCGTTGTTGGGCGGATGCAGATGTGAGACCATAAGTATACCGTTATCAGACGTATACAAAGTGTGACTATAAGTGTACCGTAATTGGACTAATGCAGAGGTGAAACCAGAATTATACCGTTACCGAACGTATACGGAGATGACTATAAGTGCATCGTTTTCGAGCTGATATAGAGGTGAGACTATAAGTATACAATTGTCGGACGGTTACAGAGGTGAGACTATAGGTCTATTGTTATTGAACGGATACAGAGATGCGTTCAGATACGAAGATTGTTGTCGGATGGATACAGAGTTGAAACCAAAAGGGAACCGTTCTGGGGCGGATACAGAGGTGAAACAATAAGTGTACTGTCGTCCCGTAACGTAATATCAAAAATAGAAAATAAAGTTTAAAATTAATTTAATTAGATTTTAATAAATTGATAATATGTCGTTTATCTACATTTTGTAATTCGTACATAGAACTTTCTAAAGATTGCCATTAGTTATCCTTTCGCATTAATTTTCTGATATGAAAAATTGTTTTACCACAGAATTAAATTCGAAGACGTAAACCTCACCAGCGGTTTGTATGAATATCGTGTTGAGCGACGCTTAGCGAGTTTTGTCGGGCTTAATTGAATAGACAGTGACTTCTAATCTATTCAAAGAGTGTTGTGAATAAAGTAAAACTACGCTGCCTCTTGAAAATATGAGGATTAACTTCTAAATTGCATTAATATTGCGTCTTAATTTATACTGGAGCATCCATACTTCTTCTAGGTATGACGAATCGAAATTCGACTATTTTTTTCACGAAATGTCAAAAATGTAACGATACCATCTTTTGATATCAGATTCAAACAGCAGATATGAAATATTTACATATCCGTGGCAACTGTGAAGCACAGTAGGGGGTGAAGACTCCGCATGCCACACGATGACTGACGGAGTTGCGTTAGGTGTTTGATTATGCACCACGCCCTCACCTGTCTGGCCGCAACTTGCAGCTCCATCGCATATGTCTCTCGTGGAAGATACCGTGGATATTTTTATCATTTCATTGTCTATGTTTAATTGTTTCAAATATCACTCACAATTGTTCTCCACTTGACGTGCCTGCCACTCCATTCACGTGTGAACACTTAGCAAATATTTTTAACGGTAAGATTATTACATGTAACGGTGTAGTAGATGGCTATTATAATAACTATAAAAGGAAACTTTCTTTAAGCAAATAAATAGTCTTTGTATTTAAAGGTCAAATTATCATAACTCTTTTTAATTAGCTGATTGCAATAAAACAAAACCTACATGTTACCCTAGGCCCAATAGAATCCAACATTAAAAACTTCATTGAAATCCTTTTAGGGGTTCGTGCAGGAGGCGCAAGGAAATATATAGGTTCACAAATACAGGAACAAACATTTCAAAATAACATTTTGTATTGTTTTTGTTATGACCTCTTATATATTTTTTTCATATGTATTTTCAACGTATAGATACACTAATTACACTTTTAGTGCAGGTATAAACGATAAAGTACGTAATATTAAAATTTATACAGCCTAAACTAAACCTACCAAAAATTATTAATATTGACAATGGATTTGAAATTTAAACATTGAGGAAACAAAGTAAGCCAAAAAGCGTAAAGTAAGTATTCGTTATAAATACTAACGCGAACATATTTTTGATGGGGAAGAAAACCAACAACGATTTTAATATACAAACAGATTAACCCTAGACTTTTATTATATGTATAGAAAATAAAGTACGTAATAATCAAATTTATACAGCCTAATACTAAACCTATAGTAGAAATAAAATACAAATCTAAACTGAGGAAGCAAAGTAGCTCACATAGAATACAGTGAAAAAAAGTACGTGTGGAAGATGACCAACAACGACGTCAATCCTCATGCGTCATCCATATTCAGATTATTTACTTATATACCTACAACCCCGCATCACTCTACACTTTCCATTTGGTTATAACCAATGAATGTTCGGGTGGAAAATTTCATTGCGCGATTTAAAATACACAAGGCGCCGCCTATTGCGTACATAGATACATTATACATTCGTGTTATTACGACGCGTCGAGTAGCTAGGCACTTCTTCGTTGTTATTGTATTAATGCAATGTGAATTAATTTTTGAAAATATTAAATTCGCTTATGTTCTGATTGAAATAATCGATTTTGATAAAAAGCTAAATATCCTCTATGTTTTCAACCCCTAATGTTTTCAACAACTTTATGAACCCCTATGTTTTCAAAAAAACTTCAGCTGAATTGAGTCAGTAGTTTTTACGTGATGCGTTTTCAAAGAAACACACAAACAGCAAAACAGACAAATTGAAAAAAAAATGGAACACAATATTTGTCGTTTCTATTTCTTTTATGATGTACCCCTTAACATTTTTTTGGAAAAATCACCAACGTACACACAGATCAATTCCACCGTTTTATTATTCGTATAGATGTCAATATTGAACGTATTTAATTAAATACATTTTCATTCTGGGCGGTTATGTATACATGCTCACTTATATGTGTATATGAATGTATTACACACACACACACACACATTCATATATATATAAATATATATATATATATATATATATATATATATATACACACACACACATATCGACATCGCCGTTTAGGGTGTTCTTATTGTTGGCGAGCGGGCGGTGATGATTAGCGCGTGTGTCGAAGGCGGAGTGGGGTGTGGGCGGAGCAAGGGGTGGTACCCGCCCAAACCACCTTCCGACCCCTCCTCCACTCCCCATCCCGCTCTCCCGCGTCGCCATGCGTCACAACGCTCGTCTGCCCCCGCTAGTCGTCGCTGTCACATTTTCATGTGGAGTCGCGCTGCGGGGGGTAGGTATTTCGCCGTCTATACGAAGATATTGATGACATTAGGAGGTAGGTAACTGCTGTAGGGAAAGTTAGCGAAAATTGATATCGAGGGGTAGCATTTGTTATGAACTAAGTTTTGGTACGCGGCTCCGGTCGCGTGATTGTCGATTTCATTACTGTTAACGGCCCACCTGCTATTTAAGGCGGGCCTCGCCATTTGAGTTGTATAAAATCTCCTTCGACGCTCCTCTCCGTACCTTAACGATATTTCGAGAGAGCGACAATAACACCACGTCAGAGAATTGGATCCATTTAAATATTTTCAGGTTTTTTGTTGACATGATGCATAGATGTGTTGTCGTAGATGCGGTTTTGCTTCAACAATCGTTACAATTGATCACAATTTTTTAAAATTATTTTTTTTCTGATATTACAAAATCGGTCGCGTGCAGTAACGCATTTAGTTCTATATCATATTTTTTTTAATTACCAATCCAAACTTTGCATTGGAAGTGGTTAACAGTTTGAGATACACTAAAATAAATTAATGGCTTAAAGACGGAATATTCTTGTGCTTTGATGTGTGTAGATGGATACAAATATTGTTAATGTTAAGACTATAATATGTGCACACTTTTATCCTTACCAGGGTGATTTTTTAATAACAAAAAAATACTATTTCAAAATAAAAAGTCTATGCTACATTCAGTATCATAATATAGGCTACTGAGAGTTTTATGGAGATCAGTTGAATAAAAGATGGTATGTATTAGTTAGCAGTCAGCAGTAAAAAATAGGGTAACCATTCGTAAATTGTATGGAATCTTCTGTAAGTATAGGCGATTAAATATAGATAAATACTAAAATATATAATGACGATTAAAATATCCCATTAAGATGACTTTGATTCTGTGTTGCACAATTATTTATCAATAGAATACGAGTTGCCAGTTTTGTTAAAGTTAAAATTATAACACTTTGTTACAGTGACTGTGTGAAAATATTACAACAAAAATACCAAATTTCTTGTAACTATGAAAGCTATTTCGAATCTAATTCATCATGAGTACACAACGTTATACCTTTTTGAATATTATGCATATTTATATATTTTGCGGAATTTTAAAATTTATCAGCGTGTAGGGTTTTTTTACAATTTATCGATTTTTTAATGTTTTTATACCATAATAATAATTATATTCATGTTTTTTCCGAAATTTATTTCGACGTGTCACTTGACATGTATTACATGACATGGACAAAAAAATTAATTGTCAATTGTCAATTATAAACAAAAAAATTTCATTGTGCTGCGGGGGGTAGCTTTTTACAAATAATACGGTTTCATACACATTTAGGTATGTATAAACAGTTAAGGGTTCATATTACTTATATGAATTAAGCTTTTTACAAATAATAATGTTCAATAATTTTGTAGATGATATTGCCCATTATAATATCATGAATATCTTAAAACTATATATTTGTTTTTTTTTTTAAATTTATTTATATCATAGTTTTTGGTTTTAATTTTCATTCAAAACTGAATTCAAAAATCATCTTGGCGCAATACTTTTTGCCTTATTTATTTTACAGATGAACAATAAATACGCGTTATAAATGAGGTTTTCGTTTTTGTTGAAACAATAACAATGGTTAATAAGAAAATATTTTTTTAAAGCGTTAAACCTCTTTTCTTTATTAATATTCGTTTATTTTTTAACTTCATCTTTATTTTATTCAAAATTACTGTGATATAGTTCTTTCAGCAAATTTTGCCAAAACGAATGTTTTGTTTATTTAGTCTTACATACACAACTTCATTACTTATGTAATTTGATTAATTCAAAGGGATCGGTCTTCAAGACCCAACTTACGAATTAGTCTAATGTATAATAATTCATTACGATATATTGTAGTATTATATTATTATAATAATACAATTCATTGAATTTGTTAAGTAAACAACTGTCGTAATGAGTATAATTTTGTTTTCATCAAGTTTCATTTTGCGTGATCTCTAAGTCTAGCATATGTAAGTAATTTGTCAAGAAGAACAGAACCAGTTAAACACACAACTATATTGCACATTTTTGTCAGATTTTTTTAGTTGAATGCAAAAAGGCGCCTCTCTACTTCCGTTCAACAACTAGATATACTGATTTGCCAGTTTTTTATATGTAGATACATAAAATTTTGACGAGATTGTGGTGCATGTGCAAGTATATGGTACATTGTTGGATATTTGTGGTGCATGTGTATGTAATGCATTCTTTTCGATCATGTAACGTACCAAAAAGGCCATTTTGTAAAAATAATTAAAAAACTGTCAAATGCGTAGAACTTCGAAAGTTCTATACACATTTAAGCACGTATAAACAGTTGAGGGTTCATAGTATATGAATTAAGCTTTTTTACTAATAGTAATGTTCAATCATCCTGTAGATGATATTGCCTAGTATAACAACGTGAATATCTCAAAACTATTATATTAAGGATAATTGCTATAGTTTTCTAGTAAATTTTAGGCAAACTTCTAGTAAATATGTTTTTTTATAACTTTGCCTTTAGCAGTTTCGGAAATAAAGGGGGAATCGCATGTTTTTTGTGAAAATTTCCAGTAATGTATTTAAAGCTATTATGCATAAAATGAAAAAAAAGGGATACTTTTTTAAATCAATAAATTTATAACTCGGTTTTTAAAATAATATCACGCAACACATGGCGTTGATTTGAAGTACTTCATTTTCTGCCTGAAAAATGTCCATCTAAATATTTTTGGGCTTCATAAATACTATTGAAAAATGTGTACACAGTTTCTACGCCAAACGGGTTTTAAAAAAAATACCTATGGCATACAGAAAGACAAAGGAAGCACACGAAATTTTCTTATAAGGATTATATTTATTTCTCCTTATAATGTAGAGAAGCTTAAAAATCAAACATGTCCCGTTGCATTTCTTTTGCACGGATAGAGAATATTTACACACGTGAAGAAAAAAGCAAAACAGAAACAATTTCATAACGTATGATATAACGGGTGTAAAGTTGAATACGTCAAAGCTACAGAGAGGTAATTCTCTGCGATATCCTAAAAAAATGAAAAACATTTTTTCAAATTCTGCATAATGAACAAGTTAGAACCGTTTGAAAAGTAACAAAAAATCAGCTGTTCGCTTGAGAGTTAATTAGGTAATCGTCGGCTGATTTAAGAAATAAACAAAGGCATTAGTTCCGTTATCACCTAACGTACCTATTACTTATATTATCTAAAACGATATTACACATAATAGGTTTTAATCAAGATACACTTAATATACATTGAAATGGCGTCAGACAAATTTCGTTTAAAACATTTTTGAAAATAATTTATTTGTTCCCATATGTTTTTGGTTTCATAGAAACAATTTACATTTTTTATTGATAATTTTACATTATTGATATGTTATAATATGACAATAGAAAATGTGGCAAAAATATTAAACATTTTGCAAAATAAAATATAAATATTATCTACCAAATTTGTTTCGTGAAGTTGTAAGATTCGGTGTTGCTATTATACATCGGGCAAGTGTAATACATAGAAAAATTAAATATAGGTTTAATATGTAATTCTAATAAGCTAACAACTGCTACAATATTCTGTTAATTAGATTAAATTAAATACCTAAACCTAAATTCGTATTCAATTTAGTTTTGAAATATGCATAATATATGGAAGGACAAAATCTGAATAAAAAATAACTTTCAATAACACACACCATACTAATACAATAATATGGCAGATAATGTCTCCACACCAAACAAATTTAACATTTACAAAAATCAAATTTCAATTTCGGATCTATTTTCGATTGTATACTCGAATTGTCTTGTAAATTTATTTATTAATTTTAGTCTAGTAGTCAGGGAAATATAAGTAATGAATATTAAAGGAGTATAAATTGATGATAACGTGGCGGGGATTATGTTTCAATCGCCATTTTGGAAAATTATTTTTATTAAAAAAACTTTGAGGTACTGGAATTTTGAGAACATTGATTTTTGAAAAAAATAATGTTCGTACATAGTTGAAAAGAATTTTATGCTCTAAAAAATCTTCTTTTTTTTCTTAATTCCAGACGTTTTCGAAATATTTCAAAAATATTTCCCAAAGTGCCGGCTAAAGCATAAACCCGGCGCGCCAATATGGATTTATATTCAGGAGGAATCATAAACTTTTTCCAAATCGAAAATCTTATTAGGAATACATCGTATTGCGGATACCTATAAACTACTGAAGTTAAATGAACTAAACTTCGTACTCTTGGTTATTTCAACAACACATTGACATTGCCGAAATCATAGAATCTTGAAAAAATTGATTATTCAAAATATCGTTAGTTGTTAATTTTAGTAACTTATATTTTTTCTGTATTACAATTAAATAAAATAGTAGACCTTTTAAAACTTGTATCGTACCCGTATAATTTAGTTATTTTTATATACTCGCTCATTTATTTGTTGTTATATATAGAATATATTTGGCGTTAATTTTGCAGAAATGCATTATTCACAATTAAATGAAACTACGTGATGTAGTATTATTTCTAATTTCTTTAAGTTCTTTACTACGACCTAAGTTTCGTTATATTATAACATTATCAGGTGGGCTATTAGCAAAGATATCTTTGCTAATTGCCCACCTAAAGATGTTGTAATGCAACGAAACCTAGGTCGTGGTAAAGAACTTAAAGAAAGTAGAAATAATACTACATCACGTACTTTCATTTAATTGTGGATTATTGTTTTATTTGAGGCACACGACGGAGTTTTTATCTATAAACAGTATTATGACAAATACTTGTAAAAAACAGTATTATGATAATTAAGAATTTTTTTTATAATTCTTCATAGTTGTTAAAATTATTTATTAAATTATAAATACCTGTACCAAATTTGATTACAAGCGTCCAGGCCGTAAATGTGACTGGCCAATCACACCTAATGGCGTGGACATTTATTATTCTTCCACTTTACGATTATTTTTTCTGAAAATGTATCATTGCTATATCTGTTCAAGTTTCCATTGTACACAATTAGTATGAACGTAGGTTTCATTGATGTAGATAATAGGCTTACCTTATTTAACATTCGATCATCACAGACACAAGACATAAGAGTATTTCCATTATCTTCAGTCTCGCGTCGTGCGTATCAAAATAATTAATTATCTGTTTAGCTTTTTAAATATTTTTATTTATTTTTGGTTACTTTATTTTTTCTCTGAATATTGACTAAATCAATCAACTGATATTAGTGACAAATTAACTCCACCCTTTTTTCTCATCGCACAAGTACCTACATGAAACCGATCGCATTCATTAACTGAAATATAAATAACTTATTTATGATCATTGTAGTCTAAGGGTATAAGCACACATATTGTTAACGTATGACCAATTAAAGGATGCAGGTTTATATCCTTCCTGGATCATTTAAGTTGATTTTTTTTGTTCACACGCCCTTTTCCATTAGTTAAAGTAGACAACTATAAAAAAGCCACCATATCATCCGCATTTCATATGTTTCTCTTACTTCTTTGGCTACATATAGGTATTCACGGATATAGATAGATTTTTAACTTTATACTCTTTCAGTTCTCTTGGCCATTTAAGCCTTAATCTGGACTAAGACTAACATAATTATGTTTACAGATTTTTAAAAATCTAATTTTTGACTCCCTTCCAATTTTAAAGACATTTCCGCGTAGACAATAGGAAAAATAAAATGGAATGGAAAATACTTGTTGAAAAATTATTAATTGTATAAAACATTAATATATGTAAGGTGCTATAATAATTATTATACAATGTAGCTTGCAACTTCTCTACAAATATTTTCAAAAATTGAAAATTTACCTAATTGTGATTACTGTATGTAAGTGAATTTAAAAAAAAAAATAATTTCACTTAGACATTTAACCGCTGCTTTTATTTCAATACTTTTTTACATTTTAAATAGTTATTTGAAGAAAAAGTATTTGAAGAAAAAAACCTTTGAGAAAAACTGATGTTGAAGTAGATACTTTTATTGAAGTTACGTTAATATCAATCAACTAATCATACAAATCCAAGAATATAAAGCAAAGGAAAAATACAGGTGAAATGTTTGTTACAAACGTTTTATAGGCTAAATCTGTTCGAAAATGGTTAAATCATTTACTATATTTAGAATTATATCAATAATATCAAACAATAAATAAATTACAGAGAAGGAATTGATCGTTTCTGAAACGTTTGTCTATCTAACTGTTTGTTTTTATGTACATATGCAAATACTGTCCAAGAGATTTTCATAGAATTTTCTAAAGTTAAGAAATAAAAAAGAAAGTGTTTTTTGTTGTATATATATATATAAATATATATATATATATACATATATATATATATATATATATATATATATATATATATATATATATATATATATACATATTGAGTTTTCGTCTTCGAAGTCTATCGAGAGAAAAAAAATTATTATTTGTTTTTAGGATTTATTTTTTGCTTATAGTGGATGATGTACCACCATGGTAAAGCATCATTGTTACTTAAAGTTGTTTAAAAATAAATCGATACTATAAAAACATACAATTTGAATTTGAATTTTTTGTTACTAACCGTTCCAGACTGTTATGGTGATCCGAATAAGTCCTTGAAAATATGTCTTTAAAGTTGGAATGTGTTTGCAAATCGTTCCAATTTAAAATTTATCATAAGGTAATATAAAAAGATAATGTATTTCCTAAATATATACAAATAACCAAACGAATATAAAGTAACGTTCAATTAAAAAATTATTCCCATATAATGCAAAATTATTTATCAAAGCAGATCTTCAGCCAAGTTGAGTGAGCTAAGTGCCTCGACGCTCGCAAACTCCGCAAACCGTTCCACTTACCGGAACCGAAAGCTGAAACGCAAGGATCGAACTGGGCCGTGCCTACAAACACAATGCCTAAGTAAAATCATTAAAAAACGTCTCCGAAACAACAGCCGAGACCGTTTTGAGAAACAAAAAGATAGATAAAAGGCAGCGAGTCCCATTTACTGGGCCGGCGGCGGGCGGGTGGGGGATGAGCCGCTAACTTCGTTACGGATCCATTTGATGGGATTGCAATGCCGGAGGGGCGCCGCCGCGAGCGCCCTTTATTTTTATATCGAAATTTCCCGACGACGCGGCGCGTCTTTAGCGAACGACGCTACGTGACTACGCTACGATGCCGTAGAGCGCGCTACGAGGTTCGCCGGTTTACACCATAGATGTTGATTTGACTTGATGCGACTACGGATTGTTAGTAAATTCAAATATTAAATATTTTTAACTTTTACTCGCAGCTTCACCCTCGGTCGACATAACGTAATGGGAAAGATGTTTAAAAATGTCTTAGAAGTCAAAATTGCAGTCTTTATTAGTTTTTATTTCCTTGTAAATGAATGAAGTCTATGGCCAGGATTGGGCTCAGTTAGTTTTGAAAGATCTTCATGAAGACACTGCGTTTGCTACGCGTTAATTCTATATCTACGGTCCTACCAGCGTAATAATAATACTATTGTTTAGAACTCTTTACAATATAAATATTAATAGTTTTACATTTAGATCTATTTACACTTTCATATCTCAAAAAGTAAAACTGCATAGTGATTCTTTTTCTAACATATTCACGTTATTTGAAGGGTGTGAGCAGAAAACATGCCATATTTACGACTTTTATTAACATAATTTACTATAAGGCAAACATACATGCATACATCGAATAATTTTGCTAATTTACAGGAATTTTTTATATCTGGAACACAAACGCATTAGCCGTATGATATTAGAAAACTAAGAAAATTATGAGGTTTCATAGGTGAATGAGAATCACGAGTGTTAGAAAAGAAAGTTTCACGTAGTGATACTCACTTTTAAGTATTGTTAACTTAATTCCGGTTTACCAATAATCAATAAGTACGAAAGTTTTATTTAGAAATTTCAAAGATTAGACAAGCGGTGGTAAGGAAAATATGCAGTTTCCTTGCACAATTATGAACGTCAACACTAATGCATTTTAAATGACTGTTGAAAAAATGGTAGGAACTTAAGATCTTCAAAACGAAATAATAATAATATAACTTTAAACTAATAACTTGAAAAGCCATTAGTTTTAAATTATATTATTATTAGTTCTTTTCAAACACTAGTTATAGCCAATAAAAACATGTGTTAAACGTAAATTTAACGTGCAAAAGTAATTGAAAAAAAAAATGTATAAAACGAAATGAAAATATTCGTTTTAAACTGATTTTTTAAAATTATTAACGTATTAAATTTTTTTTAAACATTGTAAATTGTAAAAATATTCTTTTAGTTCTAGCACTTTCTATTAAAAGAAAAGTATATAAGGAAATTTATTGAAAGTACAAGAAAAATTATTACACATACAAAATGGAATAAAAGAAATAGAAAAAACAGTAAAATACATCTAGTATTCACACCAAAAGGGTCCGTACACTCTTGGGTACGTACAAAAATTTGAACATTTAAGTGTACACGTATGCTACGTATGCGTTTTATTAAACTATTTACAGATATTAATATTTCATTATGTTAATATGTTGCCTAAATACCTTTCTAATGTTTTGCATTAGAAAAATACTTTAGATAACATAAATATCGTGAATTTCTCAAAAGTTTATCACATCTAGAATCATTATTATAATTTTTGATAAACTTGACAAACATGTTAAACTTTTTTCATAATTTAATCAAAATATTAAAAGTAGGTTCTATTGCTTATGTATGAAATATTTATTCATGTCCTTTTATGTTTATTTATGTGTAAAGAAATAGATTGATATATTTATCCATGATATATTTACCGAAATAATTCTCTTTACCAATATCTCACTGTAAAGAAGCAACTACTTAAATTTAGACAAATTAGCCGGAAATTTTCCTCTTTGTCAAATCACTCTCTTGTAAATATGATCTACGTTATGTAAGAGCGCATCAATTACGTATTATAAAAAGATATTCTTTTTTATGAGTCGCTGTTTTGATTTTAGGAATAATTTGTTTCTAAAAGGTTTGCAACAGAACACAAGAGGCTTCAGACCGTATTATAATTATAGATATAGGCATTATAAAAATATATTCTATTTTAGGAGTCACTGTTTCGATTTTAGGAATAGTTTGTTTCTGAAATGTTTGCAACAGAACACAATAAGCTTCATGCCTTGTTATAATTATAAATATAAGCATTATAAAAAGATATTCTATTTTAGGAGTCACTGTTTCGATTTTGGGAATATTTTTTTTCTGAAAGGTTTGCAACAGAACACAACAAGCTTCACACCTTGTTATAATTATAAATATAAGTATTATAAAAAGATATTCTATTTTAGGAGTCACTGTTTTGTTTTTGGGAATTATTTGTTTCTGAAACATTTGCAACAGAGCATAACATACTTCACATCCTGTTTAATTATAAATATAAGTGTTATAAAAAGATCTTCTATTTTAAGAGTCGCTATTTTGATTTTGGGAATTATTTGTTTCTGAAAGGTTTGCAACAGAGCACAACATACTTCACATCCTGTTATAATTATAAATATAAGTGTTATAAAAAGATGTTCTATTTTAAGAGTCGCTGTTTTCATTTTGGGAATTATTTGTTTCTGAAAGGTTTGCAACAGAGAACAACATACTTCACATCCTGTTATAATTATAAATATAAGTGTTATAAAAAGATATTCTATTTTAAGAGTCGCTGTTTTGATTTTGGGAATTATTTATTTTTGAAAGGTTTGCAATAGAGCACAACATGCATCATTTATTCAAGTAGTAAATTTCAGCGACAACAATAAGTAAAGCATGAGTAAATTTTTAAACATATTCTTGTTTAAATATGTATATTTATGTACCGAATCCATTCTTAAGTATAGAAAAAAACAATTTTATTATTAAAGTTTCAAAAAATTATGTTTTTGCATTTTTGGAAATAAGTCTTTAATCAGTCTTTTATATTTCCACGCCAAATTGTTCAAAACCGATGAAACAAGGAATTACAAAGTCTGTACTAAAATGATTCCGTTGTTACATGTTTAAATATAGAACATAACAATAGCTAACTTACCATGCGATCGTTGGAAGTAAATAAAAAACGATTTATTTCAAGAAATATTCGAAGGCAGCTCGCAATTTTCCACTTCCATTCATAATTATACCCCTGACGCGCGAACGAACACGTGTAACCTATACACATAGGCTTTACGAAAGAAAGAGCACGCAGGATCCCAGCCTCTCACGCCAGATGGCGTTCCCTGCGACTCGACTAACGCCGCGACACAATTGCATTAGGCGGAGCGCCGTGCGCGCTAGAAAGCGGATCGCGACCGATGCGCTTTCCTATCGCAACCTCCGTCAGACGTGTATTTTCCACTCCACTTCCTCGATGGATTTTAAAAATCCATTTTGAAGTATGTTGTCGAGAATTTTGTTTTGGCCAGTAAGATATCTACTTAACTCTTATAGATCTCGTAAGAGATTTCATGGTCTTATAAGGGATTTATGTTTGCAATTTATATCTGTAGAATATAAAGAGGTCAAATCTTTATCAAGACAAATTTCAAAAGAATTCTCAATTCAAAAAATTTGTTTCCTTTTTTATACCGATAAGTTGAATGACATGTGACATAATTTGAAGACATTAATAAAAGCTCATTTAAAAAATCGGCGTACCTATGTTTATTAATAAATTATCTATAGTAATAATGCGACCGCTTTATTAAATGAACAAATGCTGGAATGTTACATTATAAGGTAACTATTTACACAATTAAACTGAACGTTATACAGCAATTAAATAATGGGGACTATATTAATCGTAAACATTATTATAAAAAATCTAATTTTTTTTAATTACACTGAAAATAGTTCTATACTCTGTCATCCGACTACAAGATTTTTAGAAAGTATACTCGTATATTTATTGAAAATATATTCTAACGATAAACAAAAAAAAAGGATGACAAAGGTCATTAAATAACAGATAAGATCTTGAGTATGGCTTAATCGGCGCTTGGTAAATAGGTGAAAGGAGACCACCTTGGGTTCCGATAGAAAATTAATTGGTAACTTTGTTGTTCGTGAATTTTTAAGATATTGTTATTGTTAGTGTATCACTGTATTACTATACATTGTTATTGTTAGTTTATCACTGATTTAATGTTCGTTCTAAATTAATTGAAGTGTATCACTTCAATTTATGTTCGTTCTAAATTACTACTTATAAACAGGAATTAAATATATGCAATAAAAGAACCTCGGCAGATTTTATCCCGTTTGTTATCCTCCATTAATAAGTTTAAAATTAAAAAAGAATGACATTCGAGTTAGAAAAATGTTGATAAAAACATTGAAATAAATTCTTAAAATTTCATTAACAATGGGTATTTTCTTTTCAGGGCAATGTTCGTTTATCCCTCACTGACAGATCTCCCGCTATCGCAACCTACCGTTTGGCTTCTCCCACACAAACGTATCTCAAATTTGATTTAGCCCTGTATGAAGTATTTTAAATAATAGACTTAAGGCCTCACTGCCTACGGATGGTGCTGGGGGCAATTTGTTGAAGGGCAGCAACCCTTCGCGGAATACGCCGCCATCCCTGATGGAAAGAAAAAGTCAGCAGTTGGGTACTCGAACTATTATAGTTTGTGCATTTATTAAAGTTTGAGTTAATATTTACTTTATAATCCATCAGGTAGGAGAGTAGTAATGATCGTGTGTAGAAAATAATTACATTAACAACTTTAAATTATGTAAGAAGAAACATCCACATTGAACATTTATTGAGAAATTTCATGCAAACTGTACGTGGAATTCAAAATAAACATAAGCGTTATTGTTCTACTTCCACGTATATTTAAACAAATACAAATAAAACATAAATCTGACTAATTGTAGTAGGTGTTTAGTGAAATAATTTGTGATCACGCGTATAAAGATGTGTTAATGGCAAATGACGAAAATATAGAATATTACTACTACGTGAACTGATTTGATAGCTGGGGTACCACAAAACGATGTATTTTCTTTAAAACAAAATTTCCCTCCTTTTTTAATTTTTATAAAAATTTCATTTTTAATCAGTATTTCAACCCAAATTAATTTTGGAAGCAAACAGATTATATTTAAACTGATGAGAACCATTTCTTTTTTTAACTTTTAATTTGAAACAAAATATTCGTCATAATAATGCGTCGATGAGGTATGTCAAGAAATTAAGACTCAAATAAATAATTTCTATTGCTGATATCGGAAAAGTATGAAATTTTAAAGTGAAAATTTCTATAGGTGCTTTTTACCAGCAGTGAACGAAACTGAGCCGTCACGTCGAGACGGTGACGTTGAATCGGGTAAATTCGGTTTTCTTCGGCATCGGCCAAGCGAGTCAACTATTAAGATAATCTAGGCTCCCTTCGGCATTGGCAAACCGAGTTCACTGACTAACACTAACTGCATCGTTTGAAGAATTATCTTTTAATTGTGATTCATATTTTATTTGAATATAATTTAATATAATACGCGTGGGGTTTGTATTTTTCATTTTAGTTTTCATTTCTATCCTGTGATCATAAATACACACCAGTATTTTTATAAATTGTTTTTTTTTTGGGAAATGTTTTAGACATATTTTTCTTAATAAGAATATTCCGCGAAAACTAATTTAGTATTGACTCTCATCTAACTCATCGATTTAAAGTATCAAGATGTATAAAGGTTATAAATGTATCAGAAAAACATTTTGTGGGTGAAAAAAAACTAAGAAACACCCTTTTGTAGCAATATGAACTAAAATAATAAAAATAATCTTTAAACAAAAATTTGGATCAAGACCGAAAGATATTTCACAACTCGGTATAATTTAATTTTTTTATTAAGCTTAAAACAATAATAAACTGATATAAAAAATAACCTTAATATAAAAAACAGCGCAGGGTGCACACGACTCATATCCTCATAACACTACCTTTACAAATAGCTAGCGATAAAAAAATTACAAGTAATATCAAGCACTCCAAGCTTTTTTTTACGTCATAGTTAATTTTTTTGTCAATCACTTTATTCTTATTTTAAGCTTATTCAAAAAAATAAGTTATACCTAGTTGTGAGATATCCTTTCGCTCTTGACCAAAATATTTAGATTTAAAAATTATTTTTTAAATTTTTTAGTCCACATTGCTACGAAAATGTGTTTTTTAGTTTGTTTAAACCATAAAAATATTGTTTTAAGACCAAAAAATTTTTTTTTACCTTAATTTTATTTATTTTTAATTATTGTATTGTCATCAGTTCTTGATACCTGTGCAAAAATTTAAATAATTTTAAGGTCTGGATACTTACATTCATACAAGTAAAACTAGAGAAAGCGTGTTAATATAGATGTTTTTCATATGCCGTCTTTTGAACAAAACCGTTAAAAGATGATTTTGTTCTAAATATGTATTAAAGTACCTATTTTATAATTTGTATTTTACGTGTGTCCTGAATATTTTTGCTCAGGTTTTCATAACACGTGTAATTACTCTCAATACACTGAATAGAAAAAAATTAAAAAAAATGAATTTTTGACAAAATTTTCTTTCAATATACCTAGTTTTTGCTTGATCCTTTTATTTAGAACATGGACATAGTTGTATCTGTGAAAATATGTCATTTGGAATAATAGTATAAGGAAAAAAACCTTTATTTATCTGTAACAATTCCATTTTTAACACTTTTCAAACAATCAAATGTAAAATATTAACAATTATCTAAAACTGTAAAAAATATTGAATTATAAAAATGTAAAAAAGTACAATATTCATATTTAACGGAGAGTGAGTGTCCGGAATGATTTCGAAAAAGATTTTCGAATACCATTTACATTATTTTTGTTCATTTTTTTCCTTACTAAATAGATGTACTGACTATCACTAGTCTAGACCGCCTAAGTGTAAAGATAATTTACGTCGACAAAATAAAGAAATCTGTAGTTGTTCAGCTTGGGAAATAATTTTGGACGCAATATTAAGTTGTAAAGAAAAAGTAAACAGTCGAATATACAAATACGGCATCAAATATTTTATGTAACAAGATCATGGAATATTTTGTATATTCTTATCATCATATCAAATAAGAAAAATTAAACTAGAAAGAACAGTTTCTAATCCCGGGCAAGCAACGACGAAGATCCAAAAATAGAAATTTCTTTAATTACCATTTTGAGCATAAAGTAATAAGTGACAGCATGAATGATTTTAATTTACTTTAAGTTATTTTTAAAAATACTTGCCTATGTATAAGTTTTTACCACTTTTAGAAAAAAAAATTCGCAATGTCTCAGAAATTAATTTTTTTGTTCAAAGTTACGATGGTAATATTAGAAAGCCCAAGTTCACCCAACAGTTTCATATAAGTAAGGGCACACTGGATCTAAAAATAGATTTGGTAATAATACACCCTTGAAAAATTTGAACAATGCAAGATAGTTAGATATAAAATGATGATACCATGAATGAAACTATGAAAAATCGTAACATTTTGAATCAACTTTCGAAAAGGAGGAGGTGGCCAATTCGAATAATTTTTTTATATATATTAGCTCATATCTCCAGTATTTATTAACCTATTTGGATTCTTCTTTTTTATTTGAAAGGCTACACTCTAAGTATGGTCCATAAATTTGGTTAGAATCTGACCGTGGAAATTATAGGTATACCATAGAATGCCTCTGTATAGTAAGTTAGGCCTATATTGTATGTAAATATGTGGGTAAGTATATACGTGTACATGTGAATGTATAAAGTATCCGCGATATTAGTAGTTATGTAGATAAGTAAGTACGAGTTGAAACAAATTAGTACGAAGACGGGCAAGTAAATAAGTACATGCAGATAAATACAAAGACATATAACAACAAGAATATTAGGCAGATAAATAGTATGTACAGTAATGTACGAGTACATGTATATGCAGACTTGATGTACTGACTACGGTGAAGTTAAATGAGCGAATGTGGTTTATATGTCCGTGGTTATATATGTATATATATATGAGTAAATGAATATATTTAAGTTCATTTAACGATGCAAACGTATGTTCCGATTTGAATAAATGATATATTATTCATATTAAATTAATTGTAAGTTCTTCACATTCTGCGTAGCGCCGGATGTAATAGGCACTAAAAATGGGAAAATATTTTTTTATAAAAGAAGAATGGAACAGACTCTCAATAATTAACAAATAAGAAGCGCATTGAGTATAAAGTGATGAAAATACGAGTACTCAGTTAGAAGTTTTGCGGTAAAATATCATTATCGTATTTTGGAGTCGGTGCCAAGTAAAATATAGTATTCAGCTGTGTTTGTGTGTGGACGTGCATGTACTTAAAAGAGGAGAGAAGCATCAACTTGGTACCGATTCCACAAATATTTAGCAACTTTGTAAATTTATTTATGTGCAGATGTGATATTGTAATGCAAAAGATCCAAAATAAAATTTCCTCAATGGCCAAGTTACAGTTAATGAATCGAATGTTAATGTTTGTATTGAAAGTTATAGAGGGGAATATTACATCACATGTCACTGCTATACTGAAATTACTAAATATTCGTAGCACTTAACCTTCGGAAATGTTTATTTAATTGGTTATCAATAAGAGTACCACTATACTGTCATCACCACACTAACAAATGGCCAGTAACTATCCTACCACATTGGTTCAACTTGAGAAAGCAACGATAGGCAACGTTCAGGGATACATTCTGCAACTCAAAAACTAAATCGATTTTTATTATGTTTTAGGAAAGTAGTTATTTCCAAAAATATATATATATATATATATGTGTGTGTGTGTGTATATATATATATATATATATATATATATATATATATATATATATATATATATATACAGGTTGTCCAGTGGCAGATTTCAAAGTTTGAACAAACATAGTTTCTGAACGCAACACATAAGAGGGGCGCGGGGGTTAGAAGCGCAAGCAAGTGAAGTGGGGAGCACCGCGCTTTTGCCGTCGAGGCGTACATTTCGAGTGGAATTTCGCTGTCTGTAGCACGCCGTCGATTTAATAATCGCTACAGTATTCGTCGATTACGTGATGGACCAACGATCAACCTCATTCAGTCATGGGTAGCAAGGTTCAGAGCTACAGGATCAACATTAAATAGGCCCAGGGTAGGACCTACACCATTGGTAGCCACGGATGAAAATGTCAAGCGTGTTATGGTTTCTCTCGTTGAAAATCCCCGTTTATCACTGCGTACACGTTTATCGATAGACTTTACAGTAATAATACGAAAAAAGCTCAAGTTCCATCCATATAAAATTCAAATTGTTTAAGATTTACACGATTTTGACTTTGAATTAACAAAAACTTACGCGGAGGTGATGTTGTTGAGATTTCGTACTGCTACCCGGATAGGCAACATATTCTTTAGTGACGAAGCTCACTTTCACATTGGAGGATATGTGAATAAGCAGAACTTTCGTTACTGGGATGTCCGCAACCCAAGACAAATTCATCAAGAGCCTTTACATAAGCCTAAAGTAACAGTCTGCTGTGCCATGTCTGCATCTGCAATCATAGGGCCTTATTTCTTTGAAAATGAAGGTGGCCAAACTGTAACTGTGAATTCGGATAGATATGCCCAGATGTTAAATGACTTTTTCAAAGTAGAATTACAGAATAGTCCATCCTTCAATCAAAACACATGGTTTCAGCAGGACGGGGCCACAGCTCACACTGCTAATGTGTCCATGAATGCAGTGCGGCAGTTATTTCCAGAAAAAAACATATCCCGAAACAGTACCGTACCGTGGCCATCTCGGTCACCCGATTTAAGACCATGTGACTTTTTCTTATGGGGATACTTAAAATCCGTTGTTTACAAAACAAATCCGAGCACTGTGACACAACTTAAAGAAAATATTCGAGCCGAAGTCAGTGGGATACCCCAGTCGCTCTGCAAACGTGTTTTTGAAAACGTGCGTGCTAGACTCGAAGAGTGTGTCAGACTCGATGGCCGCCATTTGGAAAACGTGGTTTTTAAAAAATGAAATCCGCATTTATTGTTATAAAGTTAAAATAAACCTACTTTGTATTAGAGGTGTAGTTCTTTTTTACAATTTTTCAAACATTGAAATCTGCTACTGGACAACCTGTATATATATCAAATAGTTCCAAATAGTTTCGATTTTATAAACATTACAAATTATTCGACCGAGGTTGTAATAGATATAGGGAGACTGCATTTGTTATAATTTCTGAATAATAGTTATTAAGTCTTTTGTTTTACTTACGCAACTCTGCAGTTCATTGTTTTTTCAATAAAGTTATGTGGATAGAACATCTAGTAAATGTACCTCTAGAATACCGAGTGATCCGGTGAAAAGGAGTGCTTTTGTGTTAAATGTTTTTATAAAGAAAAAATTATTATATTCGTTGACTGAAAAATCATTCAAAACAAGCAAAACTTTATTAGTGGAAATAAAATCGTAAATTTATGTATCGAAATTCATAGTTCAATAACCTTTTGTGGATTTATGTCAAGGTTTAGGAATTTTGCATCTTATAGGATTATAATTAAATATTAAAATTGGAACTAATGTAATGATAAACATATGTACGGATGAAAAAAAAACCTGAATAATAAGAAAGAAAATACTAAAATAATTTAACAGTGTCGGCTGGTAGATCGTGGTCTTAGCGAGAGTATTCTTCTCTTCTAAGTATTATTTCATTAATCCGCACATACTCCAATGAAATTTAAGATGTGATTCTGTAATGTAGATTCATGCAGCAGAGTAGTGCAATTCAGCGGGACATTCTGTAAATGACCAGTATTTTTTGGTCATTTACAGAATGTCGAGAAGAATACGTAATATTAAACGACAAATTTTCCCACTTGTCATAGTAAAAAAAGCTCGCTATGTCATTGATTATCGATAATATAAACGCTCAGCTACTGAGCGTTTAGATTGTCCATCTTTTGCGAATGGTAGAGCAGTGGCGGGCAAAGCCTTATAAACAATTGTACGTAGCTTACCCTGAATATCTGATTCGTTTGAATACCATAAATTAAATACGTTTAAATATTAATAAAAATATGATGATATTTACATCATATATTTAAACGGTCGACACCCTTATGTCTACAATCATCGCGCGAGTTATGGGATTAAATCGGTCTAAGTTGAATGACTCTGCTTAATCTTTTTGCATTACAAGATAAATAAAACTTCCCTTCTCAATTGCTGTGCCTAATAAAGCACAGACATTGCTGAATGTCAAAGGTAAAAGGTCTGTCAACAAAATATTCAGCGTAGAGAGTGGTATTAATGACAAAATTGTCAAAGACGTCAGCGCAACAAGCTATTTCATACCACTGCCTTAGATGTTAGGACATATTTAGGAGGAAAAGAATGATGTCAGATGATTCCATTGCAACGACATTGGATTTAATTTACATCAACGATGTTTTCTTCATGGAACGGCTATTGCATATATTAAGGCCTATTCAGCGACTTGGAATTATATATTTGAACGTAAATGTCAGTTGAAATAACAAACGTGCAAATAGCTTCTTTGGATATGTGCAGCTTGGCTTTTATTTAAGGTTAGTTGCCGGTTGCTATCAAAAGTTTTCGTCATACTTCCACTTACGTCCAACTAAGTTCACTCTGAACTGATTCTTAATAATTTCGATTAAGATCAAATTAAAGGAAACCAACGTCTGATGCAGCAGACGAATATAATCTTTCTGCCACTAAGTCAATATATTCGATTTAAACGAAGCGTGTCCTACAAGCTGACTTTATGTGAAACGTATACAAGCTAATTACTTAAATACGCTGTTTGGCAGAACATCGATTAAAGAATTTCCAGCAGATTAAATGTAATTCTAACATTTGATACTAACACATGAAGGGATAAACGTGCTCAAAATAATAGAACTCGTTATTTTGTGTATTCCTTGAAACGAGATTTGGAATGGTACCATGAGCTGAATTGGATGTCTGTGCCGACTGTAAATTTTCTCTATTTTGGAAATTAATTCCGACCACAACCCGTCTGAAAAATTAAATGATTTATACAAAACAAAAAATTATATATTATATTATACGCATATTGCTGCAGGTTTAAAATAGTTATATTAATTTATTATATTAATAGACCGTCAAGAAACCTTCAATTATTGCATATAGTACACACTCGCTAAATGGTTTACTGTCGTTAGTCTTGACGTCTCTAATATTATAGATAATAATAGCTTAGTTGCAAAGTCGTAAATTTTGTAACAGTTTGTTGTCGTTTCTTTATTGACTCTTGTCCCTTCGGAATTTATAAAAAAGAACCTGTATTATCCATACAAATGAAAATAAAAAAGAATCTAAATTGACATAACATAAATGATTTGTCTCCATCACAAGAGGATATTGATTTTAGCAAAATATCACCATCATCATGGTACAATATTTCGATAATACTGTACAAAGTTTGGTTTGTAAAAAACAAGTTCGAGCCAAAGTCGTACGTCAAAAATTATGTCACGAATTGAAATAATATAAGGAAAATTCATTACTAAACTAATGCATATAAGTGACCATACATGATTACCTAAAAAAACATAAATATATATTTAATAATCAGAATGGTCAAAGTCGTTTTCACTTGCAAAGCGCACCGGGCGAATAGAACAATAAATAATATAATGAAATATCATAAGCGCCAGGCAAAGCGGCACACGCTGGGTTTGCGGACATGACGTTCACACTAGCAAGTATGAAAAAAAACGAAGGGAATTTATTTATTTCATTTATTTCTTTGCTTTTTTTATTTAATATATCTGCAAAGAAAAAAAATTGCACTTTTAATTTCATTATTTAAACTTTTAATGGAGAAAAAGCAAATATATAAATACAAATGGATAAATTATCTACCTCGGTACCTTTGTTTTCTAATATAAAAAAAAAGAAAAAAAGGGGGTCAATTATCTTCGTATAGGAAACTATTAATTTCTGGAATTCTTGAGGATGGACCGTTAAGTACCATACGAGTGCAACCAGATAACAAGCAGTAGTACTTATATTAGACAAAACGATGCTTGGTGTTGCACAGTTAGAACTATTAATTTAACAGTAAGAACAATATCGTTGCACTGAACGTCTCATCCCACACTAGCTGCAAAATGCACTTCACAAAAAACAATGTTTATATTAAAACCGCCGGTCAGACCGAATTTAGTATACAAAACTTTAATCAATGGTAGAAGTGAAAGGACCACTTTTTCCTTTGACACAAAGGCAAAAGTGTACAATTTAACATCAAAGAAGTTAGGTATTATTTATTTAGGCTTTCCAGTATATTTTCAATCACACTTTGTTTCTAAACTATAATTCTTAGTTGAATTACGTTCTTTATGATAACGACCACCCACATTATTAACTAAATGAATTTATTGGACTTTAATGGCGGACTTCATCAAATAACAGTCTTACCAAAATAATAACATAACTAAAATTTAACATCTGGAATACAAATTAATAAAAAACGTATCGCTTTTATGATAACGAATACGATGTGACAGTCATCATTCTATTGCACACGTCTGCAGTCATCTTTCTACAATAGTCATCGTCGGCCAGCAACTTTGGAAAACAAATTCATTTTTAACTAGCTCTCCGAAACTACTATAACGATTTTAACTAAAAACAATAGGTCTGAACAACCATCTACGGCAAAAAATGTACCATACTATATACCAAAAAATAGCCTTAAATTTGTCTCCTTTGAATTCAATAACGTTTTCTAAAGTTTTTGCTGAATGTCAGTCGAAACATCCTAAGCTTATATCTCCTGCATGATACGGTTTTCTGAAGAAATATATCGTTACCTATATGCGTACCGTCAAGAACTATGAAAGAAACAAGTTAGAAGATAATCGGACACTCCATTCAATTTAAAAAGAACCACTGATAAGAAACCACTATAGAGAAATGCACGTACACAGGCTCCGATGTGGTTTGTGTTTATTCACTATCGCTTTGACCTAAAACACCTTCCTCTCTTGATTTTCATGTACCGGATGCTAAATGCAACGCGTCATCATTTCGATTAAAGTATAATATATTAAATATTACTTATCTTTTCGCCTGTAGATTAGAATACACTCCCAAAAACCAGCATATTAATTTACAAAGACCGCTACTGTAAATTAACATGATGGTGTTTTTAAACACTCTTTTTAAATTAATTAGTCGGAATTTTTCTTTCTATACTTTTAAAAGTATGCAAAATTTCTTGGCTGTGTTTTTTTCAATTACTGTATGATGAATGTAGATTTAATCTAGCGGCGATATTGGATTTATACCTCGCTAGAATATCGTCAATCTGCTACATCCGGAACTATTCTGGAAGCAGTAATTTTTTTTACAGAATTCAGGATTATGTCACTCATATTATACGCTGTTGGGGTTTGATAGTTTCAATGATTGTTCAAACAGTTTAAAAAATCAGACGGACGTACGAAAGTGCGTTTATTCGGGATGAAATATCTAATCCCGATTTTGGTCGCACTCAAGTCCTGCCGCGTACGGACGTTGGTTGGGTTCTAATCATCACATATGTATAGATCATCTATTAATGTTTGTCAGTCCGATCGTGTGGTGGAAATGGAATTCTACAATAAGCAGTGGATATTTGATCATAATAAATGTATTTGACTTCGCCGATCGAAGGAAAATCCGCTGATTTTTCATTGAGAAGGAGGAACTTCGAGCTCTTGTTACAAGGACCTCGTATTCAGACGGCTTATTTTTGAACTAAGTAATAAAGACAAATTCATGTAAGTTTCAATTTGACAAGAATTTGTTTGATTTATTTTGGTAAGAACCTGTAAATTTTATACTTAAACCATAAACTGAATTTGACGATAACCACTCATATTAGTAAACATGGCATATTATCTATTATTACATAAACATATTATCGATAGAGGCTATTCTGGACCGGAGCGCGCTATGAAACAAGTTTATTATAAATTTATTAAATATTTTTTTAGCATTTAATTTTTTCTTCCTGTTTACTATTTAGAATAATGGGATGAATCACCATGAAAACGTACCGTAAGAAGTAAATATCCCACTTATATATTTGTTAAATATATAATATATACCTGCTATTCACACATTGTTATGAAATTCTAAGTGAATTATAAATTAAAACTTCATTATGTAGTTACCTAGCTTAAAGACATAGTGGTAATTTTTTTTGAATTAACGGGTACTGTGCAAGTTAACATTAAGTCAACGTCAGTACAAAGATAACGACATTTCGATTAATCACAAATTTAATTATCATTCTTAGCACAAATTACATACGTACCAAATTTTATAAAAGCAATGTTATAAAAATTATATCATTCCATTCTAAATAGGAATGTGTGTTCGTGGCAAATATTTATTTTTAATTTTAATTTCTTCGTAATAATGTAGACGAAAAACGTCTTGAAACTGGTAAATTAAGTAGAAAGTTATTAAAGAAGGTAATAAATCATGAATCCACAAACCTGTATTCGTGCTTCATTTAATTTGGTTGTCCGCGCTAACTCTTCTCTGCAATAAATGTCCGGGTAGTGTGATTTCGCGAACGCTGCCTCCAATTCTGCTAGTTGTTCCTGCACATAGCGAGATATTGTTTACATATATGTTATTTTATTTAATTCTTTAGTTAAGCTTTGATTAATACGTTTGCTGAAGGTGAAGAGACAACCAAAACAATAGAAGTTGAAAAAATATTGTTTTTCATCAACAACAATAAACAATGCTAGAAGAAAAAAAACAACAAAACAATAGAGTATATCAAATTGAACTTTATATATTTACCAAAGTATAAGAAACAGATTGATAAAAGAAAAACTGAGCAAAGAAATGTGGCAACACCAAGTCAAGTAATTGGGATAACATAACTTTTTAAAGCAACCTTCGAAAGTAAATATAAATAATCAAGTTTTTAGAATTAGAATGGTCTGAAAGTTTCCACATTCTAAAAGAAGAAGATGATTAATTAAGAGCGAACATCGTTACTTAAGGTAACTGGTCCAGAGGATTTCTTTATAACAATTCGCTTCGATCGCGTATTTTCACCTTACTAAAATATGAGTTGTTTACTCAAAATAACAATATTTTTTCGAAAAGTTTTTTCAGCGTACATTTTAAGTAAATTTATCATTTACAAAAATTTCGACAGACCAATTTTCTTTATAAATATATAATGAACTTTGTCTGGTCATACGTCATTGACAACTATGAAACGACGATGATATAGAATTTTGTACACACTTTGTTTTGTTTTCACTGGTGAATAATTGCTACTTAGCATATGAACCTAACATATGATGCATCGGTAATAGCAACAAAGTACCCAGTTCTATACCGGTGCGGAGGTGGTTCGGTGGCGGTGATGCATGGGCATGAATTGGAGACCGCTCTAGGAGGGTGATCCGCTACTTACCTGCGTGAACGTGGTCCTGTGACGGCGGCGCGCGGGCGTGGGACAGGAGGCGGTGGTAGGTGTGTGGCCGGCGTGCTGGGGGCCCAGCGCCGGCGACAGCGCCGCACCGCCCACCGGCTCCGGCTTCAGTTTCTTGAACGCACCCTCCGCTGTAAAATAAAAAAAACATGTTTATCGCTCATTATTATGTAGTTGCAAGACAAATTAAAACTATTTTTTATGAATAAAAGTAAACCGACAAAAGTAGGCATAACGTTCCAGAAATAGAATACAAATTTTAAAAAAGTTTGTATTTTTAGGATATAAAAAAAACAATTCAACCAGTGACAATCAGGAGGGAGAAAAATTCAAATACAATTTGTAACCATAACATAACACAAAACGTTATGTACTAATTTAACGGAAGAAATAATATTTTGTACGACTCAGCCACTATTACATAAAGTAATCAACATCGATTGCTTTTTAAAAGCATATCCATTGCCTAAATTAATTAAAAATTAACTATTAACTGACATTGACATTTGTTCTGTTGTCAAAATAAGTGGCCATTTTCGCTGTTTTAATTTTTTTGGTAGCTATTTTAGACAGCGTTGTTGGGCTTGCGAGTTTAATCGTTTAGTATGTACATAGAATACAACGAGATGCAAGCTGTACTGCTGTTCATCGTGCTGATTCAAAGAGTTTTCTAGAAGTAGGCATTAACAAACTATGATGAAAAATAACCTGAATTTTCTTAAGAAAAAATAAAATTTCTCATTTGTCTGATTGATGATTTAAATAACAATTTTAAGGAGCTTATTTTTTCATTTTCTCTATTTCACAGTGTCATTTTTATTCTTGTAACAACTGGGGTCCAACACTACAGGTTTTTGTCGGTCCTCTTTGGTCTTATTGGGGTAAATTGGATTTGGCGTATTCGGGAAAAAAACAATAAAATGTGCAGTAAAATAAGTGCTTCTATATCAAGCCGCTAAAAGTGAATTTTTATATTACAAATTTAGTCCCTTTTTCTAAGATTTGAAATAAAGTAATTTTAGCACATTTAAACATCATGATCTTTATTTCTTTCATGTATTTCGTCACAATTATAAAATAAAAACATTTAAATCATTTATTGCATTTAAAAACAAGTCAAGAATAATAGATCATATAGTTCAGTGTTTTCTTCTTTTGTTTTTATTACTATGGTATAAAAACGGAAAACGTATTGATTAAAATTTTTTTTTTCTATCCAATACCTTAATAGAGAGAAGTATTTCTCTCATATCTGCAGTATGAACATACATCGTTGTTACACTTATTTTTGATAGTCTTAAAATGTATAATAATTACTATCCGCAGAAGAGGAAAGAGATCGCTATAGTACACACGTAATAAATTTACATAAAAAAATTAATTTACCACGTTTTGAAAACGGACTGAAAAATTGAAAATAATTTCTCCTTGCCGCATAAAAATTTATAGCCCGATACAAATTTATAACCCCACACGTATAACCCTGGAAATTTGTGATTGTAATTTTTTAATAGCCATGAAAATACTTGTAAGATCTAAAACGAAAAACGTGGTGCGCATACAACAGATAATAGTAACGTTTGTAGAGAGTAGCTGTCGTTGTGACATCACATCAGATCATATCATTTGTGGTGTAATAAAATTGTTAGTGACTTGGGTGAATTTGCGCCTTTGTTATTGAGAAATAATTTATTTTTCAGTAACAAAATATTATTCATTTTAAAATTTTTCTCAATCGTAAACTTAAATTATCATAAACAAAACCTTCATAAATAAAACAAAAATTTAGAAAAATACCGAATTACCAGGCCAAAAGTTTTTCTTTTAATGAAATAATATTAGTATCGGTCATTAAAGGCGAATAAGGAATTCGCCGCGTCGCGTCTTATCGCTGTGATGACGCCGCGTGGTGTTCAATGTGCGTGCACTGTATGACGCTTGAATTAACATTGGAATAGTGCATCTCGGGAATGTTTTATTTTGTATTCAGGGACACAAAAAATCGGCTTGCTATACTAATTTAAGGACAATCGGTATATAAATAATATACGAGTATATTATGAAACTATAAATTGAGATATTTTATAAATCGCAGAGTTGAAAGGCGAAAGAGACAATTTTATTCGATGTCAGCCTTGAATTTATACAAAAATTAAGAACATAATTTGAAATATACATAATAAAACAAAGTAATAATAAACATTTATTATAAACATTTTAAAATTAGAATGATCCGACAAAAATTACACAACTTCCAAACCGTGGTAGACCCGAATATAATGTACACAACAAACTAAATTTTTGACTTTGTGTTCAACTTACACGGTGGTAAATGGTTTTCCAATTGTTTTACTGTGATGCTTCTGTTACTCACAAACAGTTACAGTGCAAAATTACATTATTAGTTATAAATTTGACTTCTTAATTTCCATTGATTTTGTATCCAATCATTCTATTTTATAAATTATTAATATGAAAATAAAGATTTTCAAAAACAAATAGTGCTTTATGATCTGACCGCTAAAAAAAATTAATTTGCGTATAGGTTGGCAGAACCACAACGGCCTCGTTTAAACAAATTCTCAAACAAAAACGTATGTAACGAATTAATTTTAACGTAAACAGTAAATTTAAATATTGGAAAGTATGTTGTATCAATCGGTTTAATAAAAAAATTAATGGGCTATAGGGTGAAGAAAATTGTTCCGAAAATTGTTGGAAAAATGCAATCCAATTTTGTTTTTAGTCATACTAAAGTCGGAAATTAAATATAACGTGAATCTATATATTGTTGAACTGAACTTACAGTTTGAAGTTTGTTTAAGTTTTTTTAAATAATATACAATTAGAGCTTGTGGACAAGGCCCTGCTGCTACTTCTTTATTTTTATATATTTGTTTTTTATTTAGTTATTTACGACCAGAAATATTACAGTTATTATACGTATGTATTTCGATAATGAATACAAATATAAAATACAAACAATTAATAAATTGAGTAACACTACAACACATAAATATGATATACTTCTTCTCATTCATCAAAAATAAATTATATTCTGGTTCAACCGCGATTATTTGGTTGGGTAATTTTATATCGCGGAAAAATGGGAAATTTCGATATAATTTGGTTTCAGATATCGACATATAAAAAATTATGACTAAACGAGCGTAGGTAGGTCGTCGTCGTGGGGTGTGGGGTTGATAACGAGATACGGCCTTTAACGACGCGGCGCACCGTGGAGACCCGGGTTCGATTCCCGGTCGTTCGTGAAGCAGTGCTGGACTGTTGTTATGTTGTTGGCTGTAAGAGGTTGCTCTCGCGGCAATAAGATGTATCAGTTAGATACATTAAAGTAGTTATCAAGTACGAAGAGTGAGAGTTTTTCATTTATACATAAATCTATATCATCATTAATCTTCTCTTCTGTGCCACAACACACAGTAACCCAGTACACCCACGAGAAAATTAGTAGGATTTTATCAGCTTTTTTGGGTTCCATAACCAAACTGGGAACCCTTATATATTCACCATGTCCATCTGTCTATTCGTTTGTATGTTACAGCCATCGCAGACTATAAGCGCTGTAACGATGTAATTTGGCACAGTTATACTCGAACATATTAACGCCTAAAAAGTCTTGAAATGAAATCTTTTAAAAAATAGTCTTTTTTGGTTACCTCCCCTACATATACAGTAGTAGTGATTTATTTTATTCACACACCCCATTGTGTAGGATATCGTTGAATAGATCTTAAAGTATTGGGGAGTATGGCATGAATACCTTGTCGATACAGGCATCCATTTAAGAAATATAAAGCTTTAAAATTATTGAAATTGCTAGAATTACATACCAGCTAAACTGCTAATTGTGAATATCTGAAAAGTATTCACAATAGCAATATATGTATAACGAAATTAAAAGGAAAACTATCACAGCTAAGAAAGTAAAATGTAGTTGGGTATGTGAAAAGTGCATGGAAACTTCGTATAAACGACTTAAATCAACGCAACAATAACTTTGTATTTCAAACATTTATATTTACCTTTTAACCTGTAGAGGGCTGTGTACCATATACATTTAACTAATTGTGTACATACACATGAAATAAATTAAATAATAGTAATTACGTATATAAGCACAGTCGACAGCACATCAGATTTTGAATTTTGATTCGACTTTATCTCAGCGGCGAGGGATAAGATTTGTATATTAAGTGTAAAAAACATTTTATATACAAGGACGAAATTTTATCGAGGTGAAAAGTTATCGTCGTCCTATGTGGGCTCGATTTTATAATATCTAACACCTGCATGTTTTTATAAAACTTCATGTTTCTGAAACAACTAATAGCTATAAATCTAAGTTTACGGAACCCTGTCATGTGCGTATCTGACGCGCCTTTGATCGCCTTTATCATAAATAATGAATTTGGTTTAGGAATAAATAACAACATGGAATGAATATTTTGTTCAAATTAATTTTGTTAACATATTTTCGATATTAAAACCTGAATATAGATTTAGTCCTTCATTCATACAATGCTAAGAGCAGTTAAGTATTTTATATTTCTCATGGAAAATAAGTTGAAATCGCATTGCTGTATATATATAAATAAATATATATATATATATATATATATATATATATATATATATATATATGTATATACATATATATATATATATATATATATATATATATATATATATATATATATTTCCTTTTCTATTAATATTACGTAACAATACGCAAATTACGTAAGAACTTTAGATACGTATAGATAAAATTAGAAAAAAATATATATTATAAATAATATGATTTAAAAACGTTAGTCTGTCGTATTTTCATTTGTTAATGTTGAGATGGAATTTTTCTTTGATTCTATTAGAACCTGTATTGTTCTCAGATGATTAAATTCGAGGCGTTGAACTTATCACTTTAATCCAATTGTTCAAAAAAACGTTTGTTTCATTTAAACAATTTAAATAATACATTTGTTTCATTTAAATAATTTTAAGACTCACTTCGCTCCGATAACTTGAACACCGCTCAATTTTAGCTTCTATCCGCTTTTTTCACTTTATATCCGGCTACACCAAGCGATAAGATGGATAATGACATGAATGTCTTCGATTTTATTATCACTAGAAGCCTAAACGGGTTAATGGATTTTCAGATGTAAGGAATCTGGATTCGTCTTAGTCGCACCCACACCATGCCGCTGTAAGCCATTTGGCAAGGTCTATTGGCAAAGGCGAAACAGATGTAGAAGTGACCGTTGAAACTAGAAAGCTGGCGAAATCAGCGAACTAGTATGCCAAATCGAATCGATTGAGTGTTGATCTCTTTCAAAGAAAGGCGATAAAAAACAAACAGTGGGGTTGGACCGATTGGCTTCACGCGGCATCAATTGTGATTAGATGTGCGGTTTCTTTATTTGTTTTCTAAGAATCGATTTATTTAATTCTTTTACCCTCAAGTAATACATCTTTAAAATCATTCCAGTTTGACTCATTCCTTACACCGCCACCTCGTTTCAGAGTTTGTAATTAAAAAATTAAAGTATTATTTGTTCACAAATTTAATTTTGTTTATTTATTTCGACAAAAATATTTATTTCTAAATATAAAAATGAAAGAAACGGTTTAATGTTCCTTTTGAAAATACTAAGTTTTATTGAATAAGTTGTGAAAATTCATAAACAATATGCATAGAAAATTGATAATAATTTTTTTTATATGAAATTCAACACAAATTATACCCATTCCTAGAAGTTTGGAGAATTCATTGGTGCGACTGGAGATCCAGTAAACATTTGGCTACTGAATGCCAACACTGAGATGGATGCTTGAACTTTTCACTAGTGTCAACTGGCTTTACTAAATGACGCAAAGTGGCATAGTGTGGATGCGTCTTTAGTAGCTATTTCCAAATATCACTGAATATATGATCTTACTTAGAATTCAATATGGCGGACACTGCTACCGCGGATCGGAGAAATGCGCGTCTTAGCTTTTCCTACTTACATATACGTACAGCTTAATAATATACGAAGTATGTGTTTTTCAGATGGTGGTATAGGTATTCAAAGAAGTAACACAAAAAAAAGAAAAAAATTCACTAACATCATCAAAATTTCTTTAAGCTGAGTCACAGTACGAATAACAAGTATAAATCGACATTTGATTGTCGGATCTCACCTAAAAATGATTACTTAAAGACATTTTGACAGCTTTAGCAAATTTTGCTTTTCCCACCCAATTTTTTTCGTTGTCAATTTTTGTTATCCTTTAGTAATAAATTAGGTCATAGTGAGTTGTAAATGGCTTCCGATAAACCAGACTGACATATTAGTGTCAACACGGTGAAGGGGCCTACATTTATTGCAGAGAAAAGATTTAGGGTAAATTTATATTTAGGTCCTATTTCAATAAGGGTTGTTATTCAATAAAAATTTAGTACATAACATCTAGTGATCTCCGAGTTATAACGATGATTTAATTTCGCTACAAAATATTGATTTCATCAATATTATGAAAAAAAGAGGACACATGATAAAATCGTGCCGATTCAGTAACACAATTTTGAGAATATCGGAGGTTTAACGTGACGTGTCAGCGACGTGATTATGATTATCTGATTAACAGTGCGTTGAGCTTTAATTATTTAAACCTATGATATCCAAACGACGAGGTAAGAAGTCATGGCAATAGCCGTTTCATTCGCAATATTTAATAGCCAGAATTTAAAAGTGACTTTTGAATTCGTTATTGTGTAGTAATTACCATTCTATTGTAGTGCGACAATTGACCGTAAAATACTAATTCTTGGGCTTTTTTGTAGTCGAAGTATGTAGATAAATAATAAATAGTAAATCATAAAATCTCATTAATATTTAATAATTTTCGACATGAAGTTATTAAATGTGTAGAATAATTTAGGCTGGAAATGATGCACTAAACAATAAGTTTTGATAATGGTCTGTGTTTATGCTATTGCACTAGCTTTGCTGTCAAGATAGACTAGGTAGGTAGATAATGGAGCACCACTTTGAACTTACTCGTATCTATTGATTCGACGACCTTTTATCTAGTAAATGTTCTTTTTCAAGTTATACCAAATGTGTGCCACGCTCTACCGTAACCATATCTAATTGTAAACCTGTTCTTCTATTGCGAATCTGTTCTTTTCGCGTGGAAAACTTAAAATTACTTAATTTTTAAAACAAATATATGTATATTTAATAAAATCAAATATTAATTATCCAAACATAACATAACAGCTGTATTATACGATTTATTAACGAAATATTTTCTCTCGCCTGAAGTTAATTTCTTATGAATGTTGGTCTAATTGACACAAAATACCACAGGAAATATGCTATAAAGCATTAATCTATACCACTGGCTTATATATATTTAATCATCGCTTAGAATTCTAATGAATCGTAGTTAGATATAAAATAACGTGTTACATATACTATAACATATATTTAATATATTATTAGCATTCATTTTTTTCTTTATTGTCAAATTTTCAATCTATAGACAATCCTAAAATATTACTAAAGCATCTGGAACTTTTTGATGTTTGTTCTGTTTTTTTTTAGTATTTTAAATTTAATTATTATCTTGAGTTTGTATCAGCTGGATAAGTTCTTCCGTTTACTTATACAGTGTGTATACTAAAAGAATTCACAAGAGAGATGAACAAAATTACAATGACTTTAGAATTGTTGTTTGTTTTTATATGTTCCCGTTTATAGTTTACTGCGTAATTTTATTTTAATATTATCTAAGAATTAATATTTAATCATTATTTCTTACATATGCCACATTTGTTCAAATTATTATATAAATAAATTCGATACTCTCCCTTAATTTTCTAAGTTTCGCCAAAAAAAGAAAGCGGAAAATTAAGGGAAAAGGAAAATCGACCAAACCAAAACATAATTTAGGGTGGCGCTGTAATATTCAGTTGCCATCACGCCACCATCTCACAAAAGCACCTACACCATTAAAAAAATGTAAAATATTTTCAAAATAAAAGGCCAGAAAATGTAAAAAAACAGCCAGTAATGGAAATATCATTTCATTAAGTCTTGCGTTCACGAAACTGGTAAAGCGACTCCGTGAAAACGTTGGCCAAAGCGAAGCGGAGTAAAGCCTGCGTCGCCCCAGAACGTAAAAACGTAAAAGGCGACCGGTTTACGGGCAACGTAAACACTTTGTTGCTAATTAATAATTACGACGACCGACTCCAGAGCTTTCACGGGAAACCTCATCAAAGAGAATGCTTAAATATTTGTCAGCAGGAGTAAAAATGTGATATTTATAAACGATTAAAGAGATGGAGTTTTTGCGCACAAAAAATGTAATGGACGCGGTTTGGGTGTATCCGGTTATTCTCTATGCAAGGCTTCTAATAGCTTCGAGTAAATCTCTCTCGGATATTTTAACTCTTTTGGCTTTTCAGTTCGGAATAAATCATTGGTAGACCTTTTTTATTATAAATTATTTAATTTAAAATGAACAAAATACCTAATAGTGTTTTATTTGAATCAAATAAACAATAATAAATAGATGCTTATATACATATATATGTATATATATATATATATATATATATATATATATATATATATACATATATATGTATAATTGGTTTGGTTTGAATTAAATGATGTACAGAGTTATAGACTTTGATATGATTTTTAGGATTACTTGAGGTTGAAGTAGAAGTAGCACATTATGACTGCAATTATCCTTTTATATATTTTAACGTCTATGCAGCAAAATACGATGACTAAATAGAAATACGATGCTTGTATAAAATTACGTTTGTGAAAATAGTAGTACGCAATACTTTTCAGTATTAAAGATTATAATGTCACACATTAATTGAAACTGACGTAAAACGCTGTGCTTGTACGGAAAACTTAAAATTATTACAAGCATAAGGTCGGATATAATAGCTGTATTATACGACTTGCAAATGCCTTACATTCAAAGTATTTCTTTTTTTTAATAAAATAGGTCTGATTTCATTCCTATTCATGGTCTTTTCTTATAGGTGTCATTCCATAAAATGGAGCCAGACATAGGTCTGATTCCATAAAATAGAATCACACATAGGTCTGATTTAATAAAATAGGCTTTATTTATAGGTCTGATTCCATTCCCATTTCCTACAACTTTAATTAAGGTAACGATAATAATCTCATTAGCGAGCAATGGAACGAGTATTGCGCTTACACGACGTAGAAAATATTTTTTCACGCCAGAATTTAAATTCTAATGAATATTGGTCTAATTGACACAGAATGTCACAAGAGATATGCTACAAAGCACCGATCTATGCCACTGACTTATATCCATTTAATCATGGCTTAGAATTCTATTTATATATAAAATAACTATAATATAAATTAGTTATATATAAAATAGCGTGTTATATATTTTTTAATACATATTGAATGTAGCCATATTTTATATTTAACATCCGTTTTTTTTTCTTTATTGTCAAATTATCAATTTATAGATAATACTTAAAATTGTCAATGTAAGAACTTTTTGATGTTGGCTCTGGTTTTTTAATATTTTAAATTCAATTATTTTCTTGAGTCAGTATCAGCTGGATAACTATATATGTATACTCAGATAGTATGCATACTAAAAGAATTCACGAGAGAGTTGAACAAAATTACTATGACTTTAGATTGTTGTTTGCTTTTACATGTTCCCGTTTATAGTATACTGCGTAATTTTATTTTAATAGATACTATCTAAGAATTAATAGTTAATCACACATAGGCCATTTTATGTGGTTATATGTATAATTTTCTCGGTTCTAACTGTGTATAACTCTCTCTGTACGTACACTTCTATTATATTCACAGATATTCCACATACATGTTTGTCTATAATATATGTATTTATTATATATATATATATATATATATATATATATATATATATAATTCTCTTGGAGTTCGATTTATTGGCTGCGTTTTTTATATTTTTATTTTTCTTAATAAAATAACCTATGAAAAGACATTTAATTTTTATTACAAAAATATTTTCCTTAGTTCCCTTTATATTAAACTTACTTTTTTATAACTTAAGATATATACTACTTTATTTAAATATACGCAACAAATCATTAACTTTCAACCTGTTTGATAAAAAATTGTGATATTTATCTCTCACCTAACTGATGGTAATGACTTGGCATTAGTTTATTTTGCTCGTTATTTTATTTATCGTTAATAATAAATCACAAAATATACACTAAAATGGCACCGGTCGTTGTGGCTCACAGTACTCAGTACTGAGGAAGTAATTAAGGAAAAAGTCGAGCAATTGATAATTTTACATATTGTCCAGATTCAATATCCCCGTAACAATGTACGTACGAGAATATTCCTTCAATATTTTATAAATATCCTGATTCATTATTTTCATCAAAATAACATATTATATTCACCGGAAAGAGGTGAAATTTAGCTCTTATATATACATATATGTATGTATATATATATATATATACATATATATATATATATATATATATATATATATATATATAAATATATATATATATATATATAAATATATATATATATATATATAAATATATATATATATATATATATATATATATATATATATATATTTCAGGGTATCCGCCATCTCCATCCGAAAACAAATATCAATGTATCTTCTGGTTATATGTAGACCATGGGTGAAAACAAGAATTTATTATCTCAAGTCTCAAGGGGTTTAGAAATTATAGCACAATTAAAATTAAAAAAAAAACTGCGTTAATCCTTACATATTTCATTACGTACACCTTACCACTACCGCTACGTTGCCACTGTCTTTTCGTATGCGAGAGCGCATTCATGGTCAAAGTCAATTATTAATTGAGTCGATTGCGAAATCTCTTTATGTTCACTTGCATTGCGACGCCGCACTCCGTTATCGAAGTTCGTGATAGGCCAAACGAAATATTTTACATTCAATAGATAGGTCATTTTGGACCTATTGTGAGTTTGACAAAGGCTGTGACAGTGAAATAGAGATGCGTGCGCGTATTAAATATTGACAAACTTAAAAATATCATTAATCAAGACATTTCTTTATTTAATAGAGTCCACGAACAAACAAAAGAACGTGCGTAAAAATGTCTCGAAAACGGGGGGGGGGGCGACATGTTGAAAATGCTTATATCATTTAATTTGTTCTTGACTTTTCATTGACTTGTGATTCTTCAATCGATTTAAAAATCAGTGCAATCATAATTTGATCTGTCATCCATGCACGCCCGTGACAATCATAGGTTAGTGATTACTGATTTTATTCTCAGGTAACTACTTGTATCCATTTTAGTTCTGTAGTCGTTTCTGTAGTTATTTGGTATTTTTTTTACCTAATAAAGTA
This sequence comes from Druceiella hillmani, assembly GCA_039881145.1. Taxonomy (NCBI): domain Eukaryota; kingdom Metazoa; phylum Arthropoda; class Insecta; order Lepidoptera; family Hepialidae; genus Druceiella; species Druceiella hillmani. The sequence goes on along the minus strand of JAYKKI010000026.1, from coordinate 11,800,663 downwards.
ATTTTAAAAAAAATTTAAAGGGAAATACATAAAAACTTCATTACCTGTGAACATGAAAGTCTCTTATGAAAGCAACAGCCTATGTTGTAGGTATTAATAATTATTAAAGTTATATTGTAAATTTGTACGATGTCATTTTTTTTATTATTTTGTAATTTAAAAAAAGTTGTTTGAATTGTGACGTCAAATTACAATCGTGTTGACAGACTAATTGATTTTATATCAACTCAGTTTCTTTGAAATAGTATCTAGTACATTACTAAGTGAAAACTAAAATTTTATATTAAAAACATAAGGGCCAATTTGCGCGCTATGTATAGAGTGTGTTTCTAAACGTGGACACGAGGACATTTTTAATTATCCCTACAGAAGCTGAATAGAGGATTCGACTAAGTTCCAGCTTCTTTATAAACATCAAGCAAAACTTTTAAACACGTATGATACTGAATACATGCATAATATTTTTCATAGTAGGTTTCAAGGCGTGAAAAATATTTACAAAACAAAATAAAGCTATACGTCACTTAATAGCTCCAAAAATACAACCATCTTTTTCTCCTTATGAGATATGCGTAAAGAAGTATGAAGTTTGAAAAAAGTATGGTATACACCCATCGTACTATTCTTTAGCAAAAGACATAAACTCTGATATCTTCCGCTCGAGAAGATAATAATAAGGGATACCTCATTGGAGACAGAAATCCAACATCTTTTGAATCATTTGTACAGAGAGAGCAGACCTATTTAAGCAATAAAGTCATAAATAGCGTAACTGACTACAAGTTGTTGACTTTTATTTCAACCTCGGGTATTGTTCTTCATGTCACGGATTATACAAGCAATTTTTTTAAAACTTAGATAAATCAGATAAATATGTATTATTAGATAAATCAGATAATATACATTATAAATTTCGTACCAAATCGATTTTATTCTGAAGCCAAGTATAAAAAGTTATTAGTAAAAATCAAGACCATGATCGAGTCAATTTTGACCACTCATTAAATTACCGATAATTTACAAAATCAAATTGATCAATTGGCAGCAATTAAAGTTGAAAAGAAGAGCAAGACAGTAAAGACATAGTTGAAGACACAGTAAAGACAATTAATGATAGATTGCAATACTCTGGACGATGTACAAATGCCCAAAAATGCCATTTTCTTCTGTTATTTCGAGTCTGCTTGCACACATTTGGACTTCTTAGGTTTTTCTTTATATATCCTATAGATTAGAAATCCAAAAGTGATATATATAGACAAGAAGATGAACTTCGATTAGACACAAGGAAAAGAGAGATATAGAAATTAAAAAAGGTAATTAATTGCGGATAAATTATGACCTGATAATGGTAAATATGGAATAACAGTAACACGGGTTTTTAATAAAGCGAAGCCAACAAATGAAATAACTGAATTTAATAAAGAAATTTTAGGCTGATTAGATACGTCATTACAAGTATTACGAGTGGAGTGTATATATATATATATACATATATATATATATATATATATATATATATATATATATATATATATATATATATATAAATTTCAGTCTAATGTTAGAAACACGAAGGAATTATACTTATATAATTCCTTCGTGTTTCTAACATTAGACTGAAATTACCTTAATCACCTTATCTTCATAGCAACAAAACTAACAACAGCCATCTTGAAATCAACGCGCGCAATTTTATTTATCTGCTTGCCGAATTTCTTTCTTGTATTAAATTCTCCTACAAAGCTTCACATGCATAACATGGTGTACTTAATAATGAATAAGTACCTGCTTTTTTTGTATTTAATAGTAATAAATAACCGATATTAACTTTAAAACATATTACCTCGTGATCATTTGTCGTTATTGTCATAAAATTAAATCTTCAAGAACGGGAAATTTTCTGTAATTAAATTTTATCAAGTTTCACTGTACGTACTCATAACGTGAACTCATTTATTAGGGGGAAACAGCCCAACTTCTGGTGGGTATTCCCATTTCATCTCAATTGGATAAACAGTCACATAGTAAAAGAGTTGAATAAAATTATAACTTTCACTTTTAAACAAGTTGTGCTCTACATTTTAACAGTAATTTTATTTTATTTTATTCGTATGTACGTAGCAAGAACTGTAATAAATTAATGCGCAGAACTTATTTATTTTTTTAATTCTATAGTTTAAGTTCTCTCTGTCAGAGTATTTTATTTTTCGAAGGATTGATTATAAGGAATATAAAAACAGATCGCGATTTCAATAAAACGGAAAGTGATAACGGAAAGTAACAAGCAAAAGATACAGAATATATGAATATTTCAAAAGCACCTCAATCTCTTACGCGTTTCTCTTTCAATAAGCGACACCTCTGAATGAGCCATAACGGGTCTGAAAATGGGCTCCGTCGGCCCGCTAAGCCTCACTCGATTTATTACGGTTTATTAATGCAGTTAGTTAGCGCAAACGTAATTAGAGGACGGCGCGTGGCCCGGACCTAGCGCAAGCTGCCGACCGCGACCCCGTACTACTCACCTCTAGCCTCATTTCATAGTTGGCCATCTCTGTCTACGAATACTGCGATTGCGACTCGAGGTTTAATCACATCAGTGTCATTGTTAACTTTTAATTATAACTTTTGATTTGAACAGCTACCCCCCACCGGTTATGTTCTGTGAGCGACATGTTCAGTTTTCAGTCTGTCTTTGTTCGAATATTACTTTACTATTGTTTACGAAAATGTTATGTACAAATACATTAAAAGGGTTGTTATTCTCTGTAGTATTAACAATGATCCAATCACTCAAAAACGATACTATCAAGTTTTTCTTTGCACTCTGTCTTTTTTTTACTCTAATCGACAGCTATTAAGAGGGATACCTCTATTCTGGGTACTACCTTTTCTTTTAAATTACATATTATGTACAGCTTCGTAACCAATTAGTTTCGTAACCAGTTAGTTCTTAAAAAAGCATCAAAGGTAGTAAACCTTTAATGAATTTTTGTAACATAATTTCTGTTCTGCTTCTAATACGAGCCGCCCAATATTCTAGCTATATTTTATAACTCTCACTGCAATATGTTCTTAACGAATATTGTTTCTGAGCTAATTAAGATAACGCCTGAATTAATTAAACTAGTTGTAAAAGGGATACGATTTCATCCAACAGTGCTATTCTAAGTAAAAGAAAATATTTATTTTCAAATTACTGCCAAAATCACAAAATAAATCACGTCTTAAATTAAAAAAAATTAACGGAATTCTAATACTATTTTCAAATTGACAATATAGTTATCGAGGTAAAGTAGTCAAGCCAGTTATGGAAAAATTATTGTTTCATATTAAGTTTAATTACAAGATATGAGTTTTTTGTTTGCTGAATTAATTAAACTAGTTGTAAATGGGATAGGATCTCATCAAAAAGTGCTATTCTAAGTAAAAAAAAATTATATTTTCAACTTGCTGCAAAAATCACAAAATAAATCACGTCTTTAATAAAAAAAAAAGTAACAGAATGCTAATACTATTTTCAAATTGACTAAGGTGAAGTAGTCAAGTCAGTTATGGAAAAATTATTGTTTCATACCAAGTTTAGTTACAAGTTATGAGTTTTTTGTTTGCTTATAAAGAGGAATTGTTTTTTAATTAATTAAAACGATGGCGTATTTGTTTCGTTACAACTATATACTAATAACAATAATAAATATTAACAACCAAATACTACCCAGTATATTAACACCGCATTATACTAAAATTACTTTTAAATTATTTATTATTTCGTGACGGGTCTTCATATTTAAAGAAGGGTTCTCACTGAAATATCAATAATACCGCCATCTTTTCCGTAATTTTGCACAGCAAATTTCGCATACCGTAAACAAATGAGTTACTTTGAATCAATTCATCATACTCGCCCAATGAAAAAAAAATCATTATCACCCGCCGACATCGTATACCCGTTAGCGCAGCAAGCCGATGACACTCGACTTAATAATATTAACATTTCAATTGCGTCGACAGCCACTCGTGCCGCCAACAAAGGCCCCATAAATATTTCATCCCCATTAGGGGGCGCAGTTCTGTTACACTTGTCGCGATTAAAAGTGCATTACGGACGGCTGCGACATATGGGCGCGGGGTGCGATAATCAATGCGCGAGCCCCGCGGCGGCGCGCCTCCGTGGACCAATCTCCTTTTCAATTTGCGGCGCGGGGTGACACGCCCGGTGCCGTCTCGGGGCGATGTCGGCTCGGTGACGATGTGTCACTCTAAATTGAATGATCGACGTTTGAAACGGGGAATGTGTTTATTCTCTTTTCTTTTTAAGCTTTTATTGCGTGTCTTGCAATGGCGACTGTGCTGTAAGACGCGCAATAAAAGCTAAAGAGAGTATATAAAGTTTTCATGCGTCTTGAATAACGTTCGGGAATTAAATTAGATGGGAATCAGATCGTACGGAAAATAAGTGTACTACAGCAAACATTTATGTTTCACTCTATTAATTATTTGAACAAAAATGCACACTAAACTTTGTTTGGGATAATTATATAAAAATTAAGGTACTTAACAAAATTATTACCATGCAAAGGGTATTTTTGCACTAAATTATTTCTTGCAGTTTTATCGACTTAAATCACATTTTCATATTTTATTTTTTTAACTTTTTTGTGTTTAATACACAAAACAGTTAAAAAAAGAGAAAAATCGAAATAAATACAAAAATTAGTAGACGTCTGATATTTGATATTTCACTTTCATTCGTAAGTCCTAATAGTACTGTAAATAATTTTTATACTACATTAGCCTGCTTTATTGGCTGTGTGTTTTATAACTGTTGAAGATTCCGTATTCATTCTACAAAATAATAGAGAGGTGCTATTAATCCCAGAGACATTTTTTTAAAATGAATGGAATCGATTTAAGGATAGAGTACTAAGCAACTATATCAGGTTGGCCAGAGTGAGAAATATAGAGAATCAGCCTATTTTATTCCACAACATTTTTTAAACTTTAAATATAGTATGTGAAAAAGCTTTTACTTATTAAAAAGGAACATTAAAAAATAGGTATACACCCGTATTTCTAACTTAACAGAAAATATATAACGATAAGAAATAGTAGATAAGTCAAAAAAATTTAAAATAAAATAAATAAATAAATAAATATATATATATATATATATATATATATATATATATATATATATATACTGTTCAGCTCCATATATTTACTATTCAGCTCTAGCATCCATTAAGTCATCAAATGTTGCAAAAAGTTCTCTATAATTGCTAATAAATATTGTCGTCAAGGAATTCCATCTTCCTTTTAAGATTTCTACGATTCCCTTTCTTTTCTCTAAGAAAATAAAGGCAATTGCAGAAATCTTAAAATCTTAAAAGCTTTGTTTTCTTTACGTGAAATCTTTCATGAATGGATGAGTATAGAACTTAGTTCACTTTAATTTTAGCTTTTATGAAGCCTTTAAAGTTTTCTACGCGGGGTGGTTTTCTTCTGCATGGCATATGAAAGTAGTATTATTGATTTTATGTAGGATAACAAATTTTCCATCGATGTTAAATCTTTTTACAGCGATAAAATCTTTAACTGCAACCGACTTTTTGACGCGATTGACTTATTTATTAATAACTGTCTGAAATAAATGAAGAACATGTTGGCCAACAGAAAAATGAAGCTGTATTGAGTTTTAAGTTGATTTTTTTTTGTTTTCTGTTTCTTATACACACGAAAACTATCCTTATTTGTGTGCATTAAACACACGAAAACTATCCTTATTTGTTATTGTTGTTTATGTACAGTCTAACAAAACTTACTCCAAATAAGAATGACGTTACACCTACCTATATATTACGTACTTAAACGATGGCAAGAATTAAGGCTTAAGTTAGGAATAGTTGTCAATACAAAAAAGGTTTGCTCGCGAAATTGATGTCCGAATGCTCATTAGGTTTCCTCATAGTTTTGAAATGGTGATCCATAGCGAATATAAATGTTAAATAATTTGGTGACATAAACAACCAAACTAACGGTAACATCGAATCAAAGTATTGCTAGTAGAGAATATTACGAAATATTTATGGTAATTCTAAGAGTAAACAAGCTTGCAAAAAGAAGATTTGCGTGTTTACAAATGACGTAAGAAAAACCTGTCAAGCGTGAGTGGAACTCGCGCTACAGAATTCCCTATATATTTAGGCATTTATGAACATTTAATAGTACATAATATTCCTATTATTCTATTTACAAAATTTTAGTTTCTTAGACCGAAAACATATTGCTACTATATCTTTAACGTACGCATATTTAAAAAAAAAATTTATGTGATATAACTACAAATTAACGATTTTTCGGATTTTTCCCTTTATTTGTGCTGTGAGACCTTGCTTCTTGTCAAACTTCATGATTTTAGGTCAACTGAATATCCTATGGGTTTTGATTTATTTACGAGTTTCAAAATAGCCGGAACATAAATATATTGTCTGCTACATCCTTCACAGGCGCAAATTTAAAAAAGTTTTTATGTGAAATAACTAGAAATCAACGATTTTCTGATTTTTTCTTTTACTTGTACTGTGAAACCTTGCTCCTAGCAAATTTTATGATTCAATAGACCTAAGTATTTGATATTAATTTCAACTTGATACCTCCACACGTTCTTGGGAAAAAGGGTCTCGACAAACACACAGATGGACAATGAAGGGATATTACAAGGTTCCTTTTTTCCTTTTGAGGTACGAAACCCTATAAATGGGCATAGCTATTGCTTATGACGATGCCAGCAGTAGAAAATAAGAAAGCAGAAATAATAATACAATATTTGCAATAAGATTAATATAAATGATACAAATTATTACTTGTATATTTCTCATATGGTGCAACGACTGGCAAAAATGGAATATTTATAGCCTTACGCCGGTGTCTGGCTATCCTTCTTTAGTATCGCCTGTCATATCTAGAATCTTAAATATTTTCCTGCTTATGGTGTCTGTTGACCCAAAACTGGCGTGTTAACCAGTTAAGTATAGCATCTAGTGACGGTTTTCAAATATATTACAAACAGTATATTAATTTAGTCAAAATAAGTCTTATTTTGACGAAATGGTAAAAACTGTGAAGAATACTTGTACCACCTCTTTATTTCTAAGAATAATAATTAGAAAAACCCTTAATATAAAAAATTACCTCATAATTGAAGGAAAATTATTAGAAGCCTTTTAAGTTTTACCAGTTTATTCTTTTATACAATGTAACTAGTTAAAACAAAATTAAAACGAATCTAGTCATGGTAGCGAAAACAGTGTAATTTATTTGAATTTATTCTATTTTAATTATAAAAAAATGTCCTTTTTTATAACTCAATTATTTATAAATTGATTATATTATTTAGATGAAACGGTTTTCTGACACAGAACATTCATTGCGCGAGGCTCGCTCAATTATTTAAAAATTGATTATATTATTTAGATGAAACAGTTTTCTGACATAGAACATTCATTGGGCGAGGCTTGCTCAATTATTTAAAAATTGATTATATTATTTAGATGAAATGGTTTTCTGACATAGAACATTCATTGCGCGAGGCTCCCTCAGTTGTTTAAAAATTGATTATATTATTTAGATGAAACGGTTTTCTGACATAGAACATTCATTGCGCGAGGCTCGCTCAATTATTTAAAAATTGATTATATTATTTAGATGAAACGGTTTTCTGACATAGAATATTCATTGCCCGAGGCTCGCTGCAGGTTTGACCACATTTATTTTATCATTTCAGGTAAACATATAAAATATTTTCATTGCTTTATTTAGCACCCACTTTCGTAGATTAAGTATGCATTAATATATATATTACCCATTAATGGGTAACGTTAACCAGACTTCACCAATCGTTTCCAACACACGAAGGAGAGGTCAGATAGTCGTTCATTTTCACGCCGTACGTTACGCGGGTACCGCGACAAAGCGAACTCAACACACAGCACCGTCGCGAGGGTCGCTGACAGATGAGCGCCCGTCACCCGACACGCCGCAGCTTGTCGCGGCGCCACAGATGGCGCGACGTCGATCACAATCGTCATAATTAGGGGATTACAACGCCATGAGTCGAGTGCGCCCCCGCGGAGGGCGCTCCCCGCCGCCCCCGACAGCCGAATGTCCCGATTTACTATTTTGACAAATCTGTTATTGTTGAAGCCCGTAATTACAAGGCGAACAGGACGTGGGGTTTGCCCTGCGCCCTTTGTGATGGGGATTATTGTTTTATTGAGATTGATAGTTGCGGAGTGCAAAATGATGATGTGGGACTTAATCTTATGTTTTTATAGCTGCAAAAGCAAATATGTTATGTACAAAAGTTAAGAAGAAATCGGAAAAAGATAAAGTATGATATTTTATTCAGAAAAAATCTTATATTTAGAGTTTATTCTCCAACTTTCAAAATATTCTAAGTTAATTTACGCGGTTTCAGTAAATTATGAATACCTCGGTCGGACGCACTATATGTTAGGAATTAACTTAACAGTACAAAATTTTTTTTAATTAAACGAACCCTATACATATTCTCTTATTTATTTTTTTGATCTAAAAACATATTCGTTTAATGTAAAATATTTGTGTAAACAGATTGTTACGAAAGACGCTTTCAGGCATTTTTTACATGGATTTTTATCAATTTATTAAAATAAAATAAAGTAGTTATGCAAAAAATAGGCCGCTATGGAATCAGGTATCATATTTAATTTGAAACTTAATACCTTTGTTTAATCTAAAATAATAAATTTTAAGCAACGTTTGTGGACGTAGGCGTTAAGAAAATCCATAACATTATTAATAATTTGACAAACTATTAAATAAATTATTTCAAATTCTACGACTTGAGAAAATTCGACATTTAGGTCCTACCATATCTACAATATTTATATTTACTTTCGTTGTTATCAAGGTACGATATCTTAAGAAAAACATCTTTGAATTTTTCTGGACCTAAGAATAGCATAACAAAGTCCTATTTATATAGATACACACTGTGCCAGTGTGTATCTATATAAATACAGTTATCTTCATTGTAACGATATCAATCTAACAAATATTTTAAATCGTTTTAGAAACATAGTGCCATGGAGAATTGAATTCATCTTCCTACTATTTCTTTAAGTGTAAATTTCATATAACTCGTCGAACAACTAGCAGCTTTCAGTTTATTTTGAACCAAACTGGAAATTGCAATCTCATGTTAAATAGATTTGAATTATATCTACTCAGCACTTACTGGGTAATGAAATTATTAATATTTTTCAAATACGAACATCACATTCGCATAGTGTCCGAATAATCATTTACACCACTTAATCACCGCTAAATAAATTTCAACACCTTCCCCGTCACGTCCGAGTGGCGTCCAGCTGCTTACAACAGCACTAATCGCCTGCTAATCCTTTTGCACTATAGCACGCCGTACCAACCCCTTCGTACGGGCGCGCGGCGCGTGTCGCTCGCGTGCCGCACCTCAGTCACGTCAGGGTGACCATAGAATTGAAAAAATATCCGAATCTGCCCATTGTTACAATATTTTAAACAAAATGTAATTACACCACTTTTATCGTTTTATAAGATTTTTACACAAATGCTATGAAAATACGAAATTTTACTAAGTACTGGTTTTACATGGACAATTTTAAATATTTAAATTGACAAAGAACCACACGAAGCAATTTAAAGTCTTTGCGCCACAAGACGCAAGTCCCAACACGTAACTCGTGTCACACTCGCCCATACAAGCCATCACTCGGCTTGCTTGCCTGCGCTTGCCAAAAAGATTTACCATAATTATTGATTATTTACCTAACTTTACATAGCCAGATTTAGAAACACTGCTAAGTTTTTAAACATCTTACATATAAATCAAATTGCTCAAAAAGATATTTAAACATACATACAAATTACATAACAAATTTATTCATATATTTGTATTTCTATAACAACTATTCAACAAAATCTCATATCATGTTTACTAAGTTTACTACGTTAGTCGAAATCTCAATGTCCTTATTTATACATATATTAGTCGCTATGTTCCATGTATTTTGCTTTTAACAAATTTATCATAAATAATGCGTACACTATATTTGACTACAATAAAAAATACGAGAAAATGTTTCAGAAAATGTCAATTTAGAGCAATGTACACATATGTGCAACAGAAATTTAAAAAGTTTTAAAAGTGATCAATGTAATTTCGATATATTTTAGTAAAATTTTCGGCCATTAAAAAAGCTATGTTTTTAAACACAATATGTGAAGAAAGAGCGTAAATGTTATGTCGATTTTGCGTAAATTTCATTAAGTCCATTTCTGAATAGTGTATTTTTTAAAATATCGGCACTAAAACATTTAAATGTTGCTCAAATCTTTGGTAAAAAACACTCGTTCTATAACCAAGGAAGGGCGGATTAAAATATAGAAAATACAATATGGAGACGAGAAATGGTTTATATATGGTTTATAAAATCACAATTCCTACTTACGTTCAGTAATCGGCCTTAAACTCTAGGTTTTCCCAATCTCTTTCATTAGATGCTGGTACTACCGAAAGTGCGATGAGACAAATGATATGCTCAGAGTTAGTTTAGGTTGACAAGGCTGTAAATATAAATAATTAGGTACAACAAGCAATCTAACAGCGGGGCCGGTTAAATTTGGTATCATATTTCATATTTGCTAAAACAATGACTATTTATCCTCTTATCTGTTATAATAATACACCTTCAAATAATATTTTAAAATATTAAAATTCATCTGAAATAAGAGAACCGAGCCATAACGATCTGTATCAAATATAAGTGTATGTAAGAAATAACCATTCGATTTTTTCAATTAAATAAGTATCGGACAAAAATGTATTGAATTGTTGAACTTAAAAAGTTCTTTAAAAAGTCTGTGATAGCATGTATAATATACACTTTTATAATGCAGTCAATATTAATCATTTGTAATATTATAAATACAGTCCGTAAGTTTGTAGGATATGGAGGAAGTGGTGAAGGAAAATGTCAACTAAATTCAAGATAAATTTCAAAGAATTCCACTTAAAACGTATTACGTTTATTTAAATATCACAAACTTAGCGAAAGGAAGAAATTGCGGTTAATTTAGTTTTTAAAAATCCACGAACCTAATAACAATAATATGTAAATATGTAAAATAATGTACTAAAGTTTCATAAATATTACATTTGTCTAAATTCAATTTTCTAGATATCAAAAAAAGAACCTGGAAAGTCCACGTTAGATCTTAGTTTCCATAAATTTCCTACAAAATGTTATTATTTAATAACATTAAATTATAATTAAAATTAATATATACTATACATTACTAGATGAAAATAACTTAACTTCATTATAACATATTTACGAAATGTATCTACACCTATAGTTTCATTATGGTCACCCTCTCTCGGTTATTGTCGTGGATCCGGCATGAGGTTAAGTCGCTACGCGTGTCTCTACAATGGAAGTATTTATAATATCTACACAATAGGGTGGTTATCAAATGGACACATTTCCGGTCCAGAAACGTTCAGGTAAAGGTGAGTCTGTTAATAAAATAAGCTATATAATCGCGTTTAAGAACTTTCTTCCGATAAAAAACATAAATAAAAAGTAACGGAATCAGTTTATTATTGAGTTACTTACAATAAAATCCAATTCTGAAGTTTTAGTGATATATCTAAAGCAACGGAATTGAAATACAATAGATTAAATCATTAATTTCGACCGAACGATAGTGTTGCGATCAAGTAGGCGAGTAGATCGATACCGTGTTGTTACTTTTTTGAATATTTCACTCAACGAATATTATAGAATAAGATGAGAGAAGAAGAATAAGAATTTAATTGCTAATACAAGGACAATACTACGTGGTCTCCTCGTATCGGCGTACTAAGTGGTCAGTACGCCAATACGATGAGACCACTTAGTTCAGACATCACATTTATCGAATTGCAAATTAAACGTACATACATGCATATGAGTACTAGCTGTCACCGCGACTCCATTCACGTTAAATTGACGTATGATCGTGCAGTGGAAACATGAAGATTACAAATAATTGATGATTTAACAAAGTAGTTGCTCAATAAAGCAAAGCAGCAGGGGCACGCTAAGATAGGCTTTTGTTTTTTAAGGAACTATTTATTTTCCGGAATGGAAATTAGCCTGTATATTAATTCCAATACGTTTATTGGTCGGAAAAAAATGACAAGGATCGATTGAGTAGTTAAGGCGTAAAAAAAAACAAATAAATAGCCAAACTGACTTTAGCGTTTATCCATACTATCGATGAGTTCGTCTATCTGTCTGTTTTCTGTTTGTCGAGACTTCACAGCTAAACTACTGAATTATTGTTACGTAACTTTGGCAGAAAATATGATTTGTAATATTAACATAAATTTAACATAGCGAATGCTTCAAGATGATAAGACGGTTTATTTTTTTATTCGGGAACACCCTCCCCCCCTCCCTCATCCCTCTTTGACATGAGTATAAAACTTACTAGATGTTTTATTTTACAAAGTATCAGTAGTGTCATACTGATAAATAAATAACAAAATAAAAGTAGATTTACGAATTATACCCTTAACGTTTTTCTCAATAAAACTATATTTACGAACTGTACCCTGAATATTTTTCCCCATAGATATATTAGCTACAAATAAATTAATAATTAATGAACTTCCACACTTTAACAACGTACTAATAGCACAATGGACAAGACAGTATGTTCATACTCATGGGATCGTGTACACGCAGGCGATATTAGACGTGCGCGGTATAAGCGAGCACACACTATTTATCCTGCTTCCTACGTCTATGTTTATTCAGAATTTCTGCCACGCCGGATTTACAATTATTAATATCAATAAAATAACTTATATCCTTTGTATTTTCATTTCAGGAATCTAATGAATTTTAAAATATCACTTACAGAATATCATATTCGGTCATAAATCAGTTTTTAAGGAGACGAAGTAGCGGGCAAGAACAAATAATATTATATACAAATGTAACGAACTTTTTAAACATAGACACCGCGTAAAGTTCGACTAATTTTCATAATAGGCCAATAGTGAATGGTTAATAACATTTTCGAATCACAATTTTATCGGCCTACCACTGATGAATGCGTGTATATTTTAAATTTTCTCTACTTCTGAACATTTCCATAGATCTGATCAATGTGAAGAATAGGATAGCTGTTCGATCTAAGGTGGATTTGAAAAATATACAATTGTGTGGAATTTCAAAACAATGACAGCATATTTAGTCAACAATTTGCAATTTCTAATTTCAAACGTATATTCGCTGTTGAAGGTCTTATATAGCTGTCCGCAGAATTCCAAGCCGGTATTTTCGAATTGTTTGACAGTGACTTATTTCATATTCGTGAATAATCGAATATCCGAACGCGACTTTATTCCGAATAATTCGGTGAAATTTAATGATCAATCCACGTTAGCGTCGCTTTTCATAAAATTACACCAACTAATTAATTATACATTTAATTATTATAAATTATTTAGACCGGAGAGCTACGCCAGGACGAATAATGTGGATGATATACGATAACACGTAGAGCGTAGCCGCCGTAGACTGCGGCAGCGCATTCAGCCCAACAATAACGACACGAATGCATTAGCCGTCGCCCGGGGCGCGCATCTGTATTCATGGCGTACCGCCGCCGGCCATTGTTTCGACAACGTTGTACAAATTGAAATCGTAATTATGACTCGGCTAGATGAATCCCGCGAGCGCCGAGGCGCACAGGTATCCGCCTGCCTACTTGCTGGGCTGTCGCATCGTTACGAGCTCGCTGACGCGACGTGCCGATGCTAGTAGTGATGTAACCACAGCAATCGCTTGTATAAAAGTATTGTATTTAATTTGCTTTTATGCTAATCTAAAGCAATAAAATGCGAATCAGCATCAGGTTTCTCAAGTGCTCCAAACTTAATTTCGGCCCTTGAGCAAAAAATTAACTTAACGATTAGAAAAAATATGCTTGTCGTAATCAATAAATAAAGTAAAACATTAATCCGTAATCGTTTTATAAGTTTGAATCATATAAATATTACGAAATAGTATTTACATAAATATAAGTTATTTACTTTCCAAGAAAGATGCAGGGAACATTTGCACATTGTGGACAGAACACCGATTTTTTTAAATTGGCAAGAATTAAATATTTTCGAGAGTGGAAATTTAAATAAATATGTATTATATTTTAACAACGGCTTACTTATGAGTTTCAGTCTATTTCTTTGGAAGAACGGAGCCTGAAGGTAATAAAAATGATAAGCTTTGACATATTAAAAAAATACATGAAATTATATAATCGAAACAGGGTGTTTTTGCGTCTAGGTGTAATGTCTAGTAAAATTGTTGAAAAACGGAGGTGTCATGTTTTAAATTTATTATTATTCTTTTGACACTATTGGTAAGGTTTCCACCTTAGACAATTTGCCAAGTTGGCACCGTAGGAGAGGTTACGCTAAACTTTCCACCATTGTCAGAACTTCAAATCTAACATTTCGTGGACTCATCGCAGAGTTATGATAAAAATTAAAGGTATGTTTTTATAAAACATAAAATTTTGGAATATTCTTGGAATTATTTTCGCACAAATAAGGTAAAAATTAGATAAAATTTGTTTTTCAAATTATTTCCAAACCTGCTGGTCACTTGCATAATCGTATTAAAAAGTACAGTTTTGCTGGAATATATGTAAGGTAAATAATATATTAAAGGAACAATGTCAACCTCATCAGACTCGTCACGTTACTTTAGAAAATAATTTATTTTAAATGAATTCATTTTACCAACGGAGTCTTAAAGAAATTTTTCCATATACTAAACTAGTACTTACTTTAATTAAATACAAACTTTTAATATATTTATAACTCGATTTTGAAGATTAATACGAAATTTTTAAATTTTTGAAATTTACAAAGTTTTGAAAACATATTTTTATTACCTGTGTTGGTAGCTCTCGTTGTATACTGGATTTTTATAAAATGTGATAGATGTTAAGCAAAGGTGTAAACAAACGTATATGGTTCACTTCTTTGAAGTTAATGCAGACAACATAAATCACAATGGTACTACTAGAATAGTTATTACGCTCTTGATTGTATATTTGCGTAACTAAATTAGTATTTACTTTAATTAAATAAAAACTTTAAATATTTTTATAATTCAATTTTGTGGATGAATACAAAATGGTTTTGAGAACTTATTTATATTACCTGTGTTGGTAGCTCTTGTTGTGTACTGGATTTTTATAAAATGTGATAGGTGTTAAGCAAAGGTGTAAACAAAACGTATATGGTTCATTTCTTTGAAGTTAATGAAGCCAACATAAATGGCAATGGTACAACTAGAATGGTTACTACGCTGTTGATTGTATGTTTGCGAAGTTACTTCTTTCTCTTTACTTTTCATATTTACGTATTTTAAAATCTATGGAATTTTAGAAATAAGCTAAGCAAACTATATTTTATTATAACGACAAGTAATTCGAATATTGTTATTTTTCTAGTAGAACGCTACATACTAGTATATCACAACAGATAAGTTTTTAACACTCACTGTCGAATAACTTTATTATTCAAAAGAATGACTTGACCTTATAAATGTGACTTTTCCAAATATGTACATATGCTTAAAAAGACAGTCTGATGGAAAACGTGCCGAAGAAAAATGAATTTAGATTACCTGAGTACCATTTGTAATGGTAAGTTTTTTTATTCAAATTTTATTTAAATATAACTTTTTACGTATGCAAAATAAGAAAATACTGACAAAATATGAAAGACCTGAATTTATTTAGTAAAGGTAGCTTTTTATTAAATTTTTGTAGCACAAATTAAATTTTAATTCATCTTACTTAATATTAAAATATATCTGGATAATATTGTAAAGGAGCTGCATGAGAATGCCTCCTTAAAAAATTGCATCCAAATTAGCAAATCTTTTTAAAGTTATATTTTACTTCAAAAAAATGCAAGAGAATATTTAATTTTCTTTGTAAAGGCTCAGTATTCTCATAACCCAGCTTATAGGAAAACAAATGTACAAAGTCTTGACATTACCCATCCATTTTATGACACCCTAATCAAACCAAAGATTACAAAATAAAACCGTATTACTTAGTTTAAAATCGAAAAGAACTTTTTCGATCAAATACAACGGCTACAAACAAAATTATTGAAAGCACATGAAAAGCCTATTAAAGTCATACATTTTTCATGTCGCAATGAAAATATTTTTTACAAATTTGTTTAAATCAAATCGTAAATTCATAAGAAAGCCCTTTTTATTAAAAAAAATCCAATTCAAATAGCACCAGATTTCAGTTTTTCGAAAAATTATATCCATTCACCTGTGCTATTTAAAAACTGAAGAAAATTTTCAAAGACCATCTTTTTCATTACCACTGCAATGTTAAATAAACATAGGATTTTATATTCAAGTTAAAAAGCTAAATGTGCATGTACAAAAGTTCGCTTTTATAACTATTCAAAATACTTTCAAAAATTGAACAAAAGAAAAAATAAAACAAGTTTTAAATTACTTATTTCAAATAGACAAAAGCAAGTTATCTGAAATATCAGCAAAGTAAAAAAATAAGTTAAACAAGGTGACGACAAGATTCGAGATAGTTATCTTCAACCGACATTGAAGATATCGTTCGAAGACCTAATATTGACAACATATATTCTTTTTTTCGAATAAGTTTTCATATCAACGGCAATGAAGTCACATGTAGTAAATGAACCACAAAAAGAAGTCACATAGAGTGCACATCATTTTCACAAAGAAAATTATATGGAGTTCATATAACATAACTCAACCTTTTAATAAGCTAAATCTCTAATCTCGCAGTTGACCGTAGAGATAATAGGTATAACTCATTTTAACCCCAAATACGGATACTACATTTTTCGCTCTGCAAAATATCAAACCTTCGGTTCTCTCATTAATCTAAACCCCATATCGCAAGGCGCCTACGGAGATCGCAGGTCTCACTCCAAGAGTAAACGTGGACATCGCAAAGTTTTAACGACTACTTATCCGATTAAGAGTGGAATATAGTCGAGTGGGCGCGAGGGCGGCAGATAAAGGGATTAGGGGCGGCGTCCCGCAAGGCCGTGCATTCTGCGCGTCCCATTGAGCGAAAACGCCGCCGGTGGTCCATCGACAGATGCCGCGCGATTGTTGCACCGCGTTCGCTTATCTTGCATTTGCTTTTTCATTGTTGAACGAGCGTAGATGCGGTGGGATTTGCTTCGACGCTGTGCAACTGATGTGAACCGGCTTGCGTAGTAGTAATTCGTATGGGAATAACATAGCATGTTGTCATTATTTTTTAGATTTAGGATTATACTACATATATATTTCACTGAAATCGTACATCTACTTTTATTCATGAAACTTGTTCAGCAACTCAAGAAAAGGAACGAAACGATTGAAAATTTCAAAAAGCTCGTTTTGATTAAAAATTTGAAACCGATATGCAATCACCTTATTTCTCAGTTACCCATATATTGATTAATAATTAGTTTCTATGTTTTTTGGTAATCGTCTGTACAGTAAAATTGTGAAAAATAATGGCTAAATCTTGGAAAGAAAGTAGAAAAGTTGAAAATTTGTATAGACCTTTGTTTTGACACACAGATAACTGAAAAGTCGCTCGATGCCTCGCATGTTATCAGAGGTTTTTCAAAATTAATAAGCGTCAAATTCTCTCCATGTTTCGTTATATGCATTTTTATATGACTAACCGTCTCTAAAATATAACTGGGAAGCCATATGCTTAGTACACTTTATAAAGTTACTTCTGTAATAAAAATATCATTATTTAACCACCAAAGTAAGCTAAGTAAAAAGATACGGGAGAAAATTTTGAACGCGAGAAAAGTATTGCAATAAACAAATTTATAGTCAAACTATGTCTAATGTCTTAATTTATTTTTAAAGGCGTATTTCTATCGTCTCATGAAAGCAATTATTAATTAGGAGAAAAATCATAGTTTTTCATATTTTACTGACTGAGTTATATTTCTCCGTTGTTTTATGTATCAATTTCACAAATAATTCGAGCCATCCAAATCCTACCATTGAAATGCTTATGAATGTAAGCTGTTAAACACGTGGCATTTATCAGTATTTATTGACTTACTTTTTTATTACGAGCTTTATCAGTGTTCACTATTTGATGAGAGGATTTTTTTACTTATTTGTGACCTTTTAATTATTATTTTATATAAATTGTTTATTTTAATACGAAATTAATAGTATGGCATAAGAAATAAATACAAAAATCGTAACCACAGGAGAAAATAGTAGCAATATGCGTTCTTTACAAATCCTCCGAATTGCTGTCTGCAATTTAAAACGTAGACACTCGCATCTACAAGCAGTTTTTTTTATTTATTTAAGAAGTTTGTTTGCATGCGCCGTCAAGTCTGCAGATGCTGATTTCGACAGTTAGCTTGCATTTACTGCGATTTCAAATGCCGTTAAAGCAGTGGACGAAATGTTAAAGCACTTATGAAAAATCACTAAAATTATAAATTATAAAAGTATAATAATATAAAAAAATAATAATCGACTTTTACTTTGAAAGGGCGAGTTCATTCGTTTCGGTATCAAATTCAAATATAGAACACATATACATAAAAGCAGAAAAAAAAAGAAAAGAAAAAAAAAGAAAATATATATATATATATATATATATATATATATGTGTGTGTGTGTGTGTGTGTGTGTGTGTGTGTGTGTGTGTGTGTGTGTGTGTGTGTGTGTGTGTGTGTGTGTGTGTGTGTGTTTTTAATTTTAGTTTTAAATATATAATTTTTAATTGTAATTCTGTTGGCCAATATCTTAAAAATAAATTTTATTTCCTTACCATTTCAACATCGGGAAATTACTATGAAATACAAAAAGCACATACAATATATTTGTTCAAACCGCAAACGCGACCAACCAAAATAAACCAGCCCATTGCGTGTCGAGATAAGCATAACATAAGATTCCGTAGTTCTCATCATTTCCTGAAATTGCTTGAAGTTTAGAAATCTAGAGTCTATAAATCTAAACGTTTTCTAACTTTTGGTTAATTAGAGGAAAGATCACTATATACGTTATTTCGAGGCGTAACTCCTTGCAAAAATTTATTGATATCCCGTTAAACAGAATCCACAAAAAAATTAAATATGAAGCACATTACAAAAAAAATATATATTGCTACATATTAATTAATATCTTGATATGATGAATCTATTTGAAACGTTTAAAACTATTGAAACTATTAGGCTGTGATAGACGAACAGACATTAAACAATTATGAGAGTTTAAGGAACTCTACTAGTCTTTACTATGAGTCCAACCATGGTTTACAAAGGAACCGTAAAAAACATTTTTTTAGTTAACATATTTATTAATTTTGATGTATATTTAACAAAAATGTGGCTGCACACATAGGGGGGAATTAGGAACAGTAATCATTTGAAGTCGATCGACGACGGGAAATCGGTTGAAAACTTTATTTTCTTGTCAGAATTTGCACCCTCTTCATTTTAATTAGCACACTTTGACCGTGAAAATATTATATCACACCATGATATACATAATAGTTTAAACGTCGTAAAAATATTAAACATTTTAATACTTAATTTATTAAGAAATAATTCAGGTTCTGTTTATGGCGAAAAGTTCGTCAATATAATTCAATTCAGTCTATTTAAAGGATTCAATCATACAAATTCCGGAAATTGTACAATAATTATTAGGCAATAGTATGATGATATCAATAATTAAAAAGTGTTTGTCACAAAGTAGTATTAACGATGGATTCTACATTGTCCGCATGAAAAAAGCGAAATTATTATAATGGTTAAAAAGGAAAATTATTATAGTGGTTATGATGAAACTTTTTATATATTTTATATATCTTTATTGAACATAAAAGAAAAATTTGGACTTTTTAGAGTCATAGAAGAGGGGCGGCAAGTAATTAAACATGCAATGAAATATGCTCAAGGACGCACGTGGATGGTAAAAAATCGACTAATTTTACAATCTATAAAGCGGGTTAAAACCAAAAAGTATATAAAATTTTGAATATGTTATAATCTCTCAAAAAAATCTTTTTTTTTCCTAAAATTGTGGTCTTTTTGTTAAAGTTCTTAAGTAGAAACCTCTTTAAATCTGCAAGCGAAATTATGGGCAACAGTCGATTGTAATAGCTTAAAGTATGTGGTTATATAGTATTTTATAGATAATTCGCGTATTAAAATAAACTTTTATTATAATATATATATATATATATATACACACACACATATATATATATATATATATATATATATATATATATGTGTGTGTATAACATTTCCTGAAGTCTTTCTGTGACTACCAATCATATCGAAATAAATAAAATAGTAAAGGCAAAATTGTTCAAACGTTCGTAAGTTCTGCTAATTTGATAAAAAGCCTAAAACTTTGAATGTCTCAATCAATTTTATAACACCTTCAACAGTTATTCCGATTCAAACCAAAAGAAAACTTTCTTAGTAAAAGCACCTAATTGAAAATTGTTACCAATTTCTTAAACCCAGTTAGTAGAAAACCTTTAAGTTGATTAGCAATTATTAGACTGATTTTTCAAAACTAACCGCTATCATAGTTACAGAGAGTTACGAATCGTCATTATAGTTATAAATAAGTTATAAATAATTACAGATGTCTTGAGAAATATAGTCAAATACTAGAATCGGTAAGAAATATATGTGTTCCTGAAAACGTGGAGATAAGAACTTTTCATTACGTGTGTTTTTGACGTAGATGAAAGACATGTTTTTCTACAATCAAAATACAAAAAAAATACTAGATACTAAGATACTTCAAAAAACTGGTCATATTAGTAATGTGATAAAATTCAATTTTCAAATAGAAATTCATATTATTAGCCGAGTAGTTGCTAATGTAAACAACAAATGCTTTGTTGAAATCAAATACCGAAATGAAGAACATTTTGCAGATTATGAAAATTGTAAAATAAATGCTAATAATTTCAAATTTTACGAAGAAAATTACTTGGAAAGGCAACATCGATATTTTCTATGATATATAGATTTTGATGTACGCGACTAGTAAGTATTGCACAAAAGAGTAATATAATATGAGGTTATGTTACGAATGAAAATGAGAAAAGATTTTTGAAAAACGCTTTGCTGTTTTAATTAATTATTAGAACACGTTTACATTATTTTACCCTTATTTAGGGGGTATTATTTGTACGTGAGACTTCACAAGGGAAAATGACGTTAAAACAATCGAGGGTTTATTTATTTATCATAATGCGCATTACACGATGCTGATGACATTGCACTCTTTCCATAGCATAACTTTCTAATATAATTACAAAATGTTTGGTATTGTAGAAAATTAAATACCAGAGAAAATGGCGGAGTTTATGTTTAATTAGCTTATATAATTATTAATAATTAGTGAGGATTGTTAATAATTATAATACAAGCTAGAATTTAAGCTAATTATATTAGCATACATTCGATGTACAAAACGCTACTGAAAATTTATTGAACATTAACAATTAATTGAAAATTTATTTCTAGGCAAAAACGTACACACACACACACATATATATATATATATATATATATATATATATGTGCAAATATGTACATAGCATAAATATTATATATATATATATATATATATATATATGTACATATATAATATAGATATTTTGTGTTTATATAAATCCCAGGTTCTAATGTTACCCTTAATATACCTTGGAAAATTACAAGTTCTGTTTATATCTATAATTTTAAAAGCAACCATGTAAATCTTCTAAAAGAGAGAGGTCTAAAATAGATGCTATTCATTCATTTTCATTAACTGACTTTTTGGTATTTTTAAAGTAAAAAATTAGGGCAGTGTAATAAATTAATGTTTGACCGAAAACAAATCTATAAACATATTTTTACTTTACTAAACGTTTAAAAATGCACACAACGGTCGGAAGAGTTTATATATATATATATATATATATATATATATATATATATATATATATATATATATTATATGTGTATACATTTTTAATTGATATGATATTATTTTATGAGAGCAAACACTGAGTGTGCTTTCTGATATTTTGTGGTTCTAAAAATCTCAGAAACTCAAACTTTTTATTAGCGTTTTCAATTTCTCCGGGTACGGTTATCATCATCATCATCATCATCATATATATTAATACGCTAAGGTTAAGATGTTACTCTCCCTTTTTAGAAAAAACCTCACAACTAATCCACATAAATTATATATAATTTTATAGATAATTGCTTGCTCTACCGGCATTCACAACTAAAAAATTTATTATTGCTATTGTTTTTGCAAATTAATTAATTATTAAAATTATATACACAAAACAGCAATGCTGCCATCTAACGGCTCAACGTCAATATGATTGATGGTCGGTAACATTTTTGTTTAATTTCAAATCCACTCACGTATAAATAAAGTGGCGCTTTAGCTCAATGCTTTTGATACGTGCGCCTCTATATGTCAATTTTAGTAAAATATTTGTTTGATCTGTCATCTGAGCTTCATAATGGAATAAATAATGCGAAGACTTCGCACGGGTCACGCTAATACTTGATTAAATCTCTTATTGCGTCAAAAAACATTCAGTTTCCAGTTTTACCGTATTTGATTTAATAAAAATTTTACTAAATTTAAAATTAACTAGAGAAGAAAGAAACGAGAATTTTAAGAAATAAACCAAACTACCAAACGTGTATACAAATCTGTGTACTTGGTTGAGTGACGAGTTTAATTTGATTTCATCATTATTGCACCTTAGTGGTAGGGGACATGGGGGTACAGATATATGCTACAAAAAAACTGTCAAGTACAAGAATAACTCGAACCACCAGGATTCCGTACATACTTAGGCACATATTAAACATTTAAGGATACATGGTATTTCTATAAATCCGGTAACATTAAGGGTGGGCTCTAATAATCCGAGACGTTTTGGATTTAATTATGATTGTTAATAAGTATCGAATGTTGCTGAAATTCTCATTTAAGAATCTACTATTATGACCGCAAAATATTCTACACATTTCAAGCGAGCATGAATTTATATATATACAATTTTTTTTATATATATACTATTATTTTTATATATTATTATTTTTTGCAGTAATTGTGTATGTAAACTTGACAAATTTTACTAGCATTGCTAACGTGATATGACGTAAATTAGATTTATTTTGACCCTAATTTTCAAAAATAATTCGTATAAGTATATTATTTCGGTCAAAGTATTATTTTTCATGTTTTGGCAAATATTGGAAAAGCAAGTTTAAGTTTTTTACGTTTTTAAGATTCAATTCCTCAAAATGAGAAAAAAACGGAATCTTTATAGAGTTAGTTTGTTCTCTTTCAGTCTGTCTGTCAAACTCTTTTAAATTATTAAGGTTTAAGGCCCATATATTACGGTAAAAATTTAAAGCTTTTTGATTCACGCAAGAAAAGTCCTTTAAAGCGTATGTTTTATTATTTTTACTATCATCAAAACCTATAAGGTGATCTCAATCGATCTACAATCGGAATATTAATTATTACTTTTCAAGTAAATAATAATTATTACTTTTCAAGTAAATAATAATTGTTACTTTTCAAGTAAATAATAATTGTTATTTTTCAAGTAAATGATAATTATTACTTTTCAAGTAAATAATAATTGTTACTTTTCAAGTAAATGATAATTCTTACTTTTCAAGTAAATGATAATTATTACTTTTCAAGTAAATAATAATTATTACTTTTCAAGTAAATAATAATTGTTACTTTTCAAGTAAATAATAATTGTTATTTTTCAAGTAAATGATAATTATTACTTTTCAAGTAAATAATAATTGTTACTTTTCAAGTAAATTATAATTGTTATTTTTCAAGTAAATGATAATTATTACTTTTCAAGTAAATAATAATTATTACTTTTCAAGTAAATAATAATTGTTACTTTTCAAGTAAATAATAATTGTTATTTTTCAAGTAAATGATAATTATTACTTTTCCAGTAAATAATAATTGTTACTTTTCAAGTAAATAATAATTGTTACTTTTCAAGTAAATAAGAATTGTTATTTTTCAAGTAAATGATAATTAATACTTTTCAAGTAAATAATAATTGTTACTTTTCAAGTAAATAATAATTGTTATTTTTCAAGTAAATAATAATTGTTACTTTTCAAGTAAATAATAATTGTTACTTTCAAGTAAATAATAATTGGTACTTTTCAAGTAAATAATAATTGTTACTTTTCAAGTAAATAATAATTGTTACTCTTCAAGTAAACATTAATTATAACTTTTCACCATACAAATACATTTCTAATATCTTTCGTAGGCGTAATAAATTGTTTACTTTTGTTGTTCATTACTTGTGGTTATTTTATATATTATAAATCTAAGTACATACGTTGCCAGATTGTTTTCCGTCTATAGCGGGCAGATGGTCAATAAAGAGAAATAAATACGGGATTTCATAATTTTGTACAGGAAAAAGTGAAGAAGGAAAATCATATTTTATTATTATTATTATTTAACCAACATTTAAGCAGTATATTGTTTGTGCTAGTGTAAATTATGTGGGCTGCGAGCTAGATAATCGCTAGCCGTTGACAGATGAACGCCTTTGACTAGTTCTGTGCGTACATAATATTGTTCATTACGAATTTCAGAAATACGGGACAACTCGTATATATGGCTAAAAATGCGGGACAACTACTGTTCCGGCAGGATACTTAAAATATGGTTATAAATACGGGAGAATTACTATCCCGGAAGGATATTTATGATTAAAAATGCAGGATAGTTACTGTCCCGGCAGGATACTTAATATATGGCTAAAAATACGGGACAGCTACTGTCTCGGCATGACACTTATAATATGGTTAAAAATACTAAAGCGTTACTGTCCCGGCAGGACACTTATAATATAGCTAAAATACGGGACAGTAACTGTCCCGACAGGATACTTCTAATATGGCAAAAAAATACGGGCCGTCCCGTAAAATCCAGACGTCTGCCAACGCTAATTATATAGGTAGTATTGAAAACAAATTACAGTTTCCGTTTTCAGTTTTATGTTACAAGATTTTTTGATATTAGCATTTTTATAATACAATATTGGGTCTTACATTTCTGTATTTAGCTAAAGCACAAAACAAGTAACGAAACCAATGAGAGTACAGTTAATTATTTATCCGAAAATGATCATTGTATAAACAAAAGTTTAAAATAAAATGCAGCCGTGGTCCATTGTTTGCGCGGGCAAAGCCGCGACGGGCAGCTTGTGTAATTATGTGATTGGAATTGATAGTTTGTGTTTGTAGATCATAATAAAAAATGTGCATGTGTAGATAGAATCGATTTACAACTTTACTTTTTTCTCTAGTAACATTTCCAAAAGGGAAATTCATTTAAATATTTTATTTAAAATGATTATTGTAATAAAATAAACTATTGTGAGACAATTTGTAATTTAACAAAAATCGATACTAAATCGTTTAATGTTCGTATTATTAAACAGAAGGTAAAAACGTGATAATTGTATAAATGTTTTACAAAACATAAAATAAAGACATAAATTTAAAAGTGGTGCATAAAACTAAATCATGTTACGACTTTTGGTTAACCGATGTATTTCTTTTAATTTATGTATCACACCACGAGGAAAAACACGATCATTTACTTTCTGGCATTTCGCGGTATTTCTCATTAACTATGTGATTATTGTGTGAAATAAGAAATTCAAATATTTTCCTCCTAAAATAAGATAAAGATTTGAAGGAAAATAAATTATATTTCTTTGAAAACATGAATATACATATGTTTTATAATATATTTATAAACACATTGACATTTTGATCTTTTTTGGTTGCCAATTGCTGTATTATTTGTTTTTTTATATTCCAAAAATATCAATCTTTTTTAAAAATTCTGTTCCGTTTCTGTAAAGCCAGGTCCATTTTCGCCGGTCTCTTATTGTATTATTCCTTTATTAGGCGAAATTGACTTAACCAGTTTTTTTCTGGAAATTCGAATACATTGTTTTAGCGACATACATCTTATCCCTTCATCTATATCTTATTTCCATATCTTTAACCCTACATTTATATCAATACATATCTTAAAATGTATCAGGCGAGTTTGACTTGACTAGTTAAAAATAGGATTTACATTTATATTGTGTTTTGAAATGTTGAAAACAACTTTTCCTCTTTTAGCTCAAAACCCATAAACCTACATATATAGTTCATCCCTTCATATAAAAACATCTCTAACCCTTTGTGTGAATCTACCTAGATATTAATACCCAGATATAAATAAAATTTTGTTGAAGTAGACAGAATTAAAAGAATTGAAATATTTTATACAAAATGAAACAAGGGTAAAAGGGTAAAATATTTTTTTATGATTACTTTTTGCAATCACCTTAACTTTCTTACACATACTAATAGTAGTCATAACGTTGTACGTATGCACTGTGATAAAGGTACATGCCGAATATTCGATTAGTCAGAGACATACAAATAATTTCACACAGTTTCGGAACAAAAATCGATTCGTACGGGTACAATTTGATCATTTATACTAATAGCACACTAATAGTAGTCATAACATTTCAAACTAATAGCAGTCATAACGTTGTACGTATGTACTGCGAATAAATGTATATGCCAAATACTCGATTAGTCTGAGACATACAAATAATTTCACACAGTTTTGTGTTTCATTTATTCCATTGTTCTTGTCTATATTTCTTCTAAATGCTAAATACATTATGTATCTTCGAAGCACTCTGGATACTGTATTAAAAATATTGCTCTCCAATCTTCACATATTCTTTTAATATTCTTCTTATATACTTTTTCTATTTTACTTAACGCAGATTCTTTAATGAAGTATAGAAAATGGTTAAAAAGAAAAATAAACTAAAGCTCCCTCATGCTGTTCTACATACGCTTAGCAGACTGTGTTTAGAAATTATGTTTTACAATGTAAAATCTATGTAAGTAGCCGCATACCGGCCTGCACCACATCACGATCTCCTTGAGATCTCCTTCGGTAATCAATTCAAAATGAGAATAAAATTCCCTCCAAAACTATAAAAAATAAGAAAGCCTGTTTAATAATTTTCACTTGTTAAAATGAAAAGACATAATAAACAAGCTACTTTTATCGTAGATAACACAAAAAGGCAGATGGAATAATTAAAGAAATATTGATAATATATCAAAATCGTGTTATCTATCTACATTTCTATACTACGGCTTAAAAACAATAAATAATAAGATGTTTAGTAAAATAACACATTGGCGTCAGAGAGTAAACAGCAGCCGCGCACGGGAAGCCGTCGGTACAGGAAGACTACAGTCTTGTTTAATCGATTACCATTAGATGCTAAATCATATTGAAGAAACACTGACGAATTAACAAAATATTGATTGTCCTATTGTAATGATGATTTTTATAGCGTCAAATGATGGTCCCAGAATTATAGCATATTTAAAAAGAACTTAAACCATTTATAGTGTTTTCTGAACGCGAAAATCTCAATGACGTATTTTTGCGTCATTTTGATTTCTTGTAAAAATTATTAAGTACGAGTGGAACTCGCACTGGTGAGAGATATATTAATACTTAGGCACATATAAACATGTAAGGTTACATGGTATTTTTTTACGATTGTTTACGAATGTTAGTATTATTTTTCACTGTGTGTATATATGTATATATATATATATATATATATATATATATATATATATATACAATATATATATATATATATATATATATATATATATATATATATATATATATTAGTTATTTATAAGGCTAGTACACCTCACACAGGCATAAAACTATAATAGTGCTATTGTTTTCAGATTAAATTTTAATTAAAGCCTAGTAATGTTGTTTTTCCACTATTGTGACTAGCAGTTTGCGGTTGGGGAAGAGAATCACTAAGACCGTCAGTAATATCACTAAAACTTTTTTTTGGAATTCTTCTAACACCTCGATCAGAACCTCATTCAATACATAAAATTAACCAAAAAAAGTTAAGTACTTAATTTGACCGCTTTAATATTGACACAATATTTTTAGAGATAACATTACCTCAGAATCTATCTAAACTTTCAAAATACGACGTATTAAGAGAAATTTAAAATTGATAAAGCTAAATTTCAAGTTTCTAGGTTCAAACAGATGCGTGGACACATGCGTGACTTTAGAAGAGGTCTATTTTTTTTTATTTGAGGTACGGAACCCTAAAAAACAGAGGCTGCATGCGACACCAATGTGTTAATAGATATAAACGGGAAAAGTAATAAACAGTATATACAATGTAATTCTAAACACTGTACTATAAAAAATAACACGAAGATGCAATAAATATATCATACTTTTAGTAGTATACGCAAAGTACACTTTAGTAAAACATAAAATGTCCTTGATTGCTAATCGATAAGCAATATATCTATTTGAAATTTTACCTCTATTTGACTATAGTATCTGGTACATTTCAATATATTAATGTACATTAAAAGTAAAATTGGCTAATCACTAGTGTATTGTTTTTCTTCAAACGTTTTTGTAGTGTACACAAAAGCATTTAAGTTTATGAATATAATGACGAAAACGATATGACATATAATAACGATTTATGTGCCTTGTAAAAGCAGAACTGCAATTGGGTATTTGACTAAATTTTTTTTATTTCATTAATCATAATTTCAAGGTACAAGCTGATGAAGAGTGAAAAATCTTTTTAATAATCTTAAAAATTGACCGAGTTATAAAAGTTTAAATTTAATCTTTAGACAAGGACGGGAATACTGTGTTGTGAGGTCATTTTAATATTGCACATTATATTCTACAAGAGGAAAAGAGACAGGGATATACCCAGTCCTATCCGTATCTTCAAATTTAGAAGCCTATAACTGGCTTATTTTTCAATCAATTTTTGAATTTTTTTCAAGACTGGTTTTTAATTAACTTATATTTTACAATATTGTATGAAAAATATAAAAATTTAGAATGAGTCAACTACAGTATTACCTCATAAAAATAAACAAAACAATACAGTAAAATTAAAAATATTCCAAATATATATATATATATATATAAATATATATATATACACATATGTATATATATATATATATACAGATATATATATATATATATATATATGTATATATATATCATTTTTTTTCTTGAGTCAAGTTCTATGTTATTGTGAAATATTTGTATTATAATATTGTGCATATTATTTTGATTGACGATAATTCTTAATCTGATTAGAGTGACCAAACATTGTAAACAACCGTGAGAATGATCTTGTTTGACTTGATTTCTCTTAAGATTTGTTGTCAATTTAGGTAATTAAGGCCGTCCTAATAGAGAAACTAAAATAATACTGGTATCTGATTTACGACTATCATCAAATGTAGTTCAAAATTAAACTCTATGGAATTTTGTAAGAAGTCTATGTAGTTTGCGCAGTTCGATTTGTTCGTTACTTTCTGTTGTATAAAATATAATTTTGTTCATTTGTTACCATTTAAAAATCTATTATGCATTACGTAGCAGCCGTAATATTGTTTTTCGTAAACATTTTATCGTCTACGACGTTTATGTAGGCCCGTAGTTACTATGTATGACTTAAATAGTCTGATAGTCGTTAAATAGTCTGATAGTCGCCTTAGTTTTCACTTCACAATATAATAAACGTATAACAACTTTGTTGTCGCCAATAAGAATTTAAAAACGATAAGTAACTATTATCGCAGTCTTTGCGATAAATAAGAGGTTTTTCGTTATGTTATGAAAATATTATTTCGCAAGTAAATAAGACATAAAATGATAAATTCAATGAATATTTTCTGAAATATATTTTTTAATGTCATTGCGTGAAATATATTGACATATTATTATTTAAACGACCCTTAAATGAATTAAGTAATTATAGGTAAAAACTACATTTATTTACGTGACATTTTATGTACCAATACTTTACTTTATCTAGGTTATTTAAGCACCAATTTTCAAAGTGATACCAAATGTAATAGCCGTAATAATAATAGATTCAATAGCCATAAAAAATAAATGTTCGATACACTTGACAAACAGTGCCTTGTTACTATCGAACGTTTTCAGGTGAATATTTATTTGAAATAAATGTTATAGATTGATAGAATTGAGATCAAACAATAATACTTGATCGATATTTAAATATTTCAATTCAGACGTGGATTACACGTGTCATTTACTATTTTATATGAAATGGCTCACCGCCCTCTGATTTGTTACTGGGAGTATCGGAAACGCAGGTGCAAAGCAATATCGATGAATAATGCTTCGGTGAAGTTAAGTACACACGTTCATACCTGTGTGGTCGCCAATGGCCCGCGCGAGAGCGGCGGGCGGCGTGTGTTCACCGGCGTACAGTCCAAACTCCTCGGCGCTGGAGGAGCTGGCCGTGCCGCACTTGCGCGCGCCCTTCTCCACTTCCTCGAGGGCGCCCGCGCCCAGCACTCCGGCCAGCGCCGGCCGTAGTTCCTCCATCATCTTGCCACCGCACGCGCCGCCTCCGCTGAAGTTCAGCTGGCGGCTGAAGAACGCTGGGAATATGTTGAACTGCTGGGGATCCGGCAGCGAGGCGAGCGGCGGCGCGGGGTCGCCGCCCCCCGCGCACGACGCGCTCTTGAAATCCAACGTGACTCACGAGGCGACCGGCGCGCCTCTACCCGTCGCGACGCGGCATCGGCTCATCCCCGATGCGGAGTGACTGCCGCCGCGACCCGAGCCCCCTCCCCTCCTACCTCTATCCCCTTCATCCCCTTCGTAGTCCCGCCTCATCTCTCGCCGTCCACCAATGAGGGAGCACAGCGCACGTGTCGCGTCGTTTCATTGGCCGGGGGCGCGGGGCGGCGCGCAAGATGGTGGCGGAGCGTCTGTGGCACGGCGTCGCGACGCTCCATTGTTGCGATGCTATCTCGGCCGACGGCGTATATTTGGGTCAGAGTGGCTGCAACTCGACAAATAATCCACATTTCAAACGATATCATTGACCCCGCATCTAATTAATTTAATTGTTGGTGACTTGGTCAAATTCATGTTTTCAAAAACAGTCTTATTCTTATAAAAATCATATTTGAGTCGTTTCGTGTTGGAGGGGTGGAGAATATTTTAGCGGACCTATTCTATTTTCCATGAAGAGTAATGCTTTCCGAAATTATATTCGATTATTTTCCCAAAAGAATCATCCTCTTGGAAAAGAAAATTTCAAATGTCGAGGCTTGATTCGCATTTATTTGGTTTTCGAACTGAAATTGCATGAACTATACAAACCTATGGACTATGATATTTTAAATTTATCCTTTTAATCTCTTGTAAATATAAAACGTTAAACGAAAACCTCTGGCTAATTACAAGATATTTTTTTCTGATTTGAATCATGTGAGACTGTCTGTGTAACTTTCTATTAAAGGGAACAAAAAGTTAAATAAAAACAACACATTAAAATCGTGCATTTTTTAATTATTACTGGTAATTGCGCTGGTCGATCTTAGTTAACGTTCTCCACGATTTGTTGATAAAACACATTGGGTATAAAAGAGGCACGCGCTGTGAAAAGGAAATTATGACTCCAGTCGAAGAATCAGTTCTGTGCTTATTATTTATAAACATGATTAAGAAAATACTAATCTATTTTTATAACTCTTTGGGACTGTCCAATAAATAATAAACATAAAAATATTTTTATCCTTACGCGGTTCTTGAATGACAATGCCTATTTTTTTATAGCTTGAAAAGTAAATGAGCATATTAATTACCCGACAGTGACTAAACTAAAGAAAACAATTTAGTTAAAAAAAGAATACGTTTAGTGTATTTAATTCCGCCAGCCGTGTATTACATATACTTAACTCCTGTTCAGAAATAAATGAAATCGACTATATCAGAGGTTACCAACATTTTTTTATCCCGTAAACACTTGCCGATTTTTTTCGTAGACACCCTGCCTGTCAATTATTGATTTTTTATAAACATATTAACATCCAATGTATAAACTACATTGGATATCATCCAATGTAGTTTATAGTGTGCTGTTTAGTTTATCATCCAATGTATAAACTACACAGCTGACGGAGTGTTATTGACTATGATAGAGTTTTTTGTCTAGTATAAAATTGTAAAAAAAATATGTATAATATTTACTGAAGACACAGAATGGACTTGGATTTGAAAAGATATAAATCAGAACATAATGAAATTTCCTAAAAAAATTAATAAATAAGAATGATGTTAACGGGAGGGACGAGTTTGATGTTCCAATAGAAATTGTTCGATATGTTGCTTCGAATTAGTGAGATATATACTCAAATCTCCAGGTCCAGTAATTGGTGACCGATGCCTTTTTTCGTAAGAAAATTGGCAACCACATTAAACCCCTTTCTACGAGATATGAAGATGGAAAGCTATCAACAACTTTCTTGCTACAATTCATATAGCAGAGTCAATAACAGATATATATTTCTGAAGCCATAACTGCTGATGTCCTTTTCTAAACTGCGTATTAAACTGTTCGTTAATGCCTATTCCAATCAGTTATTCTTGTAGTCCGATTCTCCAGTATCACTGTACGACTCGATTAATTCAGTGTGATTTCCACAGTCAAAATATCCTTAAACCCGGTATTGAGGTATTGAGGTTGAATGTAGACTAAAATATCATCATGTTGGACCTTTGTAAACGAAAAGTAGGGGAAATGGCAAAATTCGGGCATTCCTATACTTTATTTCAATATATTAATTATGAAAAAAATTTCCAGTTACGGACTTTATTTTTGTCGAATTCAAACTGTAACTGAATGTATATTCAACTGAATGTAACTGCAAGTCAATCTCATTAAATTTGGTAAAAAAATCGTTTAATTAAGCAATATCTTTTTTTTAGGGTTCTCATATAATATAAAAATAGCAATATATTACATACCGACCCTTAGAACATCTCTTTCATAAATATGTATCTATTTAATAAACATTTAATTTATATTTTACTGCACTGATACCATATTTGGTAAAGAGAAATGAATTTCTTGGTCCATAACAAAACAATCAGATGCTAATAATAGCGCTTCATTATCATACAAAATTGATTCGTCCAGTTAAACATAGAAATGGTTAGTTTCCGAATAATTAGACAAGACGTTTTGAGCATTGTATCTTATTTAACCAATAGGTCTCTGTGCGGTATTGGCGCTTAAACAAATTGTTTTAAGTATATAATATGTAGCTAGTGTAGAACAGTTTATAAAATCTCTTCAATGGCTAGCAAAATCAGCTGATCCCCGATAGTTTGAGGCATTTCTGATTTTGTTATGAGCAATGAGATATTGTACGATGCCAGCAATCCACCATAATCTCATTTTGATGTTTAAGCGAACAGACTTTCTAACTTCAGTGTTTTAATATACGTTAAATTTTGACCTGTATCAGAGTGTTACCTTCTCAGATGATTCTCCAACTTGGATGAATTCATTGCTGAAAGCTCAGTTACACAAAAGGCACATGGGCAAATGTTTATCCTGCAGGGATGTGTTGAAGCCAAACCTAAAATTATCAAGGCCATACAACCTATATTCCTTTCTAGCCTCCGTCAGGGTTAAAAATGAACTCATTTAAATATGATAAGAGAGAGCAATAAAAAAATACTTCTGAACACATTTAATAGAGAAAAATGCCCATAACAGATGGACGAACAGACACGTGAGTGATGTTATATATAAGTTCTCCAGCTTTACGGACTTTTCTTGTAAGGTACGGAAACCTATAATTATGTGTAATATTGATCTAAAAATTGATTTACCAATAGTCGTGATCAACGTCAATATAGCAATCATAGCGACTACCACATTTTAAACGTTAAGAAAAGAATAACCGACTTCAAATCAACAGTAAACTGAAAGGACCAAGACTTCCAACTCGAAAGTTTTGCATTATTTTCCTTTTGAGTTAATAGAACAACTTTATAGTTCCATTCTCAGACCCCAATACCACATACAACCGAATTACTTATAAAAGCAGATCACAATGCCGAAGATATTTCATAACGAATGATGTACCGACATCCGGAGTTCCTTTATCTCTGTCCGAAGTACTTCATTAGATATTGACCAAATTCATGTGGAACCACCCTGCATGATTCCTCCCTCTGCAGGTATTCTTCACCTTTCTCAACAAAAAAATTAACATCAGTTCACAGATGTCGAAGAAATAAAATAAAATAAGTAAAAATTAATTCGAATTGATAGCCGCCTCCTTTTTATTTTTTTGAAAATCACTTAAAAATATGTACAAAATTTTGTATTTATTTTTCTTAGGCATTCCGAAATATTATTATTTTGATTCACTTTGGCCTATTTATATTTTAAAAATATTTTCAAACCTCTTTTCTTCCTGAACCTCAGAAAACAAATGAAGAGAGTTTGTTTCTAACATTCTTATTTATAGCGCTTAATTATAACAAGTCTGCGCAAAGCTTTAATTTAACCAAGTTTGGACTGCTATTCACTGCGCGTACACGCGATATAAAAACTTGCGAAAACGTAAACACAAACGTAGCACACTACATCGAAAATACTTAAACAATTTTATGAAATATTAAATAAGTAATTTAATTAAACCTCTATGGTACACGCAATCTGTGTTAGATGTATTACGAAAAGCCTAACTAAATGTTGGGGATGACTTGTCTAAACGTGGTTCACTCACGTAGATATTTTTTCGCTGACGCAGACCTCCAGCAAGTCGAAATCGATCCTTTGAATATCACTGAAGTAAACCTTTCATTTTTCAGTATGCGAAACTATATAAATATCGCAATTAATAAATATGCAGATTTTCAAAGAAATAAATTAATATATTTCTAATATTATCAACGAATTTCTCATTTCGTTTTGTTTTTAGGGTTCTGTACCATAAAAGGAAAAACGAAATACTTGAAGATCAGTCACGTGCCTATCTGTCTTGTCAGTTCAAATCGTTTTTCCCAGAAACCGCTTGACGTAAAAATTTAAAATTTGGCACAGTAACCAAACATATTAACCCGAAGATATCTCAAAAGCTAAACATATATATCGAAATTTTAAGGAGGGTCCTGTGCGAATTACGTTTATTTCTAACAGGTTGTTGTTTCTTTTTACATCTAAAAAATTAAACGATGATTAATAATGGATGTTACGAGATATCGGTGTAAATGGATACGTTAGAAAAGCGAAAAGGGGATGTACGCAATCATCGAAATTCTATTCACATTTAAACTTTAATTGAAAAATAAAATTTCATCCATACAGGAAATATGATATTAAAATTCCTTCAAAATTATTTCTCAAAAGAATTCATATTTTATTAAAAATATATGTTATAGACATAATTATTATGAATTTAGTTCTATTTACGTTTAGAGTAACCAAATCAACAAAATGTTGATTTACAGACGTTTTAAAAGAAGTTTATTAATTTGCTAGGATGTGTTATTGTTACACCATATTAATGAAGAATATTAATGAGACAATCAAGCATAAATGATACAATGTTACATCATAGTAGCCTGTCTTGCTTCAGTTCAAGATATTTCGATGATGCAGAGGTAAAATAAGTGAAAGATGGCCAATAGTGGGTAGAACTAGCGCCCCGAGAATTCGTATATTATATTATCGTAAGTCTTAGTGTATTTTACAAATATACAAGAAAAATATACAAGTCGGAAAAGCAAAATTTTGTTTGTTTTTAAAAATTTAATTTGCCAAGTAAAAATGCCTCAAAAGAATCATTTACTAGGGCTATGTCTTAGATTTTTTCTTTTATTTCTTATCCTTCTGGCTTGAATCTTGAAATTTGAAACCTTCCTTCATAGTAGTTTTACGGGTGAGTCAGTATAAAAGTATAAGATATTTGATTACCATTGATTTATATTGAACCCATATTTTTATTGCATGATGCTAGAATTACTTAGGTCTATCTAGCGATTAATTTAAACATTTGGTGATTTCAAACTGATATCACTAACCATTCCTAAGAAATACGATCTTTATAGACAGGAGGATAGATGGTCAGATAGGCAGATGGCAAAGTGTTTCTATAAGGATGCTTTTTTTCATTTTCTGATATACAGAACCGTAATTATTATCTACTTCTTCAGTACGTTTGAAATTACCTCAGAATTTTCAGATGATTCAAATTATGACACTGTCTATTGAAATTTAAAACACGGAAACAAGGTAAGAACGTATAAGAACGTAATAGTCCACAAAAACTAAACCACCGTCCGGCGGTTAATGCTCGTTTCAGTAGTATTCTCCCAAGCTGCGTTAGGTATTGCTGGAATTCTTGAAGAAATCAGCAGCCTTGATTGCAATTTCTTAAGAACGTGCTTAATACAGTGCTATATATTTTGATAAATCGTATATACCTAGTCTGTCTTCCATAAAGTGTAAACAGGGCAAATATTATATTAGAATTCTGTCATTTTTACTCGCGCCATGTATTTGTACCACTGGCGCCATCTAGTATACTACTATATTACTTAAATAACACTTTAACTTCGGGGTCTTTTTGCAATTTTTATCATTTTTTGTTTTCTAATTGTATTTCTATGGAACCAATTTAAAAAAGTATAGTCACGAACTACGGTAGAAGCGCTGAAACATTTTTATTAGTCAACTAGCCACTCACTTGCATTTGACAATTTTGTTTATTCATAAGCATTGAAGGAGATTCAACTTCGTATCTTGTGTTACTAAAGGGAGTTTTGAATATATTTGGCGTTCATTTTGCAGAAATTCATTATTCACAATTAAATGAAACTACGTGATGTAGTATTATTTATACTTTCTTTAAGTTCTTTACCATGACCTAGGTTTCGTTGTGTTACGACATCTTCAGGTGGGCTATTAGCAAAGATTAACGGTTAATTTTAATTTAAGAAATAATACTATATCACGTTGTTTTTTTTAAATAAATAAAGTAGAAATAATACTACATTACGTAGTTTCATTTAATTGTGAATAAAGCGAGTTAATACAATTTTATTTTATTATATTTCTTGTATACTTATATTTATAATTCTATTGACCTTTCTTTCTACTACAGTTGAAATTATGTCATACAATCAGTAAATCGCTTATTTTCAACCTAACAATTCATTTGTAACTGTCAATTTCTTGAAACATGTTTACTTACTCCATCATTATAAAAGTAACAATTGAAACGTATATTTGAAATTAAAATTAACGTTATCCGGTTAGCTCTGAGTTACTTATGTTATCGTACTACATTGTGTTTTACAAATAGTTCCTCCATACCAACCTCTATAATTATATGGAATTTCATTACCAATAGTAATAATAACTATAAGTAGATTAGTTGCTCTAAAAAAAAGAATGGTAAGATAAACCAGGTTTTTCTTGCTAGTAAATAATTTCCCGAAGTAAATAAAAATGTCAAACAGTTTATCCGTATCCATATGAAAAATTAATTCACCTCTCGCCTTCTTGAAATTTGTCTTTAATAGGTTTTGCACCTAGAAATGACAGAAAACGGAACTCTTTTTTTCGTTTGTCTTCCATTAAAATCCTTTTTAGGAACTATTAGAATTGTCTGGTTGAAATTATATCAAATAATGCGATATGGGATTCCATAATCCTGTAAACAACCTTTTAACTCAATGGAAGAAAAAGAAATGAGCTATCAAATATTACGTAAATTAACTGACTCTTCTATCCAAACTTGCAAGGATACTTCCCTTTGACTTAGAATCTTTATATTTGGTGTGAAGGAAGATTTCATAATATAAGGGAAGTAAGAAGTCCTCGGGTTTGACAGATAGATAGACGAGCAACAACGTAAACATTTAAGGGTTCGTTTTATTCTTTGTGAGATACGGAACCCACAAAAACAATTCATGATACTTTTATGAATTATCAAACACGGAGATATTTATTTTGAAATTTCGGCGGGTCTTTTTGAAGTAAAACTTCTTTACGCACGCTTGACTTGGGGAGTAAGCTGGTGAATGCGTGACGAGAGCGTTACGAAAAGTGTGATCGGGCGAGGCGAACGGAAGTTGAGAGGAAGATATAAGTTAGTGAAGACAGAAAGAGAGAGTTATGTTTCGTATATTACTGTAGGGACAAGAGAGAGAGAGAGAGTGTGAGCACACACTTTCTTTCTCTCTTTCTCTCATAGCCAGTTATGTTTCGTATATCTAAGAAACAGTGCAAGCCTATTGTTTGTATCACACTGTAGGAGCAAGAGAGAGCCGTGCGCGCGCACATTTTCTTTCTCTCTTCCTCTCATAGCCAGTGCATGAAATATATATATATATATATATATATATATATATATATATATATATACATATATATATATATATATATATATATGCGAGTTTGCTAGCGTTACGCGAACGGTGAATTTTTGATTATTTTGTAATATCATTTCGTTCTTGAACAATTTTATAAATTATTATTTTGTTCAATACATTAAATATTCTACGTTTAACATGAATAAAATTGTAAATTCATATATTATACATATTTTGTGCATTTGAATTTTTACTTCAGTCGTGTGGTCTAAAGCACACTCGTTTTGGTTCGTTTCATATACACCACTTAACGTGAATTTATAAACACATTCACATAAATTCAGAAAAATACACGTAACACATTAGTTGAGATAGGAGTATTTTCTGGAATTATAAGTCGTGAATAATTAAATATTTTAAATTAATTAATATTTACTTTCTAATCGGTTTCTTAACTATATACACAGCGTCACACCAATCAAGGTTGCCTGTGTAGCACAAACGCCCCCATTCAGTTAAATTATTTACAAATATTAATATTATTTTTCACTATGTATTGGGTAACATATCTTTAACAAGCGTATAAATGTCTCAGAAGTCAAAAAAAATAGAATAACATAAATAATATACTTTATTTATAGTATAGTTTTTTTAAACTCACACTTACGATGTTTTCTTCAGTATGTTGATTTAAACAATTTTGGATTAAGGCAAGGGGCCTTAATTTTGAGGTACGTAATCTTTTTTGTGGATAATTTGAACAATACCTATCTAAAAAAAATAATACTGGAATTCTCATGAATTTCCCGTTCAATTAATATACACATATATATAGGATATATGAAATAAAATAAAATCTCGTTTAAAATAAAAATTTAATAAAATAAATTTTTTTGTCGTTCCCAAAATTTCCGTACATATACTTTTGTACGGACTATATATGTATATATATGTGTATATATATATATATATATATACATATATATATATATATATGTATGTATATATATATATATATATATATATATATATATATATATATATATATATATATATATGGATTAATATACTTCATTATTATGCTAATTTCAAATTTTCACGTCAGATTATAAAAAAAAATCGTGATCTTTTTTGGCCACATTTCTAAAACTCACGACAAATTCGAAAATAAATAGTTTGAGAATCTTAGAAATTAAGCTCTCTTTCAATTAATATCTCTCACAATATAGAACATTTCAAAAAACCTGTCACTGACGAGTAGAAGTTGCACTACGAGGGTTCCAGACACATATTGGTTCTGATAAACATTTAAGGTTACATAGTATTTCTAATAAACAAATTACCTAAATATGAATCGCCTACTACATATTACACAGACATTAAAGCATGGTTCATATTTAAACAATTATGAGATCTAGGATAATCGCTATAGCTTTCCTACGACCTGTTCATAGACTTCTACAATCCCCATTTTTTCATAATTTTGAGTTGAGTAGTCTCGAAAATATTGGGGTGGGTTTTGGTGCTTTTTACATATTTTTCAGTACATCTCTGAAGATGTACTATATACATTTATGAAAAAATATTTCTGAAGCTCTTATTATTAGCCTTTTCAAACAATACCCGCACTATAGGTAGAAATAAAAAAAAATTCGTGTACTTAATTTTCTACAAAATTTTCATTTATGATTTCTGAGTATTAGCTATTAAAATATGTGTTGATATATTTTATTATTAAGCCAAATTTCAAATTTCTATTTCAAGCGGTTTTTGAGAAAAATGGTTGAGATAGACACATAGACAAATGAGTGATGTTATAAGGGTTTCCTTTTGAGGTACGGAGCCCCGAGTATTTTATTAACTACCTCTTTAATATATACATGCATTATTAGTGATCATACATTATGTGTGATCACTCATAGGACGGACGTTATGAGTGATCATACAAGGGTTCCGTTTTTTTTTCCTACGCTATTTGCGTTCCAGCGTTTGGATATATAGTACACTATGTGTATCAGACTTTGAGTGCTGCAATCTACAGTTTGTGCTTTATTAGTTAATAATTTGTCGTACACCGGTCAGCGCGCCCCCACGCATCGCGCGGCTCATATCGAAATCGGAGCGCTAGGAGCGATCGGGCGGGAACGCCGCGGGCGGGGGCGACAGATGCGGAGGCTGCAACGCGACGCCGCCATTGTTAGACGGCATTGTGCCCCATGAATATTCAATACGTGAACATTTCCAGCGGCGATACGGCGCGGCAGGTTGCAAGGACGCTCCGTTGCGATACTCCGAGCGAGGGTGAGACAATTTCGTCGCTTCGACTTGTTTCATATTCATAATGATTTTACCCATTAATTTGTCATAAAAATAATGGTAAATACTGTTATAATGAATATATTGCTTATACTTAAATGCAAATGTATTCGGATAAAAGTAGTAAACAATTTCTAGAATAGCACCAACAGTAAAACCTTCTCGAGACATTACTTTTCAATTCTGAGTTCCATTGAAATCGAATTTTACTTCAAATCCAAGCAAACTGATAGACGAGCAAGCAGTAAAAAAAATTTTTTTTATTATAATTCACTATGATGACATTGATTACGATAACTTTACATTTATGTATACATATTATATTTTATAATAAACTGATTCCAATAATGATTGTAACTCCCAAGATGATCTTTTCGTCTAAAATGAGTTAATTGTTTTAAAAGAATATTATGATTTTTATATTCTTTCTGTATTGTACTAATACTGAACAGAGAAAATACACAATGTGGATCTGATGTTCGACATTAAATTAATTCTCATATACAATATGGTTTCCTCAACCGTACAAAAGCTATGAGGTTTAGAATAATTGCTATAGGTTCTCGATAAACTAGAGGTAATCTTTGCTAGTAAAGCTGTTCTTTTCATAATTTTGACCCTAGCAGGGTGGCATACTTTTTGTGTATATTTTCAACAATATCTCTTAAACCATTTCACAAAAAATTTTAAAGAAAATAGTTTAGGAATCTATGTAATGTACTCTTTCAATTTATGTCCCACAGGACGTATTAAGTTAAAAATTTTAAAAAATTCGACAACTTTATTTGATAACTTAACCGTTAGAGTGCCGACGAGCGCCATCGCGCTCGTACGCGTACTAACCAAATTTGCCACGAGCGCGATGGCGCTCGCAAAATTAGTTGCTGTTTAATGCGTGGTAGGAGAGCTCGCTCGCACACATTTTTTATCTTTCTACGTGTTACATGAAGTTCAAAAAAAGGATCCAGGAAAAGAAAATGTTTAACCCATAATGTCGAAATACGAAAATAATTCAAGTGAAAATTATCGTTTTTCAAGTTGTGAAGAAAGTGATAGTGGAGTGACATTGTGGTGCGCTCACAATTTGGCGTAATGCAAATTTTGAGTGATAGTGATAATAGGCACGATAACAATTATTTTGCTGATACGGAGGATGTACCGGACTGCGAAAATACGATGTGACCTTGATTTCAGTTTTTGTTATAATTTTTGTTCACAATATATATTTCCATAATTTTCTTTGTATTTTATTATTCTTGTACAAGTTTTTATTAAGAAAACACCGAAAAAATTATTAAAATCGGATAATTTTTGGAAGAGATACAGTTTTGTTTCGACACAAGGATAAATGACATCAAAAACAAAAGATTTCTTTGGCATTTTTAAGTATATTTGAGTAAAAAACAATGGCACTAAAACACTTAAAATACTTTATAAATATTTTTGAGTTAATTGGTTAACAATTAAATTATATACGGGTTAATGAACTTCATCATTGCCAAAGTTCAAATTTCTGCAGTTGTTTAATGTAATGCAAATCAAACTGTTGCTACGAGTATAAGTCAAACGGTTTCTGAAAAAAATGCCTTAGATAAAATTCTGAAAAAATTTTTTTTTTTTAATCCTTACAACTTATTCTTTCAATTTATAACTTATATACCGGCACATGTCATTAAAAAGAAATCGATTACTCTCTTCTCTGTTTAAAATTTCCATCAGGTCGTTTTAGTATGATATGTCCGATAACCTCAAATACCAACTTTGATTCTCGATATCCCTGAAATTTTACTTAGACAGTTTTTGTCTTTATTTTTATTGTGAAAGTAAGTCACAAACCTTTTATTTTTGAGGTTATATATCGAATTGTCTTGCAGATTACTCCGAAAATCAATTAACGAAATTCAGTAGTTTAGTCACAGGAATAGTTTTAATTGGTTTGTAATCCCAAAAAACAATGTATTTAATTGAAGACATTTCGCTGCTTTGCTACCGGTGGCGACAAAGGGAACCGCCACAAATAACAACATTGCAAATGGTCCCTACGTTTTATTTTTATTGAAATTATGTTTAATTTGTTTGAAATTTTTGTTATTCTCGGCGTCATTGTTCATTTCACTATTTTAAAGCATTTACGACAACTAGTACTGCCTGGGTCTTAATTGAATGTCTAACGGTCAAATCCGTATTGTATTTTTTTTTAAATGTGACCAGAGAATATATATATATATATATATATATATATATATATATATATATATATATATATATATATATATATATATATTTGTCACTGGTTTGCTAATGACTTAATACTCCTTTCGTGAGTAGATTATGTAAATAACTGTAAACTGTTCCGGTATAATAACGACACCGTTTATCAATGTAGTAGGAGTTACCTCCTGTAATTTCAAATAATTCCAGTACAATCTGATTCAGTTACATACTAAGAAGTAAGTGAAATAATAATAAAATAGCCAGATGATATACTAAAAGTCCTTGGACCTAACCATTATTTTAAAAACATCAACAAACTATTTAATTTTTTTTCTGAA
Source organism: Druceiella hillmani (assembly GCA_039881145.1). Classification (NCBI taxonomy): domain Eukaryota; kingdom Metazoa; phylum Arthropoda; class Insecta; order Lepidoptera; family Hepialidae; genus Druceiella; species Druceiella hillmani. Next base: position 11,757,249 of record JAYKKI010000026.1, on the reverse strand, counting down.
GTAGAATTCTTAGGTTCTAATATTCTTATAAAATTACGAGATCATCACTGCCGTAAATTTATGCAGCAATTAAATATGTATGTGTATACCACGAAATTAATTTATTGGGAGAAACTTTTTGGGCAACGATTTTTGTTGACCTTTCAACCTCAGCTGACAAAAAACTTAGCAGACTTTGATCTTGATTGTTTTTCGATATTAACTTTATTTGCAAAATAAAGAGTGGAAACTTAAAAGAATATTTAAGAGGATATATAATCATTATGAAACAGTTTTTTAGGAAAAGGCAAATTGTTTTTGTATAAGATAATAATGCTTTTCATTATCGTTACGTTAGCTATGAAAATTTAGTTTTGGCTCACTGGTATTGCTAAGTGTAGATGGATGTATGGTATAAAAATATAGATGAAATCTATTTTTCTACGCGTTTATGTAACGCGGATATGAAATAATAGCTTTAAATTATTTAAATCCGACTAAAACTTGAAAATATTTTTAACAGTTATTTGGGTGTATTTTTCTCTGGCTCCTTTAAAAAGATGGTTCATTGTATTAAGAGTTGCTACTCGTTCACATTTCCCCTAAAATTCACCCATAAAATTTGTCATGTTTAATATATTCATTCAAAAGAGCATGCATATATAAAATAAAATCTGGATAATTTTTTTGTCTATTTGTAACGACTTATTTTGAAGATTACGATTTTGTAAGCTATATTTACTTGACAGTCTAAAGGAGACTTAGGTTTTTTAAATTTATAATACTAATGAGGAACTAAATAATACACCGAAATGGGCATGAAGTTTAAATTTCATATGAAATATATTTAGCACTGTATTACATGTTGGTCAGCCACAGATGACTCGTAAGTATTTTTATTTGTTTATATCTAACGTCAATATTGAATATTAAGAGCTAGTAATTATTAAGAACACAAATGACGTTTGAATCAGTCTTAAAAACTTCTCTATTATATAAGTAAGTAATTTCTATTAAATTAATTTCCATCGAACTGTGTATTCAGGAACTTCAGCATATAATGATGAAGCCTCATTTTTAGGGTTCCGTACCATGAAAGGAAAAAAAACGAAACCCTTATGGGATTACTTATGTAACCGTCCATCTCTCCGTCTATCATAGTCATTTTTTTAGAAACCCTTGACGAGGAAATTTCAAATTTGCAGAGTGGGAAAGTTTACATACCCGTGTATATTTGAATAGTCTGTATTAAAAAAAATTAATATGAAGATATTCAAAAGATGAAAAATCAATATATTTTTTTACTATTTTATGTACGGTAGTTTAAGAAGCAAAGCCAAAAATATTATCCAAATTTAAAAAAAAAAGAAAAAAAAGAAAATAAATATATATATATATATATATATATATATATATATATATATATATATATATATATATATATATATATATATAACTAAATGTTCCCATATCTCTAAGTGAAAGAATCCTCATTGTACGATTATTTTAGTTTAATTGCAATATCTGTTTTACTTCGATACGTTTTATCCAATTATATATTAAAAATGGCTTTATTTACTATTATGAAAATAATATTTCATATTGATAGTGGCTTTTTAATTAATATTATATTAAATAAAAAGCCACTATAAATATGTTTATATACCAAAATTGAAATTTTGACAGTAACGATCATAAATGGCTCATCTAAACACCATTTATAATTATGATGAATTTTAAGTCTAGGTATTCATTAATTCTTTTCGTGAAGTATAGCATAATAACGTACAAAAATTGTTGAATAGTATAAAGGGCTCGCCTCACTCTTCCTAATCAATATCTTAATATTCACCACAAAATATAAATAAAACTATATTGAAAAAGGAATATAGCTACATTTTCATGGAAAATTTCTGATAAGAAAATATGAAACTATAAATTATGAAATATTTAGTGAATACGAAGTTAAATTCAGGACAATAGACAGATCAGATAAAATGTTAGCAGATAAAAGGTAAAAGTGCAAGGTAATATTTAAAATTATAAACTGGACTAAATAGTACAAATTGTTTTATATAAGTTCTCCTAATTTTACATACCATATATCAAATGGTAGCCAAAGATTGGTTTCGTAACTTAGGGTACCAAGTCTGTCGCATCTAATTTTAAATAAACACATCAATTCTATTTACGCCAACTGTTAAAACTTGGGTCTACTGATCGATCAAAATCTTAGTAAACGTCAAGTAAATTATATTAGTATTTGTATCTTCAGCAAAATACACACCCTCAAGCATCTTCTAAATTTTCTAGCTGTTCTAACCATAGCTCATCTGTGTCAAACAATCTTATTGCCACTGCTTGATTTAGATACGTGCTATCCAGACTCGTCTTAAAAATTAGAACCCTTCAAAACTGTGAATCCGCTAGGATTTTGGTCGCAAAAAATATGAACATGTTTCTCATTTCAGCGTGTAACTTAAATGGATGAAAGTCAGTAATTGACGCGATCTACATATTCTTACACTTTTTTATAATATTATAAATAAGTGTAAGAATATTTTGAAAAAATAATTTGAAAAATCCAACTTATCTTCGAAGCAGATTTAGTTACATTTTATACACGGTATAAGGCTACGCTCTGAAAAACAGCTCAGACTTTTTTCCCAAACATAAAACCACCTTTTATGAAAAGTACTCTGTCCAAGCTGTAAAACCTTGGATTAGCTTGATACGATCACCAGGAATGCCTACTATAAATGTTTTCAAAAGCCATATTTTTAAAAAAATCCTTCCTTTCATATTTCACAAAGGAAGAGGATACTCTTCCTTAATTCTACTTTGTTTCCCTTTCCTTGTTCCCAGCCATGCCATGTCAACATTTGTAATTAAGCATTTATTATTTTTATGTAGTTTAGTTTTTACTTACTTATTTCTATGATAATAAATATATTGTTTTGCTTTTCATTAATATTTTAATTTTCAATTGTAATAGATTAGATTATGAATGTCTTTCAAATGTATGTATTTCACATGTTCTTTAAGGGTAGCAATAAATAAAATATGCATTGCTTAAAGCAGGTAGCCGTCTAATGGCAAGTCTCATGAGGTTTTTATCAATTTCATTAAGAGAAAAAACACTTTTATCTATTTACTGCCTCTCTGATTGAAGCGGGGTATCAGCAGGGATCGAATATCAAAGCGGGACTGACACGACCGCATGCAAATGTGCGCTGGTGCACCGCGATAGTATCTCAACCCTTGCTTCGACGGGATATTATTCACTTTATTATTATGAAGTTATTGAAATATATAGCTTAGATGCAATCTTTTTTTGTGTTGTGTTCATTTATTCCACCGGTATGTTCACTAGCTACAAATCTATTAAAGTTACCATTCGCATGCGATGTATCAACTTTCAGCTAATAACTGGTCTTGCGTATTAGAGAAAGTCCTTTGTCGTTAAATCAATCGCTAAAATCCATCGGGTCGATTGTATGGAACTTTTATTTAATTCACATTTTGTCGTCATATTTTCATGGCAACTGATTGTTATAGTAGATTCAACGCTGTTACTCTGTCACTATAAATAAATAAAAAATACATATATATATATATATATATATATATATATATATATTAATATATACATATATACTACACTAAATTACGCAACTGTAATCAATTATCTCCGACTATTCTATTATGTAGAAAGTGTAAAAACGAGTTACATTTTATTTTTTATTTCGTATATCCACATAACTATTATTAACCAGCATATCATCTTAGAAAGTCATTCTAAGGGTGTATTTGAACGATTTGTTATTATGAAAATGATAAAAGTAGAGGAAACATGTCATCCTAATATAATTAAATAAATACATATGAGGTCCTTTTTATACGTAATCTCAAACATATGTCCACATTCAAAGAATACCCTTTTTAAACTTTGTATGTGTTCTCGAATACTTCATTATGAAAACTTTCCTTGTTTTTCAGCGATTGAATTCCATTCGAATAAGGTTCTATTTTCCATTTCAGCCATTTATTTAAAATAATGTTAAGATTTGTTCCTCATGTTTTTACTATCACACAATCAATTACACTTAATTTATATTTCATTTCTCTGTTTTTAAATTAATTCTACATTAAATTTCAATTAGCGGAGTCCGACTCTTCATAAGATACAATATAGAATGTAATCAGTCTCTTTAATATTGCTGAGGCATATGTTTATATTACATTTTCGTAATTGTAGTATTGTATTAACCCGACTTTTAATTAAAGCGATTTATTTTCTCAATAATAAATCCCGTAATATCACCTTTTTAAAAACTTATTTGTAGTACAAGTACATTATGATACACTTCCAGAAAATAATATCACCTTTTTAAAAACTCATTTGTTATACAAATACATTATGATACACCTCCATAAAATAATATCACCTTTTTTTATAAACTCATTTGTCGCACAAGTACATTATGGTACACTTTCAAAAAATAATATCACCTTTTTTAAAAACTCATTTGTCGTACAAGTACATTATGGTACACCCCCAGAAAATAATATCACCTTTTTAAAAACTCATTTGTCTTGCAAGTACATTATGGTACACCTCCAGAAAATAATGTTACCTTTTTAAAAACTCATTCTTCGTACTAGTACACTATGATACACCTCCAGAAAATAATATCACCTTTTTTATAAACTCATTTGTCGTACAAGTACATTATGGTACACCTCCAGAAAATAATATCACCTTTTTAAAAACTGATTTGTCGTACAAGTACATTATGGTACACCTCCAAAAAATAATATCACCTCTTTTAAAAACTCATTTGTCGTACAAGTATATTATGGTACACCTCCAGAAAATAATATCACCTTTTTAAAAACTCATTTGTCGTACAAGTACATTATGGTACACCTCCAGAAAATAATGTTACCTTTTTAAAAACTCATTCTTCGTACAAGTATATTATGGTACACCTCCAGAAAATAATATCACCTTTTAAAAAATTAATTTGTCATACAAGTACATTATGGTACACCTCCAGATAATAATATCACCTTTTTAAAAATTAATTTGTCGTACAAGGACATTATGGTACACCTCCAGAAAACAATTTGTTATATTTTATAAAACATGTCCACATCAATATTATAAATGTGAACGTAGTTATATTTGTTAGTTACCTAATTACATTCAACTAAGAAAGGAATCGATAGCAATTAGTGCAAGGTTAATATTTCTAATTGCTATGTAGCACATGATATTCGCAGGTTTGCCCGCGTATGTTACTAATATCACGAAAAGTCCGTTTGCGTGTTTATTACTAAATCACACCTAATCGGCTGGGCAGAGTTTCCAAAAACTCTGTATAGATATAATTTGTGATGTGAATTAACATAAAGTTTCTTTTTAACACAAAAACAAGATAATTCCTTTAGGATGATACTATGCGTTTTTTACTCAATAATTGAAAAATATACTAAAACATGTCAATAGATAGCTAATGCGTATATTAAACAGTATATATTAAATATATCGTCCACGCGTTTTAAAAGGTTTCAAACAAGTACTACTATCCTGAACCGTTTGTCCCATTTCCGGAGTCAGCCGTCCTTGTACTTTACTTCCACTGAGCACGGTTTAATGCTGTGTTGGCGTCAAGTCTTCATACCGACGTTTTTCGGCAGTCGTCAATCAAATGGGGGTTGGCTTTCCAGGTTCTTGCTTCATTGTTGGCAAGTTTATGGAAAATTTCAACATGTAGTCGTCCGGGCCTCTCTGAATACGTCCATACCATCGTAGACGGTTTTCTTTCACTTGATCTATTATTCTAGCGGCTTGAAAGCTCCCTCTCATGTATTGGTTTATAATTTGATCAAGTGGAGTGATACCCGCCGATCAGCCCAACATGAGCATTTCTGTTATGTGCAGTATATTTAAATGTTGTTTGTCAACCGTCCTACATTCAGAACTGCATGCATTACAGCGGTTTTCTATATTTTCCTTTTGACTTTAAGTTTCAAGACCTCAAAACTTGCGCATAAATTCCATTTCTTTAATCGAAGTTCATGGGTGAAGCCACGCACAAAATATAATTTCAAATATTCATTTAAACAAATACTTTTAAATAAGTATTACATAACTCTATTTGGATATCCCATGTGTCATGAAATTGGTTTCTAATTGTCTACTTGTTTGTTGTCGCTATTAGATCTGTATAAATATACAAACTGATGTAGCATATAACTACGAAACATTTCGGTTTGTCATTATGAACGCAGACAAAAACGAAACGCCCACCGGCCCGAATAGATTGAATATTCGGGAGAAACTCTCTATATAGACGTCTAAACCTAGCCATTATATACAAGTAATATACCATTGTAGATCTGGCAAGTCGAATATCAGAAAACTCATCGCCGACAAAGTTTGGCGAATGGGAAAAGTTTTTGTCGGCGCCGAGTGGCCCGGGGTCGTAGCCGGCAGGCGCCGCGCGCTTGCGTCTCCAGTACTCATCTCGGTGTATTGCTCGTTATTTAAATGATACCCCTTTGTATTATGTATTATTGTAGCTCTACGCTATACACCCGATGCTGAAGTTGTTTATGTATGCGTGCGGGGGTGTAGGGAGCATGTTATTTAACAATTATTGTAGAATATACAATCTTCTCGGTTCATCTGATATTTTATAGGTAAGGTACGTAATAAACAAACGAAATACTTTGAACATTTTAAAATAGTCATAAATTTTATGAGATCTAATAGGTAAGTATTTTATGATATTTGTTACCTTCCAAGCAACTGTATAAATACAATTTGTAGACAATTTTTAATACATATATGAAACGATACAGACGATTCCGGTATTCCTATATTTTATCGGCGTGGGCCATGTAGCCAAGGTGTTTTTTTTTAAAGTATGATTAAATTTTTGAACAAGAAAAAAGACATAAAACCAAAAATACTTACGAATAAACAATTAGATTCAACATCGCTACTCGGTCACTATGAATAAAAATAAAAAAAGAAATAACAAGTCGTCGAAAGCCATTAGTAGAAAAGAGAATATAAATCATTCAGTCTAGTTTCACACAGTCGTACTATTAAACGTATCTATACTTCAGCTCATTTATCGATAATGTGTACAGTAATGTGTACGGTGTAAGATACACAAAGTACCTTCATTTATCGATAATGTGTTTTATGTTTCTGATAATTTCGGATAATGGTTAAAAATTAAATAAATTGTAACAATAAATATACACAAATCAAGTATTTTTACGTGCTTTACGATGCTTACAAAATATATAATAATACGTTTGTATATAAAACAACGTAAGTGCTTTATTTGAAAATATTTGTGGCAACCCTAGGCGTATGCTATATTCTTACATAGTAGGGGTGTAATATTGAGAAGTGATAAAAAATATTTTTCACGTCCTGTGTTAATATTTAGAATTTTTCATAGTTTTAAGTAAATTGTTCTATTATTTCTAGCTTCTGAAAGAATCGTATTCCACTGATTGGGAAAGGAATGTTTAGAGATGTGATCTTCAGAATACAAAATTAAATTTAAAACCTCATTCGATTTGTTCTTTGCCTCCTTAATTTTATTGACCTTGATTTCATTCTTGTCAGTTTTTAAAGTTTTGTTTTCGAGTTAAAGATCGGAAATATACTGTAATTGTAGAAAGTTTTATGACCCAAATTTAATATTTAGATTTTTATTCCACGAAACTTCGATATGGATGGTGACCCCAACAGTCTCGGAGCTAAAAAGTTTCGGATGGCAATGTGGATCTTGTTCAAATAACAAAACAATTGTTTCAAATACTGCGTACCGTCTTAATTGTTATATTTATAATAAATTAGCTGATATGTTTAAAAGTTATTAGCAATTATCCATTAATTATTTTATTCAAGATTACTTTTTGATGAGATGACACGATCGGAATGACTCTCAATGATATTTACTATTTTAGTGGAAACCTAACGTTCGTAAAAAGCATTCTGTCTTGGCCTTTCTTGAGCACCAGAATTAATTTTGTGTACAAACAGCAAAAACAGAAACTCTATGACGTCATCGTCCGTGTATCCATATACATGTCACAGCAGATCGTGGTGTGGTGTAATTATGTGAACATATGGAAAAAATAAGAAATGTTTTTCAATCTTTTTTTAGAATTCTGTACGGACTGAATAAAAGCGTATTGTTGTGGAAACGTCATCTGTCTGTCAAATTAGCGGATATTACAACTTTTAAATGAAATAACACATATAAAATATAGTTTTTTGCTCGAAACTGGCTCAAACTTGCTTAAAAATCACAAGGCAAACGGCCTTTGACGGCTCGGCGCATCACGGGGACCCGGGTTCGATTCCCAGCCGCTCATCAAGTAGGGTCGAACTGGGGTTCTGGTGGGCTGTAAGAGATTGCTTTCGTAGCAATAAGTCCGCCATATGTATTCATTGTACACATGAAAGTATGTAAATAAGGAAATAAATAAAACTACCATTTTAAATCCATTTCTTACCAGGTCTGCCTCAAACAATCCAAACAAACTGTAATTCGAGTCTAGTATTTCTCAAGTTTTCTGTTGAAACTAAACAGAGCTATATGTAAAATATTAAGAACGTTGTGAATAATAAAACCATGGCGTTTTTGAAGAACTCATGATATTTTTACGCTAGCTAAAACATGCTAAGCATTTATTTTCGTTGTAAAAGTAACTCTAATATTTGTAAATACGTCAATATAAACGCCATGTTATGTTACGTAAGGGTATACGCAACCCACGCAGTGCGAGTTCTAAACGTACTTGAAAGGTTTGTTTCAAAGTATTATTGAAGGGATCTTGGACATCAGAACAAGTCTTTTAAAACTTAATGAAAATGTCTATTAACATTTTTGGTACAGCGTCCCTCTCGTAAGGTTCGAGTGTACAAAGCGTTGTGTAGCGTGTCGTCCGTTCCCAAATGTTTAAACAGATATGTCGATAATGTTTAAAAAATACAATAACGGACTTTGGTGTGGCACATTTTTGAAGTGAAAATTTCTTTAAGTGCGTTGAGCGATTTTTGAAAGGGGAAAATTTTATGGATTCGCATCACCGACATATATATATATATATATATATATATATATATATATATATATATATATATATATATATATATATATATATATATATATATATATATAACATCTACTGCTCTGGCACTAGACTAGCGCACACTCAGAAGCCCGTGTACACATATATACATCAACACATTGTACAAGTAAGTATAAATTGACTACGTGGAAAGTTCAATCTGTGTATACTGTGCATTGTTTAAATTGAGTTTCAGATTGATTATTATTTTAATTGTTTAATTTTATGATCGCTGTGCAGTACAACAGTGAGCACTAAATATGTTGATATTTTCGTATAGAAAAATGAATAACAAAAATAAAGCATTTATTTTCAAATATTTCCAATATTGGTATCAATATTTATGTTTAAATATTTGGTATTTTTTAATATTTGAGAGGTGCAAATACATCTTGCAATAAGTATTTCATAGTAATCTCTAGTCTTACTAAGTCTAGTCTAGTCTTACTAACGTGGTAAAATAAATTACTAGTTGTTCGATAATATTTTTGTTGCAGATTTCAAAATTAAAAATTCTATAAATTTTATAAAACCACTGCCACTTCATAGTTTTAAATTTTCACTTCTGTCGGCAGTCCCCATGACCGCATAATAACTTGCATAAAATGTAGTAAATCAAATTATTCCTCTCGGTAAGTGACAAAGAAACTTCCCAGTAGACAAGTGCGAAGGAAACTTTGTCGCGAGTAACTTGGCCAATTTACAAAGTATTCAAAGAATTATATATTATATATGATGCGCTACTCTCGCTTGCTTTACCGCGAGGTAAATCCGCATAGTTATCTAAGAATACATAATCACGGAATCTTATGTTAATATGTATCCCAAACGCATTTGACCGGTTTCTAGCTAATATTGTTCGCCGCTAAAATAGTAAAAACACTTGAAACGCGAGAAAATATTAAAAATATTGTTTGTTTTTTTTCATTCCACTCGACCTAACATTATTGGTTCGTTTTACTGAATTATAGACGTTTTGAGTGTTATCGAATTAAAGGCATCGTCAAAAATTGCCTCTCACCAGGTAAATATCATCGACGAGATTAAGAGACTTAGTAGAGAAAATAAAAAAAATAGTAATAAAGTATCATCGACGGGATTAAGAGACTTAGTAGAGAAAATAAAAAAAAAATAATAAAGTATCATCGACGGGATTAAGAGACTTAGTAGAGAAAATAAAAAAAATAATAATAAAGTATCATCGACTGGATTAAGAGACTTAGTAGAGAAAATAAAAAAAATAATAATAAAGTATCATCGACGGGATTAAGAGACTTAGCAGAGAAAATAAAAAAAATTATAATAAAGTATCATCGACGGGATTAAGAGACTTAGTAGAGAAAATAAAAAAAATTATAATAAAGTATCATCGACAGGATTAAGAGACTTAGTAGAGAAAATAAAAAAAATAATAATAAAGTATCATCGACAGGATTAAGAGATTTAGTAGAGAAAATAAAAAAAATAATAATAAAGTATCATCGACAGGATTAAGAGATTTAGTAGAGAAAATAAAAAAAATAATAATAAAGTATCATGGACAGGTTTAAGAGACTTAGTAGAGAAAATAAAAAAATAATAATAAAGTATCATCGACGGGATTAAGAGAATTAGTAGAGAAAATAAAAAAAATAATAATAAAGTATCATCAACGGGATTAAGAGACTTAGTAGAGAAAATAAAAAAATAATAATAAAGTATCATCGACAGGATTAAGAGACTTAGTAGAGAAAATAAAAAAAATAATAATAAAGTATCATCGACAGGATTAAGAGACTTAGTAGAGAAAATAAAAAAAATAATAATAAAGTATCATCGACGGGATTAAGAGACTTAGTAGAGAAAATAAAAAAATAATAATAAAGTATCATCGACAGGATTAAGAGACTTAGTAGAGAAAATAAAAAAAATAATAATAAAGTATCATCGACGGGATTAAGAGACTTAGTAGAGAAAATAAAAAAAATAATAATAAAGTATCATCGACGGGATTAAGAGACTTAGTAGAGAAAATAAAAAAAATAATAATAAAGTCTAAATAACGTTAGTTAAAAAATCATCGACGGGATTAAGAGACTTAGTAAAATATCATCGACGGGATTAAGAGACTTAGTAGAGAAAATATCATCGACGTAAAATATAATCGACGGGATTAAGAGACTTAGTAGAGAAAATATCATCGACGTAAAATATAATCGACGGGATTAAGAGACTTAGTAGAGAAAATGAAAAAATAATAATAAAGTCTAAATAACGTCAACGAAGTGATTTCAAAATGTTCGTGGTACCAAATATTGATCCAAAGCAACCAGCACTTACAAACAGGTTTAATAGAGCATCTTGTGACATCGATCCATACAAACGTAAAAGAAATAAAAGTTCTTTGAATGAAACCAGATTGTTATTAGGTATATTATTGTTTTTCAACGCTGTTGTCACTGCGATCTATATAAGTATTTTCGCATCCATTAAAACCATTGCGTATAACACTGAATCCGCTCTTTCTAAGAAATATATTCCAATGCCATTTGGAAAACATCCTCTGTAGCATTTGCGCTTATAAATCGAATACTTTGATATTTAACACTTCAGGGTGTGAAGCTGGTATTTTACGAATGGTGACTCATTAATTCTTTGTTGGAGGTATAACAAATCATGTGTTTGTTTGGCAGAATAGGCAGGAGCATTATCGTATTGAATAACTAGTGATATGGCATTGAAAAGATACAAGTCTCAGATCGCGCCTAGTTATTAATTTAAAAAATTGCCATAAATTAATGATTTAAGGATAGTAAAATATTTTTTGAATTGTTATAATTATTTTGGGCATTTTACATAAAATATTTTTATCAATTAATTCTAAATTCTTATTTTTACCTTGTTTAATTTTTCAAATACATTTTTTTTAAATAAATAACCGCAATTTTTCTTCAATATGTCGTCGTACTAAATTGAACTAAACTGTCGTATTAAACTAGTCGACCCATGCGAATAATTCGTATGTCACCGAATAGTAATAAAATGTGAAAATAAGTAAAGGAAAGGTATTTTATTTTGAAAAGTAATAACGAAAGTCTCATTGTAAAAAAAATTAATTATTATGTACATGTTTTATTATAAAATATTAAAAAAAGCAGATCTCATTCTCAGATATGTTTTTTTGAACTTCTCAATTTACAAAACTTCTTTGAAAACCATATTAGAAGTGATAATGTGATCATTGTTTACTTTTTGTTTACATGTATCTTTAATATAAACATGAATATCATTGAATCTACAAACTCATGAAAAAGCTACGTATCCATGCGAAAAACAGGTTGTGGTAAATACAATTCTGGTCTTTTAAACGTCTAACCTTGTGCTTTATTTATGGACATAACAAAGACTATGTGTTCTCATTTGGAAAAGCATGGGTAGATCAGAATATGTGAGGTTAGTGTTGATTAAACAGAACATTAATAGATGGCGCTGTTTATAATATAAACATCTTTCAGAATTAACATATAGAGAATCAAAAGATTTAATTAAGAAAAAAATAATTTTGAATTATTTGCTTATTTTCGATCTTTATTTCAATGAATGCTGAAGATAATATTCAAAATGATAGTTCAATCATTGGCTTTGTTGAAGTGTTGGGGAATATATGGTATACCGACAAAAAAAACACTTTTGAGAAATAATATATAGAGATATTCTTATAGATAATTTTAAAAAACAATTGGCCCGATTTTGTTGGTGCTAAATTACATTCGTTCTAAAAACGTTAATTTACCTTATTTGACACAAAATGAAGTTATATGAAATAACGGTAGTTTTTATTCTTTTAATTTTTGCAGAAGTATAACCTGAATTTGAGGCGAATTCTGGCTTCATAAATACGTTAATTTTCGGCAGTTTGTCAGATTATGCTTGGACAACCCGGTTTCATTCATTATAAAATTGCGATTTTTACGTAAAATAAATCAAAACTAATCGATATCGTCCCAATAATTCAAGATAATTATCCTAAACTGAAACTTGAATTACAATAAAAACGAAATATCAACCAATATTGTTTACATACTTTGTTTACATACCTCGTTACACTCCAAACGACATTTAACTAATGATGATGTGTTTCATAGTTGTATTCAGTGTGATCAAATATTGCAATTTATTTTTATTTTTTCTAAGTTATTTACATATTCCCTCATATTCATTCCTTCATATTTTTTCTAAGTTGTTTACATATTCTCATAGGCATTATAATATAATAATGAGGTTCCAATTATCATTGCTCAGTTTTAAACCCCGTTTGCGAAATATTATGCTTTACAACAACGTATATTGTGACAACACCATTGATCTAAATGGCAAGATACAGTCAAAGGAATATTAGATCAAAAAGAAAATGACAACACTAATTCATTTGCGCCATCTATTGCAATTAAATGAAACTACTTCCGTCAGTGATATGACCGGCTGTATGCGACCGTAGATATAATCTTGTCGTTGCGTTATCTTATTTTATTATTTTTTAACCAAATTAAAAAAAATGGTTCTCAATTTTTATGCATGGATATAGATATGACAATGCTTAAATAGCTTGGAATTTATGTAAAGTAATGAAAAAAGTTATTTTTGTATAATAAAAGGCAATTATAATAGGTAGATACAATGGCCTATACTACATAGATATGTCAAAAATGAATTAAAATTAAGATGACTTAATTATCTCAACTTCAACCTGTTCCAAACAGTTTATTCCCTGTATCGGTAGGTTGCGTACTTACAGTTGTCGACGTTGTTGAGACGATTATTCAAGAACCGAAATATACTTCATTAGTGATGAAAAGGTTAAGATATAAAAAAACAAAATTTATCCTAAAGAAATTATAATATTATAATACTCTCCGTCTACAAACAAGTATATATCTACAGCATGTTTCCGATAATCAGTTATCTTGTTCTCGTATTTCATATTATTTTAGTTTGAAATATTTGCTTTTTACTTTAGTGGACAACTGGTAATAGACAAGATATACAGAAAAATACAAACTTATTCAGGATCACATTTAAATTCTATCTGACCACATAAAATACTCGAATTTTTAACACCTCTGTCACAATACGATTCAAATGTTACCGAATATTATTAAATTATCTTCAATTACGTTTTGCTTTCCTGTTTTATTTACCTTTACCAAAAATTCCCTTTCTAATTGTACTTCCCTGCTTTAAAAATTAATGAAACATTTGACATAATAACTTTAAATTGGTTTTGGAGAGCGATAAGACAATTTCGAGTTGTTTGCAAATATTTGAAACTAGCTGTGTCTACAACTTCGTTCGCGTGGAATTTCGAACACGAAAAGTTATTAGAATTTTTTTCTCTTTCATATATTGCTCTTGAGTATAAACTATTAGCATACCAAATTCCATCGAAATCAGTCCAGTGGATTTTGCGTAATTGACGCACAAATTAACAGACAGACAAAAGTTTGAAAAAATTCTGGCTTCTATTATCATTCTATACGGCTTTTTAAAATATTTTCCATCTATAGAATTCGCTCTGTTATAATTTTATTATATGTATAGGTAATTATTATTTGGAAGGCTAACTAAATGTTCCGATTTTGTTTCTTAACGAAAAGCAGTGGTTTCAAAAATTTGTTGATAGCGTATAGATTGCTTGTGACAAATGTTTGATAGCGTATAGATTGCTTGTGACTTGTTGATTACATATATAAAAAAGTATGCAAAAACTAATTTAATTAATATCCAACACTGAAACCATTTTCAATCACTATGTGCATTTCTTTCTTTATATTGTATTGTCCTTTGCATTGCTTAACTAATTCAGTCGAAGTAGCATTTAATAATAACTGCCTGTCTAGCTACAAAATTACTTCATGTGTCTGTCCGTTCTTCTTACTTCTGCCTAATATTTATTTTAGATGTGGCATAATTTACCAAAAAATATCGTAGCCTGTCATTACATTATCTTCACTTGACCTATTAAATATATTTACATTACGACCTCTGCCAAGAGCCAACTTCAATTGCACGAAATTAAAAGTGAACGACAAAGAAACGAATTAGAGAAGTCCACCCGCTTGGAGCAGCAGGACGCCTGGAGTAGCAGGATTTTTACATTTATATTGAGATCGAGAGTAAATTATTGGGCGACGGTGTTGTCTATTCCTAATGCAGTTTGTTTGTTACTTAATAGCTCCTAATAAATCGATCTATACTTTTTTGCATATAACAAAACATCTCAAAGACTGACATATAGGTTTTCGTCACTGAAAGATATATAGTTTCTTAAGAAGTAAAAACAAAATCTTTCATAGAACGCCACATATGAAACCAATCATCGACAGCCCTGCTCGATGAGGGGCCAGGAATTGAACTCGTAACCTTTCAAACCTTTACATCGCGGCAGCAACGCCATATCTATCTCTTTAATAGATGCCATGAAGATCAGTGGTATCTAATGATATATTATTAAAGTTTTCGTTAAACTGCTGTCATTTTTCATATTATAATCAATCAAAATGATTTATACGCCTTAATATTATGTAGTTTGTTGTACAAAAATATTTTAATATTTCAAACATCGAATTACATATTCGCTTGTAACGTACCCTCTTTATATTCAATGATATTTACTATTTTCTGTTGACTGCCATTGACAGACCTGTAAACAAGAGTTCTTATTTCTGTCGTTTTCAAGCGGCCTCTAGGTTCCGGTTTTTATTAACGTAAGTTAATCGAAATGTTTTTTTTTGTAATACTTACTAAATGGTGATCCGTATATTTACTAAATGCCACTATCGCATTCTTTTTTTAAATTTTGCATATTTATAATTAATAAGTTTGAAGAAGGTGAAATCTGACCATTTAGAGAAAAATTTTACCACGGAGACGACGTAAAAAAATAATTCATTTCATGTTTTCGATTGCCTATTAGTGACATCCTACTAGATTGGGTCCTCGAGAAAAAACGTTTTTCATTCCCAAGTAAGGGAAAGATAAAAAATAAATATTGTTGTTTCTTTTATTTTTATGTATTACCGTACTTCATTTTCGCGTTCTTATAAAATTTCAGTACGATTGAATTTGAATTGAAAGAATAATTACGGTGTGATATGCGGGCGGATAGTCGGACGTGATTAATTATATTGGTTTAGTTTTTCACCTTTTATTACAGAACCTTAAGAAGTGAAACATATCTGCAAGAATTTAAATAGTAGTTATTGTTTGTTTTAAAAATTTCGTCGGTAAATTAAGTAAAATCAATATCGTCCATTTTTCAGTTTGTTTAAATAGAGAACTCGCAGAAGTAAAACTAAATATGACTTTCTGCGAGTTCTCTATTTAAACATACGAATAACCGTCGTATTTAGTAAAACTAAATACGACGTTTTTTCGTATGTTTAAATAGAGAACTCGCAGAAGTAAAACTAAAATACGACTCAGCATAAGAAACGTCTGAGAATTCTAATTGTGGTAAAATAAAGAATGGTATCGTATCACCTTTGGACTCAGACCGGCTAAAACCGACGCACCACCCGAGCGCGTCGGCTGCGACAACGAACCGAGCCGAACGGCGCCGGGGCGTCTCGCTAATCGCAAACTCTCGAAAATACCTGCACACACACGCCATTAGCCGACTCGCCGTAAACACGTCGCGATAAAATATTAACGTCGCTTTAAAAGAGGAACTTAATAGGAATAAATCCCGCGAGCGCGCCGCATCAATAATGCACACCGCCGACGGAACTCGCCCGCACACCCCGCGTCTATCGCACATCACCCCCCCCCCCCTCCATTCCGCAATCCTCCCCTCACCCGCAGCCAGGCAGCTTGCGAGGGGGACGTAGAGGTGGTCGGTGGTGGCATCAGGTAAGTGTGTGACGAGTGTGTGGTGGCGCGTTAAGATTTTAGTTTAATTCGGCGAATGAAGTAATTTGATTTGAAGATTCGGCGATTCTCTGCCTGTTTAAGTTTCATTTCAAGTCAATCTGCATATCTTCAGTTATGAATCGATCGTTTCACGTCGAGAAATAAAAGATGTTATAATATTATGTAAATTAATATTTAAATATTACGTTCAGATTTGAAACTTTCTTTTATTATATACATTTCAAGGCACGCAGTCAATAAATATGGTGAAATTCTTATTTAAAAAGCTATTTTTTACATCCGACCAAAATTATAGTAATTAAAATATACTACAATATGGTACTTTACCATTGATAGAAAATTAATGTGGACTGGGGGATTTTATTTAGAAGTCCCTCCACCATAATTTTCGTTTACGAATAAATCAACGTCTTTTGAGTTAAAATATACATTTTATTAAAAAAAATTACAAAATTTATTCGCTTGTAAAGAAAGTAAATCTAATTTTTTGTCACTGTGTATCGGTATCCCGACTCTGACGTTGGTAGACTCTGGTAGTGTCTGGTCTGTGATATACAGACCATAATAACATACAAATTCAGTTGGTAAACTGGACATGTATGAATATTCTAGTTGCTCTGCACTACACTTTAACCATGGTTCAAAAAGATATATTTGTGATGTCTATAATAAAGTTAAATCTTAAGAGAACTTCAAATTGATTTGATGTCGCTTAAATGAGATATTTGTTGCAAATAAAATTTATATATTATCCATTGACTTCAAAAAAAGTTAAATAATAAACATTGAAATAAAATATACGTAAATTGATTATAAATTTTAGTATTCATAATTAATAATTATAATTATAGCATTTTTTAAGTATACTCCTTTTGGCGCGTTATAAAAGAATGATGAGAGTTAAATTTTACGATGCGCGCGGACGATGCAACAAAAATCGACAGAATGAAGTTGCTCACTGAACAAACGGGTAGTGAATGATGCTATTCATGATAGTTATCGAGGTGTTTATAAATACACAACATGTATTTTATATTCATACAGATCCAAGTTATATATGTGCTTTTAAATAATATTTTTTAACGTCACAGAAATAGTGTTTATAAGCTTTTTGATATATATATGTATGTATATATATATATATATATATATATATATATATATATATGTATATATATATATATATATATATATATATATATATATATATATTGCGTATATTTCTGTAAATGAGATTAAGTTTTGGTATGTATTTGCATTATAAATTTTAAAATATTTGAAATTTAATTATTTCATTGAGTTTAAATTTTATCAACTGTGTTTATAATCCAGTCGTTTTTATTTCCATTAATATTTACATGCTAAATAAAATTATTCTTGAATTATCCCAAAGAAGTGGAACTTCTAACGCGGGTAGATAAGTACACGCACAATTTTTTTTATTAATATTTTTACCATTATAATTACAGCATCAATTATCAATCCTAGTATAACATTGTTGTTAATTGACAGAAAACATTTTGCGGGAAAAATTTAAAAAAAATTATTTTTGAATTTTTAATATTATGTGTGAATGTATTGCTTAAACTTGAAGTCTTAAAAATATTTTTAAAGTGGTTAAATAAAGTTATTCCGTACTTCCAAAATAATTTAAAGACATTTTGTTACATCCATTATTTTACTAAGAAACAGGAAATTTGAATAAAATCATATATAAATATTTTATTTATACTTTAAAACTCTGGTGAGATGCTGGTCTGCACAACTACAAACTATACGTCGAATAATCTTGGTTCTGTCCTTCCAGCAATATTCCTCATAACCTTCCGTTTTCTTTCCATCCCAAAATAAAAAATAGTTTTTTATACGAGTCACAAGATGTTTAATCGCGCTGTTAAAAAATCTGTTATTTTAAGTTCATCTTTTTATCAAAGGCTAAGCGTCTGACAATTAAAAATAATCCAACGTCAGGTTGCAATTTATCCAGTGTGGAAACTAAAATACTCTCCTCATTTCTAAAATGCATTAGAGAAACTCTCTTTTTTTGGGAATAAACAGACACGAGAAGAAACAGATACTTTCTGAGACACAAGAGGAAACTAAATGGAAAACGAAATATGTATGAAAATATCGAATCGAAACATTACGCTACAATGGGAAAATTGATCGGACTTCCTCAAATACTCATGCTATTTAACAAATAAGCACATTAGATGAAATATAATGAATGATAATAGCGGAAACAGCCTCCGAGAAGCAGCCGGCAGCCAACCGGAAGAGCTCGGTGCGCCTGTCTTTCCGGCCAGCGCACGTCCCGCTCAGCCGGTTCCGGTCTGGCGATAAGTTGGATCCTAGTCTTACATCTTCTATAGGTAATCCGATAAAGTGACATTAGTAGATGTGTGCTGCTGAATAATATATAAATGTTGATATAAACTTGTGACCCTATAATTAAAAACGATAACTCCCAAAAATATAATAATTAACGATATCTTTCTTCATTGGCCCAATTAAAATAGAAAGAGAAAGTATCGATCGCGACGTACGCAAATAATTTTTTTTAAATGTGACTCAATAAATTTTCACAGTTGTTTTACTAAAATTGTAGTATAGTTTTAAAACAGTAATACGTTATATTGATAACTAGCTGTGCCCCACGGTTTCACTCGCGTAAAATTATGCTTTCACTTGCGAAATTGTTTTACTAAAATAGTCGTATAGTTGTTTTACTAAAATAGTCGTATAGTTTTAAAACAGTAGTTTACTAAAATAGGGGTATAGTTTTAAAACAATAATACGTTATATTGATAACTAGCTGTGCACCACGGTTTCACTCGCGTAAAATTATGCTTTCACTTGCGAAATTGTTTTACTAAAATAGTCGTATAGTTGTTTTACTAAATTAGTCGTATAGTTTTAAAACAGTAGTTTACTAAAATAGGGGTATAGTTTTAAGACAGTAATACGTTATATTGATAACTAGCTGTGCCCCACGGTTTCACTCGCGTAAAATTATGCTTTCACTTGCGAAATTGTTTTATTAAAATAGTCGTATAGTTGTTTTACTAAAATAGTCGTATAGTTTTAAGACAGTAGTTTACTAAAATAGGGATATAGTTTTAAAACAGTAATACGTTATATTGATAACTAGCTGCGCCCCACGGTTTCACGCGCATAAAATTATGCTTTCACTTGCGAAATTGTTTTACTAAAATAGTCGTATAGTTGTTTTACTAAATTAGTCGTATAGTTTTAAAACAGTAGTTTACTAAAATAGGGGTATAGTTTTAAGACAGTAATACGTTATATTGATAAATAGCTGTGCCCCACGGTTTCACTCGCATAAAATTATGCTTTCACTTGCGAAATTGTTTTATTAAAATAGTCGTATAGTTGTTTTACTAAAATAGTCGTATAGTTTTAAGACAGTAGTTTACTAAAATAGGGATATAGTTTTAAAACAGTAATACGTTATATTGATAACTAGCTGTGCCCCACGGTTTCACGCGCATAAAATTATGCTTTCACTTGCGAAATTGTTTTACTAAAATAGTCGTATAGTTTTAAAACAGTAGTTTACTAAAATAGGGGTATAGTTTTAAAACAGTAATACGTTATATTGATAACTAGCTGTGCCCCACGGTTTGACTCGCGTAAAATTTCGCTTTCATTTGCGAAATTATTATTATTATTTTCATTACTATTATTAAAACGCTAATAGACAGCATTGACAGTACCAATATAGTAATATTCACCAAGCCAGCTTTTTTTTTAATCTCTCATATTCAGGTAAAAAGTATCCTGTATGTTGCTCGAGGGTATAAACTGTTAACATATCAAGTTTCATCAAAATCCGTCTAATGTCCTAATAGCGTATAGAGTATTTCGCGTGACTGAAGAACAAATTAACATACAAACACACAGAGAAACAAACAAAATTTCTAAAAACTATTATCATTCTATACGCCAAAACAATCGCTCTTTTTAAAATATTTTCCATATACAGAATTTACCCTTTTTTTGTTTTGGTTTTTAATCTTTGTCGAAATGGGATTTTTTGCTATTTTATTTGTTTTATTGTCCTGATTTTTAGAATGTTCACTTTGATACGATTTGATTTCTATTATCTCCGTTTTATTAAGATACTTTTTTGTTGCGTATTTGTCGTATATATTTTTTCAGGTTTCCTATTTCCAGTTTATAAAGACAATTGCCATAGAATACCCTTGTATTTTATTATATACATCGTTTCCCAACATGATATAAAATTTACATTAGCTTTTTATACCAACTGCCAAGTTTTGACTTGCATCTAATGCTCATACATCGCTCACATTTCTGAGTTCACACAAAAAACAACAATTCGCTGGCAAAAACCCCACGATAGAATGCACTTTGGTAAGTAATATTTAAGTTTCGTTTGTTATTATGGGATTCTGTTTAAAAAGTGTTTGTTTATTCTAATTGCTGCTACTTTTATCCCATTTTTAATTATTGTTGATACTGACGACGCTGGTGGATGCTGACGTCAGAAACAAACCCTTAAAAAAATTTGTTTGAAATGATGTCAGAAATATTTCCGTTCACATTGTTTTACTTTTCACCAATATAAATACTCGAATTATTAAAATTTCTAATAGAGGAAGAATTTAATTCACTGCCATATATTCAGCAATTAATAGGAAACTGTGTCTGTGAAAAGCAAAACAATTGTTGTAATTTTTTTTACTACTACCAAATAAATACAAACAATAATTGTAGACAACGTTTTTATTAGACAACGTCTTTATAATACCATTGTAGACAACTTTTTTATAATATACTCTTTATAATACCATGCCTTGTTACAGCATTATCAAAAAAGTACAAAGAATTATTGTAAACAACGTTTTTGTAATATACTCTATATAATACCATACCTTGGTACAGTATGTATGGCATTTTAAATAATTTATACATATAATAAAATTGTAACAGAGTGAATTCTATGCATTGAAAATATTTAAAAAAAAATGATAGATTTAGCTTATAGATTATTAAAAGAAGCCAGAAAAACTTTTTTTAATTATTGTCTGTCTTTATGTTAATTTGAGCGGGTATCACGCAAAATCTACTGGACAGATTTTGACGAAATTGATGTTTTGTATGGTAATAATATATAATCTCTTGGGTATATACACCATTAAGAGAGAAAAAAATCCTAATTACACGTAAACGACTTGGTAGGCACAGCTGTTGTACTATAAAAACTATATCTATATTTTTTTGTCAAATAGGGCTGAGCTTATCCAGTCGAAATAACGTATTTACAAAAAAATTAAACTGACTTGCAATTGAAATTTCTTTTAAATTAATCTTATAAAATCTATATAACTTTTTCAAGCATCGACCTCAAAAGCAGAATTTTTTTAGAAAAGAAAATAAATATATCAATGACCTTCTTATAACAAGGAAAGTATTAATTTCCATTGCATTCGAGAACATACTTAGATATTGTCATTTTACACCCACGCAGAATCTATTTACAAATAAACAGCTTTGTAGACGTCCCATTCCCAGAGCATTACAACAACTACCCGCGTAAATAAACAAATAAAGTGCTCGTCAATCATAAATGAGAGTCTGTAGCGGCTCGCTATCTCGCTGGCGGACGACGACGACGCATGCTGACATGCTCGCGCTTGCAGACGGCAGGGCGGCGCGGAGGGAGAGAGGGTTGCTCCACGGGGCAGAGAGGAGCTGAATAATTGCTTGAGATGATGTTTAATAAGTTTTTAATGGGCGACGGCGGCGCGCGTTTACCCGCCCGCCCCCGCGCCGTTTACGCTACGTTTCAATTTACTTTAAAATGCACCCCTGGCGCCGCGAAAGTGCTTGTCGGCTACGCCGCTCGGAATTTTTGCGATAAAACGGCGACGTGCCCGCCTGGCCTGTTCGTTTAAAGAAAACGACCGCCCTTTTAATTGGTTAATGAGGGCCGCACTGTGTTATTATGCAAGTAAATGAGCGTATCGCGTTTCGATTAGTTTTGTTATTAATAAATAAACAATTCGATACAGGGTGCTCGTAGCATGTAATTAAAATGGCATCTGATGAAACTACGCATTCTCATTTAGCTCGGTAAGGTGCATATTTTGTAGACTCAAGTCGATTTAGAATAATAAAAGATAGAGATAAAGTTGGTTTAGAACCTTTAATAATTCGATTTTCCGATCCGAACATTTGTTAAGGATTTGTTTTGGACCTCAGCACCCACCAGCGTCGACAGTATCAACAATAATTAACAATGGCATAAAATACCAATAGTTAGAATAAACAAACTCTTTTTAAATATAATCCCATGATGATAAATGAAATATAAATTACCAAAGTGCATTCAGCAAATGGTTGTTTTTATGTGGTTGCAGAAATGTGAGGGATGTACGAGAATAAGATGCAAATCAAAACTTGGCAGTTGGTGTAAAACACTAATGTAAACTTTATACCCTTTTTGCTGACAGTGACAAAAAAACTATCTCTATAAACTAGTACAATTTATCTCAATATACTTTAATTTTAAATATCACCAAAAATTTGGGAATTTATTTTAAGTCGAAATGTACTCTCGGAACCTACATGAGTAAAACAAAAACCAGAAACAGAACGTGTAACCTGAATACATAGAGAGCGAATACACACTGGCTTAAAACAATATGCAATTCAGATAACTCTTTAAAAAGTATTATTTTACAGAAAAATGTTGACAAACGTTTTTTGCCGGTCTTCGTAAGTTAAAAAGTACTTCGTTTTAAAATAAATGCTTCCAATCATAAATGATTCATTTGTGTAATAATTTGCGAATGGAAAAAAAACAAATTAAAAAAAACATTAATATAAAGTTCACTTTTAAATTTTAGTGTCTACATTTAAATTTAACTGAACTCCGTCTAGCTTTTTGGAAGTTATTCAATTATTAAATTTACAACTAGCCTGTGTTAGTTACAAAAATATTAAGGACTAGGAACATACCTAAAAAAAATACATAAAAACATGTAACTCTAACCCAACGTGTGACAATTATAATTTTGTGGGTACATTACCCACAAAATCATAATTGTCACACATATCGCCAACAATGATTGAATAAAATATGGAAGTAAAACTTGGTTACTTTTACGTACATATATATTTGACAAATTTGTTACTACATGAGTAACTATAATTTAATTTTACATGGAAACTGTAATAAACTATGAATATAAATAAAAAAATAAAAATAACATTTACAATACATGAACTAATAAGCAAATATTGATATGACTAAAGATGATAAACATAAAACCTGCACTACATTACTCGCGAGGTTGATCGAAGTCAGGCTAAGAGTGTAGAGAGGTACTTTGCCTTGCGCGTGCTTCAGACGTACTTCAGACTGCGATCAACTTCGACGAGAACTTCGTCGAAGTAACTTCGCGAGTAGTGTAGAGGGAGTTTAAGAGGATAGCAAAATAAAAATCATGGATGTATTGTCGCATTTATATTCCAACTGTGATGATATCCAACATCAAAAAAATCAAGAACTTTCAGAAAAGTATTTACGACTATATAGCTATGACTATAGCTAATGACGTTTATCCGCTTAGCTATACTTTCCAACGCACGAGGGAGAAGATTGAAAGTTGAGGCGCAAAAAGTAGGGTCGAAGATAAAATCCAACAGTACCAAGAAGATGCGCCTGCTTTCCAGCAGCCAAGAATAATTTGAGCTGAACAAAGAGCAGGTCGAAGAGGGAAAAGGATTTTGTTACCCTGGCAATGTAATGAGCAAGTCTGATGACGCCGCAGAAGATTTGAAGTTCTGAATAAAAAAAGCAAACAGCGCTTATATTCGACTTTACACTCCTTAGAAAATCCATGGGATCTCAAAGAAAGCAAGCTCCAGATCTTCTAAAGCAATATAAAATCTATACCGCTGTATACTTGCAAGACTTTGAAAGTTACAAAAAGCATCACCTATCCACTTCCCACGTTCATTAACCGATGTCTTCGAAATCAGGTGTCCTGCAGTCAGACAGCGGGCAGTAACTACGAGTAATGTATCAGGATTCATTGCCAGTTAACGTTTTATCGGTGAGCTGGATTGATAAAAGAAGTGAAGGTGAATTGGGAATACGCTGAAAAAAAGAGATAAAGCAATCAAGAAAAGTGCATTCACGTGGAACCCTCAGGATTGACGAAATCGAAGCAGACCTCCAGAAACCTGGAGGAGATCTGTTTCTAGGGAAGAGGAGGTAATTGGTATGACATAGGAATAGCTCCGAAAGGTAATCAAACACTGAATCCGTTGACGGAAGCTTATGTATTTTTTTTGCTCCCACAGGAAAAATAGGACATAACTAACGACGAAATTAAGGGTTTGAATGTTGAAATGAGACAAAGTGGCTACGAAAGTTCCTTGAAACATTCTAAAACAGACAAAAATAATATTTTCTTTTTAATGCATTTTATTAATTTTAAGGTCATAAAATTTGTGAAGGCTTTTCTCTAACTTATTTATATTATTTATAAATCAGAAAAAGCATTGATCCTTAAAAACAACTTTTTGTTAAAAAAATAAGATATCACGATAGGTTTCAATTACCTACAATTTATGATAATTATTTCTATATTCATCTATACATTTAAAGCAACAAGACGAAAAGCTATACATTATAATAATATTATCCAAACCAACCAATTTAGTAAACTTGTATTTATTACAATTTCTATTCAATACTTTTAACAAATAATATTTAGTAATTATCACTTGTATCATTGTTGCGATCAAAGTCAGACGAATATACCGTAGAATGTCACACAGAAACATAATATTCCGTACTCCCATATAGAAATACTAGAAAAAAATTATGTCTTAATTCAGAGAATTAACCAGTGCAAAAAAAAAAGTTAATGTTTTAGAGTTTAAACACCAAATATAATAAAATATGAATGAAATTTTATAAGACGAAATTGATTTTCAAGAGATACCACGCAAACAAGAATGCTAGTTTTTTCAGTAAGACTGCTAAGATAGTCTATCAGGGTAGACTGAAATAAGCAAATTTATCCGGACGCAATAACAGTGATTACTCGTAAGAGAGATGATTATAGACCACGTGGACATCTCACCCCCGTACGTGGTGAATGTTAACATTTGTAGTGAGCATGTGTCCGCCCCGCCCCCTCGCTCGCAACATGCGGTCGCTCCGCACCCTCTATTTACATTTTGATAGAGCGCATAGCTCCTCATTCACTTGCTCGCAACAGTTAGATTTAGTTGAAACTGACAGAGAAATGTAATGTGATGCGTTAACACGAAATAAAAGGATTGTGAGAAAGGCGCGGGCGTGAAACACAATGGTCCGTTAATACCGATATTGGTCGACTCGAAAATTGTTTATGGTATATATAGGAGGAAAAATGAAGAACGCAACATGCACTTTGACTATATGAGTTAAAGTGAAACCATAAATATTTATGTAAAAAATAATTACAAAAAGGTTATATAAAAAGGACTCTGTCCGTTATCTGTGACTTCGTTGCGTAAATATTTATTTAGCGCTCTATTTAATATAATGTTTAGTAAGTGATATTTTGCAGATTATGTACATGACTTGAGTATATTATATATAAAACTGCAAGCAAAGAGGGTACACAGTTAGAATCACCTTGAAGCGCTAGGAGAGCAAAGGATAGCTACTTGCAAACCAGTATCGAGCTATCATCGTAGCCTAGATGCTTACGTCTATAGAGCAAAACATTTTTATAAGTAAAAGCAGTAAAACGCCTTCTAGGGGTACTCCAAGAAAGGTTTTTTGACAGTCTTAAAGTAACTGTATATATTTCAAGATGCAAGCGATATATACCAGTATGTAATTCCGTAAAATGTTTTATTTATGTGCTAATTTGATAAGGATCACCATTCCTTAAAGAATTATTGAGTAATGAATAAACAGAAAAGCTTTAATATTTCTAATGTTAGAATATATTTATTTTACTGTTTCCTCATTGTTTTCCAATTTGGTAAAAAATTATAAAAAATTAAGAATGGTAAATTATGGCAATGAAAATAGATAATTTTTGGAGTATTTAGCTTTTGCACAGATAACTGTTATTTAACACAAAATATATAAAAAAATAACAAATATCTTAATTTTATGGGTATTACAAATAATGATGTGGACAAGGAGTTTTTCTTTACAAAACCTTATAACAGTATTTTTAATTGGGAAATATTAATGGTCCAATTATGAGTACAAAACCAAGTTAGTATTATGTGGGAGGCTATATTTTTGCTGCCATATTGATAAATACATTTTTAGGTATAACTCTAGAAAAGCTGATCCTTGGAAAAAAATACAAAGGCCATTTTCGCAGAAAAGAGAATTTTTTAAAAATTTTATGTCAAATATTCCTTTTTGCAAAATCAGTATTTTTAGAATAATTATGCTAAACAAATTTTACTGAAAATAATGACTGCACGAAAAAAGGTTTTGAATGAAAATAAAATATAATTCTTTTGGCTAAAAAATAAGGTCTCCCACAATTTCTCTACATATTTGGAAAAGGACATTTATCACATTTACCAAGATGGCGAGTGACCACACTATCTTGTTTTTACACTCGTAATGGACCCATTAACAAATTCCAAAGAAAAAAAATCACTAGAAAGTTTTTCACCTTGTCGGCTGGCACAGAAAAGTAAAACAGATTATGTGATTAGAATAGGGCATGATGCATCCAAATATATGTAGATCATGTTTCTGAAATAATTAATAAAAAGATTAAAATATAGCGGTGGTATTTGCCTGACTAAATCCTGCTTTCCAAAAACAAAACCTGGAAAATTACGTTAACTTTCGGTTAACAATTCATGTTTACTTTATTTAGAAATCTGAGAACAAATTTTGCATTAGTGGAAATAAGGAATAGATTTGTATATGCAAATGAATGTATTTATTTGGTGGCATTTTTCGTTAAAAAAAGGTAAGTTTCTTAAAGTAAAAACTAAAGCGAACTAGCTTTGACCAGAATATAAAGGAAGGAGATTCTAAACTGAAACTTCTGGATTTATTTCAGCTACGTATGTATATCCTTAATTTGGAAAGGGTGTAGCTTTTGACTATTTAAAAAAATGATACATGTCCACAAGTATATTTTTTATAATATCCAAAAATTTAAAGGCAATTCTTCCAAATGAAGTATATCTTACTTGCGCTAGGAATTCTTCCCAATGAAGTATATCTTACTTGCGCTAGGAATTCTTCCCAATGAAGTATATCTTACTTGCGCTAGGAATTCTTCCCAATGAAGTATGTTTCACCAGCACTAGACACTGTCTCGCTTACATTTATATGTGCCTTTTTAAATACAAGCAGAGCGAATTGTTTTTTTTTTGTAACAGAAAACCGTATTTAAAAAAGAAATTGTTTCATGATGTACGGGTCAGATTATCAACTGTAAACACTCTTTATGCAATAATATTTATATTAAGCAATATAATTTGTAGACGTAGGGAACGTTTATCTTTACAATCACCTCACTCTTGTCTCCTGTCTGCATAGTTACAGATATTACATAGAAAAGTCCTCGCCGTGGTGTGTTGGGTTGATTACAAGGCGTACGGCCTTTGACCAGGCCGTTCACAGAACTGGATTGGTATTCTGGGTAACTGTAAGCGAGTACTCTTGTAGCAATAAATCCACTATATGTATCAATTAGACCCATTAAACTACATAAATAAATAAAAGCTGTCAATCCAAAGAAAGGCTAGCTCCAGTAAAGCTGAACTTTCATAAACTGACCAAATGTAAGTCCGACTCGCGCACATAAGCTTCCGTAGCAATGGGTATTAAACTGATACGTTTGATTTCTCAAAGACGCTGTTAAAAACAAAGTAATTGCTGCGATCGGTATCAAAAATCGAAAGAATCGAAACCAATTTTCATTGAAAGTTTATTTTAACTACTCCTTAATTTTTTCAGAATTTTACACACGTTGGTTGAAAATTAGAGGGGGGATAACACATTTTAGGACTTTAGAAGCACATATCTTACCAAATATTGACTTAAATATAAAAGTTATGTTAGAACCTCTGTATATTTTTAGACTAACTATATCCCACACGCCTAACTAGACTAACGATATACATCCCTCAGTTACATGTATGGAGTATCATCGTTAATATTATTTTTATAATTCCACTATTTCATATATAGCGGTTCACAGAAGACACCTTCTATCCAAATTTCATCTATATAGTGTAAATAGACACCGAGTAAAATGGCTGTGATATGTGGATAGACGAACAGACGGACGTGACGAAATTATAAGGATGCTATATTTGCTTTTTGGTTACGCTAACCTAAAAATGAGATTTTACTAAAAAGTTCTTCAACAGACGATCCAGTATCAACCTTCACTTTGTAGCCAGAAATTTGTTAAACCTCTTAGGAGCATCGTCCACATACTTTTGATTCGCGGCTGCTTACGGAAGATCATCTTCACCAAGATCATATTATATTACTATTATAATTACTAGAGGACTTACAGGATTATATTTTATGTCTACTAGAAGTCCATTTTTCTCCCTATACTGACTGTTGATAACTTCATTCTTATTCTCAAGAATTTCCAAAATCGAGATAATTGAAATTTTAGCCTTGATTCCACGGCCCATTAATATTTATAGCCAATACGAAAGTAACCTTCAATTTCAAATTTGAAAAGTAAAAGCATTTTAATTTAAACTTTAAAACGTGAAAGCAAAGCTATGAAGCATTGTACTCTGGTGCTTTTTCCTACATCTGTTATACAGTCTGGATAATTCTATAACCGGTTGTTTTGTGGATGTTATTGTGTATAGAACTTGCAGATATAATCCTCCACTTACAGACCTTTATCTGTTTACAATTAATGACAAAAACGAAAATAATATTACCCAATTGAATCAGTAACCTTAAAATTAAAATGAGACAAAGAATTTATCAATCGAATCGTACTTACTTCGAAGTCTAACTTATTACAATTTTTTCCAAGTTAAGCGAGTGATCTGGACTTAACGGTAGACAAAACTTTCCTAAAAACGAGGCAATGTGCGAATCATATAAATAAAAGTCTAACAGTCACAATTTAATACTAAATCAACCAATGTATAATGTCAAAAATATTGCTGGCCGATTCTGCATTAAGAGTGGCAGACTTTATCCAAGTAATAACACAAAAGAATAACCACAGAACACGAGAATAACCTTTATAACCTGAGCTGTTAAAGAAGGTAACTATGGCAATCAAAGGTAAGTAGCAACGATCTTAAACGCAGTAGTCATGTCATCCTTCTCTTCTGGACACGCGACCTGCCAGTAACTTTTCAGACAGGGGAAAAAAATCAGTTTTTTGCTTTAACATCCGCGAATACTTTTTCGAATCTGTGAATCGATACGAATAACCTGCAATTTATTCGATTCCAATCCAATTACTTTTTCATTCGTTTTTGGACAAAAGTACAATTTTTTCCGTGTCACGTACTCAAGGGCGGAACGAATTTACAAGTTCGGATACTTATCGTTTTGTTCATCGGTACCAAATTAAAAGTTCGTAGTCAACAGAATGCACTGCCTTTAGATTTTCTCAAGTCTTGAAAAGCTCATACGCGTACAACAACTGACTCTGTTGTGGTTCGGATTTATCCACTTTTGAAAAAACACTTCCTAATTTTGTAGACTCCCCCCCCCCCCCTCTTCTGGTTGCTAACGTAATACTTTTATCATTTTTACCCAAGTACGAAGCACCAATTTGTTTATTTGCCCAATAGTTAATAATCATTTGTAAAAGAAGAAATATAAGTGCAATATAAATTTATTGTACTAAAATTTACCGTTTAAAATTAAACACTGGGACTAAAACTTACTCCAATATGACAGTCCACTTACTGCATGATAACAGTGAAGTTAATATTTACACTTCGGATTCACTGCGTTATGGTGACAATATTTGGTAGATAGTATCGGCAATATCGCCTAATAAATTGAAATTCCAAGAAATAATAAGGAGATGTGTGCTAATTTTTAATAATAGCAAAAATTTATTAAGGTCTAAATGATTGTATGGCTGAAAAATATCTGAAACTGTCGGCTTCGAATGAGTATCGTTTAATGGATTTCACGAAGCAGAACAAGCGCAAATGTAATAAAGGCGACGGTGGAGGTGGGCGCCAGCCTCCAAACGCGACCCATATGAACGCCAACTATCGACATAACCATACGTAGACCCACAACAGCACCGCTCCACATTTTCATCCCGAGGCTCGAGATTTACTTTCTCCCAAAAGCGTCCGAGTAAACAGCCCTAATGACCACATGCCCTTACCCCGCCGAATTGTCGTGACCCTACAAAAAGGGATCTTAACCTAAAGCCTTTTCCATGTCCACTTGCTTTTAAAAAGACCCTTTTGCCTCTGCGTAATGTATGGTGCTAGTTGTATATATGGCACTATACTAAGTACTGTAACGCTTTCTGTATGTATATATTTAAAAGCATACACAAGTATGTACATATCTGTGTGTGTGTGTATATATATATATATATATATATATATATATATATATATATATATATATATATGCTGCAGTGTGCCCACGGAGTATATGAGTTTCGTTTCGTGTGCGAGATGTAGGTACAAGCCAAGTCATTAAATATTTAACTTTTCTTTGAAAGCTCGCCCTTTTAATGAGGAAAATTCTAATTCTTATGTATGTTTAATTTATTTGTCTGCGAGAATACCGGGAATCTAGAAGATTCTGGAAATTTATCAATACGTTTTATTTTAATAAACTTTCTCATACCTGTTTTTCTGCCACTTTAATAGTTGCTAGATTTAAATTAAACTTAATAACGCGTGAATTCGTTAAAACTTTTCTTTAAAAAACAAAACTTTCAAAAATTATTACTACGATTTT
The DNA here is from genome assembly GCA_039881145.1 of Druceiella hillmani. NCBI lineage: Eukaryota > Metazoa > Arthropoda > Insecta > Lepidoptera > Hepialidae > Druceiella > Druceiella hillmani. The sequence continues at coordinate 11,725,220 of JAYKKI010000026.1, read as the reverse complement.
TTTTATTCCAAAACATCTTCAATTATTGGAATTTTCCAACTATCAAAATTAACGTTTATATCTATTGAGATATTGCTTGTATTATCAGATAATGTTCCCGTTACATACACGGCATTATTTGTATGTTTTGTTTTTGTCGCAATTTACGTGTGTCGTATATATAGAGAAAAAATTAAATTAGTTTATTTGTGCAGGATTTTTACGACTTTCAGTCATTAATGTTGACTCAATATTTCAGTTAAACCGGTTAATTAATTTCAGTAATTTATACTGGTTAAATTTATTTATGAGTATTAAGTTTATATATTTATTTAGTGCGAAATTATAATAAGAAGCATAAATTATAAGCAGAATAGCAGCGCACCGCTTGATTCAATATCGATAATTTTAATCAGTATAAGGTAGGAAGTCAGATTAGGGAGGGTAGAGACCCTTAATCGATGTGAGGTAGACAGATATGAGGTAGATAGAGACACGTTGCACCAACTTACCGACATGACAATACTATTTTGTTTTTTAAGAAACATAGATGTAGAAACAATGTCTTCTATTTTTCACAAACTTGTCAACCTTTTACTTTGCTATAAATTCAAATATATACTTGCAAATATATTTCATCCTATTTCGATTCCAATATATTTAATAATCAGCACTCACGGTCTAAAAGAATATACTTTCAAACTATAATTAAGTTCCCGATTTCTGGAAAACTGAAGAACTAAGTAAAACTTCTGTAAATAAAATGTATAAAATATGAAGCATTTTGATAAAATTGGTCTCGTATAAAATATAAATCATTACCCACTATGTCTTTAACGAACACTCTTCCCTTCCTGAACGTTGCATTTACATGCTAGGTTTGAATCACTAAAACAACGACTTATATTCACGTATACCTGGAAGGCTTAATTAAAATATGGTTATGCAAATAGCGAGCCTATTATATTTATTAAAGACAATAATAATTACCGCAATCAGATAGTATATACTGGATAATAAATAATAATAAACTGGTGCGCTGATTCTCATATTTTATTCCAGTTTTCCCCGTTTGTTAAATTATTATTAAACTTATATTATTATCATCATTGCTAAACAAAGCTGTGAAAATTATCATTAAGAATAAAGTAAAAATTCCTTATAATAAATCAATGTTGTTCGTTTTCTAATTCCTTTAGAAATCGATCGATAAGAATGTTCGCTGAACGACGTAAATATTATCGGCGTATTATAAACATAAAATAATAGATAAGAGACATCAATACCAGGATGAAATAATATGGTGATACGAGTATACCATGATTACGGCATTTAATTAACTTAAGATTGTACAAATATTAAGTTGTCTCATATCGTTCCATCAAAAATTATTTCTCTTTGTGCAAAATTTGTCACGAGAGAATATTTAAAAGGAAACCCATCAAAATATGATACGCGGGAAAGCATGCGTTAAGTCGAAATCGCCCTTCACGCATACTTTCCCATCAATCGAGGAAAAGAAGCGAGGGATCCAGGTGAGATTGTAATAAACGTGCGCAGGTTCGCTTACTCACCTGTTAAATTGGCGTTAAAATGAAATAATCAACATATGATGAACAGTACCAAAGGTGTTAATATCGATCTACCACAGTAAACTGAGTGACAGATCGTTGGTGATTTAAACTGTGTCGACACTCGCAGATTCATAATTCACGATTCAAATGTTTGAGAAAATATTCGCGAAATAAATTTCGGTATTAACGCTAAAACGTTTTTAGTACTTCTTTATCTGTGCACTGATCGTTATACGCAAATGCTAACATTGAGCACCGAGTATTCAGCAGCCGACATAGACGGCGGTGGTGACCAAAACGATGCAGATTTTTACAAAGGCTTCGTTTACCTATTTTAGTGTTTATCGTGTTCGATTCACTGATGTTATTTAGTTGACGTTGTATCTTTGAGAGCCAAATATGTGTGTTATGCCTGCGAGGTTAAAAATACAATAAGAAATCCTTAATAAATTACGCGGCGAAAATGTTCTCTTGCGTTTTGCAGTACAAGCGACTGAGTTAACGAGTCTACAGTTAAACCAGTTAAGAATTATAAGTCAACAATAAGAAATTCGGCAACAACCGAAACTTCGTGTAAAGTAATAAGAAGTTCGGTCATGGACAAAATGGAGACTACGTTAAATTTGTGGATTAGAAATAAAAATCAAGAAATGAATACATTGAGTAGTATTGATGTGAAAAATGTAAAGAAATTGTATCAACAAATTTCAGCCGTACCTAGGAACGAAAAACCAGTTTCTGAAGGTTAGTTTAGAAAATTAAAAGTGCTATATTCATTGAATAATATCAAAATTGTAAGCGGAGCAATATCAGCGGTAGAGCGGCTGCCAGTTATTATTTGAAAGAAGTTTTACATTTTTTTTTATTTATTACATAGTTATTTGCAAGAAAATATTTTTAATGCTAACAAAACCGTTTTATTTTAGGAGCTCACGCTCTTTCCAAAATTATTCATCCAAACCATTCATTTCCAAAAATAAGTAATAGAGTACTCTTACGGGCAAATACCTCAGATGATTGTGTAAACCGATATTACGTTATAAATCACAGAATACCACAGGAATAAAAAACAATGGTAAAATAAATTTGCCAGTATTTTAGCGCTCAAATAAAAACTATTTGGGAGTAATGAAATAAAAAAATAACTTAAGAAGAAAAATATTAATTTTAAAGGAACATTTCGATTAACATGCACAAGACACGATAAAATTCAATTACGGAAAAAATGTAATATGGTTAAGTGCATTGTTTCCAAGTCATTAGAAGAATTGAAGCAGTATAAACTAGAAGCTTCTTGAAAAAATAATGAATTGAAAGAAGTTTTAGATGACATGACATTAACATTTCGAAGCATAAAAGTAATTTCTTCAGACTCCAAAAAAGGAAAATTTAAATCACTGGCAATAGACTACAATCAAGATTTGCCTCAAATAGACAATGAAGATCTTTAAGAAATTGATCTAAAAGAGATGATTTCGACGGAATAAACAGAAAGAAGCAAACTGATTTTGAAAAAAAATATCAATGGGTATTAGTCTAGTTAGTCTTAAGAAGTCGTTGATATTTTTTGGACAATAATCCTTTACTAAAAAGAAGTTTAAGTTTTAAAATACGAGTATGCGAAGCATGACAAATATATATTCAGTACCGAACACTGCAAAAAATTATTTTGCAGTTAGATGTAGATTTTAATTGCCATCGTTGATTTTATGATTCAAAAATATTTTCTTTTTAATTTAAAATGTTTTCTTTTTATAAGAAAGAAAGTCCCGCAGAAGTGTTCACTTGTTATTTGCGGATTCAATATTCACTTTTAAGAAACCTAAACTCCGCGATTAGTGATATTGGACACTGAATTTTTAAAAAGTAAACAATGGCTAAATAAAAGCTTTTATTTTTTATTTATTCCGAGAGTTATATGGTGATAAAAACATCAAATCTCAAAAGTACAAAATTGTTTTTTTAAATAAAAAATAGTTACTAACAATAAAAAGCAATAATAATCAGGTCAGTTATTATCAATATAATTATTATTCTTTTTCATGTAATTACATATCAATAACCATAAAGGATTACAATAACATTCTGATTGGAGACAAAATTAATGAAAAAGGATCAAGTTACACTATCAAGGGTTGCGGTTTTTTCGTACAATATATAAAAATAGCAGTTGAACCTTTCTTGTTATCTCCTACACAGATACTCAAATTTTTTATAAATTAATTAGTATTACTTGCCGAGCGTCCCGGCTTTGCCCGAGCAAAAAAAATGCCAAGACTGCATTTTGTTTTAGTCGCGTTTTTATTTAATTGTTTATGGTTAATTTATTAACGGTATTCTTAATAGTTTAGTTATTTTATTCCGTGCTTAATACCATTTAAATTTGATTTGTAATTTTTTTGGGGATCGTATATTTTTCTAGTCGTAAAAAAATAATAATTGTAAAATAAAGAAGTAAGTAAATGTAAACGGAAGAAATCAAATTAATTCATAAGAAAGGCAAATATACCAGCTGGCTATGAAGGGATTCATTTAAATACAACCGAGCAAAAAAACATTTTATTCCACTTTTCAATATTACGATTTGGCTTTTTCATTAATTTAAAAAAGTCTTGGAAAATACTTACGCAGTATGTACGTGTAATTTCGAATTTTACTCAGCACAATTTTCTTCTCTGAAACCTTAAATTAAATACAAAATAATTCTGAATTCTTTATATACACCTTTTCAGAAATACCTTTTTGGGACTTTTTATAAACAAATATATAGTTTTCATGACTGAAACCGAGTAACAGCGCCAAATCCATAATTTCTGGCGCCCTTCCTCCCATTCAACGTCGCACCCCAGACTGTGAGGGCGGCGCTGCCGGGTGCTGTGCCCTGCCGAGCCCCAAGGGGTGCCTCATACCCCTGGCCTGCCAATTAGGCCTGTTGTTTGCTGACGGGTAACAGAGGTATGGCATCGTGGAGATATATTGGTTTTATGTGGAATTTAAAAGTTTACTTCGATGAATTTTGTATGGTTTAGTTGTATTATTTCACCACACAAAACCATAACATTTATTTATTATTAAGCCACAACAAATTGTGAATTTATAAAAAAATGGCAGGAAAGGAGGTAATTGGTGAAAATGATTTGTTTTAATGTGTTAAGTCCACGTAACTCTCATACAGCTTTGTTGATGCCTTTTACACTTTGTAAGAGCTAGATAGAGATTAGAGACTGTAAGAGCTACATATTTAAAGATATATATTTCGAGTGTATGCCTTTTAGTTTTATGTTAATCAATACAATTTTATAAACATTTATTCAGCAATATTGTTTCCGTCATTTCAGTACTTTTAGCAATAAAACTGAATTAGTGTTGGGGCTTTTAGTTAAAATCTATCATTAATGATAGAAAATTGTCACTCTGTGCGTGCAATATTAAAGATAACATGGAATCTGTAGTGTCACAATATTTGGTTTTTACACACTTCAAACACTTTCTTCAATGTATGTATCTGTTTACTGTTCTCACAGCTCTCTTTCACTGAAATGCACTTTATTATTATGCAATTATGATTTTTGCGGCCTTTCAAAGTTCTCTACTTTACAATACTTTATATATTACAATACTGATTGCTAGAAGACATTTCTCTAAATTATTATATATTTGTATTTGAATTGTATTTAATAACTCTGTGTGTGTATTGTCTTATTCTTTATTGTTTTATAACCATTTGTCATATATCTTCCACATTTCCAGCGCTTTGGGCGAATCTGTTAGTTGAGCCTGAGGTTTACAAGAAATAAATGAAAAAATAAGTTTTACTGGTTACCAACAGCTAGATGTGGACTTATGTTGTTCGTGCCAACGAAATGGTATTCTTTTTAAGAGCACTTCGTAAAGTTGAAATCTAGAATGATGTACAAACTTCGTACGATGGTTGGAATTATAGTCACGATGTGAAAATAAAAGTTTAAAGATTTGAAACATGATCCGAAACGTTCGTTTCTCCTTGCGATTGTTGAAACGTTCATATCATAAGAATGCAATGGCATTGGACTCTTTTAAAAGAGAGTTGTAACACTGAAAGCTTTGTTCATACATATAATTGTAGATATGTACGATTTCAGTATTTTCCGTTGAAAATCAACTATATATAAAAGACCTGTCAAGCACGAGTGGAACTCACACTACCAGAATTCCATGCACATTTACGCATTTATTAACATTTAATGGTACATAATATTTATTAAACTGTTTACAATCCATGAAACTATTTACAAAGTTTTAATTTCTTAAGAAATTAATTCATGGATTGTAAACAGTTTAATAAATATTATGTACCATTAAATGTTAATAAATGCGTAAATGTGCATGGAATTCTCGTAGCGTGAGTTCCACTCGTGCTTGACAGGTCTTTTACATATAATTGATTTTCAACAATATATTGCTAATATATTGTTATTAAATATATTGCCAAATATAGCATAATTGAAAAATATTGTTTTTGATTTTTCCCTTTACTCGTGCTAAGAGACCTTACTTCTTGCCAGTTTCATGATTCTAGGTCAACGGGAAGTACCCTATAGGTTTTGATTTAAATGTGCGGCATAAACGGGAGTATTTTGAATTTTTTTTTATTGCGTTGACTTATAAGCTTGAACTTTTTATAGTTCCGAGGGACCATAGACTTAAGTATTTCTTGATATCTCTACTCGTTTCTGAAAACAGGGTCTTGACAGACTGACAGACAGACAGATGGACAATGAAATGATCCTATAGCAGTTCCTTTTTTCCTTTTGAGATAAGGAACCCTAAAAATAGCGAAAGTACCTACGAAAATTGGGTATAACAAGGTTTATACTGCTTTGTAATCGTACAAGTAACTGTTATATTTAATAAAACCAAGAATGATCACAAGAATGACTGGTTATAAAAATAAAGTCCCAGTCTTAAGTAATTATTATGTAAATAAAATTATTCGATATCGTGGTCTTGTTGCTTACAAATAAACTAAAATATTGGGCTATTCGGAATTTAAATGAATTAAAGGACCTATTTATAGATAAATACAATTTCTTCTGTACTACTCTAGTATCAATTAAGATCACTAGAAGTTCATGTTAAGAATTATGTGTGTAAACGTATTTTCATTTTCCCTGCTCCGTATATATATATATATATATATATATATATATATATATATAATTATGTAATATTGTTTATAGGTAATAAATAATATAATATCTTTATCATTTTTGTAATTTCTCTATTTATTGAAATTCTTTTAATTCTCTTACAATTGAATGTAGCAAAGGCTACATGTCTATACTTATGTAATATGTGGATCATTTTGAAATGAATAAGTCGGCAAAGGATATTAGACTATCGCACACTAGTACCGCCATAGTATATAAATTCAAAAAAATCTGTGACATACCCACAAGATATTTGTATGTATCCATGTGACACATTATAGTATTTTTTATGTTTATTCTTTAGTTTGCGAGTTATTTTTGTTAAATGGTAATCCAAAAACAAAGTATATTTATTATATAATATCGTATTTCATCATTTTATTTGACTTTTATATAAATTTGTTACGTTCTATGTCCCATAAGTTAGCCTTCATATTTTTACCTCATAGTATTACGTACCTTAATATGTAGACCTACAAAAAATCTTAAGTATTGATTCCCATTTACTTCACGATTTCTCATTTAATTCAAAATAAGCATATGGCTGTCTATTCAAAAAATAGAAAGTTTCAACTTCAACTGCTTGCATCGTTAGCTGCTATACATCCTCTATCTCAGCGTAGGTTTGAGTGTAGTGTGGTCTACGAAATGTTTGATTTATTTTTAAACTTTATTTTCAGTTATTTTAATCAAGTGTGCCTTTTTAAGGTAATATTTCTTTGGGATTTTGTCTGCCGTAAGAGAAAGTGAACATGTGATAGAAATCATGTTAGCGTCCTTCAATGAAGTAAACTATATGGACATTAAGGGTTTAGATAGTAGAAGAATAAATTTGTCTGAGCTACAAAAGAAGTTCTAACTTACAAAAGTTTAAATTAAAGTATATGGGTCGAATTAATAGGAATGAATTCAGGACGATGTGAATCAGCCACAATCCTTAGTAAACAATCTAAACGTCAACAATTGATATAATTATCTCAAGTAGACGTATGTACTGTAAATACAATCACTACTCAATACTTCCGACAAATCTAACGCTTAGAAATAAATATTTATGTGAACACGGTCTTATTTATTTTTATAGAAGCTAAACTGAAGAAGCTATATTTACTAATTAAAAAATTTGTTAATGTAAACCTCGTGCAGTATTTTACTATCCTACTAAAGAATAATACTAAAAAGTTCTGTTGTAAAAAAAAGATCTAGTAGAAAATTATAATAAAATTATTAAAAAGTATTGAACGCCAGGTAACAGGGTACGTGGTACGATGAAAGGTACCAGACCAGGTGGAACGTGACAAAACGGAAGGACCAGACCACGTGGGAGAGTATCAATCAGATGGATAAATCAAGTCAAAGTAGTCATGGACGTTCCGATGCCCGATAGAGAGGAATGGTCACATATCCTCTGGCGCGTAATCATCTGTCTGCAACATATTTGACACGAAGGCTAAGACCTCTGCCAAGACTGTAACGACTGATAAGAAGAACTCGAGAATTCATCAATCTCAGAATCTAAAGCCGAAATTGAATTGCAAAGTATGTTGCACAGCTTATAGAGTACTCGAGTGTCAAAAAGATTTTATATATAGAGTCGACTCTGAAACTATTTCTGGTCATCGGAAACTTCCCCGTAAATAAAGAGCGTAATGTCGAATCAGGTTGTAGACTTATTACGAGATTAATATATAGTTTACTTAAGTATTTAATAAGTCAATGTTATTTTTATTAGTTAATAATATTGTTCTTGTTGACATCTATTTTTAGTATCTTTTTAAAATGAGGACTCCGATATTTTTAACAATAATAATAGATCATAAACAAAATCACGAAAAGTTTCAATATTTTTGTCAAAAGCATTTATGAAAGAATGACAATAAAGATTATTTTTTTCCAAAAACTTTAGTAAATTGTAAAGTATATTGTGTAATATGTATTAAATTAAGTAATAAATTTAAAAAAGCACCAACGATGTAGAAAGGTAAAAATAAGTTAAAAATTTCAAAAAGAAATTCACGTGTAGACAAATATAAATTTATATCTCTAAAATTATAAAAAAAATTGTGTGTGTCAGCTGCGACATGCAACTAGAGTTTACTCCTTAAGTACGATTGTCTTGGAATGTTTAAAATGCTGTATATAAATATAAATATCATTAAATATAAATGAAAAATTCTTTAATAAAAAATTCTGACAATATAACTATTTTCAAGTAAAACACAAATGACTTGTTCATTTTATCAAATTCATACAACAAAATTAAAAACATTTAGAACGTTAGACTAAGAAATTAAAATTAAGAGACTTTTTAATTTTGCAGGGTAGAAGACACCAAATATTCACAGATAATGACATTTAATGATTTCATCTTAATATAAGCGAACGATAGTAAACTATGTATGCCACACTCCATCATTGCGATTACGCCATAAGAAAATGCCAAATAAACATTTATATCTCACTCTAAAGATACACAGAAATATTACGCGGAGAGGCCACCTAAGGGTTACGCTATTTTTAACGCTCTGAACTTCGCACGATCAGAACCTAACAATCACACTTTTTTAACGTGCTAAATTTCGTACGCTCTGAACTTCTGATTTTACTCTTCATAAAACTTCATACCGGGCGCTATATATGAAAATCGATTCATAAGGAATAAACTCCAAAAAATATATTTGATACGATATAAAATTTCTTGAAAAAAAGCCTTTTCAGTCAATACTTCTACATATTTACTATCTACACACTTGCGTACTTAGCGGGCCCCAATTTCCATAACGCCATTGATCTAATAAATATTTCGATATACACCAATGACGTTATATTAAATAGACATGTCATTAATACTCCAAAAGTAATCTTCAAAAATGGATGCATGTTGTCTCAATTTCAATACTGCTATCTCGTTTACATAAATGAATTCGTTGATTCTGTATCTCTTTCATCAATATTCGAGCGTGGCGCTAATTAGGGTTATTTATTTGTTTATTTTATAGAAGATAAACATTTTGGTCACGATGGATAGTTTACAGATTTTATGGCTTACACAATAAAAGTTATATAAAGAAAAGATTCTAATGGTTTTATAGATCCTATAAGGTAGCAAAGTAATGGGGAGATAAGATTATGATTCTGTGGCCGAGTTCAATGTTCTTCTAAATATAATATTCATTAAATCTAGACTTTGCGTCTAACTCACTCTCCTCCATTTATCTAGGAAAGACAGCTTTTATCTCATTACTTTTTACAGGACTTAATGTTTTTGACGAGATTTCACTTCTTCTTGTCGATTTTTTTTATAAGTTCTGCACAATGTTTAATCTCATTCATATACAGGAAAGAAAAATGAACTTGACACGTGACCCGATCAGAGTAAATCTGTACATCATCGTTAAAAGATTTGGTTTCTTCCTTGATAAAACTCTTCGTAGTAGACTGGTATTTTTATCATATGCACCTACTTTTACAGATTTTTAGAACAATTTGCTTCCTTAAAAACCAAATTCCATTTAATTTAACTAAAGTAGCCCTTTAGGTATTTTAAACCAATGCATGGTTATCATAAATTTACTAATTATTAACAAAACGAAATTCATTTTTCCAAGTCAAAGTATTAATTTTTAAAATCTAATAGTTCTTGCATTTATGAAACATCATAAGTGACTATATACCTATTTGAAGTAATATTAAACAATACCATAGCGAGTTTAAATAAGGAATCAGTGCGATCCACTACTAAGCGAACGTATGATCCTAATAAAATATTTTTTCCATTTTCGGTTTTTTCTTCATTGGTATCCGAAACACTTTTTTAAACTTTCTGAAACAAATTTTTAACGCATTATAATCAGATATTCGTATCTCTATGTGCCCAAAGTCAGATTTCTAATATTCGCTGGAGTTGCGTTACGGGGATATCAAAATAACGCGAAGCCTTTCGGGTAAAGGGTGCAGTATTGGCAGTACTTAGCGGTGCATTATAGCATACCCAGATACATTATTAAAAATTCTACAAAGTTCATCTTTCCGACCTGCCCTTTCCCAAGGTTATATAACTATAAACTTTACCCAAAAATTTCTATGGAAAATAAAATTCAGATCTGGGATCTGCACAATTCGAGGAAACAAAAATCATAATGGTGCATTAAGTGAGGAAAAAGTGCGTACATCGGCTGCCATTGCCCTTTTGTCTGGCACTCGAATCATGTCATTTGTAAAGAAGTTTTATCTATATATTTTATTTCATATTTAAATATATATTTATATTCACCTCACATAACAGGTTCATATAAACACGCAAAAATGTATAATATACAACTTAAGAAAAATACTAAAGTTATAACACCTACTCTTAACATCACTCGTTATTTTGTACAAAATATATTACAAAACAAATCCAAGGATATCCGGCCTAAGTTACTAATGTTATTTAGATGTGATTATACATATCCGGCTTATTTATTAAATGTCCTTGATCTATAGGAAAACTAATTCCTTTACGTACTCACACTATGGCATATTATCAATTCAAAAGATCAATACATTCAAAGAAACGCAATTCACAAAAGCCAACAAATAAAATCTGCGATAAAAGAATGTGTCAAAATATTTACCCCCGCAATGACGGACGACGCGCCCGTATTCGCACGCCCACTGCTCTCTGAATACAACTGCATCCTAAAAAGCAGCAATGTCCGTCGCGTGTACCAACAAAGGTGACCACAATTAGCATACTGCTGTCCTCATTGTTCCTCTGATTACCGCCCTCGATAAATGGAACTTCGGTTGGCCGTCACCGCCCAGACCCATTCAACGCACTACGCCAATAATTATATTGAAGAATGAAACATTTGTAGCAACTAATAACTACCTCCGATAATGCAATTACTTTTTATTATGACACATTGAAAGGTTGGTTTTTAAATAAAGCGTTGCGATAAAAATACACTTTATTTGCGGGGAGGAGTGTCGAGCGTTTTCACATGCAACAATAGAGAAACTAAAAGGAGAAATAACAGAATCGGTAGTTTACGAATATTTATCCCTCGATTAGATTAGATAATAACCATTTTGGTTACCCATTTAACCATGATAATTTTTCAATAAAACCATTTTGAAAATGTTAGTGAAAAATTTACTTCATATTTTGTCATTGTTTCAAATACGAGTATCTGCTAATGTTTATAGAGGTATATTCAAAAATATTTTGTTTTGAAAAATGATTATTTTTGGATATTGCACATTTCTCTGTTTGTGTGTTTGTTTGAACCCATATGGCGTAAAAACTGTTGACTCGATTCGAATTGAGTTTAAATGAATATAGCGGTTAACTTGAAGTAACATTTATGTTTTATTTCATCGCAACTGTTTCACTCATGTGCGAATTTAACATTTCCCAGTGATTCGAAGAGTCCTAATTAAACAATTGTGTGAACTGAATGGCCAGAGGCGAAGTATGCAAATATGCGGTAGGAGCAGGTGCTTGGCCTCGATGCCCACAGACGCATGAGGGCAGATGTCGTTGTCGGCCGCCTTCCGCACATACAATTTTTTTACATTATATATATTCAATAATGTACTAAACCTCAATTTGTTTAAAGTCTGAAGCTGTTGTAAATATTTGTAATTTAATTAATTTGGTAGGTTAAGTAGACTGTATAAATTAGATTGTTAGGTATTACACTAGCTATATCTTTCTATATAAACTTAGGATAGGCTTTCTGCGCAATGACAACATTAAAGAAAACATTACTTATAGAAACATAACGAAAGTAACGAAAAAAAATTGTTTTTGGAATTTTTGCCTGTTAGTATGTTTGTTCTTAAGTCTCTATTTGTTTATGAAGTCAGGTATAATGCAAGAGCAGATAAATGGATCAGGATTTCATTGGTGGGCTTTGATAAGTCGCAATCGGCCGACTAAAATGACGATATGGTTATTTTGTGTTTCAGTACATAGCGTACTTACTTAAAACTTTAATTTAATAGTTATTATAACAGATGGTGTTATGTGTATTAATATTATTATTAAATTAATATTTTCAAAAGGTCAATGCAATCGAAACAGCGTGCCCAATTAGTAGCTAATATATTCCGAACCCTACATTTTTAATTGTTTGTAATTATATTATTAAAGGTTATGAATTATAATACTATACCTCGTTGAAGACTACAATTTTTTATAAAATCAAGGGAAAAATAAAAAAGGGAGGCCACAATATTTTCTATTTTTAAGAACAAAAATTAGTAAGAAGTTACAATAGGCGAAGCTATTTGCGATGATTCCAGATGCCAAAGTCTAATTTCTTTCAATGTTTACCATTACTTAGGGTAGGTCAATACAAAAAATGGTGTAATTCTGAAAATGTGGAGGAATGTCACAGAATGCGTAGAGTCCAGAACCTGATTTGAGGTTACGGGTAATTAGGATAGAAAACTTGGATTTAACTTAGCTAATATATAATAATTCCTAATAATAACATTAAACTCGTCAAGTGCGAGTAGAATTCGCACTACGAGGGTTCCATACATATAATATAAATATTTAACTATTATATTTCTACAAATATCAATATGAATTTCACCACATATTGTCCAGTATAATTTTTACAGGGGTAAAAATATCGTGAGTTTCTCAAAAACTGTGAGATTTATAATACATAAGTAAAATTCTGGTAGCGCTTTTTTCATAATTTTAACTGTACTATTTTTGGAAATTGGTATATCGTCCTATCGAATTGAAAAAAATGTTTATGTCATTCCCCAATATTTTTGAATATTTATTTAATTTTACCCTATATAAAGTGGTACGTAAAAATATTCACAGCCACTTTACACGGAGCGAAAGTACCATAAAAATCTGGTAAATATTTTATTTCTACTAGTAGACATAAAATATGTATAACCATGTCAAATTTCAACTTTTTAGCACTAATAATATGCGAGTAAAACGGTAAAATACATATGGACAGACAGAGACAGACGGACATGGTGAACCTATAAGAATTCCCAGTTCAGCTACGGAATCCTAATAATGATGTGGATATTTTAGCGATATCCCTTTTAATTATCATAATATTTACATACAATTCTGTTGTGACAAACGCACAATCGAACGACCACATGCATGAGTTTTATAAGCACTACGTTTTTTTTTCATTTTAAGGTACATGACCCTAAAAAAAATAAAATTTAAGTTGCGATCACATTGTTCGGCGTTAAATGGATACTGTAGACAACAACAAAAAATGCCATATCACAAAAAGCTAATGATTTATTGAAAGCACAAATATCTTCGCATGTGTTTCTCGTTTCAATAAATTTTAAACTTAAAAAAATTTACACCCCATTTAAGTCAGAAATTATTTAAATCGGTAGGACGATATCCTCAATGAATTTCACTATTGATGGATTTTAATCAAATTAATAATAAAGATTAAGCAATTTCCTTTTTTATTAATTTAATTAATTTTTTTAAAAATAAAGTGTATATTTTGAAAATATATACGTAAGAATCATAACTATTTTGAATTATTTATATTTATGTCAATTATAATTTAACTAGCTTGAATGGTACGTACCAGAAAACAAAAAAAAATGATGACATAAAACTAAAGAGAACTCAACACCATGAAGTGGACTTGTGCACTCCTGTTACATTACGCACTCTAAGTATGCCGAAACATCAATTGGTATTACGAATTGGCTACTTCGTTTGCAAAATATGCTATAGATCTAAATATTAACATCAACTTGAAACAGCAGCTAGCTTTAAAAATGTCTCATTTTAAAGTTAAACTGCTATTAGAAATTTTACAAGACAGAATTTTTTCCAATTAAGTATAATTTAGCTTTCTCGAGATCAACTTTTTAATCCTTATAAAACCAATGACACGAACTTATAGTTGATACTTTACGCGTATTCACAATCCTTTTCGTCTACATCACCGATTCTAATATACTCGATGTAACCGTGAACTAAGCTATAACCTGCACATAACTAACACCGTGAATGTGTCTAAACTTTAACTTTTACTATAAATAATCCATGAAACAAGGCGAGGGAAGTACACCCGCCGACCGGTCGACCGCCGCCGCCCCACCACCAAACAAGTAAAAGCAATCCAATCTCAAAGAGCGCCGATAGCGGCCGCGCGCGCCGCTCAAACGGCTAGATGGAAAGCTAACATTTCAGCCAAAGCTCTCGGCGAAACTTAAAAGCTCACCAATTAGGGAGACTAAAAGCCACCTCGTGTATGCGTGGCGTTTGTCGGGCTCCGCCCGCCCGCCTACAGTTTAACCTCAATTCGACTTGTGTAACTGGAGCCAGTAAGGTAAAGCGGTTATACATATTTCAATTATAATTAATTAGAATTGAGTGAGCGGCTCATTGAGTTACCTTGTTATTAATTTGGAGGCATTCGTTAAAATTATATAATAACACTTGCATCAATGCGAGTCTGGATGTCTTGATTTAGTAATGACAAGAATTGAACTTGTTTAATTTTTGCTAACATTTGTAAGTATGTATATAAACAACCTATGCTTTTAACACAATGCCTAAGGAAATCAAAATTTAATATCGGTTTTTATATAGGTCGAAACTAAAAAACTAATGTTTTTTTAATAATTCCCTAAGTGTAAAGGCGTGATAAAATTAGTAAGCAAGTAATTTTTTAAATGGATAGACAGTACGATCAGTCGATTTAAAATTTAATCGAATCGCGTCACATCATTACATTGTAACAAACCTAATTTGTAGTATTTTATGTTATTTATCGTTAGTCATTCTGGTTTAACGTCCAATGCTATACAATCCGTGGGAACTCGGCAACACCAGATTATTATTAATTTGGGTAATAGCTTATGATGAGGCACACTTTTTTTGTGGATCTATAGTTCAAAGTTAAATGAAATTAAAGCTGATCAAGTGCGTGCCGCTCGCGCGCCAAGGTTTCGTCGTTTTTGAACATTATTTAAATATGTAACTACATCCATAGCGCAAAAATGATCGTATTAAGTAACTATCCCTAATAAGAAGAAATTATAGTTTAATTAGGAAATTGCTTAAATTTTCTAAAATAAAAATAAACAGCGGTAGATTTTACACCAACACAGATAAATTGCAGTATGTTTGAACCACCATGATGTCTGAATAATACTGCAGAATGTTTGGTAATATACTTTCAAAAAGAAAATGAGTAGGATTATAACTACATTTTTAGACATTTCTCTCAACATTTATAAAGTATATAGAAAAAAAAATGTTTTCGATTTGAAAGCCAAAATTAAAATAATAGTAAAATTTGGGTGCGCAAGTACCGCACCATTGAAGCTCTTTAAATACATTTAAATGTTCATATTAAAATCTCGCCCAGATAAGGAAGATAATGTTACTGCTCATCACTAAATTTCTGCATAATAATGCAGTTTCTTGGAAGCTTGAGATCTTTCAATCTCTCTGCGAGTTACCAATATTCCTGACAAAGAATATAAGTGCCTGATAATTTCGGTAATTGATAGGAAACAATAGCTTACTTAACTCACAGATTGTAAAATAATACCTTAAGGAATATAAATTGCCATGAAAGTGCAATGCTCTTATCTATAAGTATCCACATGTTTTTAAATTCCTGATTGGTTCGACTTAGTACTAACCTTTTTTTTAGTAGCTTTCGCCATAAATTTCAAAATTTTCAAATACCTGGTACAGTTTGAATAATAGACAACTTTATTTCTTTATTTATTTGTCATTAAAACCCAATGTTCAACTCACAGGTTACCCCAAATTCTATATATGTGCAAATATTAAAAGTAAAACTATTTATATTACACACAATAATATAAATAATAACTAATAAAACAGAAAGAACACTAATTAAATGATATTAAACATAAAACTAACTAATTATCAATCGTGAACTACCAAACAACTTCATAATGGCGTTTCTAAAGCGGTCAATATGGCAGGAAAAATATTAAGATTTTGCGCCTCTTGCAATACCTCATTGATTAACATAAGTGCATTCAAACTGCTGAATGCTGGAGGATATTCATGTGCTCTCTAGGCAGATGAAATAAACTATGACCTCGTCCTCTCAAAGAACACATGACAACAAGGAGGAACATAAAATGAACCTAAGACCGAGTAAATTATCAACATAATTATTTAATAATTTAAAAAAAATTGCATGATCATAAGCAATTCCCGTCGGAGTTGAAGTAAATTACAACCCACCACACTCAATAAAAAATCTGAAGGTTTGAGGATGGTATCCGTACATTTTTTTTACAAATAAAGTCTATTAAACTTCTTTACTAATTTCTCCAATGCCAAATAACTACATTAGTTTCAAGAATACTTCGGACTAAAGAATTCAGCAAGGTCATAATATACGCATTATCATGGAAATCGTATGAATGTCGCGTGACAAATCCTAGCACTCTGTAGGTCTTTTGTCAGGTTTCAATAATATGATCATGAAATGTTAGGTGGTTATCCATAATTATACCGAGATCTCGCACAAATACCCTTTCGAACGCCGTTCCATTTAATTCGTAATTCTGCATCAAGGGGACACGTTGACGTAAATACGTCATGATTACGTATTTGCTCACAATAAATTGAAGCTTGTTGCTCAGACTCCAGTGAAATACTGAATCGATATCACAATATATCGAATTTGACAAATATGTTTATATCTTATATATCAATATTTCTTTAGATACATGTAGCACGAAGCAACATACAATTTACATAAATCAAAAAACGCGAAAAGATAATACATTTTGACTTCCCCTTAGGTATCTAGAAACATGTCAAATAGACGTTACAATATTATGGTCGTTTACAGCAATCGACACTTAAAGGATTTCGTATGTATTGGACTATAAAGGGTTATTCTCGTTTCTCTAATATTTATCTTCGTATTTCAGTTAATTTTTATATTATAAATTTGTTTCCGGAGTCCGTCCAAGTAACACGGACGACGACGCCATTAGCAACAGGGTGACATGGGGTAGCATTTAGAACGGTCTTATTGCTCTAAATAGTATTTCAGAATAATTCGAGCTATATAAACTTAAGAATTTTAAATTAAGTTATGAATTTACAAAATATATTATAATTTATATTTCGAGAACAGTGTAGACAGTAGAAGGCTATTTTCAATTTATCTTTAGTTTACAAATCCAAAATAAGCACAACGAATTTCATGAAATCCCTATTGACTCGACGAACAATGTATCATTATTTGAAAATATAATAGCAAAATGAAAGTCACTATGACACAAGAAATAATAAAAAGGAGGCGGTAAAGAGGAGGTGACAGATAAACAACAGTACAATGACAATAGAATCTCGTGATTTAAAAAAAAATTGTGCGTAGCGTACTCTAACTGAAACTGGAATCTCTCAAATCGAATCCGCAATATTATAATAAATCCACAATATATCCGCAATATGCAATATATAATAACGCAATATTTTCACTAAATCATTTCTCTTAACTCTGATTATATATGATTCTCGACTTCGACCCGTGATTCAAACGTTAGTCGATAAAACGCGCTAACGAGTATAGGATAGAACATACGACTTAATACGCGCTGATTAAGATATGATACATTTAGTCGGTGGCGCACGCCTCTTGACTCATGCACGGACTTGATGGAAAGTCGGCTACCGACCTTATCCAAAGAAAGTCGTCAGTCATCAGACGCCGACTCTACCGCCTACAAAAGTCGTCCATCTGCGTAACGCGTTAGAGTGTAGGTATCCATCTTAATAAACAAGCTTCACGTCCATAGTAACAGGAATGAATTTCGCATCTTACGGAATTTTATTTCACGGCATCCGTCTAATATGTGCGGAAAGGTTCAGGCGCTTAAAGAATTTTCTCTTCATAAACATTAAATAGGCACTTAACCAATTTTCTAATAACTGCTTCATCAATAGTAAAAAAGTATTTTTTTCCTGTATAATTTTCAATTTGTTTTCAAAAGCAAGAAAATATATACTAAAATGTGAAAGTTCTACTCAAAAATAATATAAGCTCAATTTGTTCAAAGTAATAGTTTATCGATATCGCTGATTTATGTCTTCTTATGCAGTATTATTTTTGGATAAAATAAGTTGGACAATTAAACCTACTAAGTAAGGGTAGAACTAGCAATGCGAGGGATCCAGGCAAACTTAGCTACATATAAACATTAAAGGATACATGTTTATATTAAACTATTAACAAATATTAATATTATTTTTCATCATGCGAATATAATGCCTAATATACTTTTTAATAGTGTAAACATACCGTGAATTTCTCAAAAACTATGGGATTTAGAATCAAACGAACTCTGTTTTCTTCATAATTTTGACTTTAGCAATTTCAGAGGGGAAGACAGGGCGGACAATTGTTTTTCAACAAAATCTCTAAATTTGATTAGTAATCCACACGATATGCGAAATAAAATAAAAATTGAAAACCTAATTCGTCCCCTATAATATTTCCATTTAATGTTTTCGATTTTCGATTATAATGATTTACGCGAGGGTTATTATGCGAGCTTTTATTTGAAGAAAAATTAATCTCTTGCTCTACTTAATTTTCATCATCTTCTTAAAACAGGATATTTCAATATAGTTTTATGATTTCTACGGGCAAAAATATTTTGAAAAACTCGTTTTTTTCACAAATAGTGATGATTTTGGTGAACAATCTTCCTTATAAACACATATTTAAAATTACTTTAAGACCTCATTGTAATTAACGCCTGCAATAAGTGTTACGATGAGTGTATTTTTCGTTATCAAAATTATATGGCATTAAATTAGTTTGTATAAACAAAACAATATTTTGTGTTTCATTGAATAATTCCCTGTATTGGTTTGACAGTATGTATGTATTATAAATTCGTGGAACAGACAAATCAGTAAATTATTAACCTTCTAACTACAAATTAGTAAAACAAAAGTATATTTGAAAGCTAAGATTTAAAAATAAGACTTGTCAAGTGCGAGTATAACTCGCACTATGAGAGTTCCGTAGACATTTATAGGCTTATAAATATTTAACAGTAGATAGTATTTCTAATGAAAAAATATTTATTTTTCACAACGTAAATATATTGCCTCCTACATTTTTCACAGATGTAAAAAGAAATTAATTATAAAAATGCATAATTTTACATAGAATGTTATACTATTGATTTTATACATATACGCCGACTTTCAATATTGTCTGTCGTCCGGCAGTATACTAAAGGTTTTGAAGATCAGTAAGTATGACTATTATATGAAATAAAAAATACGCTTTAAAAGGCCATATTTTTTGTTACGGGAACTCTAAAAACTTTGAAAAGCAATATAAGGCTATAAGCCTCTGTATTCGATATGAATTTAAAATTTATATCTAAAGCCATTTCTGAGAAAAAGGATTTTGACAGACAGACGGACGCACTGACAACTAAGTGATCCTATAAGGCTTCTTTTTTTCATTTTGAGGGACGAACACTAAAAATTTTCTAAGCTATATCCAGATTCTAAAAATACCAAAAGAATTTCTGGTATTTTATAAGAAGAGCTTCTAATTGACTAATCAAGAGTCAATAGGTAAATTGTCTTATGCTTTCCCAATAACACATAACATAAGAAAATCTGAAACGAATTATGAATTTCCACAGCTACAAACCGAAGGTTGAATCCGGTACAGATATCGCAATCATTTAAAGCCGCGCCTGGCCGAATAAAAAATTGATATTTATTTCGTAAATTCGAATCTGTTTCCAATTGGATTCGGCTTGCAAGCGCGGCGGGGCGGCCGGAGGCTGGGGCGGCGTTGCCATGGAGACGCGGGCGCGCGCCGCCCCGCCCCTCGCGCCTCGGCAACCCGCGCCTAGCTAGCGCCCGGCTTGATTTAGTTCCGAGTCTCGACGGGTACTATTTAGTTGCAGTGGTATTGAGCAGTTTTCTATATAAATTGATTTAATTTCGAAATATTCATTGAACAGAACTATTTAAATATAATAGATTGGCTACCGGAAACCGGACAATTTGGGGTATGGGTCCTGACTTCTGCGATTTTCATAGTTACATTTTTTACATAATGGTTCATATATATTATATATATATATATATATATATATATATATATATATATATATATATATGTATATATATATATATATGTATATATATATATATATATATGTTTATATATATATATATATATATATGTAAAAAACAACCAAAGCGACTAATTTCGAAGTTATCAACATTTCTGTAATAATTGTAATTGTAGTTAAATGCAATCTTTTTCCGTGTAATAGTCTATTTTTAAATTAAATTATCAAAATGGGGTAACCAATTTAGGTGTCAAGTGTGATTCTCGTTTTACTTCTTATAAGCATTATTTAGAAAATTTGAATTTATATTGTGTAAACTAGGAACTTCCAATAGTTTTTTAATTATCTACACGTATCTAATGTGAAGTAACTTGATCCTACACTAGATTAAAGTGTTCGAATACGTCCAAAAATTTCTTCGACATTGCGTAAGAAAAGATATAATGATTTTCCTTTTCCAACGGATTTTCATTCCTTGACATCCTACGTTTTCAATGATCCATTTACAACTAGAGAAATTCATTTCAATTAAGAAACGTGTATGTCATTAGTCACATGGAAAGTTTTTAAGTCTTGTTTTGTTGAGAAAATCTTCGTTATTAGTTCCTAGTCATTTCCTACGCTCACATAGTCATCATTTATTTTCAATACTGGTATCAATAACCGAATTTTATAGGAATTCCCTAATTTCACACAGCAATCACCAGCTCGATCACCTAATCGAAACTGCTCCATAGTTTTATATTTTGTCATGAATGAGATTTTCTTGAAATGCGATATTCATATGTATTGCAGCGTCTTTAAACGTAGTAATTGTTATATATTTTCGTAAACTTCGTAACGATAAGTTACGGAAGTACTTAGGCATACAACAATAATATTTCTCTAAACATAGGTAAATAAAAGAATTAACAAAAATAAAACAAAAAAAACAAGCTATCTGAGAGCCATAGCTTCGTAGCCTCACTGAATATTATCGAATCGTGTAAATTTCTTCATCTAATTTTATTTTACATTTTTCTTGTAACAATTTTTGTAGCAGGCATAGATTGCACTATCGTATTAAATATATTTTGAATAACAATTTAACATTAAAACAAGAAATTTTTATCTACCACATTTTGCAAAACATATTTTCTCCTGGGATCTTCCATATACAACCAACAGTTACCGACTAACGGTGGTCTACAGTTTTACGTTACACTCAGTATCACTACTAAAATAAGCATAACATTATACAATTTTACTTAGTACTCAGTAAAACTATTGTATATAGTGTAAAACTAAGTCATTGCAATCTATGTTCATGGGATGGCAAAGGTCGTCATAAACTGCCATCGGGACTCTTCGGTGCCATCGAAGTCCCTTTGGTAAGACAAGGAAAATAACACAACCACATAGTCTTTAATTGTTTAAGTTTGGTTTTGAGGTTTTTCATATCGCATCCTATTTATTAGTTACAAACCAATCAAAAATTACTATCAGTACAAAAAATAAATACGAGAAACAATCGAACTAACTTGGTTCAGATTTTGCTTCACTTGTCAACTCTCCGAAATAGGAAGTTAATGTATACTATAAAAGTTTTGCACCTATGTGTAGAGTGTTACAAAAAAATTATTATACTCCATCAAATAGAAAGTCGCAGAGGGTTTTTAGAATCAATCACTATATTTTTCAATTTATCCGGTGTAGAATTATTCGCTATAAGCCTTCAAAGTCATTATCGAACCTTTAACTCTTCACTTCAGTGCTATAATAGGGTTTCAATCCCAACAATTAAAATAAATTGAAAAAGTTATATATGTAATTAGTTTATTCAAAATCGAATAATGCATTCAAAAATAATACATTCTTGCCGCCTTTTTCAATTACTTGCACTGAAAAAGATAAAAAACAGAGATGTATAATAAAACCGATAGACAAAAAGTGATATTGCCTAAAATTACACTACGTAAGTCATGGTGTGTCATTTTATAACGATTTCAAAGAAAGACTCAACAAGCAAATCTCAACATTCGTTTAGTTCTTTATCGATTTAATGTCATTATTACAACAAACGCTTATTTTTAAAAATTAAACGTAAAACTCAGCTTCTCGGATAATTATTATTTAATCTCCATCCTCGTCTTCAATAAATATGTGATTTTTATATTAACAGTAACTGGAATTATGATTTGTTAGGAAAAGTAAAATATAAGCCACAACTATTGTTTCATTTTTCAGTTAATTGATGTAATAATTATTTCTAAATTTAACATTTATTTAAACGAAACATAACTATATAACTCACTCCTAGTTTTTCTATCAGTTATATTAATGTTTGTATGAGTTAAACATTTTTCTAAGAATTATTTTAAAATGTTACCAATATCGTAATCAAAGTTTAACACAGTTCAATATATAAAGTTAAAAGGAAAATATATATCATCAACTTAGTTTCAATTGTACTGAAGAATCAGCTAGTTAATGTTACACAAATTTCGTGTCGCTGAATATGTATAAACATAATTTAACACGTTGCAATTTAAAGCTGATGTTACATCTGTTATAAATTATTACAGCTTTGCTCTGGTATGGACGCCTTTGGCGTTAAAGAGACTATTCGTATCGAGATATTGATTGCTGCATTCGCATTCTCCCAGCACGAAGTTACCGTAATTTGAGAAACCGAAAATCTCGACCGTTTTGAACGAACGCCAACTCCATGCTGCGACACAAACTGCCCGATCATCCTTTATAAATGAAATGCCTTTAACATTTTCATCAACATGTACATACTAAATGTACAGGAAGAAGATTTCTTTAACAACTGTCGGAAAAACAGCAGTACCACAACAGCATGCAAATTATGGGCTTTGTCTTTTTTTGTACCATTCACAAAGCTTTGATAATAAGATATTTATTAAAGGGTTTTGTACCTACATACAAGAACCACCGAAAAACATAAATTTTAAATTTATTGGTTAAGAGTTCCTTAATTTTAAATTTATTGTTCAGATCTACTGCAGTATAATTGTTATTAGATGTCAATTTTTAATTTCTACGTAAAATTTCTAAAAAAAAATCACACTATTTCAGTAAAGTAATGTTAAGGAAATTTTCTAATTCAATCATAATAAAATGTATGATTATCGATATCGGTTTTAAATTATAACGACATATTTTGACAAATTCATTTTCGTCCCTACACAAATTACACTGGTGCAATCAATTGGAGGTTTGAGTACTTCAGGGAAATGTAGAGTTTTGGTTCAATTCGAATTTAAGCAGTGATTTTTAACCGCACGAAGTCTATTTACATGCAAAAACTCATCATGTACAAAAACAACGAAAGAATTTGTTGCAATGCAGAGAGGGGAGTACTCGTCTCTAAAAATGAGAATAAAATTACATACAATAAAGATATCTCTTTAATTGCCGAAACCGGAAGTATAGTATATCCATAAGAAATTCAGGTTTTAGAAAAGAAAAGTCGTTCAACCACCAAGCTATATACTTGATCTCGCTTGATTTTCTCTATTAAGTTTCGTCGATATTATTATACAAATTATATTTCTTATAAAAATTAAACAGTTTTTAAAAGCTTCCTTGCTCTTTTCAAACGCAAAAGAAAACATTTAAGTCAAAATTTCGTATTCGACTATAAGAGAGTTAGACTTTCTTACTCATGACTATCAATAAAATGAATGACTAAAAAGTATAATTTCGAAAATCCTTGAGGAATTCAGGTTTTAGAAAAAAAAAGTCGTTCAACCACCAGGCTATATACTCGATCTCGCTTGATTTGCTCGATTCAGTTTCGTCGACATTATTATACAAATTATATTTCTTATAAAAATTAAACAGTTTTTAAAATTTGTTTGCTCTATTCAAACGCAAAAAAAAACATTTAAGTCAACATTTCTTATTCAACTATAAGAGAATTAGAATTTTTTATTCACGACCATCAATAAAATGAATGAGTGAAAAGTATAATTTCGAATATCTGGACATTCGCAGTGAGATATTCACATAGTATTTGCATGACCACAACTTAATTCGTGTTAAGATCAATTTAGCATACTGCATCTTGAAATGAAGCTACGTGAGTGAAACTGCAATCAGAAATTATGAAGAAGAAGTACGTAGAGGCAAGAAGACATAATACAATACGACAGAAGATACGTAGAAGACAATGTAATACGGATCTCGTTGCAATTAAATCAATACCATTCTAACTGACAACGGACATTTCCAATACTTATCACGCTACGGTAGAGTCATTACTTCATACAGATGTACTGACTTTTAGCGTTCAGAAGATTTTTAGTTAAAAATAATTAAGTACAATTAAATGAAACTACGTGATGTAATATTATTTCTACTTTCTTTAAGTTCTTTACCACGACATAGTATAATTTCGAATATCTAGACATTTGCAATAAGATATTCACAAAGATATCTTTGCTAATAGCCCACCTGAAGATGTTGTAATACAAAGAAATCTAGGTCGTGGTAAAGAACTTAAAGAAAGTAGAAATAATACTACATCACGTAGTGTCATTTAATTGTGAATAAAGAATTTCTACAAAATTAACGCCAAATATATTCAATAATTAAGTACTTAACTAATTGATAAGTATTACATAATTTAAAGATGGAGTACAGAAAAGACTCACTCTAAACCTCTAACCAACCATCAAATTTTCGACCGGAGTACTCAGTATTATGTATATTAAGTCCGGATCCGGTTCCGGTCAAATGGGCACGCCTGATTCGTCATTGATCCTCATTTCATTTCTATAGAGGTTTTAAAAACTTTCCACTTAAGCCTTTTTAATGATATCCTCACGCTAATGTCTTAATTAAACTACATATTCAAACTCCACAGGCCCTAAATCTGCAAAAATAGAGAATTTTTGATAAGATTATTTAAGCACCAACCAGCATCTCTTGTTTTGTGATGTAGATATCATAACAAAAAAAAATACTTGTCGCTTAAAAACCGCCAGGTTTTCATGCCCTTCCTGCTATGAATAACTAAATTGCGGAATTCGTTACCTGCTATAGCTTTTACAGAATCATATTCCCTAAAACAATTTTGACCCCGTGTCGTCTATGCATATTTTTGATATTTACAAATCTCTAGAAATGCAGCTGCATTACGTAGGAGAAATGTAAAGAAACCGTATCTCTTGTAATATTATTCATTATATCTTTTAAAAACTCAAATAAAAAACAGCACACTAGACAACAATATACATTAAACTTCATTCCAGGGAAATATAAGTGTTTAATTATATTTATTTTAAGGGATATTGCTTATTAAATGATATTTATTTTAAGCGATATTGCTTATTTAAATATATTTATTTTAAGCGATATTTGCTTTTTACATCAATGTTCTTTAAAAATTACTCAAATTCTCGCTAAGATTTGTATTATATTTAGTTAAATCTGATATAATTTCATACTATGTTTCAATAGAATGATATTATTTGTTTTTCCATGTTACTTGAGAATCTCTTCAAAAATGTCGCTGGAATTGACAATGTTAACATTTATCTGGCTATGCAATTTATACGATCGTAAATCTCAATTTTCATAAACTGATGTTTTTTGGGAAAAATACAGGTTTTCTTTTCGTTGCTTTTTTCCGCCTTGTTGTATATATAAATATTGAGTTTCAAAGTCTACGAAAACCCAATTTGTAATTATGGTCAACACAATACTCGCACTGTGTTTCATCTTAAAAGACAAAATACAAAAGCAACTCGCCTATATAATTGTAGGGTTCAGACGATAGGAGAGAGCGCGCTGTGTACGCGAAGATACAGAGGCGAGTGGCGATAATCGAGTGCGGCGTTATCTATATGCGCCTCGCTCGCCGACCGAGCGAATAGAAAGAAACGGGAATGAGCAAGAACAATAATG
Source organism: Druceiella hillmani (assembly GCA_039881145.1). NCBI lineage: Eukaryota > Metazoa > Arthropoda > Insecta > Lepidoptera > Hepialidae > Druceiella > Druceiella hillmani. The sequence goes on along the minus strand of JAYKKI010000026.1, from coordinate 11,698,438 downwards.
GCAGCAAATAATGATTCTTGCCGGCGCGCGGCGGCGGGCGGCGCCGCCAACAAACAAGCATCAGCGAAGTGGCACGCTCGCAAGTTCGGCACGGTTTGTTTTTAAGTGAAATTTTCTTAACGGTCGATTTTTCTTATAGAGGTGCGGCCGCCTCGACGGCGACTAGTCCACTGAACACGCCATCGATAATTATAATTAATATGAGTACAGGTCGGGAGCTCAGAGGGGAGGTGAAGTTAGCGGAGATAGGAAAATATAGTTTAACTTATGTTTCGCTTTCGGTCGTTCTATTTGTATATATTCGAATAAAGGGAAAAACTGATGCGTCATTATTTGAATTTCGAATTTTTAATTTCATATGGAGAAGTGATAAAAGTATCACTTTCGCTACCCACGATGAAGATCGCTTTAGTTTCTCCATTAAAGGAGGCTAAAGCTCCATTGTTTTATGTATATAAAAGAGCATGAATTTTAATATTTCAAAGAGCATGCTACGTAATCGCGGAACTTATTTTAAGGGAAGTGTAATATGTATGGAGAATTTTGGAATGGAAAATTCGACAGCGGTGGTGTGACCTTAAAAGTTACGGTTTTTTATAAATTATAATCTAATTAAGACCCTACGAAGGAATACATACAGCGAGCAAATGTGTAAAATTACCCATTTATACAACCGAATATATAAATTGTAAGCTACTTATTCTGCAAGATTATCCGTTTAGATATAATTCAATCTTATTACTGTACGAGTAAGAATGCTATTTTTATGAGACTAGCACAAATATCTGTTTAGATTTACGGTTATGCAACACACTGTGTGTTAGATACGTCTTTTGTCTGACGCGTTACATATAGAATGTATGAAGATTACTTTACACATGGAAATGCGGAAAAATATGCGTAATGCAAAAAATTATAATTACCTAAAAAATCTTATTGCTGTGTCTTAAGTAATGGTATAATTATACAGTAGTAGATAATAGTTTGATATTTAAAATAAAAAGAACCCTCAGTAAAATAATAACTTTTCTTATTAATTAACAAATAATTAGATGTATTTTTACAATAAATGTCAATCTGACTTCTATGATATAATATTCGGATTATTCTATTTATTCGTATCACTCAAAGTTCCATGGATTTTTTTTTATTCTGATGAATTTGTCTTAGGAATAGGACATATATTTTTAGGCGTATTATAAAAATAGGTCACTCAAAAGAAGCGAAAATGTTGAAATTTTCCTGAAATAAATTCAACATAAAAAAAAAGAAGGCTTCTTGAAAGTATGTCATTCTCGATCATTATTCATATTATTTATGTAGAATATTATTCTTAATAAATATTCTGCTACCGGCACAGGAAAACTTTAATAAACTTTTCCTGTGTCGGTTCATGTACCGTTCATGTGCGTTTAAATTTTCTTCTCATATTGGTAATAACACAAGGCAACATAAAACAATTGTATTTTTCTCAAAATTTTGAAAGAATACTGTATTTGTTAGACATACATCCGCGCACCTATACACACACGCGCACACACACACACACACACGCGAGCGCGCACATGCATACACACATTCATGCGCACACACGCACACACACACATAATGTAATTGTGGAGATCGAACCAACAATTCGCGAAGGTTTTCTATCTATGATTAAAAATACCCCAAGATCATAGACAATATAATGTGGTGTAATGACTTCTAATTCATTTACTGTTTTTAATATCACATTATAAATTATGTAAAATGGAAAATATTTCTTTTATGGCGAAAAAGAATTGCAACATGTGTTGAACATAGTACATTAAAACTTAATTGGTTTGGAGGAAAGAAAATTGGCACTGTTGAAATGTGAGAACTACTTATTCGATTTGAGACATGCTTTTTCATAGAAAGCCGTACGACTACTGTCGCTTACTTTCATTAGTTTTATATTGCCGAATGGCTCATATCAATGAACATGATTTTTCAAATTTCGTTCGTACACAAAACAATTGGATATCTGACTAATTTTTTTTTAATAATCTTAAAAATTTACCGAGTTATAAAAGTTTAAATTTAATCTTTAGAGAAGGACGGCAATACCGTGTTGTAAGGTCATTTTTAATATTGCATATTATATTCTACGAAAGGAAAAGAGACAGGGATATACACAACTCTACCCGTATCTTCAAATTTAGAAGCCTACAACTGGCTTATTTTTCGATCAATTTTTGAATTTCTTTCAAGACTGGTTTTTAATTAACTTATATTTCACAATCTTTTACGAAAAATATCAAAATTTAATATGAGTCAACTACCGTATTGGCTTATTCTATAATAAGAGTTCTTTGTCAGTTTTATGAAAATTCATAAAACAATTGAAAGTCTCATAGTGTACCGTTTACTTTTATTGGGACATTACCCGTGTCAAAGTTTAGAAAGTTTATTAAAAGTTATATTATTAAACACGATCTAAATTTCTCTTTAATTCAAATAGGTCAAGGTAGTTGTCATTTACGTGATAATGGTACACAAATCGAGAGAAATAACCAATCGACGATTACTTTTTCCGTCTTGTGCTTCATTGTCACGGATAACACGACCAGTGCTGATTATAAGTACTGGATGGTGTAAAAGAAGAGAGCCAATATGTGGAGAGAACGAGACTACCTAGTGTCAACCAGGACCAAAGTTGGTGAAAGCACTTTTAAAAAAATCCGGAAATTTTTACGAATGGAGAGGTGAGTATTTTAATCTATGTCATTTGCGATTTGAAATTGATATTTTTATTATTTCTTTTTTGCTGACTTTGTTCCAACAGCATACACTCCCATTTTGATTCATTACATTTTATATATATATATATATATATATATATATATATATATATATATATATATATATATATATAACAAAGCCCAATTTTGTAACCGCAAGAGTTAAATGATGAAATGAATTCCAAAGTGAACAAAACTTTCGGACTAGCTGTATTTAAATCAACGTTCCCTCCGTGAACTCCGCACACCGGAGGTACTCTCGCCTCCACAAAAGATAAGTATACAAAGCTTTCCTTCCAGTATAAATAGACACATTTTATTAAGTAGGCACTCTTATGTACGACCATACCTCCTCCGCGGATACATACATACCTACACACATCCAGCCATATATCTACACACACGAGCGTACGTACACACGTACAGTAGTTATGCATGCATACATACACACGCGTGTAGTCCACGTACACTCCCTCACGCAACACTCCTCCCGCAGTGAGGGATGCGATAGAATGAGATAAATATATGAGGGCGAACTGCTAAACGTTCTAACGACCTAATACATTTTGAGGCGGGAACAAGTGGGATAGAGATATGTGTGTCGGCACGTACGCATACGTTACGTAGGTATTGTACGCCGCGCCGGTCGGTATATTGTATGTGTTTAGAATGATCAATAAAACATTTGCCGTATAAATCTGACATCCAACCCTTGTATTTGGACTGAATAATTGTTTCAGACGCCCGGAGAGATCGCTCTCCGCGCCTAGAACCCTCGGCAACAATGTGCGTATCTCGTTAATCATGTCCATTTTGGTCGCCATGCGAGTTAGGCCAACTATTTTTGTTTTCAGTTTATGTAAAGGACTAGACGAGGCGAGAGGGTGACGTGGCGTAGCGAACAGGCTCGCATTGTCGTCCCAGGCGAATTAACGACTTCACTTCTCTTAATATAGTCTATTTTCAGTTCGTTCCCTTGATAAAATTTGAAACGGATTGATGTTAATATAGTGCTTTCACTGAAAATTATTCAATATCTAATTCTTTGTAAGCATTAGCGTAATAATGTTAAAACCATATCTTGACTCTGATTAAACAGTTTTAAAAAACGCACGTTACAATGGATTTTATAAAGAAGAGAAACGCGTTTAACTTTGTTGTGCGTGCCCTCTGGTGAAAGTAATTAGATATTATTCCACGCGCCTTATGCCACGTCAAACTTAAGAGTTTTGCTAGATCCAAAAACAGAGAATATATTAGAAAAATGTCAATTCTCACTTATCTTTACATAGTTCCCACAGTTCTATGTTATTAGAATATTGACTTATGTAGCGTATTAAAAAAGGCTGTCAAGTACGAGTGGTACTCGCACCACATGCTTTTTCTACACCTTTAGGCATTTATAAGTCTTTAAGGCTAAGTTGTATACCTATTAAATTATTTATAAATATTAATTGTTCAAAACGAAAATATGTTGCCTAATATATCTTTCATAGGTGTAAAAACAAAGTGCATATTTAAATAATTATATCTAGACTCATCGCTACAGTTTTCCTAGAACCTTTGCGTAGACTTCGAAAATCCTTATTTTTTCATAATTTCAAATTGAATTGTTTCGTAAATAACCGGAGAAGAATATTTTTTGCATATTTTTCAGTATATATCTGAAGATATGCTACCTACAATTAGGAAAAAAAATTATGGCTATATATAAAAACAAAATTATGGCTATATATACATACTTGTCGCCGTGATTTGTTTGGGTTGATCACAAGGCATACGGCCTTTGACCCGGGTGCACCGTGGGACCTGAGTTCGAATCCAGGCCGTTCGTTGAACGGAGCTGGACTGGTGTTATGGTTAGCTGTAAGAGATTGCTCTCGTAGCAATAAGTCCGCCATAAGTATCAATTAGATACATAAAGTAAATAAATAAATATAATAAAAATTATTATGGCTAAAAAAAATTATAACCCTTAAGGCCCTTAAAATTATAGACACGACTATTTTAGGAGAAAATGTTTCCCCCCTAATCCTTAATCGCCCCTAAAATATCCATATGGATATTTTAGAATGTTACCTATTAATATTTTAAGAATACTATATTTTAGAATGTTTTCTTAATATTTTAATTCAATCTCTTATTTTGTTTGTTTTTATATCAGTTTTTTTTTCAAAGCAAAGCAAATTAAACAAATTAAAAGAGAAAAAAATGAAACAGAAGTTTAATATACTGTACAATTTTAATATAACATCTTGTTTGGACTCCGAATTGATTCAGTACGTCCCAAAGATTAATACTGACTATACACTACGAATCATAAAATGCAACGATCTTTTGAGTACAAGTGTATGCATGAAATATGTAACTAAACAATTAATATACAATGTTGTCGTAAAGCATTCCAACCGCAAGTAATATGTGATATTTTATACATATTTCTTATGTGATTTATGATTTATTTATATAATTTTACGTCAATATAATCGAATTTACATATATTTGCGAATAGGAAAAAAAAACTATATATATATATATATATATATATATATATATATATATATATATATATAGATGTATATATATGTAGGTGAGATATTTAGTTACTTTTGTGTCTTGCAAAATTTAAATCGGTCACCTTACAGCAACAAATGATAATTAAACATACTGTTGCGTTAGACTGTATATATACGTATAATATAAAACGACAATTACAATAAAATATAAGAAAAGTGCAATACAATAAACAAATGAAATTACTGAAACACTGACTAGCGGTCGATCAGTCTTGAATCATCAAATAGCTTTACGATCGCATCCCTAAAGTAGTCGATAGAGCAAAAACCATTAAGACACTAGGTAAATTCCAACGATAACTGCTAATTTTTCAAATTTAAGGATATTTATAATTTTCTCGTACAGTAAGTGTCTAACAGGGAATGCTAAGGAGCAATAGTATTGAAACGTATTATGAAGAACACAAAGTGAATTCATCCTTTACAAGTGTGGGTTCTGTTCAAACTTCAAGAAGTCGCATTACTCTCGCCGTGGCTTCGGTTTTAGACATCATATAAGATATCTGCCATGAACTTCTTTCTATTTCTTACGTGTAAGTTGCTTTTTTATATACCATATATAGGTACTAATATTTAAAATATCAAAATTGCATTCGAAAGTGCTTGAACCAGAATGAAAATTTTCATACAAGTAAATATGATAATGAAAACAAGCCGTATATTTTCTTTCATAAGCCTCTGCAAAGAGTTTTGTATAAAAAATGCTTCTAAATTTAAACTCCTTCAAAAGTATACTTGTGCTTTTTATTGATCCGCACGAGATGGATATTGATATTTGCTTAAATCATCATTATTAAAAAAAATATTTATTATTTGTTCAGTCGTGCAAAAACTACTGAATCGATTCAAATCTTACATGAAGAAATACTATAAGTCTATAAGTACAATTAGCTACTTACGTAGTCGGGATTTTGTGATTCATATTTCATAAGACTTAAAATAAATCGTATTTATTAGATCTATTTCTGAAATTTATATTCGTGTTAGATTAGTCGATAACCAGCCAATATTTTTCCAGTTTATCTTATTTTATTATATTTTTAAGAATCAACTTAGTAACTTCAATGATTCCACAATGTAAAGTGTTACTATTAACTAACTCATTTGATATAAATGGAAAGAGGATATCAACTTGTGTTGTGTATGAAATCCTAAAATAATACCAAATTACCAGTTTTGTAATGAATTAGACAAAGGATAAGATCGCTGGCAATCTACAATAACGTATCGTATTTTGTTTCTAATTACTTTAATGTTCTGTTAAATAAAGAAAGCTATTAATACATATATATAGCTTTCATAAAAAGTAGGTTTCTGTCTGTCCGCATACGTACAGAAAATAACACTTGCGCTGGTCTGATTTATATACAGTTTCTTGACATACATAAAGTCTTATATTTTGAAACCAGGTTGGCACAGTTAATTCGTGTAACAGAAAATGTTGATCACGAAAGATTTAATAATTTCAAAATTCTTAATGAAGTTGCATTACCTATATTATATTCAAAAAGGAATTAAACATATTCTCTTCTAGATACTTATTGATAGTGCACTGACGCCATAGGCTAATGCAATCGTAAGGCAAAGTCGAGGTATGGAATTTCATTTGTTTTCACTTTTTGTGCTTTATAAAGAAAATTATAAATAAAACATAAACAATATTAGATATCATCCTTCCTTACTTTTAGATGTCACCCATTATTTATATATCACTCTTCGAACAACGGGAATTTCGCAAAAATCAAAAAAGATATTGCAAATATGTGTAATAAACACGAGAAGAATTATAAAAATTATGAAAAGCAAGAAATATTGAGAAATGGGGAATCCAAAAAGTTCCGGACATTTAATGCTGAGCATCAACGGACTCGGCGGGAGGGCTTTAAATTTGAGGCACGATGGCTCAAAATGCAGAAATATCCAATACAATTCTTATTCGCTATGCGGCCATACTGACTTATTCAACATCTTCAGACAAGTGACCGTGTCTTGACACAACACCGCCCGATTTTTTAAAAATTATTAAAAAAAATTAAAATTATCTGGCCAAATTTTAATACATGTAGCATCCCATTGTGACTTCAAGGAGCTAAACAGTAATCGTTGTTGTCAAGGAGCTACAAGCCACCCTCTAAATGAGAAACCAAAATGACTTTCGCGGTGGATAGAAGTACGAAATAAAAATAATTTGAAATTCGAATAATTCTTGTGTCAGTTTTTCTCTTACTCACGCAAATATAAACAGATCGTTGTGTTTATATACGAGAGCGAAACAGATGATTAACTTTTCCGCTTTCCGCTACTTCAACTCCCCACTGAGCTGTCGATGCGGCCCATGTAGATTATTATCGACTACGTCTCCAGGAAGCTCACTATGTGTCGGTCAGACGGTCGTACCTCTAAGTTTTTGTGACAAAAGTTAAGGGGTGAATTGTCACAAATATAATGTCATGATACGGTCACAAATATAAGTAGAATAGTTTTTATTAAACGAATGGTGCACATGGTCTGTATCGAAACCACGGGCATATTTCGTAACATGATGAAAAACAAATGTAAACAGTATAAATGGAAGAAATTTTTTTTAAAGCTTTCTTAAAAGAAACTAAAAATGACACGCACGGCAGAAGAATTGACGAAGGATGTAAGAAGGAGGGTCTGAAAGGTGGGGTAATAGGGAAGATGCGATTGGAATTAAAAGAAGTATACTTTCATAAGACGATTTCAACGTGTGCGTGTATATGTGTGTTAACGATAAATTCATGGGGTGGGGTCGACATCGTTTCATAACCAAGCGACACAGACAGTGAACGACCTACTCAGAAACGTGTTCGCACTTACGAAGGCCGAAAATGTTACACGAATACACACATTTATATCCTTTTGAAGAGCTTCTAGTTTGTTGAGTTTAATATGATCTGGGTAGCACATAGTATTCTAGATACACTGGTAGTCGAGTTAAAATAATAAGAAAAGTTTTATTGAAATTTAGTTACTTTTAAGCCGAATAGATTCTGCCTGAACCTATTACAATTTTAATCTATGTACAAGTCTATACCTGTGTGATGATTAATAATTTATTTCACTCTATTACATAAATAACCTAATAGTGCACACAATAGACTATTTGACTTGTTTTTTTAAACTGTTTCAAATTGTTCTGTTTTACATTATAAGCACACTACATTTATATTTCTAGGATATATGCCATATTTTTCATATAAATCACTTTTAAAGTTTAAATTATCAAACTCCCGCTAAAAATCCAATTTCTATAAAGGTGGCTAGCGTGACGTCACACACATGTAAACAAACAGTCCTGCCCGCTGAAAAGGGATATTACTTATTTTCATATTAAAATGGTGTATAAATAGTGTGTGGTGCCACAATGTACAAATACGTTTATAAAAAGTCCACACAAAGTGTTTGTTTCAGAGTCAACGAATTCTAAAAGACGAAAAAAGTAGCTACGATCAGCCTGAAGAGATCTAAACAGCATTATAACTCACTGAAATGTTTTTATGTGTGAAGATCATTTAGATGTAAGTAACATTTGTGTTTTAAATGTTATTATCGATGTCAAACCAAAAGAATAAGAATATTAAATTTTTATACGAATGCATTTTAGTATCAATGATATTTTGACAATTGTCAGTATTTAACTAAATTAAAATTTTTGATACGATATGAAAGAGTATACATTAAAAACGACATATTTAATAAAAATTCTGCGGTAGGCGATTATTTATAAAAAAAAATCAATTTAAAAAATTTCATACCTGATGTTTGCGGGGGAATATGTTTTCACCCTTTTTTTCCAGTTATTTCACTTTTTCTTTTATTACTAAGCACAATTAAAAATATAATTTCTTATAAATGATTAAGTATTTATAATAAAAAATATAGTAAACTTATTAATCCAACTCGAATATTTACTTAACCTGTCAATTTTAATTCAACAACATTAAGGAAATCATAAAGTCTTATGTCTATGGTTTATGTTTGGAATAATATTATAGTGCTGATATATATACATTAGTGAGTTCATATGAGTTTGCACGCGCCTGTGTGCTGTGTTTTGTTAAGTAAATATTAAATAGCCGAAAAGGTAAAACCTTTTTTGGTTATTTTTCGTCTACCTTCATTTTGTTTTTTTAGCTGTAATAAATTAAGAAATTATTTTTATTATTTTATATATGTAAGTATATATATATATATATATATATATATATATATATATATATATATATATATATATATATATATGGGTATATGTATATGTGTATATATATATATATATATATATATATATATATATATTTACATATATATAGATCTTTTTGCTTATTCATACCAAACATTTATAACAATTTTTTTTGGGAAAATGCACTTTGTTGTTAACAATGTTTTTTGGAAAATGCACGTTTGTTTCTTCATGCATGTTAAGTGTGTAATATATAACGATAAGTTCATTGTGAATTTAGTAAAATACCCTAGGAATTAACAAATTTTAAGATATTTCTTGTATTTTTTTTAAATTTGTTTTTTATAATAAATGATCGCGAGCAGCAGAATTTTTAAGTATGTCGTTTTCAATATACATTCTTTCAAATCATATAAAAAAATGTCAAAATATTATTGGCACTAAAGTGCATTTGGTCTCAAATTTTATATTTACCCTCTAACCTAACAAGTATTTTTGTATGATTGTGTCTATTAATGAATTACAATATTCATTAACATCATATTACTCGCCTATCAACAGTAGCAAAAATGTTAAATTACAGGTGGAAAAAGACACAAAAAACTATATGCAGTACAAAATGGGGTTTAGTCAAAGAATACTTTTGACAGATGAGGCTATGTCATTAAAATTTCACTGCCAAGAGGACCACAAAAGACGAAAATTATTCTGATTCTTCTCAAGAAATTTTCACAAAAAGACAAAGACAAGACCTTATTAAACAATGTGAAGAAGAGACGCGAAGAGATAACAATAGTATAATGCAGAATATTTTTGAATTGCAGCCTAAATGTGTCTATTTTATATGACTTAATATAAATAACCAAATATATTATTCACGTTTTGCTTTGAATCCTACGATTAATTTTTAATGGCCTTTTTTTCAGAATTACCAAAAATACAAGACAAAGAGACAATCACTGAACATGTTATAACTGCAAACACATCTCTTCAACGAAAAACTAAAGTGAATGTGCATTATAGGAGCAACTCATTGCAAACAAGTTTTTTAAATAAAAGTGTATCGACCTCGCCATTTAAATTTTCTACAACATCTCCATTTACTTCTCCATTTAAAACTGAGGATTTATCATGCCATCTTCGGCCATCACAGTCCGGAGTTACCAAAGCAATTAAGAGTAAAATGTTTGATGTTTTTACAAAACATTCCAATAATCGCTAGTGCTGCATCATAGATAGCTTAGAGATTGATATACAAAAACTATAAGGCTCTAACGTGGTCAGATTACAAAAAAGGAAATACTGTGAAATATTTAATATTCTGCACAACTAATAATGGTTTAGTTAGTTATATTTCTCACGGGTTCGGAGGTAGAACTAGTGACGTTACTACAGTCAAAAACTGTGACATTTTAGATGGATTAGCCCAGGGTACTTTTATCTTAGCTGACAGAGGTTTTAAACACACTGAACAGATACTTAATGAAAAGGACATAAAACTGTTAAAGCCACCCAGTGTAAAAACTGGTTCAAAGTTATCAAAAACAGAAGTTAAGCAAAATAATTGCTAGCTTGAGGATTCATATAGAAAGAGTAATAAAGCGTTTAAGAGAATTTCATATGTTAAAGCAACACTCTGTGATAAATACTAACATCTTCATGTACTTGATCATGCCATTATTATTGCATATGAGTTCCAATCAACCTGCAGGATTCTCTTATTAAATAATATAGGATTGTATGTATCAAAATGTAAGATTAAAAGAAAGAAATAATTTTTTTATTTACTTATTACAAACTAGATAATGTTACAAAATATATATTTTAAATGATATGACAAAAATGATAACTATATGATAAATAAGCCTTTTATTACCAAGAAAAATTTCATGCACTACGTTTAATAGTTTACATTATTTAACTTATCATATATTTTGTTCATTTAAAAAAGCTCATGAAAGACATGGGGACTGCCGACAGAAGTGAAAACTGAAATAATTAAACCATAATTTTGCATCAGTACCCATATTTTCAAAATTCAACAGATAACTCTAAAATTTTTATAAAATTTTATAGAATTTGAATTATACAATCCGCGACAAAAATATTATCGTACAACTAGAAATTGTTTTTATCACGCTAGTAAAATAACTCCTAAACTGGTATAAAAATATTAAAACAATAAAAAATAATAAATATCACATTTTTAAACGCAAATACGAATATTGGAAATATTTGAAAATAAAACCTTTGTTTTTGTTATTCATTTTTCTATATAAAAATATTAACATATTTAGTGCTCACTGTTGTACTGCATAGTTATCCTACAGTTAAGCAATTAAAATAATAATCAAACTAAAACACAATTTAAACAATGCGCAGTATACACAGATCGAACGAATCTTCACGTGGTGTAGATACTTACATACAACACGATATATAAAGCACTAATGTTGCACAACAGGTCACCCTTACTTAGCTACAGATATACTGCTATTACAGCATGTCGGTGACGCGAACTCCAAAAAGCTTCCAACGTGCACATCACACAGTCGGTTACACACACTATGTTGGTGTATGTACATATGTATACGCGTACATTGCGCGTGCGCTAGCCTGGGGTCGTCATACTCGCACATTATGACGTCATACCCATAGCAAGAGATACACTGTTAACATTATCATGACGGTGACGCGAACCCATAAAATTGTTCCCTACCAAAAATCGTTCAACGCACCTACAGAAGTTTTTAGTATTATTGTATATTATTTCTATTGAATACCATTATTATTATAAATAAATCATTTTAAAGCAAACTAAAGTTGTTATTTTTAAGTTTTAATCATTCAAATTGGTTCCAGGCCCCTCTTCTATACCTAGTCACGCAATAAAAGCCTTCTTCAAAGAAAACAATAAGAATTTCAGAATTTTTTTTTATTTTCTCATTATCATAGTAGACTGATATTTCGATATAAAATTGGAAATATATTTGTTTTCCAGAATAAAGTCAATTTTTGTAATAAGTTACTAACAAAATCACTATCATAATTTACTAAAATAATTTCAACATTATTTGTTTTTTCGAAGTTGCTATCGGCAATACAAAAATAACATTTCTTTACACCAGATGTATACAATTGCAATGTAAAGCGCAGGGCTTTACATTTTTCTGCAATAACACCATTTTAAATAATTTATCTTTGCTTTTGCACTTGTAGGGAATTTTATTTCGATAACGACATCTTTCAATTTACCATCTGGAGAGGCCGCAATGATCGGATATTTCTGGGATATATAAAGTTTACATGAAATTATTTTTTTCTTTAATTTGATACCAATTGTCTGTCTGGCAGCAGTATCTGGTATTTTCGCACCCATAATGGCAGCCACCAACACATATCTGGTGTATGGCAAACACTTCCTTCATATGACTTTGAAGCTGTGTTACGGATAAATCGCAATCCACAAACTGGTATTATTTTGTCTCCTTGTAGCTTTTTCAATGGCTTTTATCACAGCTTCTTCAAATGTTGTTTGCATGGCCTTCACAATTTATCAGCATCTAATTTTACGTCTTGGCTTTGGTCCATTATAAAATGAAACTGTGAATATTGCGCAACGCCGGTATTTTTAAAATCGTGCGGATATTTCAGTAGCTCCCAGTTATCGACCTTCCTTTTTTTAGTTTCCGAAAGAAATTCAGTCAGAAGTGTTGCAGAACTAGGTCGGTGCGGTACTTCTTTCTTACACATCTGCTTCACAATAATGTATTTGAGAGACTTTTTTCAGTAGCATTCAACCGACGTACATGAAGGCTCCTCACTACGATGATGAGCCCGCATCAAAGAAGCAACTTCATGCTTTCAACGTCCAGCTGAAGCGGCACAATCATGGCACCAGCAGCTAGTGATTTCGCATCATTTTTAGATTATATGACTTGTTTCTCACTTTATGCTCGGGACACATTTTACACTTCACAGTCTAAATACCTGATTCCCGACGCAGTTGAACGTAGCCGATCGCATCGTTTCCATATGATTCCCTTGAAGAACTGTGAAAGCAAAGGGTTTTTACCTTTAATCATGTAATAAATACCACAGTAATACTTAAGACAAAATAATCTAAAATGAAATTTTATAAAGATTTTCTTAATACATTTTAGTGATTTCTGCAGACGATTTAATTTATAAAAGATACTCATATTGTCGTTTTTACATTTTTTAGTTCCGCAGCAAAGAAATCAGCGTTGTTTTTAAAGAAACGTGCAACAATGAATGCGTCTATTTTAGGTAGATTCCTGTTATTAGTTTGCACGAAATTTATTTCCATTTCGACAACGTGTAAACTAGTAGAAACAAAAAAAAGGATCGGGAAACTTTAAGAAATTAGTCACTAAAAGATTTAAGATCTCGATAACACTAGAAACAAAACAAAGTTTACGAACTATAATCGGTTTGTTTACATGAGTGCGACATCATCTGACTTTTAACCAATTACAATAGGCGTTTGTAATTGTACAAAAACCTGTATAAGTTTACATTTTAGTAGCCCCCGAAATAAGTCCCTTAAAGATTCCCAATAAAATGCACGAGAGTCGTCACAAAACGATGTGATTTGAAATAAGATACTTGTAAAAGTTTCAGACATTTATTTTTCTTTTAATTTAAAATTAACTCGACCGATTTTCAAGTTTAAACATTTGTATTATGTATGTACCTACCGAAGCTTTCATCTACTTACACGTTTCAAATATAGCGAAATACAAAGGGCAACGTTAATATTCTGTTGAACGGTGTTAGAATTGACATACTTCTCATAGAAAATATCAATTCAGAGTCAATTCCTTTGAAAATCCCAAGTCTTGGGGAAAACTTATAATTGTACGTGGGAAAATGCAATTTTAATATAACGAAAATATCTTGGATATCCACAAAACTTTTCTTCATGATTTTAATCGTTTACATAAAAATAAGGAAATCTTTTCCCATATTATATTTTAAGATTTTAGAAATTTGACTAATTATCTCAACTAACCAATACGCAAAGTAGCTGGGTTCGAAACTATACGACTAAAATATTTATTAAATCAAACAGTGTCAAAGGCTTGATTCCTTTCCAAGTGGGGCAAAAAACACTTAACTTTTCACACTACCATTATTGGAAATACATTTCATATATCGAATGTATATAAAAATATCACAAATTTAATTTTTATCATTTAGTTCGAAACAATATTAATAAGTACATCAAATATTTTTAATTCTAGATTAGTTTTACTTTAATTAAATGCAAATATCACTTAACTAAAAGTTTTTTTTCGCAACTTCAGATATTTGAGAATAATAATGAAATATTTAGCATTCCTATGAACATAATCTCGTTTAAGTCTTTTACGATTGTTAGATTTTCTTTCTTATATTTAAAAAAAAATTCTACGAATAATACCATACAAATTCCATTAGGTAAAGTTTATAGAATAAAGTGAAAAAAGTGATTTTATTAAATTGTACAATAATATACGACTCATCTGTGAAGTCTGCTTGTATTATATTTAAATAAATATCAAGCGATTGTTTCAATCAGTGATAAAGAATGAGAGTTCTTTTACAGATAGTAAATATTAATGAAAAGAAACAAAAGTCTGCTTGTTTATCTGAACTTACAAAAATATGATTTTTTAAACACCTTATTTTAAACGGTTATTGCAAATCAGGACAAAATTGCATTTTATATGACTTCTTGAATGAAATGCCTGTTTTAGAGCCCGACGAAGATTCTAGCAGTAATATACCATCATATGGATGTCCCATCTTTCTTGTTATTATTCTTCCATTGTGCGATTATACTGGTGAAACCTTTCACCCTGCTCTTCTCTATAATCTCCAAGATTTTTTACTTTAATGCTTATGTTACATACACCCTAGATATTTCAAATTAGATAACATGCGCTGTACTAATTGTAGTTCTCTGATGTATGATTTCCAATAACATTTTGTATTACCAATACGAATCATTTCCAAGTTCTCTTTTCGAGTTCGGTCATGGATTCAGCAAAATTTTGATATTTTCTTATCTGTCTAATATGCGTACGATCGAAAGTACCTACTTTCAACTTTTCTGAATTTTTTTTTGACAGGTAACCAAAACATTCTCTTCATCTTTGTTAAGGGCCTTAACAAATTGTTTCATTATGCCGAATTTAATATGAAGTGGATGCAATATAATTTGATCTCGATTTACCAAAGGTCGATTTGTTACATTTTACTTACCAACAACTAGTGACTCTATTGAGCGCCACACTTTTTGATTCCAATGGTTCTTTTTATCGCGGCTATCCCATAAACATATGAAACACGGATATTTAGTATAACCTGCTTGTTGCCCAAAAAGGAAATTAACTATTTTCATAACTACACAAATATCCCAGCTACGATCTTCATACTTCAATTTTTCCAACACTAGAGAAATTCTTCTTTATTCTTTTTTCATACAAGTTATAAATATATATATATATATATATATATGTATATATATATATATATATATATATATATATATGATTTCTCGCTGTCCTTTGGATCAAATTTCAATGAATATGCACGGAAAAGAAACAAAAAACAAGGCAAAAACATTTTGAAACAAAAATAAATGTCTAGGGTTTAAAATATAAGGAAACTTTTTAATTTCCCGAGGCAATTCAAAGTTTTAATTTTTTCACTTCCAAGTTTGTTTTTTCTTTTTTGTCTCGTTTTGTTCTTAAGCAAGTAAATACGTTATAATTGTTAGTTTTTTTTTAAATACGTACGTAATGTTTTATATTCGCCGTTTTCATTTTTCTCGCTTTTCTTATACTGAAAGATGCCTTAATAAAATTTAAAAAAAAATATTTTATACTATTAAATAAGAAGACTCTACATATTATCAAAAGTTAATGGCTTAGAGGAAAATAGTAAATTTAAATCTACACTTTAATATAAAAATCCGCGAAATATTCCCCAAATTTTTCGGACACTTACAAAAAATTGGAGGAATATTTCGCGGATTTTATTTCGCGGAAACTATATTTGCTGATTAATTAGGGAATATTATTTCCTATAAAGTAGAATTTAATAATTAAAATACATAATTATTTAATTATAAAATAAGAAATGGAATGAAATCAATTATAAACGACACAATGTGCCAAATAGCAAAACGAGACAAATAACCTATAACAAAACTGCTACCAGAGACACAATTTGAAGCGAAAATACATCAAAAACTTATTAAAACATAACGTTGGACCAACTATTTTCCAAATAAAGTGTTTTATACAAAATGTTAAAACGATCTAAAAGAAATGGGGTTGTAAACATATCTGCCTTCTTAATTTAAACTAACTTCGTGATCCCACGATGTAAACTGACAGATAAAGATTCGTTGTCGCTTGTGGCTTCGAATAATAAATATTCAATTTTGCATCAAGTCAGTTAATTACAGAAGTTTAAAAAGGGCCAGTCTGTAAAGAGTCATATAAGTATTAATACTTATTTAAAGGCAAAACAGACTGTGGAGCCCCCAATGGTTAGATAGAGACCTCAAATTATTCTATAAATTCCTATATAAGTTCCAAAAGCCACTACTCTTTTTGAACTTTCTAAATATGAAATTCAAAACTAAAGCTTTGTATGTGATATACTTATAATGTCACGTTTACATTACCTATTTGTGAATGTTTAATATAAATTAAATTTAATAACCGTCAATCGGTATCAGGAGTTAATAATTAATTAAATAAAAGAAACTGTATTACTCTTAATCCTGTCAGAGTTACTTTTGCATAAATTTTATTTCAACAGTAATAAATAGTCACATTTAGTTTAGATTTCAAGTCACTTTGGAGTCATTTAGTTCGAAATAAATGAAAAGTATAAATAAAATATGTGAACCGCTATAAATAATAAAGAACATAACGACAAATTAAAGAATAACATCAAATACAAAGAACCAACACGAAAAAATAATGTTGTCTATATTCGATTTAATTTCATTTTAACTTTTTTCGGCATCAAATAGTTCGTGGCAAGTTATAACGAATATGTGTACCAAAAACCATTATAAAGTGTATTATTTTCCTGCTTACTATACAATTTACCATTTTTATTGCTTAGTAAAAAACAGTTTCGCATCATAACAATTTTTCTTTTAGGCAATTCAATTTTAAAACATACAAATAAATTACTTATAATACATTTTATTTTTATTACTTTAGTACAAATTACTTTCAGAACGTTTGTTTATTTTTGTTTCGATGTTTAGATATAGGCTATGGTTTCAATTACAAGCTACATTAGTTACTATTTTAGTTACAAGCTTCGAACAGCTTTTAAGTCTAAAATATTTGGAAATATCCGACAAGCGATAGTTTAGTCAAATTAAGTGTTGTACTGAATTAAACAAATATATACTACAATATAAACAAATATATACTTGCAAAAAGTTACATTGTGATTGCATGTGGTGGCGCCATCTATGCGCTACTTTCTTCTAAAGTTTAAATGGAGGCTTTGTTATTGACATTTTGATATGTTAGTTCCGGAAAGTGACGTTCGTAGCGCTACAAGTTGACGTATTTTAAGTTTCTCTATAAATCATAATAATCGCTCTGTCAAGAAGAAACGATTAAAAAGAAAAATGGAAGTAGTATTAATAAAATAATAATTGTCAAGATAGCAAGCTGATTGTAAATTGCTGTAAAATTTAATGAAGTTAAATGTTTAGGCTATATATTATTAATATTTATTAATGTTAATAATATGTTCTACATGACAATTAACATGTTCTATTGTAAATTCATATATGCGTATCAAAATAAGTAAATAATTAAAGATTTTTAATTCAAAATATTGCGAAATTGAAGTTATTATATAACGGCAAAGAACTTTCACTTTACTTATTTATTTAGACCCTTATAATATCAAATTTCTTAGTAAGACTGCATTACATAGTACTAAGTATGATCATTATTGTTAGAGAAAACGCAAATTAATAACAATAAAATAAATATTTATAAGTCAGTTAAAGCACGGTGATGTAAAATTTGTGAAATTTTGAAATTTCTACATGCATAATATATAACTTGCGATAAACATGCAAACAGATCCAGACAAACACGATAATATATTTAACGCAAAATACAAATTTATCACTGAACCCAGCTATCTCCTGCATCTGTCGACACGACATTTAGTGACACCTATAAACAATTGAATGCATTTAGCGTCATCGTTGTTTTCGAATATACATTCTTCATCCCACACCTTACAAGCTGAACGAAACCGAAATCAGTTAGTTGATCGTTTCAAATCTTCAGCCTCGGGTTTTCAGATCTGTTTGTACTTTATCTATCATTTAACTCTGACAAAGGTGTGAGGGAAAAAAGTTAGCAAGAGAAGTCGGTAAAGAAAAAATTTTATAATTCCAAAAATAATACACGATTTATATGTAACTGTATAGTTTAAATATCGAATAAGATATATTTTACCAATTATAAAGCAACCTGAAAGTATATCCGGAGATAAAGAAATTAGAAGCAGTTGTAAGAAATTAAGTGTCAAACAACTGTGATGCCCTGAATAATTTGGGAATCTACCTTTTGTTTCTGATGTTTTCCTTTGTGCGTCAGTCCAGACTGGTTTTTCGAAGAAATTGATTTCAGGCTGACCATTCTTTCCCACTATTTTCCAATTTTTAACTTTAACATTTTGAAGTATATTTCCAAACAATTAATGAACCTCAAATTGGGCTTTCCTCTTTCTTAAATTGGTTTCGCCCCTTCGTCGGTCTCTCTTCTATTTTTATCGCATTCCCAACGTACTCTATCCTTCTAATTTTTCTAAAATTTATAATATTTGGCACTCAATATAAAGCGAGTTTATCCTTAGTTACCATTACATTATTAATTTTATTTAGTTAAAAATAAAAATTAGGTTCTACTTTTAATTTTATGATGGTTTTAAATATTTATATAGCCCATGAACAAAGAGGTTAGCAGCGATAACTCTCTGATAAATTTCTGATGCAACATAATTGTTGGTGTATATTTTTCCTCCTAGACACTTATGGGAATTTACTCTTTAAAATTCAAGTTACCGGAGCCGCTTTCCTGTTCAATTCCATGTACTTCTTTTTAACATGATTGATTAAAAAGGTTCATGTTTTTTGCTACTTCCAAAGCTATGAAAATTTTTTACAAGACTGCACTAATACTGATAATCCTATCAATGTCATCTGCAAATTTAAGACTTTGAATAGATAGATTAAAATTATTTTATCTAGTCTTAATCTTCGATTTTCTTATGACTTTATCTCACCATCGTCATCAATAGCTTGTCTCCCATCTACTGTCGGATATCTCCTCTCCAAATACGCGTATCATCTAAGGTATTGCCCATAATAGCCACACTGGGCAGGTGGCTTGGCAATCGCAATGCGTAGTAGCGTCTCGCACCAGTTTTTGGTATTTTAGCTATTTGATTACAAATATCACTCCAGCCAGGCTCGACAGGGAAGAGAACCCGAGAATTCACAGTGCTCCTCGCCGTCACCCTAACGACAACGACTTCTTCTAGAACTAAAAGAGGAAAAATACTAAAGCATCTTCCTACCTCTTGCAATTTCAAGTTTGTAATGTTTCAAAGAAATTTTTTAAAAATAAATCTTACTTCTTTATTTCTATCTATTTATTAATAACTATATATGTGTACATTTTATTTTGTGAAGGCCTCTACCAACTACTTTCCAAGCTTCAATACAATTAATACGAAACTATTTAACGTCATAATGATTGTCTGTAAAGAATGGAAATTTCACAAGATTTTTAAATAAATTATTTATTTTTAATACTTAGTTTAATTTTCACAAAAATAAATTAGAATAAACACACGTAAATATGTCAGAGTTATTGGTATTGACCGGGTGCAAACCACACAGTGGGGATAATGAAATCGACTGTAGCAGAAATGAAAATATCTAAAGATTCTTTTTGACTGAGTCTTATTTTTCAAATATGTCATTTTTATGTATATAATTTAACTTAAAAAAATCGTTATAAGTAGCATTTTTGCTTTACTGAACTCATATCTCACTTGGTACGGATTAAAAGCAAATTTTCGAAATGTGACACGTTAGTTATTGTATAGTAAATCATAAAAATACTTCAAGTAATATCAAATTTAAATTTTACAAATTTCCCAAATCGAATTGGAAATTAGATAAAAAAATAAATGGATAGCTGCTGTAAAATGCATTTTTTCTGACGTTGTTTGTGGTTGGGAGGTTATAATATGGGGAATACCTTGATTATTGTACTCATTTTGTTGACTTGAAAACAAAAGGATAATGTATATTCTGGGTACGGACAACTAAAATTTTGGTATTATTTGTTAATACTAGAGTACACATTGTTTAGATATCTTTCTCTACTTCATAATAAATAGGAAGACAAATAATCTAATAAACATTAACATGATTTTATCGAAAACACGAATAATACTTTTCGAAGACAAAAATAACAAAGGAACAATTGATAGGTAGTTAAGAACACAACACAAAGAAAAACGCATGTAACATAAGTGACAGTTGATGTATTTGGTTATTATTATATTATTCACATAAACATTTACCAGAACCATTAGTTTGAAGCGTACAAATAAAATTGACACCCTTTTAACATTGCGGACGCTAGACGGCGCTGATGACACACACCCAGCCAATGTAATAATTTGAATTTCGATCGACTACGATGGGATAGTTGACTACTAACAAATTCGCTGTTTTTTTCATAAAATATCAAAAAATGTAGATAATAAAAACCCATAGTGAAAAAAATTGTAGATTGAATAAAAATTAATAATAATATTGAACAATACTTATACGCACTTGGCTTTTATATTATACTACATAAATGTGTATTTCAACAATTTTCAATTTTAACAGATAAAACATTATTTATGCAACATAAATGCGAAATTACATTTTGTAATCACAAACGCCATATAAATTCTTATTATATTACTCGCATGAAAACAAGGCCAAAGTTTATAATAGATACCTGAACTGTCATTTTTCCTTGTTTACAAACATTCTCTTTTGGAATGGAATGAAGTACAAGTTTCTTTACGTATATCTTGTTTGTTAGAATAAATTGCCGTTGACATAAATATACGGATATTTTATTTTAAAATAGTCCTAATATTATTGTCGTCAACATTGACGCATATTACTTTGTTTTCGTTTAATTTTGAATTACCCCAATCCAAAGTAAAATTCCTCATTTTGTATCTGATCTATGCTTCTGATTACCACAGACAAGATACAAAGTATTACCTTCAGTTGCGTCCTAGTCCATTTCACAAAGTAGGTCATGAAAAGCTCACGCGAGGCGCTACTGTCGACGTCGTTAGCAGTACAATCGATTGGCCACAGGATGATATGCGCAGGAAGGGCGAAGAAACACGTCATGGTGAAAAGGCGCAGTATTTTTTGTTGCCTCTGTATCCAATTGTCCCGTCTTCGTGTAGAAGACATGTTTATTTTTGATAATCGGTCAAATTAATTAAAAAAAAAAGTATCGCATTTACCGTGATGTATTCCAAAGGTGAGCCTTATATTGAACTTCGTATTCTTAACGATGATATTATTTATTTCTCAAATTTATTTCTAAAACGTATAATTGAACGTTTTAGACTCAAAATATAATTGAATTTTTAATATAATTTTTAATATAATTAAATATTTGCGTATTAATTGTATTTATAATGGTTTATTGTTATAAAATTTAAATTTTACATTTTATTTTTGACGTTAGTATAAAATAATTACAATTTTAATGCGGTTCTCAAACATTTAACCCACAAAATTACAATTGGAAAAAATGTGTAATCTAATTAAACGGTCTTAAATTTTCATAAAGAGTATCATTAATACTGTGAGTATTAATGATACCCTACAAGAAGAATACTTCAATTCACTTTTTGGTGGTTTGGAATTATAATTATAATTTTATCGTTCTTTTCTTTCCTTAGAATACTGTCTAATCATCGTATCTTTAAGAGATATATAATTAATGTTAAAAGACACGAAGCAGTGTGACAATTCAATACTTTTGTAAAAAGTTTTAAAAATTTTGTCGCCCTCTCCTGTAAACCCGCAAAACATTAGATACAGTGGTCTTCCTTAAGGGTGTCGATACGATTTCGAAGATAACAAAATTATTTTGTTCTCCAGACTGTCTTTCGTGAAAAACACTACACATCGGAGGTTATTTACCTTTCTATATTTCCAAGCTCTTGAACTATAGATATAAACGTTTCTACCGTTAAAAACTAGGATTGTCACCACAAGTTTTTTTCCCCATTCATTTAATAGGTATTACACGTAATAAATTTATGAATAAAATTGAGTTTTTTGATTCTGAACTGTAAAAAAGTCTTATAAAATAATACCTAATAAGAAACGAAATTGATCACAAAATTTATCTTATTGGCTGGTTTCATTTTCTAAACTTATTTTTAAAATTTGATTTAATAAATAAAGGATCAAATAAATTTGTAATTTTCAACTAATAAAAAAGAATTTTTTAATTTTTATATTTACAAACATTTAAAATATGAAAATAAAAAAATTAAAAATTGACTTTTTAAATCTTTATTATAGACGACACGGCAATTTCTGACCAAATGTAGAAATTCAACACAAATATCAATAGAAAAAACAGTACCATTCAGTATCTATATGGAGTTACGGATTCTTAACGGAAAAAATTGATAATAAATCGTCGGTGCTTTGGTACAGACGTGGTGTGGTGGTGGGCAGCATGCGCGTGGTTAGCGGTGGCAGGGGCGCGGCGTGGCCCTCATCACCCGCGCGGCGAGCCCCACAGGCACCAGCGTCCCCGCACCAAATTCACCGCAGACTCAGCGCTACTCAGAGATACTAGGTATAGACAATGTGTACTCTAGTATTATCTCGTAAGAGCATACATTGTTTCTATTAGTCCATGCAAATTCTCTCTTTAGTCCGTTCTTCACGAATGATACCGATATCATTCACAATGACCGTCCAGAAACCATATTCGCCTATATTCAGCATCTCTTGTTGATGGCCTTCGGAATTTTTGTGGATAATGAATTTCATTATAATTTGAGAATTATATTTTAAATATCCAATAATCTATTTCATTCTGACTCGAATTGACCAACTTTCCATTAAATAACTCGTAACTCATGAATGTGGGCGCTGTTGTATTACTGTAAACACAATAAGTACAAAAATAGCAAGACTCTGTTGTCTGTGACACCAGCTGCCTCCTTCATAAACCGTCGACGATGCTTAGATTAATCGCCATATAATTATCGTTACTCAAGGTAAGATTTCTAGCCTCGAATACACTTCTCAGAGTCATCTGTTTCCTAAAGTTTGAAGGGCCAGAGATAAAGCTTTTGAAAAAAAATTCAATTGTGAAATTAAAAATCACATGCCTCCTTGATAAACCCTCGACGATGCTTAAATTAATCCCCATATAATTAACGATACGCAGGGTAAGCTTTCTAGCCTCGAATACCGAAATTATACAGTTCTAAATTCCAGTAATAGAGGTTGAAACGATTTATTTATATCACAATGATAAATTCATGTCAAATGCAATCTTCATTTCTATTCTATTAATTTTCATTTCACAATTGAATTTTTTTTCAAAATCTTTATCTCTGACCCTTCAAACTTTGGGAAACAAATGAAAAAAATTCAAATTTGATACATTACAAACAATAATATTTCCTTCGAAACAAATGCGAATTCTGAGCTGGCTAATACGAATTTAAATTCGATTTTTAATTATGCACGATTTTTATTTATAATTTGCCGCCATCTGACTGACAGTGACAATATGTTGAACATAAATATTAGATGATTTAGATCAAAAAAATTTACACGATTTGGTCACAATATTGTCGATGATTTTAAATTTCTAAATGGTTTCTTAGAGCTCTGAACAAGTCGTAATCAGATGATGCGATGTCGATGGTGAATAATATGGATCTACTGGCAAGCTCCAGTCGAACTCCTGTATTTGGTAAATAGTATATATTTTACGGTATGTAGTATAACGTTATCATGGAAAAAATAATCTGAATTTTGTTGATTAATTAATTTGTTAGTAGATCCCTCTAAGAGTGACCGACAACAACGACATTCAATTATTAACGCCCTTGATATTCCACCAGCAGCTCAGCATAACCTGCCTGATATTCTGTTCAGGTTGGGGTACTGAAGACCCTATTTATCCTGCACTGAACCAATGGCGTTTGCCTGTGTGATTAACGTATAAAAACTCCTTCCCATCATCACCTTACACAGCAATGTCATCACGATGTTACGTAATGATGTCAATAAACGTAATACACGCGGTACTCGAAAGTTCGTACTTGACGTCAATTTAAACCCATTTTCTGAAATCCTTGATGTCAATTTAAACCCATTTATTTATGAAATGCGCTTGACGGCTCAACGCTAACTGTCGTTAACCGAAGGTATGTTGACATATTTATACCACATAATAAAATATTTTCGCACTTTCGGCAATCTTTCTAGGAAAGTCCTCAACACGGGACTGAAAACTTGTTAGCCAACCAAATGGAATTGTAATATATTGCGAGATAAATGAATGGATCAGAAGCCCAAAAGGCTTAAGGTTATTGTTCCTTTTTTATAACTATGCCATTGTTTGGAATTTTTATAACATCTTTACACCAGTCCATCTGTCTATTATCTGTAATAGCTTCGTAGCTGTTATAATTCATAATCTGTTGTAACCAAGTTCGATGAGTGGACCTCTAGAGCATAAGATGATTTATTTGATAAGATGGCAGAAAAAGTTTTTTGTGATACACCAAACTCACTAGAAAATTAAAAGTCTCACACCTTATTAAATATATTATTTTATAAATTTTACTTTATATTCCAGATCGCGTACTACGAAATTCTTTGGAAATGATCTTCCATTTCTCTCGTACTAATTTCGCAATTTTTTTTATTTAGAAAACTTTAAAATGGAAATCACGAAAATAGCTTAGGATGTTTTCAATAAAAGCTAGTTTGTCCTGTAAACTCTAGGTAAACTTCCAGGAATGCTGTTTTTTTATTTTGTCGAGTTTCAGAGTTTCGGAGATTAGGGAAGCGTGTAATATATTTTTTGTGGACATTTTCAGCAACATTTGTAAAACTATCTTATACGAAATTTGTGTAAAATACTTTTTACTCCTTTATTCTAACTATCTTTTCCTCTTTTTCATTAAATTCCTTAAATATTACTTCCATCCCATATTTTGAAATATTACTTAGATACTTCTAGCTCAATTAACCCAGCTAGCAAAATGTTAGTCATTATTAGTGATTGCACCTTTAGTATCTTTTTTACCATTCGTTTATCGTTTTTTTAAATATCACCATATAGAATTAAAAAAGAAATAAATTTATTATTTCAGACACATCGAGGAGGACATGGATCAAATCTCCAAGGAAGCCTTGAAGGGAATGTCTGACAAAGAACTAGAATTTCATTATTTTCAGCTCCACGACTTTGACCACAACTCTCTACTTGACGGTCTTGAACTGCTTAAGGTTATTGTTATTGCATAATAACTCTAAAGATGGCCTGATTCCGCATTCGAAAAATGAATTGTAAACTTTTTGTAAAAGGATAATTCATGGCAGAAATTCCATTGAAAATATAAAATGATTAGTCAAAATTTATCTAATCCTTCATTTTCATGGCATCCAAATTGCTCGTTGCATTTATATATTGTTTCGAAAATCCCGCTGGACATTTAATCGATGTATTTTAAATGTATCAATAATCTATGAGTCAAGATTTCACTAATAGAGAGAACAGAAGAAAAATGCCCATGCATTAATTTAGATTACTTTCCTCTTTCTGAAAATAACCTGAATCATTGTTATAAAACACACATAAAATATTAATAGTTAACGAAAATTTATCTTAATTTTAATTACATAAATTCTAATTCTACCGTAACTTATTTGTGTCATCGTATGTATCGTTACTAGTTCAATTACTAACCGCCTCTTTATCCTAAACATTATGGAGACAAGTAAATAAACATTTGAACGATGCTCTTAAACTATTCATTTATTTAAATAACTAACATTATATTCCATCTTGTTTAAATTTCTAAAAAAAATATGTTTATGTAAGTTTCTTATAAGCAAATTAAAAAAAAAATCTACAAATCGCTGAGTGAAGTCGAAAGAAGTTAGAAGTAGCGGCTTAGTAAATAAAATAACCTTTTCCAGGCGGTGTACCACACGATGGAGCATGAGGGTGGAGGCGCCGGTTCCGGGGAAAGCTCGCACGACACCGACATAGAGTCGCCATCGACCTCCGAAATGATGCGTTATATTAGTGAGTCGTAGTCATAGTAAAATAATTATACCTTGTTGTTTTATCGGGACGAAACATAAGCCAATTTCGAATAATGACCACTATTAATTGCAACTGAACACAAAATATTGACTTTATTTATTTTTATATATTTTAAATTTGGTGTTAATAGAAGAATAAGCACGTAAAGTGTAACCTTACAAGCGTGTATTGAAATAGATCAAACATATAGAAACGTTAACGGACCGCAAAAAAATCATGTAGAAATCATAATACTCTTTTGGACTCTAGCGAAGCAGGTATCCCTTCTAAGTGCATATAGATTAATAATAATTGTGAACAGTAATGAAAGGTCCGCGTCAATTCGGACACTTTTTTTCTATATTCTGTTTTATATCATTTTTATATTTTATTGTGCAAGTTACACCCAGTTGTATAATTAGTCGTTTGATTGCCACAGACTTTGGATAAATTCTGTTAAATTAGTGTCGTTAGCTTAATAATAATTATGAATAGTAACGAAAAAACAGCACCGATACTCTACTCTATTCGAACGCTTTTTCACCATATTCCGTTTTGTATATTTTATTGTGCAAGTTACACCCCGTTGTATAATTAGTCGTTTGATTGCTACAGGCTTTGGATAAATTCTGTTAAATAAGTATCGTTAGTTTAATAATAATTATTAATAGTAACGAAAAAACAGCTTCGATATACGTTTGTATATTTTATAGTGCAAATTATATCCAGTTGAATAATTAGTCGTTTGATTGCCACAGGCTCTGGATAGATTCAGTCAAAAAAGACCGTCGCGATCGTAATCTCTTCTTACACCTATCTATCTACCCATATACTATATATTATTCTAGTCCCTTAGTTCTTCCTTTCAGTCCCATAGTTCTTCAACAAACAGTAATATTTATAAGTTATAGTAGAAAAAAGTTAAAATGAATCATTCACCCAACGTATATTTACTTTCTCATAAAAGTAAAATAATAGTTTAAAAAGTTAAAGTAAAAAAAGCTTTTGCAGCAATATGGACTAAAAAAGAAATATTCTTTAAATACAAATATTTTGGTCAAAAGCGAAAGGATGTCTCGAGGGCAAAGAAATTAACTTTAATTTAAAAAAAAACCAGGGCTGATCTTGACTTACATTTTATTTATAACTCCTCTTTATAATTAGCTAATTGATTGATGACGATAAAAAAATTACCACCACTGATATCAAGTACCTCACTTTTTTTTACGTTAAAGTTAATTTCTTTGTCATCAGAGCATCCTTTCGCTCGTGATCAAAATATTTATATTTAAAGATTATTTTTAACTGTTTAGTTCATATTGCTACAAAAGCATATTTTTTATTTGTTTTTTAAACTATAGGTTTACTTTTACGAGAAAATACATACACGTTGTGGGAAAGATTAATTTTAACTTTTATCTAACATAACTTTATAAGTTACACTACTGTTTTGTTGAAGAAATATAGGTCTGAGGGAACTGGAAAAACTAGAATAATATATAAGTATTTTTTTAATTATTTTATTGTCATCGTTCTTAGAAGCGTCTGTAAAATTTTAAATAATGCGGAAGTGAGTGAAAATTTAATTAAAAGATTCCGTTACATTACATAAAAGTAAGTTTATGATCACGTGTGAATAATTGCTATTATCGAAAGTAAAAATAATTAATTAAAAGGTAATTAAAGTAATATAATTGATTAAGAGGTGGTAAAAATTTTATTTTTTACCTACTCGTTTGCTTAAATAAAATATTTTTATTTAAATAACATCCCGTTATTCTGGCGACGTATATCTTCGTTGGATAACGCTAGGCAAATGTGTATCCCGTCTGGTCTTACGTATCGCAATCAGTAAAAAATCTGCCTTACGGTTAGATTCCACTGTCTGTTTGCTGTCGTAACTTTGAATCTTTTAAATTATTTCAATAAGTCAGAGTGAAACAGTGATTAGTTTTTTAAGCGTTTTTCATTTTGATTTGATAACACTCGTTTTTCATTTTGATTTCATTAAACCATTAAATTTTGAAGGATGATTCGCACCAAAAAGTCATATGACAAGAATATATAAATAAATTATATTTTCGAACAAATAATCAGCCCTTACGACTACGATGTGACTAATAATTACAGTTTAATTTATAAACTATCAAATTATAATATATCATATTAACAACAATCTAAATTATATTTAACTCCGTATTCTCAGATCTTGTGGACATGGCATTGTTAGAAGACGACATTAACGAGGATGGTTTCATCAGTTACAGCGAGTTCAGGACTGGACGAACTCGTGACACAATTAGCCGGTGAAAAATAGCTGAGCCAACTGATATGCTACTTCGTATTCAGCTAACGGGATTGGTCTTCATTGTACAGCGGAGCGACGAAACGTAATTGCATTAAAATTAAAAACGATGTATTATGCTTAAAACGAAATGTAATTTGTTAAATTTTGTATTGGAATTATTTTGTGTTTATATTAGAATAAAATTTCATAAAATAATTGACGAGTGCACTATGCGTTACAAATCTTGTGTTCATCGATAATCATGTCAGTATTTATTTTACATTGGATAGAGAAAAGATTTGTATTAGATAAAATATTCTTTTATTAAATTTTCAAATGATTTTTACGGACTAACACAAAAAGGCGAGAATTTATGAAGTACTTCTTGGTTTAACGCGATACAAAAAGTGGATGTAGGATATACATTGAGGTATGAATCCTCTATAATGGAAAAACCAAAGCGATTTTGACGGTGAGTAGAGAAAGTAACAATTTCAATTGAATAATTAACGTTCATTTTATTCGATTTTCGTAATAACACACCAATAAATTTCTCTTCTATATATATATACACACACACACACACACACACATATATATATATATATATATATATACATATATATATATATATATATATATGTATATATAAATATATATACCTGTATGTGTGTGTGTGTGTATTTTCAAGTTACAGTAAATGAGAAGTTTTTTTTAAAAAGCGTACAAGTCGAATGCTAGAAATAAAATTATACAATGCATCTTGCATTATTTTTATAATAAAAAGGGCCTTTAAATTTATGGAAACGAGCATGAAACAATGCTCATAACAGACAGAGGTAGAATAAAATATCAACACAGATGTTTATTCAGTCGCCGACCTTAAGCATACAAACACCACCTTACGGCGGCCATCTTTTAATAAGTTTCACATCCAGCAAACAAATTCTAAACACAAAACTTATGTTTTATAAGATACAATTACTAACTATAATTGTACAACTTACTAATAATATAAATAATTTTAATGACGAATTTAATAAAGTTTTATTGTTTAAAAACTCATTTTATTTGGAGAAATGATCCAGCAAGACGAGTCTATAAATGTGACCTAATGCTAGGAGAGCTATGGTCAAATGATGTATTCTATGGAGAAAAATCATATAACATTGTAAATTTTAAATTTATAGCATACGTAAAAGAGAAGAAATAGGCAGCACTTCAACTTTCAATTTTTTTTCGGCATTTCGTTAATCGCTCCGCTTAATATTTTGATTTATTTAGATATATATATATATATATATGCCAAGTTTATTTATTTTATTTAGGTAATCATAGCTTTGATCGTAATGGAAATAACTATAATTATGGCAATGTTTAAAATAATTCATTAAAAATGGTTAAATAATACTTTACACCGTTCTAATTCCCCATAAATTGTATAATTATAGAAAGACATAAGACTGGTTAATCTTTATTAACACCTTAATTTCGTGGAAAATGGACAAAACTTTTAAAATTTAAAATACAATCATATTCGTAATTTTAATTTAGATTTTTTATACTTTTAATGATTTCGTACTACAATTGAAACAGACTATATGGGAATTGTTACTACACATAAACACGGGTATGCCAAATAAACCTTTTAAAATTCTACCCCTATTTAGTGATTATACCGCAATTAAATAATAAACAGGGATAAACCTACTTGAAAAGATTTAGCCTAATAGTTGGATATGAAATTAAATTACAAAAAAATTTAAATGCTTGAAAAGATAATGGCATTATTTTCAGAATACCAACGTCAGAACATAAAACCAGTTAGTTACACAATGCGCCACCTTAGCAGGTCCGAAAATACCACTTCGTTCGATAAAATGAAATTAGCTTTCTATACAATACTCATCTAAAGTGAATTTTTTTAATATTCTCTAGCAATCTAGGAAAATAATAGAAAGGCATAATCCAGGCCCGACTCGCCCCAAGCATCTGGGAGTTAATGCTCAATTTCTTGCGCATTTATACCGCTGCTCACAGGCCGCACCGCTCGCTCCCCATTCCGCTGCCTGCTTCATTTCGGCAGCTATTCGCTCGTGCTTTTTGCTATATGGCACCGCCCTACAAATATATACACGATTTTTAGTCCATAAAGAGAGATTAGAAAGTTTATAACTTTACAAAAACTAAAAAAGGTCTCATTCACCTAAGTCAAATGAACCCCAATTCGATGGGCTTACTGTTAGCTATTGAGAGGTTCCCGTGGCTACCACCTTCCTCCATCATTCGATCCTTCCAGTTACAATATGTAACAAAAGGACTCATTGAAACTAGTCAAAAGAACCAAAATTCTATGTATTTACTATTAGCTATTGATTAATCCCTATAACTACCTCCTTCCTCCATCATCATATCAGCTAAACGGACATCATATTCATCATTGGATTCGTGTATTGCCATCAGAATTACATAAGTTTGTAAAGTTTCAAACCGATATAGCACTAGGTGAAAAGTGAGTTGGAAGATTGACTTAAAATGTTAGGAAGGTACAAGTCAAGCTAATAGAAGCGTATTAAAAAAGACACTTCATCCCATTTTGGAACCATAATAAACCATAACATAAGAACAAATCACAGGTTTAAAACGGACATCAAAAATTTCATTCATCCTTACGAAATTTTTAGAAAATTAATAGTTAGCTTTAGCTGCGACTTCCTAAAGAGTCCAAATCTTTAAATTCCTTTTGTTATTAAATAAATCTAACCTAACTTGACGAGTCAGGCAGCATTTGGTCTTAATCGACCTTGGGCAATTTGTACCTGTATTTTTATAATTATAATATCGGTTTTGATGAAGATCTCAGTAATTAGTAATAATCATCACTCTATAGTCACCGCAGTTTATTAATATAATTATTAAAACTATTAGCAAATAAACCATCAATATAAAGTAGCCTTATAAGCCCTATCGTTGTAGCCCTATCAACGTAAAGTATCGTTTATATTTATGATAAAATACTTGAATTAGAAATTTATGGTTACCGACCCGATCAAATAAAATCCAAATTCCATTCGAATTGGATGTTAAATAGTAACAAATCTGAATCTGTAGCATTATCAGCACATTCGAGTTAGTAACTGAAGTGGGAGTTTCAAAATTTTAGTGCAATTTATATTTCACAGTAGTCTAACAGTACAATTATTGCAACTGTTAGTAAATAAATTATCAAGATAATATAGCCATAAATTCCGCCAAAATTGAGAAATTTTGTTTGCGTTGTATCGTTTATAGAATACTTAAATTTGGAATTTACGTTTATAGACCCTGTTAAGTCAATTCGGAATTGCATTCAGAATGGATTGCCATAATAATAAATTATCACAAAATCTGAATCTGTGGCAATTACATATTGAGTTGTTAATTGAAGTGGGAATATAAACATTATAGTAGTATTTATATGTCATAGTAGTCTAACAATACAATTATTTCAACTGTTAGTAAGTAAACTGTCAAGATAATGTAGCCTTAAATTCAACCAAAACTGAGAAATTTTGTTTGCATTGTATCGTTTATATTTACAATTTTCAATGAAGCACTTAAATTAGAATTTACATTTATATATCTAGTCAAGTCAGATCCAAATGCCGTTCAGAATGGGTATTAATTTGTCTCACAATCGAAATTCTTGAAGTGATTAATACATTCGAGTTAATATTTGAAGGTAGATTTTAGAAATCTGTGTGGAATTTATACGTAAAACATACCCATGGAACATCTTAGCTCCGTGCAGTAATAAGTCCGCAGCATCAGCATACATCTTGGACTGCGCGGGTCGCTGGCAAGCGAGCAGGTTGAGGCAGGCGTAGTCGTCGGCCTGCTCACCCAGCAGATAGCCCAGGTACAGCAGTATCTCGCTCTGGGTCAAATAGTCGGAAGAAGTGGCGTCTAGAAAGTGGTCATCGCCATATAGATTGCATATGTATATGTTCAACTTATACATTTTAGGGAGGAGCAAAATACTAAAGAGATATGACATATATATGAGATATTTATCTACGACTTAGTAAAGATAAAGTAATTAAAGTATAAAACTTCAAAAAAGTTTTTGTCCTTGGGAACTCATTCTACAAAATACTTAAGATTGAGTGATATCGCCTATAATGTATTCACCCGGAATTCTTTAAGTACTTGTCATTCAAAAACATATTTTGTACTCAAATAAATATTTTATACATTTCAATAGAAAACGTTATGATTCTCCTAATTAACAACAGCTGTCAATACTACACTTGATACAGGTAGACTGGGTAGAAAGCGAAACTAAAAACTCTTAAGATTTAAATATTTTTAAAACTAGTATTTACAATACAGCTTGTTATTTTACATTTTCTTCATATGTAATGTTTTCTTAGTTTGTACTGAGCTCACGAACTTGATTTCTATGTGCATTTTTGGAACAATCCCGAAATAGATACTTTCAGTAAAAAGTTGGACAGATGATTATGAAACTCAGTAGGGACATATTTCTGGATTCAAATTATATAGACTCTTTTTAATCCGAGGTCTAGCATAATTTCTGTCAGACAAATCTCGATATTTTTTACTGGATAATTAAAGTTTTGTAAAACAATCAGGTAATAAATGGGGCAAAGCGTATCTTAAATCGATTGCTTACGCTGACGAAACGATTTAACGTACACTAGTATGATATCTTGTTTTCGATTTGGGACTTTACAACCTGCATGTCTTTGCTAAACACAGCAAAATGTTTAAGATACTAGCCATCTTTGAAATTTAAAAAAAATAACTATTTTTTTACTTTATTTTATAACTTAAAGTTTTAAGGATAATTTGTGATTAGTCAATAACTTGAAAATCAATTATTCATGACTATAATTCAAACACTTCAAAATCAATTATTTAAGTCAATAATTCAAACATTTCAAAATCAATTATTTAAGTCAATAATTCAAACATTTCAAAATCAATTATTTAAGTCAATAATTCAAATATTTCAAAATCAATTATTCCAGACTATAATTCAAACATTTCAAAATCAATTATTTAAATCAACAATTCAAACATTTCAAAAATTAGCTGCAAAAATTCTAACTTTCCCAGTGAATAAGTAAATTTCAATTCACTGATAATTGCAATAGCACTACTGACGATATTTTGTTGAAAATATATTTTAGTACTATAAATATACTGTAGTTACTTTCGTAAATATACTTTAGTTACTTTAGTCGTTTCAATTCAGCGTTCATTGTTGCAGGATATTTGCAACCTGTTTTACTTGATTTTAAAAATTTCCAAACACAGGTTAAAAAACTATGGTAAGCATTTAAAATGTTGATGGGTGATGAAATAATTTAATTCAAAAATAATTTTTACCTTTTATCTCAAAGAAAATTAGGCAATTTAAATAATTCCAACCCTTGCGCGTGCCACGACAAACATGTTTTACAGATAGCACGTAACCAATTTTTTTTATTTTCAGTATATTTAATGATTTTTAAATTATTATTCACTAATATGTACTATAAATAGTCATAACAAAAAGAGATTTTTGTGAGCAATAATTGCGTAAAATTTTCATTTGAATTGATTTTTATCATAGCAGGGGCTCCTAACATCTTAATATCATATATAAAGTGATGTTGCGATAGTCCCATACATTCAGGGATAAATCCTGCCAACATAATTGAAAATCCATATAGGCAAAACTACGGGTAAAAATTAATACGATTTATATAGGCGGGATTACTTCTGTTCCCTTTTTCTTTATATAAAGCAGACCAAGAAATCTCAGGCATTAATATTGAAAACTGCAATGAAAATTGAATTCGCTGTCGTATTAGCATTTATGAAAATGGATTAGTTCAATATATATTCATGGCATCGAGAAATTTCAGAATGAAAATTATCAAAACCAATATAATATAACAACTACGGTAAATATTTTAGACACATTCGTTTTTTGTTGAAAAGATCTTAACATATTAATGTTTTCAAAACTTTCTCCGGCTACTGTTTTAAATAGTTTCGTTTTGCATTATAATCACACTAGATTTATATTTCCAGGATATATGCCGTATTTTTCAAATATATCACTTTTAAAGTTTAAATTATCAAACTCACGCTAAAAACGCAATTTCTATAATGGCGACTGGTGTAACGTCACACACGTGTAAACATAAACAGTCCTGCCCGCTGAAGGAGGATGTTATTTATTTCCATATTAAAAAGGTGAATAAATGGTGTGTAGTGACACAATGTACAGATACATTTATAAAAAGTCCACACAAAGTTCATTTCAGTGTCAACAAATCCTAAAAGACGAAAAAAGTGGCTACGTGTATGTGTGAAAATGATTTCGATGTAAGCAATATTTGTGTTTAAAATATTAATATCGCTATCAATGCCTATAAAGCAAAAGGATAAGAAGGTCAAAATTTTGGTATTAATGCGTTTTAGTACCAATGATATTTTGACATTTGTTAGTATTTATCTAAATTAACATTTTTGATTTACTATGAAAGAAAATACATTAAAAACGACATGTCTTACCTGATTATTTTGTTTCCGTAAGAACACGCTTTAACCTTTTTTTTCAATTAATTCACTTTTTCTTTTATCACTAAGCACTTATTACACAATTCAAAATATTCTTATAAATTACTAAATATTTATAAGCCAGGTACGAATATAAGTAATTTTAATTATCCAACAATATTTACTCAATCATATTCAGGAAACAATAAAGTATGTTTGTCTGTGGTTTGAGTTTCGAAGGATATTATAGTGCAGTATGTATATTAATGAGTACATATGTGTTTGCGTGCGTTGTGTGGTGTGTTATGTAAGCTAAATATTAAATAGTGTTTACCTTTTTTGGTTATTCTCTTATCTGCTTGTTTTTTAACTATAACAAATTATTTTTATTGATTTTTACTATTTTATGTGTATATATATATATATATATATATATATATATATATATATATTTATATATATATAAATATATATGTGTGTGTGTGTTACTGAAATAAATACACTGTATAGGAATTAAATAATTTTTTTAATACGTTAGTTATGCCCGAAAATTATTTTAGTTAAATATTTCATTTATAATGTATTTCTTTTCATATAATACACAGTACGTAAAGAATTCGTATTATAAAAAAAGATGATAGCTATAAATTAAAAAAAAAAGAAAAAGGATAAATTAAAAAAAAGATAAATTAAAGATTTAAAGACAGTGGCTACATTCGGTCTGTTTACACACCAGTGACGTCATCTGACTTTTAAACAATGACAGGGCGTTTGCCTATGAATAAATACGCATATTTACGTTATAATCTAATAGGATGACCAAGCATAGTGGTATATTTTCGATGTTGTCAAATAGCATATTATTGAGCAACTGATTAGAGATCGGGTGCTTCCTGATCATCAACCAGACAACGACTGATTTATATGTCAATATAGGATATGAGTTTCATTAACTTTTTTTAACATGTCTAATTCCAACGGTCAACAGTTTCAGACAAATTCTAGAGCCGAGGATGGATCATTTGCGTAATTAAGTCTGCATATATTTATGATCCTTGCAAATAACCATTGTCATTTACTTTCTAGTTCCTGGGAGTAAAATATTAATCAAAATATAACATATTCAAGAAACTGTCCTTGAAGTAATTAGATTATCTCTGTCAATTAATTTACCATCATTGCTATCAAAACTCCGTCCGTATCCGTAGCCTCCCTTCCATCCGCCGGCGCCGAAGAAACCCGCCGCCAGGATAAGTGCCTTAAGCACAACCAGAATTACCAGGTTGGTTAAATTCAGACTTAGAACCTGTAACATATAATAGAAAAATAAATAATTTATTCATTAGTCATAGATTTGGCGTAGCAACGTTAAAACTCAACAACTCAAGTTCCGGTAATAGCAACGATCAGTTTGGTGACTTCAAGTAACATTATGTTAAACCATCATAACAGTAAATTTTGTATAAAATCTCATTTCAAATAATAGATCACAAGTAATTAGCCAAACAAGATATATACAGGTAAGGAAATAAAAGGAAACCCGCTTAAATAGCATAAACCGGATAATCATATCAAACAGTTCAATTCATGCATATAATAAAAAGGTGCAAAAAGATTGGGTCTATGAAAAAAAAAATGAAAAATCATTTGATTGTAATAATAATTTTCCATCTATGCTTTCACGTATGGCGACATGGAAATGAATTTTGAGGAAAACAATACACTTCTACAATAATCAGAGCGTGACAGGTTTGGGCACGGTTAAATATGTGTATCTACTCATTTCATAATGTCACAACGAAAACAATTGCACGCGTAAGATACATAGACTACTTAATGTAGTTTTGTGATAAATCTATGACAAATATATAAAATTTTGAAAAAGTAATAGATCCCTTTTTCATTATGTCACTATATAAATAGTAGAATAAAAGCCTTCACCAATGAAGTCGATTTTCTGCAGTCTTGGGTTATTCCACATTCTTTGTGCTGTACCGACAAAGTAATCATTGTATTTGTACTGGTTGGAGCTAATAAATGGAATATCTGGTCACCAATTTCCCATTCTATCCACAGTACAAATGTAATATATTCTCAGATTCGATTATTCATTTATCGATTATAAGTTTACAGCAACAAAGGTGCAATAAAAAAAGTTGGAAAACATTTCAAATTTGCGGCATGCTAAACGCCGACGGACTCAAAACCATTGTTATTTTATCATTTATATTGATTATTTGTGTCTAAAATCAAAATTAATTAATTCCCCAGTCGATAGCGATTCGCGATCGACCCAATCTTCAGATCCTTTATCACTTTAAAATATTTTATATAACCCCCACGGACTTTCTTGCCTTGGTGTCATATTCTGTCATTGGTGGACTTGTTTGCCCATGGCCTGAATCCAAGTCATGGCAAACAAGTCCACCAATGAAAGGTAATGATTCAGGAAAAGTTCGCATGTTCTTTATTCACAAAGACGGTCCCTCATTTTCTAAATATTCTTTCTCTATTTACTCCACCGAGTTATTAGAATTCGTTGTATCCAGAAATACACCGTCCATACACGCTTTCAAAAATCGTATGACAATTCTCTCCTAACTTCACTCCTCCAATTATTCCCTTGATTTATTTTCTTCGTACCTCACCCTTTCCCTTTCTAGGCATCCTTTTGGAAATATTAATTAATGAAATATTCTTTTGTAATTTCATTTAAAAACTCATTATCAGGACGGCAACAATATTCTTTTATATTACACCTTGGAAATAATTGTTTAAATACCTCAGCTATAGTCGATTGGGAGAGATTACTCTTGTAGGAATATGTCCACTGTATGTACGTATAATTTATGTACGTACATACTAAATCGTATATTTGTACGTACGTCAAATTACGTACATACGTACGACAATAAACATTAAAAAAGTAAGAAAATAAAAATATATACTTATATAATAGATGGACTGACTTACATAATAGATATACATATAAGATTCGATAAAAGTATACGTATGATTGTACAAAGCATGGCTGGATGAGACTGGAGGTTGTTGGAAGAGTCAAAATAAAATAAACGTTATATGTCTGGGTACAACAGATAAACACTCATGAATAACTGTAGATCGGTGAAGAAATCAAGAGATGTATGTCAGAATCGACCGACATGACTCACTTCTGTTACTGGTAACCCAGCTATGGTTGCAG
Organism: Druceiella hillmani; assembly: GCA_039881145.1. Lineage (NCBI taxonomy): Eukaryota > Metazoa > Arthropoda > Insecta > Lepidoptera > Hepialidae > Druceiella > Druceiella hillmani. Next base: position 11,659,384 of record JAYKKI010000026.1, on the reverse strand, counting down.
GTATAGTAGTATAAATAGGCAGAGTATTATATATAGTATAATAAGCGTGAATCAATACACTGCGGCTCTCGCCGTCAAATTATCTGAAAGTGTTTCATTGTTTTTATCCTATATCATGAAGTTATCGCTGAGTCAGTCAAATTACTAATTTTCACAGTAACAAAATAAATAATTTAGTACTGTAATACTATTCATTAATGACTTTAAACTTCTACAAATAAAAGCACAATATACTATATTGCAATCCAATTATTATTCATCACTTCAGAATGGCGAACCTATATATACATGGAAGTCCGTATAATGGACTTAAACTGTCTTAAGTTTCCGTTTATTACAATAAATCTTAGCGTGGTTATAAGGCAACTAACGTCTTAGTTTTAAAAATACAGGAAAAATACTTTTAAACAGACAATTAAATGAAACTACGTGATATAGTATTATTTCTACTTTCTTTAAGTTCTTCATCTTCAGATGGGCTATTAGCAAAGATCTTTGCTAACAGCCCACTTGAAGATGTTGTAATACAATGAAACCTAGGTCGTGGTAAAGAACTTAAAGAAAGTAGAAATAAAACTACATCACGTAGTTTCATTTAATTGTGAATAATGAATTTCTACGAAATTAACGCCAAATATATTCAACTTTTAAACAGCTTTATTTTTATATGTAAGCCACCAGTGAAGATACACTTCTGAGTTTTGATCACAGATAAGTTGGATAATTATAGTTTATAGGGCAGTAAATTGTCCTTTTTTTGACGAACTCGTGATGAGACATGGATATCTTATATCACATCAGGGTAGAAACAGGAGTCAAAGGAATAGAAATATCTGTATATAAGAAACAAGAAAGGTCTTGTGTACCTTGTTTTATGAAAATAAGTGTATTGTTTGTTGATTTTATGCCTCATGGGGAAAAAGAAATGCTGGTAGATTCTAGAAAATTACGTCGTGCAAGGAAAAACAAATGTCGTGGCATGCTTAATAATCTAATGATGCTGCTCTAGTACAACGCTTGGTCACAATTTGCTTATCTAGTGTAAGGTCTCAATTAGTTATTTGGCTGGGAACAAATGGATCACCTGTCAAATAGCCTGGGCCTTACACCCAGTGATTGCCATTTCTTTTTCGTTTCGACAACTATAATGACGTCAAAGCAGCAGTCGTACAACTATAGTTGTTTTCACTGACCGCGCTATTCTATGAAGAGGGGGTGGAAAACCTGGTCTTGTGACACGATAGGTGCCTTAATAATGAGGAAATTTACATAATTTGAGGCATTGAATTTCATAGAGAAATTAAATAAAAAATGTTCAAATTGTGTTTTCTTTGCTATTCTAATTGTGTTTAATCCTTATTCTACTGGAATCTCTGTAACGTGGCATATTCTCATTATTAATGTAATTACAGACAATGTAACAATAAATTTATAATAAGTAATTCAACAGCTCAAAATACAGGACAAACATTTGACTTAAATAGAGAAGATGTGAAAAATCATTTAACACCATTTAGAAATATTCTTTACCAAACAAAACTGATTTCGAATCAAATCTCATTCTCTGAAGCATCACATTGACATCATGCTATACCATGTTTTAATATCATTTAAAAAGATAACTATTTAAATAAATACATATAAAGCGTGCAAATACAGAAACTAAGTGCGATACGGACCTGCGATATGCATTCGAAACCAACCTGGCTGCTACCTGTGGAGCGCGAGATGAGCTCGCGCGCGATCTCCGCCACCATCTGGCCCCCGCGACCACTCAGGAAATTGGTTGCTGTGTTGAGGAAGCTAGACCGCGCTTGCGTGCCGTTCCCTCTACCATCTGGCATCAAGCCCACTTCGTTCGAATTCTGTTGCTCCGCACTCCCATAGGAATTCCGCCTCATAATCGCGTAAGGAGCCGACGACTGAAAATCTTCCTGCGCCTGATTTGGCGCAGGATGAAAGTTTTGCTTCATCTGATACATTTTCTTTGCATACTGCGGCGAAGAATACGCTCCTGGATGAGGGTTTTGCGCTGCCGTTAAACATATAATAACTAACAGAAACGAATATTTAGTAAATATTAACATTTTATAAATACAGCACGAACACGTTCAACCCAGACGTCGTTGAATCGTTAACTACAGAATTGGAATTCGAAAGACGACAAAAAGCTTTTGTTTCAAAATGCGATTACGGCGGGGGTTGGTTATCTACAAGTTCAGGTAAAAATATAATGCTTTTCCCTTCGATGACGAGCGAGTTATGCGTACCCCGTACCTGTCACTTACCGTTTTATATGTATCCGACTCACTTTTGTTTAATGCATGCTCCAAGACTCCACATAATAAGGCGGAGTCGTTTTGTTTGAAAAGACGCGTCACTTATTTTCTGCAGCTAGGAGCGCGATCACAAGCTTACGTAAGATACGTGTTACAAGGTGTGTTGCTCAACACTAAGCCACAGTAGTATTAAAATGGATCAAAATTGGTGGCCCGTTACAGTAACTGTCAATGAGTTTCGCAAGGAGATTAGAGCTTTTTTGTCGATTGATCGAATAGTGGTGTTATTTTATGTTTGAAGATCGAGTTTAAAATGTAAAAAAAATTGAATTAATATATAAATTCGTAAAGTGATCTAATAATTTTATAATCTATCACTTTATTAATAATATTTGTCATAATAAATTATTCTCCAACGCTATTTCCGGACACGTAAACTATTTTAGAGTTTCCTAGACAAACAAGTCAGTTCGTCCATCGTTTAAAGACAGATAAAATCTATCCACGTCAAAATTGAAGATGCTGTACATAAAAACTTCAAGTAATACTTAAAAATGTGTACATTAACAAAACGTTAATTTATCTTAAAGACATATTTCATTACTTTTTCATATTTTCAAAGAGATATAAAATATTTATTTAATGAAATGATTTTTTTTAAATACATGGTCAACCTTGTCGAAAGGGCTATTATTGACAAGGTGTTTAAAAATAACATTGAAACCCCAAATTATTTCGAGCATGCTTCATTAGCAAGTAATGATATTGTGGCTATTGCAGAATTCGATATTACACATATTTTACTACTTGTTTTTTCACCTACTATGTAAATAAACCATCTTGACCACTAGAGCTCCAAATGTTAACTACAAAACAAATATTAACATACATTAACATTCTTTACATCTCGTAAAGAATGTGGAATATGTAGCATGAATCACCTTAATATTTTTCAGTATTCTTCAAAAGATCATTTAAAAAAATATTCTTTCTGTATGATGATCGGACATGGAAATTTAAGCACGCGAAAGATTTGCGGTAACAGTGAAGGGGAAAAATTTGTATAACATAACTCGTTTTGCGCGTAACCTCTATGAAACTCGACATTAGCAATATGTATAAATTTATCCGAAGCAACGTGCAATAAGAATACGACTGGGCATAATATGCGAAGACAATAAAATTGATTCATCATCTGGTGCATCACGTTTGAATCAATTTTATTGTCTTTCTTCGCGCTGCTTTTCTATAAACTTTATAAAAGCCGATAAAATAAGTGAATAACAACTTTCGTACGATGAAAGCAAAACGTATATTTGCAATTATTAGTTTGAAAACGAAAGACCATTTCATTTGTTATATTGATATCTTTATTCAAAGCATGAAGTTGACTCGATCTACAGATAGAATTTGGTTATGTTTATTTTTTAGATATGTTATTTATATTTAATACTTTTAGGAAAAAAAACAACTAATGCCACTAGAATGTTAAAAACACATGCTTATTAGATCGGCATGTTTATCAGTAATAACATTAATGTGAATTAATGATTAGATTGTGATCACAGGTGATTTATTTATATTGTAATAATGATGATACTATTTAAAAATTTAAGTTTTGAATATCGAGCACATCATTAAGAGCAAAATTTGAGTTTTGAATATCGAGCACATCATTAAGAGCAAAATTTGAGTTTAGAATATGGAGCACATCATCAAGAGTAATTTGAATATCGAGCATATCATTAAGAGTAATTTGAATATCGAGCACATCATTAAGAGCAAAATTTGAGTTTTGAATATTATTTACAAATTAATTCGAAAGGAGTATAACTGCCTCCTGTTTAGAGTTAAATAGGAAAGAATATACAAAATCAATAAAATGTTCACGTGGCCACCAACGCTCTCTCCATACCTTCAGTTACCAAAGCGATAAAGCTAACTTTGGAAACTAGAGGTTGGTAATAATTTTAATAAAATAAAAATGATGTTATGCATATATTGTAGTTATAGGTATATCAATCATCTTGCAAACTATATATTTTTTAAGTCCTTCAATAAGTTGAACATAATCGAAAATATTTTATCCAAATATTATGTCCATGTTTATCTTTTGAACCCCCTTTTGTCTATATTATGGTCCCTTTCTCCTTGATAGTGCAATGTTACAGACTAAGTAGGCTAATCCTTGATGTTATATTACTACCTATGTGAGTTGTAAATCGAGGAACATGGAAGTGTTAAATTCTCATTTTTTAATACATAATGTGGAAATATGAGAACAGCACATATATGTGGACATACATTGAACGGATTGGTCCCTTTGAAGTGGGCACAAACAACCGATATGACGCTGATTATCGGAAACTCTGGGCCAGTTGCGCCCATTCGAAATACCACAACCAAACAAAGGTACAGTAAATACTCCGGGCAAAAGCGATAGTCCTTTACTGACAAGCTGGAATCATCGGGAAGAGACGATCTATAAATATTTACTTGGCATTAAACTACTTTGTCTATCATGTTCTCTATTGATAGATATCCTACAGCAAGTATCCATGGAAAAAATTATTTTATACCCTTTATAAGTTTTTTTCACAATTAGTCTATGTTTACAGACCACTATTCACAAACAAGTGTCATCAGTAAATCTAGAAAGAATAATTGATTATTTGAAGACTTTGCATTAACCACATAAATGGAACCATAGAAACCCTTGTCTCGATCAAATCAGATAACACATTCGTTTCAGTAAAGATTTAAATTCATACGCAAACACGAAATCGATACACGGTAGATTTTGCCCTTCAAGGGAGAATAGAGAAAGGACATGCAGTGCTTACTTATGATACAGCATTGTGGTCTTTATAAGTTGTTCAACCATTCCTTAATCTTGGAGATAGCACTGATATTCGCTGCGTTTCAAGCGTTCGTATTATCCCCGTATTTACGTAACGGCCTTTTTAGACTTCGAGTCCGAAAATGTGTTCAAGTCAAAATGAATAACGATCAAAGGATGTTTGCATTCTGATAGCAACCTACATTATTTTAGCATATGGCCTAACCTATTCTTCATACGATAATCCAAATAAATAACCTAACTGTTGTTTTTTAATTAATTGTAAATAACATAATTGTACAGAATAATATACTATTAACCAAGATAGCATTGGCGTAAATGCCCTAAAATTAAGGTATAATAAGAAATTTTTGCCAAAAAAGCCAAATTTATGATAGTTTCTGATAAAGTAATACGTTGCAAATTGACACTCAAAGAATAAGGAAATACAACATTCCCATTTTGGTTAACTACCCACGTCCAACTGTCATTACCTTTGTGCGCATCTGTGGTTCTTCGTGTCTTCTTATCGAGGTGCTCATTGTCTGCTGCACCTTTACTTCCGCAGTTTCCGCCAAACTAATCGTCGTATTGTTTATACTAGTGTACGTTTCCTAAATAAACAATGCGGACGTTTATCGTTGTGAGTTATTGTTGCTTTCTTGCAGGTAGCGTTTACCTTGTGGTTGAGACGTATATATTTGTGTACTGCTGTTCAAACAGATTCTGATTACAGTCACGTGTTATAAAGAAGACGCTGTTTTAGCATTAAAAATAAAACTCTTTTTGTTGTAATATTGTAATACACGACGTAATTCCAATCATAATAAAGATAAATTGAAATAAACTTTTTTTTACTTTCTAGAAAAATATGCTATTTCGAATAAAGTACACAGTGAAAAGTAACGATTGCCAAATAATGTATGTTTGTTTGATTCTAGAATGCCAAATTAAACGTTTGCAATTTAGGGAATTATAAATACTAACTTTTTCTTAATATATTCTAAAGTCGTACTAAAACGATTGAAGTATTATTTGTATAGAGAAGACATTTCGAATAACAATTGTGTTATAACTATTTGTTCGGCAATCGTCGTATTTTTCGGTTATTTTCGGCAAAGCTTTTTATTTCTCGTTTACTCATATGGAGAAGTGAAAGAGAAAATAGTGTTTACTTTTTCGCACAAATTATTTTATCTTTTTGTGCTGATCGGCAAATACTGGCAAGGTTGAGTGTAATACCATGAGTATGAAAAATAGTCGTTATTGTCAACAAACACATAAAATAAATTTTAGGCTAAGAATTGATACTTACATAATTAATTCTTCCAGCGCTTTTTGATACTTTTCTAGTGAATTATACAGCTTTTTATCGTACACGCTGGTATTAATGGATGCATACGAAATTGTTAAAACGTGTAGATACGTCAAATGTTCGCGAACGGCCAACACAACTGCGGTCATTGGACCGCAATTTGGTTGTCCACGGACCGAACAAGTATGGCGTCCCTATGCATATAATGCCTCAATGATTAAATCATGTCAGATGTCGCTAGATGAGGATGTTGAAATTGCAACATTTAGTTCTAATCCACCCAATTCCTTCGCACGTACCGTAATCATCAGAATTGGTACTTTCGTGTGACATGACATGCCAAAAAGTTACCAAATATATTATTATACAAAACGTAATGTCGATAATATAAATATCTATTAAAGCAAAGGACATTTGATCGAAAATGGGTATATTCAGAATTTTTGTTCTTGGAACGGAATATTTAAAATTTCTGTATCTTCTAAAAAATGCCAGTATGTCACATATTTTTTATAAGTTTAAAACTTTTTTTAATCTTAATGTAACAGACGTATAAAATAAGTACTTTATAAAAATTTATGAATAGCAAAATAATTGTACCCCTACATAGAATTTCTTCAAATGTTATGCAAAACATCGACACTAAAAATCGGAATTTTTTTTTCAAAAGTGCATTCCCTTTCACGTTCTAAAAAGAAAAAATATTCTTTACATACTAAACATTAAAATAATCCTGATAAAGGTCCGCTGAAAAAATAGAACATTATGAACCTGTATTAAGCTGAATAAAATGCCGAAAACGCACAGTGGAGACAGCTCCTCGCTAGATGGGCAGATGATATGGTAAAGGCCGCTGATAGCCATTGGACCCAAGCATCGTGGAAATGAACTCTGTAGGAATCTATGCGAGTGGTCTATGTTCAGCAGTGAACATTTTCTACCTGGTGATGATGAAGCGGAACAAAGCTCATAGTGCTAATAGCTGCGTATAAACGCTTCCATATTGATGAAAATCTAAAATCTGACAATATATTATTCACGTTAAGCTTAAACTTTCAAAAGGTTTTAAAAACAACCCATAGTGAAAGTATGATTCTTTATAATTCCCAAAGATACGCTTTGTATAATTTCCTGATGTATAAAAGTAGAACACAGATGGAATATTACTAGACGTAGACAGAGATTGATATTTGCCATTCACCTCTGCCTACGTGAAGCCATGAAAACTGCTACCACAAGGAAATTTATGATAAAGAAGTTGAGAAATCCATATTGTATTATGACAACTGTTTAGGCCAAAATTAAAATAAAGTGAATCTATCTTAATATCTCAAAAATAAAGTAAACCTCTGTCAGTCAAATACTTTTTCGAAAAGGTCTAAGTTATCCAAATTAATTATTTGATACCTGGTCATACCTAAGTACATTCCAATCGATGCATACTATTGACTGGAATTCTTATTATGGACAATAAATACATATTATTATGCTGTCATTGAGAGGCAGCTTAAAGAGCTCATTGTTTGAGGACTTTCAAAGTAATCATATTTTATTCAATCCGCCAGAGGAAGGCCTCAACTTTACAATGTAAATATTTTAGAACATCAAGGTTTTATTGATTACAAAGTTATTGCTGAAAAAGTTTTCCCTACTAGTCTCCAAAATAAATTTGTCTTCGAAGGACATTCGGGTGTACAAGTTAAAAAAGACTGAAAAATAGACGTCATATATACCAAATCGGTTATTGAACCATTAATCCACTACTATATATTTTTACATTGTAATCATTATGTTTGTCACAGTATGTGTTTTACTGTTATTTATTTAAGAACTGATTTGGTTCTTGTACTAATTATCTAATTTTGTCACTTTTTTTCCAAAGTTTATGATTTACATTTAACTCTTATTGCTTAATTTTTTTCAGTGACAAGCTTTGCTTTTATTATTACGAGTCTCAAAATAAAAAAAGTATTTATTTAGTGTAAGATTAACTGTTTTCACTGGATAAAAGCAAAAAAAAACAATAATTATCATAATTCTAAATTACTTTAAGTCGATCTAGTTCAACATATTTATTTTTTCCTTTCCTCTGATCATTCTAAACGTAAAATGTTTCTGGTACATGTAGAAAAATTCAATCGTTCCCAAAATATTTACCTTCACGTATCCACCCTAGTAAAGTAGGAGCATTGAAATAAATAACGCAGTCAAGTTTTATCATTAATCCACAAAGAATACAATTATCTCAAATGCTAAACTACTTGACAACCGTAGCCTCGACAGCTTATAATAGTGCCAACTGCATTATCCCACCACGTAGGCACGTATTCTTGCAACCTGCCGCAACCGCACCGTTTGGGAAGTACGTGAAAGTGTGAACAGGCAACGAGCACTTTGTCGTTGGCCTACATGTCCTCTCGTTACGTGCTACCTCATTGTTCGACCTCTTTTACTTCCACGCTCTTTACATTTTGGTATTTACTCACATATGATTTCTCAATCAGCTTTATGCGTGTTAACTTACGAGTGTTTAAAATCTACCCACCTTTTTTAGAATAATTAACATTTTTATTATAAATTAAAACGACGTGTACTCAATTAGATAATCAATGGCTGACAGACTTTATTTCTTAATAATAGTGATGTACAAAAGGTTGACATATCAGAGACAATTCACAAAAAACTACAGCAAAAAACTAAATTTCCAAATTTACAAAAAAAACAGAATATCTTAATTTCTACCATCTACAAAATTAACTCCCATACTTTCAACACATTTGTAATGCACTAAGTCCCTTTGTTAACACATCAGCAGGCATAGCTGTTGTTGGCAAATATTTTAAGTTAATAATTTTATTGTTTGCTTTTTCTATTTATAACATAATTTGCCACCAACTTCTGTGCACTCTGACTATCATTGAATACTGGTATAGTACATAATATAGTACATATATTTCAGTAATAATTTCACATAGTAAAGCTCTCAAATACATAGCTTCTTTACATGCTTCAGCTATTGACATGTATTCAGCCTCCATGCTGGATAAAGTCACTGTTCTCTGCTTCCTACTCTCCCAGGAAATCACTGAGCCAGACATTAAAAAACAATAACCTGTGTAAGATTTACGATCTACCACATTGCTTGCCCAATCAGCATCAACATATCCTACGCGTTCAGGTTTTTCTTTAGTATATTTTAAGCAATTTTTTTTTGTTTTCTTTAGATATCTGAGAATCCTTTTCGCATAATTCCAATAAACATCAGTATAACATCTATTAAATTGACTTAGAAAACTGACACTAAATGCTATGTCAGGCCTTGTTAGCACTGATAAGTACATGAGACTTCCAATCAGGTGTTGATATGGAATCTGTTGGTTACGAGTTTCATTTTTTTTAATATTCAATTTACATTCCATTGGAGTAGTACATTCTTTACAATCTAACATATTAAATTTACTCAACAATTCTTCTACATATTGCTTTTGGTCTAATGTAATAAACTTATTTTCTTTTTCAATTTTAACACGCATTCCTAGACAATTTTGAACTTGTCCTAAATTTTTAATTTTAAACTTTGAACACAATACTGAAAATAATTTATCTGTTTCCTTCATACTGTTTGAAAAAACAAAGAAATCGTCTATATATAAAGCAATAACTATTTTAACATCATTATTCAGTTTTGTAAATATACATGGTTACAATTTACATTTTTTAAAATTTAACTCACACAAACATTGCTCAACTTTCTCATACCAAGATCTAGATGATTGCTTTAATCCATGTATGGCTTTATTAAGTTTTACAATAATCTTTTTCTTATTTCTATCACAAGAAATATCAGGTTGCACCATGTAAATGTCCTCTTTAAGATAACCATTTAAAAAAGCTGTTTTAACGTTTATATGAGTAATGTCTAAATTTAACTGCACTGCTAGAGCAAATAAGAGTCTAAGTGTTGAATGCCTAACCACTGGTGAAAAAGTGTCATCATAGTCCACACCTGGCCGTTGCTTATAACCTTTAGCCACTAAAAGCGCTCTATAACGCACACTTTTATCACTGTTCACTTTTCTTTTAAATACCCATTTACACTGCACTAAAGTTTTATCAGAAAGCAACTCGTCAACAGGTACCCACGCCTGATTGTCCTCAAACGCTTGCAGTTCTTCTCGCATTGCCTCAATCCAATTTTCTTTGTCCAAGCTATTCAATGCTTCTTCAACATTTATGCGATCACTGACACATTCTTGTGCGATATGCATATATTAGTTTTTTGATACGTTTAGTTATTGTTTCTGCTAGATCTAACTCTTCTTTATCTTCAACTTGTTCTCTTGTATTTAGCGCTTCATTTGTGCTTACAGATTGCTGGAATGTAGAGGCTAAATCTGATATAGCATTCTCATATTTACAATTAGAGATATCCTGGACTGAGGGAGTAGTTTCGTTCTCTAACATTGCTACTTCCTGCCTCATTTCATGATCTGATTCTATTTCTTCACAAGTATCCTCAACTGAAACTGATACATTGTCACGTGAATAATTTTTGTCAGTACTTTCATGAATAATCACATCTCTACTTGTAATCACATATCTTTTGATGGGATCATAAACTCTGTATCCCTTGACATTTTCAGAGAAACCAACTAGGATGTGTTTTTGTGACTTGGTATCCCATTTCAATCTTTCTTCCTTTGGTACATGGACCATCACCTCACTACCATATATTCGGATATGACTTAAATCTGATTTTGAGTTAAACCAGAGCTCAAAGGGTGTTTTGTTATTTAATCTTGACGCAACCGATCTATTTCCTGAGATAAACAGCAGTATTAATCGCCTCTGCCCAAAACCTTTTCTCTAGATTGGCATCAAAGAACTAAGGTTCTATTAATTCGCTCACTTAACCCGTTCTGCTCAGGAGTATAGGGATTTGTTTTTTGGTGAATTATTCCAGCATCTTTCAAACAATTCTCAAATTTCCTGCTGCAAAACTCTAAGCCATTGTCTGCCCTAAACATTTTGATTTTATTGCTTTGTTGCTTCTCAACCATCGCTTTAAATTCCTTGAAGTATTTGTAAACTTCACTCTTGACTTGGAGGAAGTAAACAAAAGCCATTCGAGAATAATCATCGATAAATATTAGGAAATACCTTGCTCCGCCTATCGAAGCCGTCTCCATCGGTCCGCATACATCAGCATGTATCATATCCAGTACTCTGCCACTCCGTGTTCCAGTATAATCAAAAGGTAAGCGACTTTGTTTTCCTTCGCAATACACTGTGCACGAATTTTTGTTAATTACAGGCTTGTCAGCGTATAATAACCCCGATACTACACCTTCTTTCATTGCATTTAAGTCATTCATATTTAGATGACCCATCTTCTGTGCCATACTGCACCGCTTACTGCCGCAGAAGATGTAAACAGACAGTGCTTATATTCTAAAGACAACTTGTAAACACCACCAATCTCATTCGCCACTGCAACTAATTCATTGTTTTTGTTGTAAACATCACACCTCTTCTTCTTGAATGCTACTCTATTACCAATTTTAATCATCTGACTAATAGATATCAAATTCGTAGTGAGGTCAGGAACACATAACACATCTTTCAGTGTAATCTCGTATTTACAGTTTGGAGTCACTGTTACAATGTCCACATCACCCGAACACAAAACTGGCATAGTACTCCTATTATCAGCTATAATTTCCTTAATGCTGAATGTAAACATTCTGTTTTGCAACATGTTTTCATCATGTGTCATATGAGCACTCGCTCCACTGTCTAAATACCACTTATGTTTTCCGTATTTACCACTTAGAAAAACAGCTGAGAAAGCATGTGTTTTCTTTGTTTTCTCGGAATAATTAATTGACTGATTACACTGGTTTTTGTAGTGTCCAAATTGTTTACAACGATAACATTTTATATTCGCCTTGTCCGTTTTGTTGACGTTCATGTTCATAGACAAAACACCGCCGCCATGATGATTTTTTTTGTCATTCTTTCCAGAGCTACCAACTTTAGAGTTTTTCTATCGACTGTGCTGCCCTCTACTCAAGAATGCACTTCCCGCTTGATAATCATCTCCGGCCATATCTATGAATTTCATTTCTACTACGTTAGCAGTAATGGCGATCCCTGAGTGTTCAATCGCCATTATTATGGTAATGTATTTTTCAGTTAATCCTGCCAGCATCAAGCAGCCAATCCACTCGTCGTTCACAAAAAAACCTGTTCCAGACAACTTCTGTCCCGTTTCTATTATTTGCGTAACATAACTTGTCATTGATTCAAAATTGTCAAGACGGATCGAAATTAAATTGCGCGGCAACGATATTCTTCGAGAGAATCCAGAATCATCGAACATAATTTTTAGTTTTGTCCATAAGCTTTTTGATGATTTAGCTTCTTTTATGTGAACATACAGCGAGGGATCTATAGTCAGGATCAATTTTGCTTTAGCTTTCCCATCATTTTCGGCTGTTTCTTTAGTAGGCTCCGCTTTGATGGTATTCGCCACGCCTTCCAAAATCAGCAAGTTTTCCACTGCACTCGTGATAGTTTTCTCGGCCTTTGAGCTTCGGTACGTTAGTGATTAAAGAATTAGACGCCATTATGGTAGTAACACGTGCTACTTCACGAATCACGAAATAATTTTTTACTGATTTAATTTTAACACTGATTTTCAAAATGCCTATGCTAGCTAACTGATAAATATACTTTTTACTTTCTCCTAAGAGCGATACTGGGCCCATAACCTATTATAAATTAAAACGACGTGTACTCAATTAGATAATCAATGGCTGACAGACTTTATTTCTTAATAATAGTGATGTACAAAAGGTTCACATATCAGAGACAATAGTTATAATCACAATCACATACGTCATAGATGTCGCTACATTGTTTATTTGATGTTACTAATTTAATTATATATTTTAACAATTTTAATGAGAGAAAATATGCAACTAAAATTCAGGCTTAAATGATAGAGTAGATACTGAAGAATTTTCGCTATATTCTTCGCTATGTTCAAAATTTCCTAACAAAAATATTTTATAAAATTATTATAAAATATTTTTGTTAGGAAATTTTGAACATAGCGAAGAATATAGCGAAAATTCTTCAGTATTTAAATGACATTAACGTTTATATGCCAATATAAGAAATATGTGAGATTATCGGGGAGGAATCATATGCTTCCTGGCCGTTGAATAAGCAAAGTTATTAGAAAGTGTTTTGAATATTTTCATATGTTAGTAATCGGAACGCGAATCACCGAAATGTAATACATAAAAAAATTCTGAAGATAGTAGAACTCGAGCCAGTATGGTTCCGTACACGCTTACGTTAACAAAAATTTAAGCACTTAATGTTAAATAATGCTTCTATTAAACTACTAATAAATGTTCATATTATTTTTCACAATATTTTCGCATAGTAAAGATATGTTATGTTAACAATATAATTAATAATAGGCGTAGAATAAGAAAGGAAAAAGATTAAAGAAGAAGAATATGAAAAGAAAAAGAATGTTTAAAGTTATGCTAGAATTGACGGTGAAAGTCTGGTGTTGGAATTGAGTTTGTTCCATAACTTAGCAGCATGAACAGTGAACGAATACTCATGGAAAGAAGTACTGTGTTTGGGAATAAGGAGCGTGAGATGTTTCTCAGAACGTAAACCCGGACCATAGCTAGAAAGAGCTGTGAATTTTACAATAAGATAAGAAGGACTGTGATGATTATTTAAAATATTATAAAACGTAAAAAGTTGCATTGGTCGCGAATCTCCATCCATTTGAGCCGCGTCCTAAGGTAAGTGCCTGATCAAATTGTCTGAGGCTAAAAATGTAGCGAATATATAAATGTTGAAGGCGATGAAGTTTGTTAAGTAATAGTTCTGAAAGATCCGGATAGTACACATCTCCATAATTTAGTGTAAATGGTAAGAGTGTTTGATTCAAGTGAATTTTAGTTTTAAGGGGAATGAAATGTGAAGACGTTTAAGAGAGTATATTCTATTAAATTTAGTAGGTATTTGTTGTTAAGTTACAGGATATGAAGCTAGTAAAAGCAAGTCTATAATTAACCTCTGATGGTATATTATATAGGAAATACAAAATATATTATTTATAAATTAAAATCAGCTACCATAGAATTAATGTTTTGTTCAGTATGTAGCAAATAATATAATTCTAAGTTAATAATAACTTTAATAATTGACCAATACATTTTGTAATTTACTTAATAAAAGAAGTAGCCCCTGAAAATATATACATAAATACTCTGACCATTTTGTGCACAAATAATTAGAGTTATAGTATGGTTTCATACTTTGTTCTTTTTATTAAACATTTACGTGACATAACTTGTTTTGTGAGGCTTTCAATAAATGAATAAATAATTTCTATTGTCATTATATACGTGACCATTTGGCCTTTAATTAATAATACTTTTGTTAAACGTAATACTTTCAGCCAAACAAACAACACTTACAATTGTCGTTATATAATTCAATATGTTAATTAAAGATGCGCCTAAAATTAGGTGATTACACTTTTATAACGCTCTGAACTTCGTACGCTTTTAACTTCTGATTTTACAATTCATAAAACTTCATACCGGGTGCTATATATGAATATCGATTCTTAAGGACTAAACTCCAAAAACTTAAAATATTTAATGCAATGTAAGCTTATAGGTCTCAGTATATGATATTAAACAATAATACTGATATATTTAATATCTTAAGCCTTTTCTAAGAAAAAGGGTTTTGACAGATAGACGGACTGACAGAAGGACGTTTAACCAAGTGATCCTGTAGGGGTTCCATTTTCATGAACGGAACATTTAAAATGACCTTTTTATAGGTGTTTTACGGAGTAACCGAGTCTAAAAGAATTCTTTGAGCAGAGTTCAGTGACGATGTGGTATAACATCGTCACTGAACTCCGAACCCTTACAGGATCACTTGGTTAAACGTCCTTCTGTCAGTCCGTCTATCTGTCAAAACCCTTTTTCTTAGAAAAGGCTTAAGATATTAAATATATCAGTATTATTGTTTAATATAATATACTGAGACCTATAAGCTTACAGTGCTTTAAATATTTAAAGCACTGTAAGCTTATAGGTCTCAGATTATAAGTTTTTGGAGTTTAGTCCTTAAGAATCGATATTCATATATAGCGCCCGGTATGAAGTTTTATGAATTGTAAAATCAGAAGTTAAAAGCGTACGAAGTTCAGAGCGTTAAAAAAGTGTAATCAGCTAATTTTAGGCGCATCTTTACAAGGACAATAGAAATGATTTATTAATTTATTGAAAACCTCACAAAACAAGTTGTGTCACGTAGATGTATAATAAAAAGAACAAAGTATGAAACCATACTATAACTCTAATTATTTGTGCACAAAATGGTCAGAGTATTTATGTATACATTTTTAGGGGCTACTTCTTTTATTAAGTAAATTACAAAATGTATTGGTCAATTATTAAAGTTATTATTAACTTAGAATTATATTATTTGCTGCATACTGAACAAAACATTAATTCTATGGTAGCTGATTTTAATTTATAAATAATATATTTTGTATTTCCTTTTTAAATGTTAATAATTGCGGTTCGAAAATGTCCAAGGACAGATGTTGAGAAACAATATCTTTATGCAATCGGCACATTCGAATTATGGTGTTATAAAAAGAGGTATTATTGTTATAAACTTGTAATACGAATAATCTCTATAATGGTATACGAGATCTGAGTCGAGTGTTGAAGTTTAGCAGAGAGAGGAGATAGGGAAAATCAACATGCGAATGTAAGATATTATTTAAATATAATAGATCAGCGCTTTTTCTCCATGCAGGTAGTCATGACAAATTAAATCTGTGTATTTCGATTTCACAAGTACACTCTTGTTCAAGATGAAGTCGGAATTAATTTGTTTGATGAATACAGAATTTAGTTGTATGCACGAATGTAATTTTTTAAGTAATGTGTTTAGTACACGTGTACTTTATTTGTTTTTAGACAAAAGAAAGTCAACTGTGCCGACTTTGGCTTAATATAAAAAAAACGGAGAAGAGAGTTGGCAAAGGAACGGCAGCAGCGGATGGCCACCGGTGGAGGAGACACGATTAGGGATATCCAAATTGGCCCTATCGTTTCCTTAACAGCGCCAGGGCTTATTGTGAAAGTCCCATCAAACGATTCTGCCCAGCAATTCAATCAAGGTAAACAACGTATGTAATATAATCGAGGTAAATAAGTATAAAATTAATCCTTTATTTGTATTGTTTTTTTTTTAGAAACTGATTAATTACGTTACGGGACAAAGAAAGTTTTTAGATTGATTTATTTGAAGTGAATTTTATTTGAATTTACATTTAATACATAAGAAGCAGTATTAGAAACGAAAGTAGTTTGTAATATAATCACCTTTAAAATTACCAATTGTAAAATTATTTAAGAACGTTTCCTTTGGATTTTTCTTTTTTTTCTTTTTAGTGATATGCAAAAATGTGTTGAAATCTAAAATTTCTAAATTTGTGATATTCATGAATTTACATTGAATTAATCAGAGTCAATTATCTACAGATCCGTGTGAGGAACAATCGACGAGTTGAAGTGAAGTTTTTGTTGAAGCCGGGGAAACTTTGTCAACATCGTCCGAGATAACGGAAGATATTCCTGCGGGTTAGTCTAGGGACGAAATATAGAAACCATGTTGGAAGTGGACACGAATGTACCATTAGGCAGGAGACACACCAGCAGCCAGCTTTCGGATATCCGGTTAACGTTCAGCCTACGTCAGTTACTTCAGACGAAATAATTAAAAAGAAATTGCATGGGGCTTGAAATGGACCAGAGACAACGAAAAGAAGACGAGATCCATGAAAACCGCAAGGAAATTTTGTTTGGTCAAGAAACGAAGGCTCGTTCTCAACTTGTAGAGAAAGGTATTGAAAAATAAATAATATACGTTTTTAGGTTATTAATTTTTTTACTTATAAATTTTTATTCTATTTTGCGCTTTTAAACATAATTTCTTTCTTATTTTTACATACTAGATTTATATACTACTTGTACTATTTTTATTTTCATTACTTTTATTTTCATAAATTTTTCTGCTCATATTGTGTTTTATTTTGTATTCTTTAAATTTCACGACAAACAGTTAAAGTTTTAATAATAAATCACATAGTCGTTATTTTGTTGTGTGTAAAAAGGCAGTGTAACATGTTGTTTAAAACATTTAAAAGCTAAAAAAAACCGAATGGTTATATTTTTGATCTTACACAAAAATGGTGGGAATTATTTACTAATTGTCAAAGTCGCATTTCTTTTGTCAAGCTTTTTTAATAAGGGTCTGCAAGTATACATTACAATTTGGTAAGAGGTTGGTAAAACAAATGTTCAATGAAATGGTGTATTAATCAATGAAATAGGATTTTCATATCGAAATCCAATATAAGAATGGTTTGTATTGTCTAGTCCAAACTAATTTAATGCACGTTTTGTTTTTAGTTATGGGAAAATTGAACCATACATGCGTTTCAATAACAGAATTTTTATTTAATGTAGCTTCTGTCATCATTTGTACTCGAATTCAATTTACAAGTATTTGTTAAATTACCAAATATGAAGAATAAATATGTACTGATAACTTCCTGAATTAAAGCAATCACTGGCTTATATCATCTGGTCTAAACTATATGAATGCACATTTTAACATTCTAGCTATAGGTAAAGTGAACCATCCAGAGCAAACTAATTTTAATGCATATTTTAATGTTCTATCTATAGGTAAAGGGCATCATGACTCTAGTCAGATTGAATTTCCGTAAAAGAATTTTTGAATTTAATAATTAAATGTTATTATGTGTGAATATTTGGTGTCTTCATTCCTATAAAATTGAAAAGTTTCTTGTAATTTTAACTTCTTAGTCTGACATTACTAAATGTTTTAATTTTGTTGTGTAAATTTGATCTTGTTCATTTGTGTTTTACTTGAAAATAATTATATTGTGAGCATTTTTCTATTAAAGAATTTTTCATTTAAATTTAATGATATTTATATTTATATACAGTTTTACCTATTTTATACTTTCCAAGACAATCGTACTTAAAGAGTAAACTGCCGACACGAACAATTTTTTTTATTCATAGAATAAAAAGATATGGCCCTTTAAAAAGCGTATTTTTTATTCGCATAATACACATATTCAATTAAATATCAAAATCTATAGGATACTTCTGGTCGATCTACAAACTTGTAAGACGGCACACTGCGAGGTATTAGCACAAATAAAGGGAAAAATTAAAAAATCAATAATTTCTCATTCTATACGGAATTATATATTTTTATAATTTGTTCATATTAGACCTGTGAAAAATATAGTAAGCAATATATTTACTTCGTGAAAAATTAATATTTGTAAACAGTTTACTTAGAAATACTATGTACCCTTAAATGTTTATAATGGTGTTCAAATTAGTATAGAAGCCTTGTAGTGCGAGTTCTATTCGTACTTGACACTTTTTTTCACAAAAATCTGACAACAGATCAAAATTTTCCATATTTACACTCAGAAGAGGTCTTCAGAACGTCCGATAAATCCGTACGGCGCTAAATAAGTTTCACAGTTGACTATTTGCCACTTCGTCGAACTTGCTAGGATTACGTTTAGTATTGCCAGATCGGATTTGCAAAAAATCGGGATTGGTGAATAAAAAATCAGTACAAAGAACCAACAATCAAGAAACGAAAGAAACATGATTGAAAACTGATAATTAAATGTTCGCTAATGTTTTACAAATAAAGTAGACAGTACTTAAACACCAATCAAACATGTAGATACATAAATAATCTAATATGCTCAATCATTAATCAAAAGAATTTTGGAACATTAGTAAACTTACTTTAATATGCAAAATCGCATGATTTTAATACCCAAGTAAATTAAGAAAAACTTTACCAGACCACCTTGTTGGTTTCTTTTACCTCTTTTAATTCCTATACTTACCATTAACGAACGAATGTAATTATGGATTTTTCAATTATTTTAGTTACATTTATTTTACATACACTACGTTCAGCTGTGTTACGTTAAGTTATGCTTCGTTATGTGTGTTATTATACTGAGGTAGGTTAAGATAGGTGGCAGATCAGGTTAGGCATTAATGGTATCAACAGACTATAAGAGTTAGCTCTGTAAGAGTATAATAGGAATATTCATGTGGGTGCGTTCTGTCAATATTTCACTTATTCACAACTAACCATGATCCAGTGTGCACGTACGCTGAGTGCTAAGAAGTTTGCGCTGGTAAAAACTGCGCCATTACAATGTGTCTGACTACAATGCACTCCCCGTAAACCTGTTAGTTAAAACGCGTCCTGGTCCTCTCTAGCTAAACATAGGTCGGATATGATCATAATAAATAAAGTGCTTCTAGTTCAATTGAGTCAAACTCGCTGTGTTCAACTCAATTGAAGCAATCTCGCCAGCATTAAAACGCGCTTCCTAATGCTCTCTTCTCACTAGCTCACCATAGGTCGGATATAGCTATCCATAATAAGTGCTGCTAGAGTCAATCTCGCTGTATTTCATTCGAATCGATTTCGCTGGAGTTACAACGCGCTTCCTAATACTTTTTACACGCTAGCTCACCATAGGCCAGATATATGTATGTATTCATAGTAAGTACCGCTAGTCATTTTCGACGCATTTCAGTCGATTTCTCTGGAGTTAAAACGCGCTTCCCAATGCTTTCTACACGTTAGCTCATCGTAGATCCAATATATGGTCGTAATAAGTAATGGACCGCTAGAGCCAATTTCGCGATATATAAATACTCAATCATCTCTCACAGCGATAACCGATTGCCATATTACAATTATGTCCTCAAATGGTGCTTCGTTATATCACAAGTTCTCTAATTCTCTAATTTTATTGCCACATCCAAGATAACTGCAAATTATATCATATATAATATAACTAAAATCTATTAGTGGGTAAATTCATAAATATAATTTTGTATAATTGTCACCCTGAAAATGGGTTAACATATAAAATTTAAAACTGCTTCACGCGAAATATAAAATTTAAAACTGATTTGAGTACTTTCATTGCATCCTCTAAAATTTATTTATGTTATAGATGCTGGTTAGCATGCCTCATCATTATGCACAAACTTTGCCAAGTTCCTACCTCAAACGGCTGTTGAGAAAAACGGCTTTAACAGACGAACAAACATACAAGTGATCGTATTTGGGTTCTGTTTCTTTCTTTTGAGATACGTACACTAAAAAGTTACTAAAATCGAATCCTTAAAATTGCTCATTACGCGCTTTTAGTTTTGGAGCTTTTATTGGTCCCTCAATATGTCTGAACTATTCATAAAAATACTAAATTTAAAATTATTTTGACTGCGCAATACGGAAATATAATGTTCAGTTATATTTTTAACTGTATACATACGCAAATACTCGCATTCTTCTATTATTTGTAACGAATATGAAGTTTTCAATGTATACTTATGGCAAAGATAATATTTAAGTTCAAGGTAAACAAAAATCGATTATTTTATTTAGCATTTTATTTTTCTATAATTCTTCAAAAACAAACTCGGATAATATTTTCCCGATATCTTAAAAATTTTGGAACTTACGGAAGTTCCTTTTAATTTCTTTACGTACTCTTCTATTAAAAATACTTTCCCTAAATTCAAAAATAGCTGTTTGGCTAGTAGGAGGTAGGGACACGTAACTTTAACAAAAATGACCACTTCGAAAGCTTAATATTTTGCAAAAGCTTAATATTTTTCTGTATCGAAACAGTGTTCCTAACACGCCTCCGATGCCAATTTTGTAAAACCTATTCAGTGATACCGGTAGCAGATATTCAGTAATAACCCTTCACAATGGAATGTGCATAAAAAATTCAACCTCACTTTACGTGTAGGGGAGGTACCCTAAAAAACTTTTTAAAAAAATTTTATTTCAGAACTTTGTATTCGTTGGAAATATATATAGTCATACCAAATTTGGCGAAACTATTAGAGTTCCTAATTTGGCTACAGAACTCTAAAAATAGATAAAAAAGAAAAAAACATAATAAAAAATAAAAAAAGATTAATTCTTTGGGAAACGACGTACTACAGAGGATGAAACTTATTTACAATTATTTTATAAACTTTTGTCGTATTTTCTATGATTAATAATTATATTATTTGTCGAAAATGTCACTATGATATCAATTTTATTGATTTATGTTTATTAATTAATAAACATTTGAATTTTTCAATCAAGACACGAACACGTGGACATTTTTCTTTTTATTTGTTGTGAAAATCGTATTTGAAACTTTATATACATTTTCTGAAAACAATTTTATTTTCTAGACATTAACCGATTTCGAACAAACTAAATTTTATTTTTTTCTTTATTAATATTAACTATCTTTTTAGCTCTCAAAGCAATCAGTAAAACAGTTATGAAAAATAAATATGTTGTTTTTAACAAGCGCCACGTTTGTTCAATGTTATCATTTCTTAATAATCCGGGTGCAGACAAGAACCCCAAACCTTACTGATTATTATTACTAATATTTCATTTATTTTATATCATTACAATGTAGTTATCACATGACCTTTTCTGTGAGAATAGGTACCACCTTAAATAAAAGTTAAGAAGTCATGTGTATTTTGCAATAAAAGTTAGATACAAGTCTGGATCTAATCAAATGAACTTATAACGTGTATTCACATTCATTTTATCATATAACTTACTCGCATTTCATCATATAACTTATTTCATGGAACCTCAACAAAGCAATATTACTGTAATTTAATCCTCATGTTTGCAGAAATACAGTAAGTGAGAGAAATTAATTCGAGTGACTACATAAAAAGTAAACGATTCAAATGAAATCAAATAACAGAGTTGACGATGAAGAAAAAATTAAAACGGAACAAAATATATATCGCAGGCTTTTATAGAGAAAGTAATCTCTATTATGATATCCAACTGTAGCATGAAATCGGTCGCTGTTCAGCGACCTAGGCATTGCAATTTCATTGTGTCTTGATTGTTCCTCGTTTTTCAAGAGACATCATAAATAAAAAATCATGTAAATAAATAAAAATAAGATATTCTTTTATAATATTGCTTCACATTGTGATGTTTTTCATATTTAATCTCTGTAACTCTATAATTAACATATAATTAATTAACAAATTATTAACATGCTATTTATTTGACAAAAGTACTAAGCGTTTTGCGAAAACTAATTCCACGTAACAAGGGTGGGATAAATTCCAATGATGAATAGCCACCTGCTTATTTATTATTTGACCATCATCATTTCATGACAATAACATCAAAGTTGCCCCATGATACACTGAAATAGTAACTATTACGTAAGGTTAGTGTAAGTTATTTAATTATTTTCAAAGATAGAAATTATGTAATAGTGAAAATATGTCTGCATCGAAAAGAAATGTCAAATTGAAATATTTATATATATATATATATATATATATATATATATATATATATATATATATATATATATATATATTGGGACAGGACACCTGCTAAATTATATATGTTCTGTTCTTTTAACAGACTTTTCATAACATAATGCTAACGCACCCGTCACGAGTCTTAAAAGAACATTACTAACATTTATTTGACAAGTGGCCTTAATGGCTTACTCGTGAATAACTGTAATACCTTTCCTAGCCTTAATAATACCCTTGAAAGTCGTCTGGATTATCGTCCATTAAGTGGCATTAAATATTTAATTTTTATGTAGCTTTATATACAAAAGGATAAATAGCTGACTTCAGGTCAAATCTCTCAAAGAAACATAGCCGATATTGGAAAATACAGACGGCATTTAGATAATGAGGACGAATGAAATAAAACTAGAAAAATATGAATAAAAAGTACTCTAGTTTAAACACTTAAATAAAAAATTGCTAAATAAATTAAAGTAATAAATAATCGTAATACAAATTTAAAGAAAATTAATTTTAAATAAATCTTTATCACATAGCCTTTGACCAATGTTAGTAAGTTATATTTAAATTAACACACTGTTTATTATCGAGAATTTAATAGGCAGCTACTAGATATTCTTGTCACTTCGAATATAACTAAACTAAGTTCTAATTGTCTGTATGCATATAATATTGAATTTTATTCGACTCGTTCATGTCGTAAATATTAAGATTTCGCTTTCTTCGTTTACCCAACATCATGGGAACTACCATTGCCATGGTGGCTGGTAGCATGCCGGCACCCACCGCTGCAAGAATGGTCGAACTGTCTGGTCCCGCCGGTGCCACAATCCGCTTAGAGATAGTCTTCGGCTTTGTCGTCAATGACTGAAATTTGCTATCCATTTCTAATTTCTCCTGCTCTATCGAACGAAGATTTCTGTCTACCTCTAATAGGCCATCGTAAGAAGTCGTCATATTAGCTTCCGGATTCTCCGGCGGCCACACCGTTAATTTTACCGTCTTATGCACCACCGTAGATGGCACAGAACTTAACGGCATCGATCGCTGCTTCTTTGCTGCTTGATAACCTTTAGTAGTTGATAATAAAACCCACTGCCCATCACCATTAACAGGATACGAAGATGGATGGTTAACTTCGGATAAATCGGAGTAAACAACAGGCGTTGGCTTACGATACACGTTGGTATGTAATGCCTCATAATTAGCGGAAGCTGGTCTCTTGTTTGGTCCATATCCGGTCATGATAGAGTCACTCATTCCGTAAAACACGGAAACAGGTTTCTTCTTGAATCCGTCGTTATCGTCATCGCAATTGTGCTTGTTCGGATTTCGACTGTCGTCGGAGGTCCAAGTGGTACCGAATCTGTTAGGAAAGGGTCCGTTCAACCAAGATGGTTGCTCGCTACTTGTCCAAAAAGAGTCATCGAAATTCGGTTTATTATTGATATAACTTGGCCTTTGAGGTTTATTAAAGTCGGCGTGACTATAAGAATTCTGAGTGCTTGAGTATCTGTCAATGTCCTCGTCCTGCCAGGAAGGGCGGTTCTGCTTATTTGGTTTCCACTTCGATATCTTGCTTGTAGACCAAGGTACTGCATCCAGAGTTATCCATCCGTCCTTATTGTCAATAGGTTTTTTTTTATTCTTCAACTGATTCCACGATGAAGGATATGCTTTGTCTTTAAATTCTTCATCCTTTATATTGCTTCCTGGTTTGATTTGTGTATTGTATTCAGATTCTAATTTTTGCTTTACAAGCTTATTGGCTAATGCCGTAATAGCTTCCAATTTATTTTTGGTTTTTTCATCGATATTATCATCGGAAATAAAAACAGTTTCCTTATGACAGGATGGCCCCAAACATCGGTCTGGATTTAAAACGTTTTGACCTATTTTACGATCGTCTATATCCAATCTAGTGTCTGTAGGAAAATTATTATCGTCTCTCTCAGACGTCTGAATAGAAATATCTACCCATTCTCCCGTTTGCGCAGGGATATCTTCTATGATAGTGATCGGATCTTTCCCGGGTACCTCTAATTGATAAGTTTTTTTCGTTATCGGATGCGCTTGCAAATATTTCTCCAATTGTGTTGACGTTATCTCGTCAGTCGACCGCACGGTCGACAGCACAATGCACCAGCATGACAATGCGATAGAAAATTTCTTGTTGGAGTGTGGCATGATTTCACTTTCCGTGGGAAGGCTGAGAACGTCGCGGCGGCGACTGTCGGCGAAATACTGAGGCGGCCGCGTTGTGCGCGCCGCTGATATAGTTTCGTCGTGATGCGGCGCAATGGGCTACGGACAATGATCTCGTTCCCTCCAACAATTTCTTTCTCGGAGAAATGCATTTAAATATTCTACACGTACACACAATAATCGTCCGACTCTCGATTTTTATAACGCCTTTGTGGATATTTTTTGTGAGAGTTCGTACTTATGTGATTGCCGTTGGCTGGACTAATGGCGGGGTTCCAATAGCGAGCATCTTAACAATATATCGTTGGTCGAGCTTTCATTCCGAGGCACGACGAAACGTTTTAAGCATTAAATCGAACAATTACGACAATTGAGCACGTTCAAATCCGAAATTTGTGCGGTTTTCCATCGCTTTAAACTATACGAATACAATAATTCTGTTGCCTTGTACCCTGAAAATATGATTTTTATCAGTTCCATATTTACTAATATTTGATTTAAAATTATTTAGATCATTTTTTATTTTTTTACCTCTCTTTCTAGTGCTTTTACTTAATTATACGAAAGCTTGTAATGATCATTTTACGACCGCATTTCTTTATTTTTTTATCTACAACATGTAATAGACATTGCTCACTGCTTAAGCTGGATATTTCCATTTTATACAGTTCGAATTCAGTCGGGGTATATTTTATGCTTTTGCCCAATGGATAATATATTTTATCAAAATTTAAAAGGGCAAAGTCAAAGACAATTACGCTGTAATAAATTAACAATGTGACAGTAAGATTAAATACAAAGTTCCTTTAAATTATGGAATTTTACAAATGAATCAATAGCTTCCAGAAATGAGTCAAAATGCAATTGACTCATTGCTACCACTTTGTGTTAAATATAAGCAATCACTGGTAATTTCTAAAATTAATGTTGAATAGAACAATCGTTGAAAATTACACTTTATGTATTAATTAACTTATTTTATTGACAAAAAACTGTCAAACACAGACAGAACTCCCAACGGGAGAGTTCCGTATTTCAATTAATCTATTTACAAATATTAATTGTTTAAGATGTAAATATATTGAATCTTATTATATACTGTATCTTTTACAGGCGTAAAACATAGTGCTGTATGCTATATTGTCGTATATTTTTGGAATACCTCTTTAAATACACAATTTGAAATTATGAAAAATAACAAACCTTTACCATAACAAACCTTTTCAAATAGTACTTCACATGATATATGAAAGGAGAAACAAATATTTTTGAAGACCATTATTTACCGCTTTTTTAATTGTAATACGAATATTTGAGAAAACTTGTTCGTGATAATATATGCAATATGTGTGGATTAATAAAATGTGTTACTATGCCCACTTTTGAGTTTCTACGTCGCATGGTTTCTGCGAAAATGGTTTATGTGGTATGCCCACTTTTGAGTTTCTACGTCGCATGGTTTCTGCGAAAATGGTTTATGTGGTATGCCCACTTTTGAGTTTCTACGTCGCATGGTTTCTGCGAAAATGGTTTATGTGGTATCCCACTTTTGAGTTTCTACGTCGCATGGTTTCTGCGAAAATGGTTTATGTGGTATGCCCACTTTTGAGTTTCTACATCGCATGGTTTCTGCGAAAATGGTTTATGTGGTATGCCCACTTTTGAGTTTCTACGTAGCATGGTTTCTGCGAAAATGGTTTATGTGGTATGCCCACTTTTGAGTTTCTACGTCGCATGGTTTCTGCGAAAATGGTCTTTAAAAATATTATTTATTATATTTTTCACAGCCGTGGAAACATGGGGGATATTTAAAAAATTATCACATTTAGAATTATCGCTATAGTTTTTTTTGCAACCTTTGCGTAGGCTTCTAAAAATCCATATTTTGTTCCTAATTTTAATTTGAGAAGTTTTGAAAATATGTACATATTTTTAAATATATCTCTGAAAATATGATACCTAAAATTATAAAAAAAAATTTTATATTTTTATATTTTTGAGATCTTCGTCCTGAATTAGCCCTTTCAAATGATACCCCGCACTATATACGAAATAAACAAACGAATGCCGAACACTTAATTTAATATATGCGGGTTAAATGTTTCATTGCTATGTGAAATTTTAAGTTTCTACGCCAAGCGGTTTCTTAAAAAACGGTGTAAAAACATAGGGTCAGACACCTGCGTGGTCTTATAAGGGTTCCGTTCTTCCCTTTAAGGTATGGAACCCTAAAAATGATTATATATTTGTATTGGAACTTTAAATTCGAGTTATTAACTTAATACTCGCTGATTTGTAGTTTGGATCGTTTACTGATTCGAATCTGCGCAAAACAGATTTTCTTCCGCGGCAACGCCGACTGGTAATTTGTTCGTATAGTAATTTTAACTAAATTGTATATAACGTTAGTATAGGTACAATAGATTACGATTGTATTTTTTATATGATAAAAAATATTAAAAAGAAACAAAGATACATTTTCAATTCGAAACTTATATGAGTATACACACACACAAACACGAACGCGCACGCACACACGCATACACACACATGCACAGATACACACACGCGCGCGCGCACACACACACACACACATACACATACACACACACACACACGTGCGTACGCACGCACGCACGCACGCACACATGCACGCAAGCACACACACACACACACACACATATATATATATATATATATATATATATATATATATATATATATATATATAATTGTTCTTTTTCTTTTTTTAATTCTATTCAATTAGTGTCGTGTGAATTTTTATAAATATTTTTTGAACAAGTGAAAGGATATCTCGATTAACGTATTAAAATTAATATTTGCAAACACAACAATAATACAATGAAACAAATATGAATTGTGGGCAAACTTATAAACAATACACCCCCCGAATAATGAATGTGAAATGACAAAGAAAATACTAATAATTATGGGGTGTGCTTGAACAACTATTTTGTACGTGTATGCAATAGATGAAATAATGCATATCCCTCTGACACTACTACTTAATTTGTAAACGTAACCAGGTAATATCTTAAACTTTGCAATATAAGCATCAGTCAGTTTAGACCTTATTTCCAAAGTTATTATACCTTCGTACTTAAAAACAATATTAATTTTTATTAATATTATAGCATGTATGATGTCTGGAGAGACATGAATACCTTTTATTTACATCTGCTACATAAGTACGTATAGTGAAATATAAATAATCCTAATTTGCCTGTCATCTATATGTGATCGCCTAGAAAAAATGCCTTAATAAATACGGTATCGACCCATTCATTTAAATCAGCTCACATTTACCCCATTGAATGAGAATAAAAACTTTTACTCAAAAGATACTATATTTGTCGCAGTACTTGATTAATAATAACATTTGTGTTTACCGCCCCTACCGATTGTCTCTTACAATTTTAACCTGATATGCGCCAATAACATCAGGTTAAAATTGTAAAAGACAATTTTCTTATTTACTAATGTGGGTAAATAGGCCATGTGATGCACTGTTTCTTCATTTACCCCTGTTAGAGCATTGGTTTAATCTAATACATTTCGTTCAATAAAAACTATGAAACGGTGAGTGCGTGCGGATGTGGGTGCTTAGTGCGCGCAGCGAGCGCCGCGGGGTAAGTGTGTCGCCCGAGTAGAAAGTGTCCCGTCGCTCATTAAGCCGTGCCGAGAGGAAAATCGGCATTTCCATCAACTCGCCGCCGTGACATCGTGAGCGAAAAATATCGACACGAAAAGTACATATTTGTAAAAACAAAATTATATTCCTTTCACTTGTAAAAGCGTGGTATTAAGACGTGTCCTGAAGTAAGTTAAAAATTTTAAAGATAATAAATTAAGTAAGGCTGTTTCTAATGCTCTTGTTCACTGTAAACTTGAAACAAACACGTTATGTTGCCTCCAAATGATAATTGGTTAAATGCTGAATATATTTGGCTTTAATTTTGTAGAAATACATTGTTCACAATTAAATGAAACTACGTGATTTAGTATTATTTCTACTTTCTTTAATTTCTTTACCACAAACTAGGTTTCGTTGTATAACAACATCGTTGTATTAGCAACCATTGCTAATAGCCCACCTGAAGATATGGTAATACAACGAAACTTAGGTCGTGGTAAAGAAATAAAAAAAAAGTTGAAATAATACAACACCACGTGGTTTCATTTAATTGCGAGATTAAATGCTCATAAATAAAACCATATAATAACCTCATGTTTACCACGTCTCATCCTTAATTTTCTCTCATAATTTAAATATTTTAATAATCCAATTGTTACTAAAGATCATCCGCAGGAAATTATTTCTTTTTCTGTATAACGGATTATTATTTTTATTTAGAATTTATGGGGAAAAACTTATCAAGGATGAGTGGTATTACGAGAGTTACGTACAAATTTAGACATTTACAAGCATTTAATGGTACATAATATTCTTATTAAACTATTGTCGAAATTGTAATTTTTTTGGAACGAAAGTATATTGCCCACTATATCTTTCACAGACGCATATTTAAAAAAATGCTATATGATGTAACTAAAAAATAACGATTTTTTTGCTTTACGTGTGCTATAAGACCTCGCTTCTTGTCAAGTTTTATGATTCCAGGTCAACGGAAGGTTATAAATTTTAATTTATTTGGAAGTGTCAAAATATGCGACAAAATGGCCATTTTTTAGGGTTCTTCTTAACTGGTTGACTTAGATGCTTGATTTTTTTACATCTTTAAGAAACCGTACGCCTAAGATTTGGATATTAATTTCAACTTGATAATTCCATGTGTTCCTGAGAAAAAGAGTCTTGAAAGACCGACAGACGGACAATGAAGTGATCCTATAAGAGTTCCTTTTTTCTTTTGAGGTTACAGAATCAGAAAAACGGATATAAGTCATAATTAAATAGTAAGTAAATGCTTTAAAATCTTACTTATTAGGTAAAGTTACAACAAAATACATTTTTAGTATTATTTGTATAAATAAAAAAAATGATCACAGAGTTATAGAAATACTCTACTACTACTAAAAATTAAGTTATAGAAATACTTTTAAATAGGGTCCAAATTATTTAAATCGATAGATGTTATTCCGAATAACATTCTAAAGAGACCGTGCATATCAAATTTAAATTATAAAAACGAAAAAAAAATAAATAATAACATTAACAATTTCAACAAACTAATGTTCGTATAGCTAAGTTTGTGATATTAATTTTAGATATTAGATTTCAACGAACTGATGTTCGTATAGCTAAGTTTGAGATATTAGATAATTATTAAAAAAAATTTACCAAGATTTCAACAAACTTATGTTCGTATAGCTAAGTTTGAGATATTACCTAGTTATATTGACAAGCTAAGTAGTGCTGAGACAAGTATCATTTTAAGCGTGAATAAGAGGGATATGCATTATTTCATGTATCGTAAACACATACATAAATAGCCATTTATACATCCCACATAATATTTCACGCATTTGCATTTTCATTGTTAATTAAGACTTGAATGTTAAGAGTGTTAATGGTTTACTGTGTTTGCGACCTATTAGCATTTGCTTCGTTTGATTATTTTAATTAATTAAAACATGCTTTTACATTCCATTTTTTTTATTTTACTGTGATATTATTGCATGTTTGTAAATATTAACATGAATAAATTAATAGAGATATCCTTCAATTTCGTCAAGATATTTATAAATAAAATATGGTTGAATCCAAAACTGCACACCTCACTAGTTGTTTTGCATTATGTGCAAAGAATCTAAGTTCATACACGATTCAAAACTTAATAATGTATTAGATTTTTAATCGTGTGTTAGAAAAAAACACCTTTAATAAATTGCGAGGAATCATATTCCTCGCAATTTATTAAAGGTAAATTGCGAGGAATATGATTCTTAGGAATAATTAAAAATTTCGTAGTGCGAAGTAGGGGCTGTATGACAGATGACCCAAAATTTCTACACTCGCCGTAGTCAAATATTCAACTGTTCAACTGGCTGAGTGTGCAGAGGAGTTTTTTTGATGAAGGAGGATTCTACCTCGAAGACATTACTCTCGATCTTTTTTCATGACAATAGGCAAACAATTTCCGATATACCAATCTGCGATGGTTGGTCTTTCATTTTCCAGAACAACGGTTGAATAATAACCTGTAAAATAAAACGAGGCGACCATCTTTATTTAGCACGTTTTCCTTTCTTCACCCTTGTAGAAGAAGAGTTCAGAAAAAAACACCCTCTGCGAAGACTGATTCTTAATTTCGAATTCCTAACAGTATGTTTAGCTTTTGTCACCCGTGGCAACCTGGAATATAACATTTGAATTTCGCGACATCAATCAACGCGACTATGTTTTTGAACTAAGGTCAAATCAAGGGGTAACTACCGAAAACAAAGCTTTCTCATGCCAAAATATTAATGTAGAATTGTCTGTGCTTAAATCACATCAATACGTAAAGTTTCTCGAATTTGTTAAAATATTACTCTTTCTTCAGTCTTTCTCATGAGCGTCAATGTTATTTTCAGCTGGTAAGGGACATCCCTAACGCTAATCATCACTGATATTGGTACGACCAAGCTTAAACACATTAAACCAGGTGTAAAAAGTAACGCAGGATGGCTACTATAGGAGCTTCAGCATAAAATGCTAATTGAAATTGATCGTATCTTTGTTACTGAATGACTCCACGACAAAATTCATAAAAAATCATAGAAAGGAAATTTTCTCGTGTTAAATTAATTTAGATATAATATAAACAAGTTTAAATTACCTTCAATTTTTAAAACCAAATTCGTGCAAATTACCTCAATGTATTAGCAAAGTGTTCGATTTCCGAATTTTAATTTATTTTCTTTTTTTGCCATTATTAGAAATGACTAGTTGTAAAACCTTTTAGTACTACCCTTGTAATATACACGTACCGCATCTATCAACCGAAAACAGAACGTGGCAAACGTCGAGCTAAGTTTTGGAACTTGACATAAATATTTATCACATAAATTTGTATTATAAAATGAAATATTTCATTTGTTACACAACTTCTTTGTAACTTTTAGTAAAATATTCCATCATAATTAAGTTTTTTGAAAATATATTGGAACCGGTGCAGGCGTTCATCTCAATAGAGAGCATATTTATTATTGCAGAGGATAGAACATTAACCCTTGAGATACAATTCATTCGTAGCACTTTCTACATAATCTTATAATAAATTAGTTTTTTTTTTAATACGTTGACTCCGACATGCAGCTTCATATGGGAATACACCTCATCTCACTTCGTGATTGCAAAGTGCACAGTTTAAATAATATATTGAAAAATAAAATTATTTCTAAGCTCATAGTTACCTTTCGGACTTTATTTTCTAATTTTAAACAGAACAGACGGACAAATTTGATAATAACCATCATGATTTCTATTATAATACTAGCCGAGTAACAATTGTATGCTTCTTGACGTGAATATAAAGAAAATATTCATGCGAAGACAAAATATTGTAACTGATCTACTTAACAATAGGCTAAAAAAGTGATGGAGATCAAATACAAATCAAAGAAAGGATGAAGGTTTCAGGATAGAGAAGCACTCATATCGTTCATAGTGTAAAGAAACGAATAGAAGATACTTACTCGCCAGGAGGATGAAAGAATGTAATAGGAATGAGATACTTCAAAAATATTATCTAACTAGATTTACCCGCGACATTGTTCACTGAGGGTCTATAGAAAATATCATTAAATAAACTGCAAGATTAATACATCATCTTTCATAATATTTATAAAAGTAATTTTTAAGTAAGTACATTTCGCACTGAAACATAATAAAGTCAAATCTTCTTTTTATTAATGAATTGGAAAAATAATTTCATATATTTAAAAAATGTCATCGAAATTCTTTTAGCTGTTCTTATGTGATACCCCGGACAAATAACATGTTCACATAAAAACGGACAAGAATTTAAAAAAAACAATATTTTTGTTATATGTTACATTTGTTACGTTCCCCTCAATTATTTTTTCGGACTCGTGACTACCTTCAATGCGCATCAATTCCACAGATTCTTATACTACCACACAATCTTATACTAAACCCGCCAAAATAATTAAATTTCGAATATTTTCAACAGATTCTAATTTTATACAAACTGGGGAAAAGTAGTATGCTTATAACGAATACATGCAATACCAAAATATTTCATATGCGAACGACAATGATTTCTGCTCTTATACGTCTGCCCGCATTCGAATTGCTTACTCAAGCACCTACCTATCAACATCACTCTACACTTCTTCTCTGACCATGCTCATTTCACCAATACATGTCCTGGTGGAAAAATTCAGTGCGCGATTTACAATATACGTAACGCTATCTATTGGTACAAATGAACACTGTACTTTTCTATTTCTGTTATTACTACGCGTCGAATAACTAATCACTTCTTTGTTTTGGTAGTAAAATTACAACCTAAGTGAATTTTTGAAAATTTGTAGTTTGCACATCTTCTGATGGAGTGAACTAATTACAGTGACATAAAAATTAAATGTTTACTTTTAATTTATTTCTATACTTTTCTAAAAAAGTATTTCCAATTAGATCATTAGTTTTTCGTGATGCATGCGCAAGTAAACACAACAAGAGACGAAATTTGTAAAACACTATTTTTGTGCAACGTTACTTTTATTATTTTCATTTTTTTAATATCTTTAATATATAGACTGGACAATTATGCAATTTATGATATGTATAGACAATAAAATACGTAAAAACCAAATTTATACAGTCTAAAACTAAACTTACTGAAGTAATTAAATTAAAAATATTGACAACAGATTCATATTTTAAACAAATTGAGGAAAAAAGAAAGCTTGTGTCGAGCACATACATCATCGAAAAGCTTTATGTACGTAAGACAATCCACAATGACGTCGGCCCTCTTGCGTCTGCTCGCATTCACATTGCTTACTTAAAAACCTAACCCTCCCATACCACCCCACACTTCACCTCTACCCACGCCGATTCTGCCAATACATTTGCAAATGGAAAATTTCATTGCGCGATTTAAATTACCCGTAGCGTCATCAATTGACGTACATAGATATACTATACATTTGTGTAATTACTACGCATCGAGTAGCTAGGCACTAGTTTTATTGTATCAGTACAATGCAAATGAATTTTTGGAAAGATTAAATTCGCATATCTTCCGATTGAGTACACCGGAAAAAATAAAAATATTTATGCTTCTAGTCAACCCCCATATACTTCAACAACCCCGTTTTAATTAAGTCAATAAATATTTTTTACGTCATACGTGTTTGAACGAATACACATAAAGAGACAAACGTTCTAAAAACTATATTTTTGTGTAGTATTATTTTTATTATAAAACTAAAATTTATATATTTACACAATACGAGAATTATAATCTGTTTTTTTTGTAATTTGTAATTCGTGACCAGTCAATTACATAGCTGAAAGTGAGTGACAATACCCTGTTGTGCTCTACGCTATCATTCAAACTGCTCACCGGAAACCGGTGAAACGTCTCTTTTATTGTTGCACTTTTTCGTAACTAACTAAGGAATCTGGTATGTCAACGAACGAAACTAGTAAAATTAAAGTTATACTCTTATACATATATACACATTTATATGAGTATATATACATGTTGCTTTTATTACATACGATGACTATAGCCCGATATGTAAACACGCGACAGTCGTTCAACGAAATGGCTCTCTCTTTTTCTACAGCGCCTCAACCCGGGTATATTGACCTTAACTGGCTGCGAGAGTGCAAAACAAACATTTTGTATAAGACGTTTTATTTTTGTCGTTTCAACTAGAGTCTCATAACACGAAGTTTTCTCATTTTTATGGTCGTAAGTTCATCCAAGTCTACTGAATGGAAATGGATTAATTTCTTAAACGTTTTCACTGACTCTAAAGAAGTTTTATCTTGAAAAAAGTTCCAACAATTATAGCAGACAACGAACGGTTTGCAATTATAAAATTTACATATTAAAAATGGTTACTTGTGTCGTCTCATTGATCATTTGTAACTATTCAAACAAAAACTCCCTTTTCAGCGCGATCGCTCAAATTACGTGGATATAATGTATCTAAATATTAATTAAGTAATACTAACATGAAAAAAAACAATTGAAAGTATGGCCAGTTTTACGTATAACGTGTAACATCTAAACGTAATCTGTTTGTTTTGGCATTTACGGAAGAGATACTTCACGTGGTTTGTATATAAATTTATTAATCACTCCCTATGTCTACGCTGTCTATGTATGCCGGTACGAAATCGGGCCGGTCACCTTGTCTCCTCAGATTTTACAGAAACCACCAGCAAAATGTAATAAATTTGTAAATAAATTTATTAATCACTCCCTGTGTCTACGCTGTCTATGTATACCGGTATGAAATCGGGCCGGGTCAGCTTGTCTCCTCAGACTTTACAGAATCCACCAGCAAAATGTAATAAATTTATTAATCACTCCCTATGTCTACGCTGTCTATGTATACTGGTATGAAATCGGGCCGGGTCAGCTTGTCTCCTCAGACTTTACAGAATCCACCAGCAAAATGTAAATACATTTATTAATCACTCCCTATGTCTACGCTGTCTATGTATACCGGTATGAAATCGGGCCGGGTCAGCTTGTCTCCTCAGACTTTACAGAATCCACCAGCAAAATGTAAATAAATTTATTAATCACTCCCTATGTCTACGCTGTCTATGTATACCGGTATGAAATCGGGCCGGGTCAGCTTGTCTCCTCAGACTTTACAGAATCCACCAGCAAAATGTAATAAATTTGTAAATAAATTTATTAATCACTCCCTGTGTCTACGCTGTCTATGTATACCGGTATGAAATCGGGCCGGGTCAGCTTGTCTCCTCAGACTTTACAGAATCCACCAGCAAAATGTAAATAAATTTATTAATCACTCCCTATGTCTACGCTGTCTATGTATACCGGTATGAAATCGGGCCGGGTCAGCTTGTCTCCTCAGACTTTACAGAATCCACCAGCAAAATGTAAATAAATTTATTAATCACTCCCTATGTCTACGCTGTCTATGTATACCGGTATGAAATCGGGCCGGGTCAGCTTGTCTCCTCAGACTTTACAGAATCCACCAGCAAAATGTAAATAAATTTATTAATCACTCCCTATGTCTACGCTGTCTATGTATACCGGTATGAAATCGGGCCGGGTCAGCTTTTCTCCTCAGACTTTACAGAATCCACCAGCAAAATGTAAATAAATTTATTAATCACTCCCTATGTCTACGCTGTCTATGTATACCGGTATGAAATCGGGCCGGGTCAGCTTGTCTCCTCAGACTTTACAGAATCCACCAGCAAAATGTAAATACATTTATTAATCACTCCCTATGTCTACGCTGTCTATGTATACCGGTATGAAATCGGGCCGGGTCAGCTTGTCTCCTCAGACTTTACAGAATCCACCAGCAAAATGTAAATAAATTTATTAATCACTCCCTATGTCTACGCTGTCTATGTATACCGGTATGAAATCGGGCCGGGTCAGCTTGTCTCCTCAGACTTTACAGAATCCACCAGCAAAATGTAAATAAATTTAATAATCACTCCCTATGTCTACGCTGTCTATGTATACCGGTATGAAATCGGGCCGGGTCAGCTTGTCTCCTCAGACTTTACAGAATCCACCAGCAAAATGTAAATAAATTTATTAATCACTCCCTATGTCTACGCTGTCTATGCACACCGGTACGAAATCGGGCCGGGTCACCTAGTTCCTCAGATTTTACAGAAACCACCAGCAAAATGTAATAAATTTGTAAATAAATTAATTAATCACTCCCTATGTCTACGCGGTCTATGTATACCGGTATGAAATCGGGCCGGCTCACGTTGTCTCCTCAGATTTTACAGAAACCACCAGCAAAATGTAATAAATTTGTAAATAAATTAATTAATCACTCCCTATGTCTACGCTACCTATGTATACCGGTACGAAGTCGGGCCGGGTCACCTTGTGTTGTTATATAAAAACTTTTCAGACAGGATGAATTTATACATAGTATGTCTAAAAAAATATAACAGAAACGTATCTGTGATCAAATAGAAGCCAGAATAATATTATTGTTATAATTTTTTTCTGAATGTTAGAATACTTAGTAGACAGATAAATATACATAAACTACTGAATCCAATTGAAAGAGACTTCCTTTGGATTAATATTTGTTTACATAAAAATAAATTAATTGCATTATATCAAATAATAACAAACCGAAATGTGGTAAGACTATTTTAAAAACGTTATATAACCATTTTAAAATTAATATTTTGCGAATATTGCCTACTTTACCTTCACTGTCATAAAAATTTCGTCGATTTTCCAAAAAACTTTGAGATTTAAAATAATTTTCACAGTTTTCCGGCAAGCTTTTGATCAATTTCGTATAACGCTGTTTTTTATAATTTTGACTTTAGCTGTTTCGGACCTGACGGGGAGTGGTCGTTTTTTTAATGTTTTCAACAATGTCTCTACAACTATCTTATACAAAATTCTGAACAAATGGATTCCAAATTCTTATAATCCGCTCTTTCAGTTGTTACACAGTATATGAAACCAAAAAATCGAGTTCTTACTTTGCCATATTAAAATTTCTAAATAAATATTTTCAAGTATTAACTATTGAAAAACATGTGGTTTATTTATATATTTTATCACTATTATATATTTCAAGTTTCTACTCCAAACGATTTCTAAGAGAAACGATTACGACAGACGTACACGGACACGTAAGCAATCTCATGAGGATTTCCATTCGAGGTATGGAACCCTAAAAATAAAAAAAACTTTTAATTTCTTTGTGTTGTCATAATGATACATATACTGAAGTCGAAATTTTAAAACTGTAATTCTTATCGCATTTTGAATACGAAATTTGATTTAACCATTGAAGTAATTCAAAGTTCAACACTAAACCGAAAATATTATAAACCTACCAGAAGATAATCTATACCTTCATAGGTAAAAATCGAATATAGTCATTTAATGGTAGTTGTTTATAAATACACTAGAGTGATTCTGTATTTTATATTAATTAATAAAAAAAATTGTACCACATTTTGCAAACTTTCTTAAACAACTAGTTGCCTAATAATAACCAAAATACTTTTAAGTTATCTTCCTTGAATTGTAAAGTGGTAAGTCTATTTAATTTTTTTTACTCTTTATTACTCGATCACGTTGAATATAAACTAAAACCACGCTATTGAACTACTAAATTGAGGTGCTAAAAATTCATTTATGTTCAATAAAGAAATAAACGCTTTATTTTTCTTTTTATTTTTCAAAATTTACCTGAATTATTTCATACTAAATTTTGGTTTAGATGGTAATTGTGTTCAATAATAACTATTAGTTTTTATTTCTAACATCTCGTTACTAACTTCATAATTGGCTCCGCTTTCATTTCTACTCGTATCATTGTCTACTATATATGATTTCGATATAAACAATCCGATACACCAAGCGTAGAGCGCTCCGACCAATCGACACGCTATATAACAACCCGAACCGTATGGTATATATTTTTTATAAAAAGGCTTAAAAAGCCCATTTGAAACTATTATACTTCTAAATGCCTGAATGAATATTTAAAAGTACAGTGACGTTGGGCTGGATTTTAAAAGTTTATTTCTATTTGAATTCGACACTATCAAAACTAAAGAAAATGATACCCACCGGATGGAGGGTCCATTACAGAAACCACGAAGGCGGGAATCCTCCGTTCATGGTTTCTGGAATGGACCCTCCATACTGTGCGACTTGCGTTCGTAACGACTATTAGCGCAGCTCCACGTAAGACAAATTTTAATCATTTTCAGGATCTTATCGAAAACGGTATCTCCAGTATTGTATAAATTTTCTATTGCCTGTTTATCTCCTTTTTTGTATACAGTATAATTATAAAAACTACTGAATGAAACTATAGTACTGAATATTTAGTATAAAATTTTAGTTGCTGAGGCCAAAAAATTACTTAAACTACGAGGGTTCCGTATCCATTTAGCCACATACAAAAGTCTAAACAATTAAGGGTACGTGTTATTTTTATTAACGTATTAATATTATTTTTCGCTATGTAAAAGTGACTTGATTGTCTATATCGCTTTAATTTATTAATGCAAGTTAATAAAAATAATTTTCCATCTAAAAGTTTACTAAACGCCTTTATAAACGCTTTTAAAAAGTTAAACGCATTCTTTATATGACTATGGTGGGGTCCGTAAAACAAATTGCTCATCCTCAAATTTTATGTAAGTGGAGGTACCTAAAAAACTAACTGTTGGTGTGATTAATCTATGTATTCTCTTAAAATTTAATTACGAACATACGTATATGATATAATTATAAGTGTTACATTGTTCACCATTTAGGTACGGAACCCAAAATAGTGATAAGCACCGGTAAGAGTACGATATCTTTTTCCAAATAAAATGACTCAAACGACTGACTATACTTTCTCATATCTCATCTATCTATATGTATAAAACGCAGCTTCCCTCTGTTCGTTTCTAAACTGAATCCTACTAAACTTATTTTGATGCATACTATCATAAGGAGTATTAAGCCAGGAACATTTTTATGTATTAGACATTAGTTTAGATACTCAGATTATAGAGCTATGTTCATATTATTGAGACGTATTCTTGGACACAGCATCACTTAGGATCCAGAGAAATGATTTGACCAGAGAGAGATACTCAAAATGATGTAATTTATCCGTATATAAGACCGTAACAAATATATTGGTATAAAGGTGCAGGTACACTTATCACTCTCATATTCTGAATCGTGTTAATTTGCCACTAGATTACCTAGTTGGGTTATCTAATTATCCAGAAAAGTAATCTGTACATTTTATCCAATGACAATGAAGTTATTATGATTTTTTTTCAATGCTTCGTTCGCAACGTATTTAACTTCACAGTCGAAAATGACTTTCAAATATAATACAACCAACAAAGTACACGAGACACTATTAACACGAAGCATAGAATCTTGCGGAAGAAAATAGGCTCTATGTTTTAAATCATAACGAACTAGACCAAACTCAAGGTAACTATGAATGTTAACAATGATAGATAAAAAATGGCTTGCATGTAGAAACACGTGTAAAATAAGATTTTTTAGTTGTCTATATCTCCTGAAATTGTTGATGCGAGTGGTTAACTCGCATTTTATTTAAAGTTCTAATCAAATATATGAAAGTTTAATGTTAGATATTTTTAATCTTTCGTATCCGTACTCATAAATTATTATTGTTGCCAGTGATGACTAGCAGAAGGCGAGACGTCACCCTTACTTTTGACCTCGTAAAAAGACTCCAAAGTACTCAACGAACTACGGAAAGGGCTATATTAGGAGTCATGATCCGTAACGATGAGATCTGTAGGAGAACTAAGGACTGACATAGCTCCTAGGATTAGCAGACTGAAACGGCAAGGAGCAAGTAATACAGCGCGCAGACTCAACTGACACTTGTTGAGAAAGAAATATTCTTGAATGGCCACCATGTACCGGAAGACGGCAGGGTGGGATGGAACCTCGCAAGGTGAATATGTGACTTGGTAAAAGTTACGGGAAATAGTTCCATGCAAGCAAGTAGAACAGTTCTCTAAAAATAAAATGAAGGTTTCGTTTATCATTTTTCATTTAAGTCTGCTTGCAAAGAAAAACTTCATTTAATTTTCAGAGAACTATTCTACAATATTCCAAACGAAAAAAGACATTTCCCGTCTGCTTTATAAGTATGGAAAAGGAACATTATCTGCATGTGAAGCGCCAACTCGCCATTCTCATGTACATAACTCTTTAATTCCAGGAAGAATGCGGCTAAAGGGGTGGACAAAAGGACATAACAACATTATTCTAGGGTCATAACAACATTATTAGGGTTCTCATTTCACTATGGAAAAGAATGTAATTCAAGATGTATACGATTTTAAAATCGCATTAAAATTTCGTTCCGAATAATTCCAAATCCAATAAAAATGTCCAATTCGAATTGAGAGGCGATCGCAACAAACGTTTGTCGCTTCGAAAACCAGTAGCGACGTGGAAAAGTACGACGGCGGAATAATTCGATATTAGTCCGCAATGTCACGGGCCTCACGCTGTAGCCGGCGCACCGGTGCACCGGTGGCAGTTCGTTGCACTTTCACCGGCGGGTCGCGGTCAGAGGACGTTCACTTTCACCGCAGGCCCGTCCAGTTGTCACGGCCTTAGAAAGTGCGCGATGCCTCTTATTGATCTCAGTTCAAAGGGCCCCGTATCTATTTTCACAATAGCTCATAAATTAGTGATGAAATCAGTATATTGTCTTGCTTGCGAAGTCATGTGTGCTGATATTATAACAATTATACGTTCGTCATTGTATAGGAGAGGTAGGCCGCCATTTACACTATGTCCCGTAAAAGTGATACTTTCTCATTGAATGATAAAATATTTTCGGTCATATATTGTGCTCCAATCGTATCTTATTTTATGACTATGAACCATATATTAGTTTGATAAAACATTGACACGAAATTTAAACTATAGCCGATCGAAAGTTTCGTGGAAAGAATAATATAAAGATAGCTTGCTTTTTTAAGTTTCCGTAATCAAACTAGGAACCCTAACAATTTCGCCATGTCCGTCTGTCTGTCCATCAGTAGGTTACAACCATTTTTTGCCATAATACTGAAATTTATGAAGGTTGTGCACATTTATAACGCCTACAAAATTATAAGTAAAATCTTTAAAAAAGTTTTTTATCATATCTGTAAAGGGAGGTGATTTCTTGCATATCCCATTACGTAAGATGTCATGGAATAGGTCTTCCAAAAATATTGGGTGTCATTTTGTTACAATTTTGTATCTCCACACCCATCCGTCTAAAACGCTATTTTTGAATAACTAAAATAAAAATATATATAATGATTTAATAGTATATATAACGAAATTACAAGGAAAATTATCACAGCTGAGTGGGCTCTGCTAGTTTATGAGTAATGGTCAACCAACTCATCACATATAGTTTGGTCTATAAAAAATCCACAGGAACTCCACAAAATTGATTTAAACCCACCGCTAAAAGTAATATGTATTTTAAAATGTACGTATAAAGTTTCTGTAAAAGAAATATATAGTAGGCAATATATTTACGTTTTGAAAAATTAATATTTGTAAATAATTTAATTAGAAATACTATGTACCCTTAAATGTACCTAAATGTGTACGGTTCCCGTAGCACGTACGTAGTACTTTCGGTTGTAGTACGACTTCTGCTCGTACATCAGTAGTCATTACGTTCACGTTTTAAGTGTAGATAAGTTTAATTAGGCATTTGACTGATGTCGATATCTTTTCGTAAAAATATTTTAAAACTATAGAGTAGGTTTAAAAAAACTTTGTGATGGAAAAAATAATGCATATAACAAACAATTAATCGAAATTTATTAATAGGAAAAAGTGTCAATTTTTTGTTCATTAAATTTAATAAGTTATTATGAATTTAGATTTCACATAAAAAAATGAGAAAATTATAATGTGCAATATATAACTTAAACGCAATATTTAACGAGATACTAAAAATATTTAATAAACTACCTTATAATGAATGCTAAATAACTGGCCAGCGACGTCATAAGCCCGTGGCGTTATCGCGGGAATCGTAGTTCGTCAGTTTTTAAGTTATTTTAACTTCGTAATGAAAAACCCTAGGTACGATATATTTATTTTAACCGCTTTTAATGTTATTACTTATTCAATAATAAAAAAAATATAGTCACACACTCTATTCTGATTAGTACGTAAATTGTATTCAGATCCATCGAAATATCCTTTTTTTAGATAAGAACAAACTAACTGGCCGTAATTTATAATGCAATGTAAATGGTCGCTTTACCAAAGTAATAAGTAAGTTCAAGACTAAAATAAGAACACTTCAGATTTCACTTAAAATCAGAACAGGCAGTTTAGAAAAGTGGTAACACAGCTTTGCTATTTTCTAAATTACTTAAAAAGATTTATGTAGTTACATAACTATCTACAGAAATAAAAGCCAGTTATTATTTACTCACTGACTTATGTACTCTTTGAGAAATCTCCAAGACAATAAAATCTACAAACTTGAAATACGTGTGCTTCTCTTGCCTTCAGTACGAAAAGATTTTTCAAAATTTCTCCCCATAAAGATATGAAAGTGCGAGTGAAAAACTGTATTGGAATTTCGAAATAAACAAAGTTACGAGACATTAACCTTTGTATTTAGACTTACGAATAATGGAGAAACACCTATTTTTGAATGTTTGAAAAATCATTATATATAATTATTGTGCGAAAAGCGAATAAAACAAAATACTGTCTGAAACAATTTTTCCTCCGAC
Organism: Druceiella hillmani; assembly: GCA_039881145.1. NCBI lineage: Eukaryota > Metazoa > Arthropoda > Insecta > Lepidoptera > Hepialidae > Druceiella > Druceiella hillmani. The sequence goes on along the minus strand of JAYKKI010000026.1, from coordinate 11,615,733 downwards.
AAAACCGAGAGGGGTAAGTAATTAAAAAATATAAGTAGTAATATAAGGATTAATTTAAAAATATAAGACAACAATTATATTTTTTTGAGGTCCAATATCTGTAATCATTACACGAATATTAATTAAATTTATAGCTAGTATTTATGGAAGATAATTCTCCCAGTAATTTCTGTGCATAAATGAATGTATGATGTCATTTCTATGTACGCATATAACACGTAACATCTATGTATGTGTTAGTTTAACGAATCTAAAAATTAATTGCTTTGAAACTTGGATCCACTAAGACGACTTAGTCGAGACTTCTGGTACATTACGAGAACCGGCTTAGTAAATTACATCAAACTAAATATTTAAAAGATTTTTCTTCTTATCTTCTTACTACAAGAGCATTTGATCTTTGTATTATATAACACTAACTATATATCGACATTGCTTTGTCCTTTTCTTAGCAGAATCTTGTGGGAAAGTCAAAGCAACAACATGATAAATAAAACATTTTTTAAATATTTCATTTAAATTACAATAAAGTCGCTGATACACTGAGTTGTTGTTTTTGTGTCTGGGTATTAAAATACACAAAAATTTAATTAAAATAGCCAAATAAACAGAGAGAAATGTAAAGATACGGTAAAAGAAAACAAAAAACTCCAGCATATCATTTGGTCATGAAGCTAATATTTTTTTTTCCTCCACTAACTCCAACAGAAATTCCAGCATCTTATCAAACAAATTAGTTTATAAAGCTTCTTATATTTTGTGTTTCTCCCTTAGAGACATAAATAAATAAGTTTTCAGAAATCGAGCCTCGAATATGCAAAATAAAGTAGTGGGAGAAACAGTATTCTTAAAACTACCCCACACTGATGGTGCTCTTGTAACTTATAGATTGTGATCTTAGATCACAATCTATAAGTTAGAGGTGAAAAAATTGAAGGGTTGAGGTAAGAATGATTTGACCCTATAGTATTTTTAATCGACAAATAAGAAACATTTTCATCAAGTTACATAAAGTCATTTGCCCTATTTTCAAAACTCTCAGTACCTTGATTTCCGGAAATACTTTTTAACCATATTTTTTAGTCGACTTGGCCAAATCTAATTTTTTTTATTAATTAATATCGGTTTTGCATGACATACGAATAGGGGAGGTTGGTTAAAGTTGCCTTAACACTACGATGTTTTAAGTCGATAAGAAAGAAAAATGTGCACCAACATTCATTCAAATAGTTTCAGCTATTCGGAAGTAATTCTATAAAGCTTACAAGGTTTCTAAATTTTTCAACCCTTTTTCATCACATCAATATTTTCTAAGATTCGTAAAGTGTCCAAAAAGTCTTTGTATTTTTGTGGTAATAAAAAGTTTCATCATTGGGTGGGTCGAGCCATAGCTACCCTCTTCAAACATGTTACTAGGGGATAGATAGTAAGTGTGAACATTTGAGGGAAATCGGTTGGAAATCGTACAAGCTTATTAAATGTATGTAAACAAATATAAACACATATACATCATTTGTATAACATTTTAATGGAGGTCCAAAAAGTGGCACCCTTACAAAAAAAGGACAAAAACAAATAGCGTAAAAAGCAACTTATCGCTTCGACTAAAACGCCTCTCCACTTAGACTACGGACCAATTAACGAATGTTATCCTTGAGGGCAGAGCAATTATATTTAGCAGACAATAACAGCGAACCTGCCAATGAAGTGAAAGAATGTTTAAAACAAAAAAATAAAACAATAAATTCGAGACTGTGGGAATGACCAAACTGTGAAACAATTTGGTTTCACAACGGTGAATTATAAACATTGAAAATTATTGTGGGCTTACTCGTATATTATTACGCTATTTGTTAAGCAATGGGAACAATTATTTGAAGTAACAGGGGTCAGTTAGCACAGAGTTGCGCAAAAGTCTTAGACGATACATACATACGTATCAAATGTAAACATTCGACCACGTGACCCTTTTACTGTGCAAAATTGTTTATGGTTTTCCAATTATGAATTTCGGCATCTCTAAAAATAAAAAAAATATCTAATTCATTTCGGGACTAGAAGTGTGCGATATCAGTATTTTTTTGTACTAGGTGATCCTGTTACAAGTACGTAAAAGTAATTGGTTCGTATACCTGTTACAAAATACTATGCCGTCCGCGGCACGCGTACCTGCTTGTCAGGTGTTGTTTTGGAAGTACGCAATGTCAACGGTATTCAATATTATTTGCTTGTTAGTATACCGAGATTTCTAGCAACGTATGTCTGTACAAAACCATGCTATATAAGATATTGAAAACGTTCCTTTTTGCTTTATACAAACTTAGGACTGTCTGCTATAGAAAATATCTAAGTATTCTATATTATTATAGTATTCTATATAATTTATTTCAAATGGAGGTGAAAATATAATTAAGCTATACACTGGTGGCATATAAGACGATTATATTTTTACTGCTGCCGCATTTCAGAGTTTTGAATTAAATAATTTACATATATAACCACAGAGATCTTAAATAATTTACATATATAACCACAGAGATCTTAAATAATTTACATATGTAACCACAGAGATCTTAAAAAAATTTTAAATTCTCGAAAGTGTTATCACTATTTAATTGCTATACATATATTTATATATATTTTGCTTATTTTTTTTATTTTAATTAAGCTAAGCAAAAAATTACAAAAATTAAATTTTGATGGTGGTTATTACACAAAATGCAGATTGAAAATTTAAAATCACAATCAAAATGACGGATTACGGTGTATGCGCCCTAAAAGGGAAAAGGTATAAAGTAAGGTACCATTATAATCTATATCGTTTGAAACCACTGATGCAAGTCAACGGAAATAATTTTAGTTTCTAACCAAATAATAAAACTTAAAATTTTGTCTAACCTTTCAAATTCACCGTTAAAAAATTAAAGTTGATGAGTTAAGACTGATGGATCGAGTTACTGCAACAATACTATTTCATTCGAAATATTTGGGTACAGAACCTTAAAATGGATTTTTAAGTTTCTAATATAAAATACTAGTGCAACGTTTTATTCGTATTTTAAGACCGACTGTAATGAAGTTATAGAAGACTGAGTCGAATTACGTGAACATATCGCAGGTATGTTTGTTATTGTTTAAAATATATGTATTTTTAATTTTTCAAGTGAAAACACCTTTTGTCTCATGTTGTCCAAAAAAATGATTTGCGATTTCACGTCACTCGCTTGGGGTACAGTCAGCCGCAGACCGAATACTCGTATAGCGGAATTCGTTCTTCTTCTGAAATACCCGACGCTAGACCGAATACGACCGAACGGGACGAACCGAGTTAGTAAACATATATTATTTCGTCATTTGCCCCAGTTCGTTATTGGCGCAGCGGTTAAACATTGGTTTACGGAAAGTGACGGAAGTCTGAGTTCGAATCTCGATGCTTTTGTTTTTTTGTCTTTGATTTTTTTTATAATAATAACAATGGTTAATAGAATTAAAATAAAACTCCCCCTACCACGCTCAGGGTATACTCAGTATATAAACTCCACTTTTTCTAAAAAAAGACGTATGTTATGTCTTTAACCAAATGTATTTATTTGTTATATGATGTATTTTGTATGTGACTTTTATAAATTTATCGAGAATATTTTTATGAATCAATGAAACATATTTAGTACATTATTAATTTAATTAATTGAACTTTTTATATATTCGTATTCAAAATTTCCCATAGTACAATTTCCTCCGTACATTTTTATTGGTTGCCAAAGTTTTAAATTCTACTATATACTTTCAAGCACGCCCATTTTTTTAAATAGCATACTGCACATCAAACTAGGGATAAAAAAACATTTTTACACAATGAAACATCATATCAATATTTATAAATAGTTCCATAGAAGTAATACATACATGAAGTACTTCCACAGAAGTACTCATAGTGCTATACGCTCAAATATTTAAACTTATACATGTAGCTAAGTATATAAGGACTCGAATTCTAAATATTCTTAATTGGTTTTATTGTATTTTGAGTTGACACGGATATTTGAATATTACACACATGTCAAACGTAATGTTTTAAATATTTATATTACCAAACTCTGCACATAGCCTAAGCTGTACGATCGAGCACAAATATTATCATTACACTACAACTTATTTTTTAATATAATTCAATATTTGATAACGACTTTATCCAGACCATAGTGTATATCACGTATACAGTATCCAGGATCAGTGTTGGCCATGTGTTAATCATGACTAATGATTAAAAAATAATGAATAAATTCAAATTCATCCCTTTACTTTCCATCTTTTCATGAAGTTTAAATTACTTTTGACAATAACCCTTCAAACAATTCTTCGGATAATCAATTGAACATTTAACGGACACGGATTATATTTGGAAGCACGTTTTTGTCGCAGGAAACCGTTGATATGAAATTCAACGGGATCATATACTATTATTACTTGTAAAAACATATTATAACTTCATGCCTGAAAAAAATTAAACTTAATTATGAGTAAGTGAACAATTTAGTCATGACTTAAACTAACTTTTTTATTAATGAATAATTTAGTCGATTCAAACTTTTTATTGATTAAACTAAAACTTTTTATTGATTAAAAAAAATAGTCGATTACGGCGAATACTGTTCTGGATAAAACGATCATTAATATGATTTCAAGAATAGAACAAAAGGTATTCAAAAAGGTTTAGATTCTACATTTTTTAAGTGTTTTAATCTGGTAAAAGAAGGTGAATCTTCTTCTCCCTAGTCTGTTTCCATAAAGTAATAACACATGGAAGGATGGCAATTGAAATATAATACTCTGTTACTAACGTAGATATAGTTATAAACTAAAATAAGTGATGTTTTAAAATAATTCAGTTAAAAAAACAAAGCGGAACTGGGTATGTCATGTTATAAAATTGCCCAACCCTAAAAAAGTTAAAATTTAAAATCTTAAATCGTTTATAAAATTATCCGCTCCACATGAAACGACATTCGCCACAATGGCGGTGAAAATAAACACCACCGAACAGTGTTACCCAATTTCTCTTGCGAGTGAAATACTTTGCACTTTCATTTTTAGAGAAAAAAAAGGCGAAATACCAATTTCATAACAATAATTCTTGTTGGATTTTTTTGCACATAGGATTTACGTAATTCTTAATATCTTTATAACACAATATGTTTGTTAATAAACTAAATTGGTGTAAAAAGGCATATAAGCCAAATTTCGCGCTAAATTTTAATATATTTTATTTATTTATTTATCATACATACTTATCAATATATTTCCGGTACCTATTCGTGGCTATAAGAAACCAATGATTTAACAAATTTTAGCTTAAAGATTAAATTTGAACGCAAAATTACGTAAGAATTATAAAAGAAAGCGTCTACACATTTCTACAAATTTACTTTCATTCATTGTAAACTAATGGTCTAATGTGACTACGACGAGATGGTTGTGCGGTTAAATACTAAAGAGTTCTGATCATAACTCGTTTCTTGAGGATAGTATAGCAAAAATTGTTATACTATCATATCGCAAACATCTCATATATACATATGTGATGTTTGCGTGAACACAGGAAATGATTGGGTACAAAGGTTGAAAGTTTACTCGATAATATGGGAAAAAGAGTTTCTTGTTTCAGTAGTTGGAAAATAAATTTCACGATGTCTTTTCTGACATACAGATATTTACACATGGTATTAATACCAATTCAGGAATCCGGTTTCGAATAAAAAAAAACGTAATTCATGAAACGATGCACTTCGTGTTAGACAGTGAAAACTCGCTTGGCCATGCCAAAGAGAGCTGACTTTACCTGGATAGTGAAGGGAGCCGTGTTTACCCATTCAGCGTCACCGACCCGAGCGTGACGACTCAGTTTCATACACTGCTCAAAAAAGTGCGCCTAAAGAAGTTTCCACTACCCAAAACCTGCAGTACACTTTAGGATGTGAATAAATACATCGAGAACTCAATTTTGCATAACGATTCAATTGTTTTTAGATTGTTAATATCTATTATTAATATCTTATTATTGAAAATTCGGACTATACATAATACAAAAACATTTCTACATTCATTAGCAATTGTGAATAAGTAACGAGATGTCAAAACGGAAAATTTGCAAGTCTCACGTTTGTTGTGTGTAGTTGTGATGTGCTGTTAAAACATAATGAGAAGTATGTCTGGAACTTAATGAAAGACGTAAGAAATTTCTTTTTTTCGTAATTTTACGCTAGCAGTTTCGGAGACAGAAGGGTGGGCTTGTTAACGAACATTTTCGGAGTGCGCGGAGGAAATATTTTGAAATTCTTCATTGCTAACGTAACCGAAGTTCACCGGTCTTATTACGGATATGAACATGATTACATCAAATAGGATTTTATTAAAAGGTCTGGTAAAATATCTAAAATCTTTTCACCCTGCAAAAGATATTCGATCAACTTGCAATATAAATTAAAGAGATGTAGGCGAGTATGATATTTGCCTCACGCGTGTGAAAGAAATGTATATACAGAAATATTAATATTTAAAAAATATAAAGAAATATTATGTAAAGAAATATTAATGTTTATAAATATTTCTATGGGAGCGCTGCTATACGCTTAAACATTTAAACTTATATACTTACGTACCTAAGTATGCATGGAACCCGAATTCTTATTATTCTTAATGGGTTTTTATTGTACTTATTGAGTTGTCAAAGATATTTAACACGTAAAATATTTCAAACTTAATATTTTATATATTTATATTAGTAATTTTCCAGAATAACTATGTCATCGTCAATCTCAGGTGTGAGATGGACTCACCATTTAAATCGATGCCCCTTCCTTTCCGATATAATGTCTTTAAGAGACCTTCCAACACACTTTTGATCAGCTTCAGAGATAAAACATTTCTCTTTCTCGCTCCTTAGCGGGGTTAGATAGGTCTTATCTCCTGGTTCCGTACTTGTAGAGTACAGACTCATGACATACAGACTATCAGCACTTCGATATGTCGCCAATCGACTTAGCACTACAGGGTGTCCAGAACGGCCCTAGTTTAAATAGAGTCGAAGGTTTTCTCGAAGCCCATAACACTGTAATGGACTACGAACATCATAAAATAAAAATTAATTTGTATATTCTATGAAAAAAACAGAAAAAGAAAAACTTTTATGATATTTTCATTCTACTTCATTAAACTCTATTAAAAACTTTACTATAATAAAACAGTGATATTGTTTACATTGTAAGGTAAATATTGTTATTATAGTATTATTTTTTAAACCTATTATTATAGTACTGTTATTATAGTAATATCTTCTAACACTGAGTTTAATAACTTGAATAATAATACTGTAATAACAATAAACTATGAAATAATGATATTTCAAACAAAATCGCCAATCATCGCGATCATTTCAGATGTTTATACGTGTAACTATAACGTTCAAATGTTGGCAGGCATGTTAATTTTCATGTTTTAAAATTATTGCTATCAATACTTAGATCAGTTGGTCTATATGTGACGTTAGTATAACTTTATAAACTAATGAAAAGCTGTGGAAATAATATGTTTTACCTACCAATGTAAAAGAATTTTCGCTTGGAAGCCATGAAAAACTTGGTAAGAAAATATATGGATAGGTTCTGTTGGACTGAATCCAAAGTTTAACTATAATGAGGTAACGTACAATCCTAATTAAAAATGACAGCGAAGGAAGCAAGTCGGTCATATCGGAGCGAAGTAACGCTTCTTTATTTCTATTTAGTCCGCACCAGTATAGAGGCCCAATGACATAGATAGTGAGAACAGTTTAAAGTCAATAATGGACACGAAATTTTAATTTAGGATAATTAATTAAATAAGTAATGTTAAAAATTAAGCTTTGCCTTAATTACTTTTCAATAAATTACTTTCTAAACTCCACGGCTAATAAAAAATTATAACCATTATCCATTAAAAATATACTTAACGTGTTCCTTAAAGGCACAAATTCTGATATTAAAAATACGATCGTTAAGTTTAACATAAATTTGAAAGGAAAAAAGTAATTTTATTCCAGTAATAAATAAAACTAACAATTGTTAAAAGACTTTTCTGAAGCGCCTGCTTAATTTTGAATATACTATTTTATGACTATTGTTACAGTTATTGCCTATACTTAGAAAATAGTATATAATTTCTAAATGTTACTTAATAGGGATTATTTAAGATGCTATGAGCGCTATCTGGTGATAAAATAATAAACTTTTGGAAAGGTTACTGTCATTTTTTCCTATATGAAATAAAGTTTAAGTATGTTTCCTTTCAATTAAATAAAGGAAAATAATGAAACATTTACTTCATTAAATTGTTCCTTTGATTATTGTGCTTATTTAATTTGTAATTACGGAATGATTACAGTTGATCATTACTTACAAATAAATTTACATTATACTCGAGGACAATTCTCGTTTATACAACTATTTGACTGGTGATTTTAATGTCTATTTGAGAATTAAATTCAGTCACATTAAAACATGGCTGGCCTTAAATAATTTTTCCTCATTTTCAATACTATTTTTTCGTATTCCACCAATATTTATTAGCTGAAAAGCGTCTTTTACAATTCTATCCATTTCGTAAGAACAAAAATACATCACACCGACACATACGTAACCAAAAACACTTGTGATATAACGCTATGAAAGTTTTAGCGACAGTTTTAGTGTTTCTTTTATGTTCTCCTTGTCGACAATCGCCGTTCAAATGACAAACAACCGCCAGAATTTTGGATGAATAAGGAAATAAGATTAATTTGATATACTTCCAACATCACTGGAAGAGGCAAATTGTCAAAATGAAATTAGAAGCATTTTCCATGATCTTCTCTCGGAAGCTGTTACTCTCGTCACCCTTAAGCAATCAACATGAGAGATTCGCTATGAAAATAATATTCTATATTTTTATATTTAGGTTCCCCCTACATCATTTTCTATAGTGGTATATTCAGACTTTTACATTATAAATTAATACTCATAAACACATAGAAAAAATTATCTTGGAACTGGACAAGCTCAGTATCAATACAATAGCTGTTCTGAAGAAGAAAATAGTGTTTCTTCAATTTAAAAGAATGATGGTATAGCTATTAGCAAATTATTATATGGTTAAACTCTTTATAAACCAATTTAATTTAGTACACCATTGGAAAAGGTAAAACAAAATACCAACCTTTATAATTGGTTGAAATTTACAAATGATGACTTTGATGGCATCGTGATGACTTAAAATGTGCAACGGGATATTAAGAAAGGTGTAAATGAAAGAAAACACTATAGTTTAAAAATTCCATTTCTCTTCCAAACTGAAAAAACCGGTGTGTCCATGTCGGGATGCAGGGTCCAGAGATTGCATGAATATCATTAAATTCATGCCATCGACAGGACGTTTGCATGTTGGGGTGTCCGGTACCTTCTGAACCTGTCCACCACTGAAAATGGTATGTTTCTGGATAGTTGCTGAGACGCTCCTTCTGGTGCAGTGCGTATACTATATTTTTTGGCTGACTCTTGCCCGTGTTTTAGCCGACAAAGTGCAATCTTTTGAAATTATATTTGGTTATTCTAAATTATTAACTTTCTAAAACTAATTAAATATTTCGTGTGACATAAACAAAAACGGCTTTCCTGCTCCGAGTTATTGATTGGATTGAATGTCCAAAATGGTCGCAGAAACCCCCTCTGATATAGCGTCTCAGCCGCTGTGACTAAATCACAAGAGAACAAAACTATCTACCGATCAGGATGATAGTAAAATCACTCAAATTATCCATAGTAGTATCCAGTATAAAATTTGTCGTAGATATAAATATACGCAAAGACAGATATTTATAAAATGCTTTGACACATCTTTTTATGCACCGTTTTCCTGAAATTAACTGACAGTGTATGTCCCTGTAGATATACAAATATGCGGAAATGTAAGTCATAGTGAAACTCTCCTGACCTAAAATAAATTACTCGACACTGGGTCTGATTACATCTAAGACTCTTCTTGCGAGAGTCCAATGCACGTGACTTGCATCGGAGTCAAAGGTGACGGCGAAGTGACATGTTGCTCTCGAAACTTTCATTACTTGCTTTATTATGCTGTTTAGCATGCGACCGTTTATAACCTACCGAGTCATACAATGTATGTGTGATATTCGCGACTCGCTTTATCAGTCAATTCCAGTTCAAATTAACAACCATTTTTGGGTTTCGTTTCATAAAAGTTAATAAAAATTACTGCATATACTTATCAAATTGTAACGATCGTTCCATGTCTCTTACTTTGTTTGCAAACACTGAAAATTATTAAAAAAAAACATTATATTTCAAACCAAAGTCCCAAAAAATTTTAGGTATCAAAATTAATTTTGTTTATTTTTTATATTTGTCATGTGCTGATAAACACTTGGCTAAAATTGTCGAATAACAAATAAGAACGGTGGAAGATATTTCTGTAGTTATCTTTGGAATTTCATGAGAAGGTCAACATTTTTAATGGTCATATATTTTGAATTTTTGACTGTTAATGAGCACCTGTTATGAGATCCTAGGTGACAAATTCGAAGGACTTAAAAAACGAATTTAGATACCCAAAATTGTGGTCTACTTGTATTCGTCAGTTCCTACTCATCACCGGAGGTAATCGCAAAATTATTGATTGTGAATCAAAACTTAGCAATAAACTAGTATTAAACTTATCTAAAATGACCCTTTGATTTATTTACTTAATTAATTTATTACAAAGTTTAACGTACAAATAGAATAAAATACATTAATCGGACTTATGTTACATAAGCAATCGCTTTCAATCAACAACATTGGTTAAATATAAAAATTTAGTAATTTAGGACACTTTAAAAGACACTAATAACAAGCAAAAAGAAAATGTAATAAAAGTAAATAAGTAAAAACCAAAATAAATTTAAAAAAATATAAAAACACAAATTATTAATTACAAATTTTCACATGTTGAAGAACAAGAAAATGGGAATCAAATGGAATTAAGGAAGACAACAGGAAGAAGAAACGATCTTTGACCACAATAATTCAAGTACTTTTAAGGATATAATGTATTTTCCCATCAAGAGTAACATTTAGAAGTGGTCATTACCGTAGATCGGTTAATCAAAGCTGACTCGGTCAAAGTAATGATACAAACGTATTTTTAACATACAGGTTGTGGAAAAAAAGTTAAATAAATATTAGTGAAATTAAGTGGCTCATAAAAATACAAAATATGCTGCCATTTTTGCTGATTATTGAAAATATATTGCTAAAATAAACGCTTTTTGTTAAAAAAAATCAATGTATTTTTGGAAGTTCTTTTCAGTGATTTTTTACTATGTTTTATATATACTTTTACTTGTACTTGTTCTTGCTCGTAATTGTTCTTTTTTACTCTACCACTTGTATTTTTTATCCTAAACTAGACGATTCTCTAACGGAATAACCTACTCTTATTATGATACTGTCAGTTTAATGTATTACCTTTTACTTCGAGATTGATCTATTTTTTCTAATATTGTCTCGTCTTCCTCCAAACGTCTCGGGACAAATCAAAAATAAGAGGCTCCGTTTCTTTGTTTAAATAACTGTTCAACGATCTTTAAGTTAAACTTAATATTTTGCTAAGTAAATATAAATTTAATAATATCCCACAATAATTTTATGGGATTGAGCTCTAGTTGGTAAACTCAGTAGATTGTGTCCTTGATTTTCCAGGATTTTATCAAGTGCATATTCTTTGTGTTTTGGCTTATTCCTTTTTATTATGTCATATAAAACCGGTTTTGTTTTTCTCTGTTTTTTTAAAATTTATTTTTTGGATGAATATTATCCTTAGGTATTCTATTTCACTATCACAATGTCAATCAAAAAAGAAAAATAAATGAACATGTCACTTCTTTTTTTTCGCATTTCGGAATAAAATATAATTGTTTCGAATAAATCCTCTAAGTTTTACCATTTTTAACAATTTTGGCGCAGAATGGGTTACAAAAAGCCGACATTCAATAAACAAATTTCTGAAACCAACAAAATATAATCTATGCGAAGTATAGATGAAGGCCTGATCTATTTTTTTCATACCACCGTATTACATATTCCCAAAGTTTAAAGTAAACTTAGTAAAAGATGAGGTTTTCATCAAAAATGTAAACAGGCACCTAACAGGAAACAAAAAATTACGGGACTGTATGAGGATACTTATAATTTTCCGTCAATAGTAAAGGCATACAATGGACGTCGACAATGTAACAAGTGTTGAAACCAATTGTTCAGCCAATCCAACAATAATAATTTCATCAGAAACCCCACTCACGTTTTATTTTAATGCTATTAATATTATCAACTAATTTAAATTAATATTGTAAATATATTTATCTTAACTACGACAGAACTATAAGACTACTCAATGTCAATTTTGGTCGAATGACAGAAACCAAAACAACTGATGATCGGGCGGAATTTTGCCACGGTTAATATAGGAAGCGAAATACAAACCATCCATTACCGCCAGAAAAATACTCTAGTTATTAACTTTCGATAAAATTAAACCGTCATATTTTTACGAAATTATGACTAAATAATAAAGAAAAGGTGCGATATATACATGTGTACATAAATATATGCATATAATAAATATTCAAACGCATTGCATTAAATAAAATGCATTTAAATCACTATCAAGTACTCTTCCATGTCACCATTTAATTTTTGTAAAAAAAATGTTGATATTAAAATGTAACTCGATTGACTGAAGCAATGAGGCAAAATTGTGAGAAGTGGGTTACTATGTTAATTACGCACGCAATCGCCGATGGTATGGTATTAGTGCAGTATAACTAATAAACACTGCTTTTTAGCAGCAATTTCTGTAATATTATTGAATCATCTCAAATATCTCTGCTTAGCTATACTTATCGTGAAATTTAAGCATTAGCACTCTTTTAAATAGGACAATTAAGTGAAACTTGTATCTGTCATACATTAAATTTAGTACATACATATGCATATATGTATGTATGTATGTACACATTCATTTATACACACACACACAAAAGATGACAAATAAATATGAATATTATTTTCAATATTCTGAAAAAAGTCATGTTTTAAATTTTATTTTAACGTCAATCAGCTGTTTTGTAGTCAAGGAATAAGGTATTTCTTTGCCCGATACTTATATATATATATATATATATATATATATATATATATATATATATATATATATATATATATATACTCACACAAAACTGCGACAAAAAATGTACATTGTTTTACAGAAATATATTCAATTTGACATGAAGAATCACCTGTATGTCTAATAGATACGTTCTTTGTTATGCAACAGATTTTTTATACAAGTTCTTGTTTTAAAATAAAGAAAAACCTTTTCTCGAAATAAAATTAACAGAATGACTATTTAACGTTATTCTAGTTTTAGGGGAAAAACATATAAGCCAGCATTTACCTTTTTTAACAAATTGAATCCAAAAAGAAATTAATTAATCATCCCTGAGCGTAGTTTCACTACGACCGATGGAACATTGTGATCTTTACTGACTCGAAAGTAGCAATACTGAAAGGTGGAAGCTTATATCAGATTGTTGTATAAATTGATAATGACCGCTTTCCCTTGTGCCATTTAACTTTAACTATGTGACTAATCAAGATAATTGCCGCAAATGCATCGTCTGATTACCGGAAATTAGCCGCCGTGATGACGCTATTTATCTAACAATATTGGCGCTTAACAACGCCGCCATCTATGCGAAAAATGTACTAGCTATCGCACCCGATGTTACTCCGTATGTTTTGTAATAATTTTCTAGCCAATTAGAGATATAGATTTTACTCTGAAAGCGATTAAATTTCTTTTAGTTCATGCAGACGAAAGACACCTCAAATGCGCCATCTGATTACCGGAAATTAGCCGCCGTGATGACTTTATTTATCTAATATTAGCGCTTAACATGCTTAACAACCCGATATTACTCTGTATGTTTGGAAATAATTTGTTAGCTAATTAAAGGTATAGATTTTACTCTGAAAGCGATTAAATTTCTTTAAGTTCATACAAACGAAAGACGTTTCGTGATTTATGGACATTTTCTTAAACTTGTACAATCAGACATCTTACGTTGTATCAAAATATTTTCAAATTAATGAAATATTAAAGGTAAACTTATAATGCTATTAACTATGGAATATAATACTATCGGACAGTTAACCGAAAGTATCACCAATGTTTACATATAAAGAGAGAAATTATATTATAATTTAGTAAAATGATGATCGTATTCACTAGGATGTGCAGGGTAGTGGACCACCAAGTTCCGCACTAACGGACACTGCACTCTTTACCTGAAGTGATTTGCAGATATTTCCATATCCTCATAACTCAGTTCCAACCAATGATGGAAACGTGGATGTGGTTATTAGGTCCATAGATGCAAGTCTCACTTTTAACGTATGGAACAACGAATACTTGATTACAACTGGTTAAAAATTTGATAATTAAAACCCATAGATCCATCCCAGAAGAAAATCTTGAAATTTTGTATCCTATACGTAAGAAAAAATACACGGTTGTAATCAATTCTTATCTCTCTATCTTTTTGTTATAAGCTAGGATCTATAAAACTGCTAGAATTTATTGTGATAGATATAGTATTCAATAAATCTAGACGCAAAATTCTAACTCACTCATCTACATTTCTCTAGCAAAGCTCTGTGTGAACTTGGCTACAGTTATCTATATCTACTTTTAAGGCTAAATTTTAAATGAGAACTTAGCTCTATTAACAATAATTTTTGTGATGAGATATTTTTTTCTTTTTAGGACTCTACTGCCTAAAATTATCCCTTAGCTTTGTTTCTACTAAAGTAGTAGCTAATAAAGTAAAGTTACTCAAGTAATTTAGCTAAAATATTAAATATTTACGTACTTAAAGTTTATTTCTAAAGTTTGAGAATAACAATAATATATTATTTTGATAAATAGTAATTGTTTTTTCAACATTTCTATGATTTGAGCCCACCTGAAGATATTGTAATACAACGAAACCTAGGTCGTGGTAAAGAACTTAAAGAAAGTAAAAATAATACTACATCACGTATTTTCATTTAATTGTGTATAAAATAGGAACTTAAAAATATTTTTAAGCAGTTCATACCAAAATTTGAGCAATTCAAATTTTTAGTTACGATGGACAATTACTCCACGTTATTTATAAATTTATGAACGAAGGGAAATCATTAAATGGTGTCTCCATTCCCTTTCCACTTACACTTAATTACAGAATTTGGTTTTATATATACCAGGAAAAATTCGGCCCACTAACTACTCAAAATGATACAAATTCGTTTTAACCGATCAGATATCAAAACGAGTAAAGAAACCATATAAAGCCACATACAGAATCCACTTTATATTTATACATCTACATGCATTGTAACGAGAAATAAGTACACAAGTAATTGTTAAATTGATATAGCAAGATTATACGGGTTCCCGGCCACTAAATAAACTCTCGTTCCTTATCCCGTTCTTATGATAAAATATTGTAACGTTAGCACAAGGGTTAAGCGTCCTGCAGTGCACGCGCACCGAGCGTTTCATCAAAGCGACGCAGTAAACAAACACCTTACTCCGCCATGAATGAAGAGCTAAATTATTATAGTAATAATTCAGAAAATAAAAGTTATCACATTATTGAGAAATATATTATATCTTAGTAATAAAGGTCCAAATGAAAAAAAAAATATTATAAATTATTTTGATATTACATTTTCGAGAGGAACTCGAAAACAAATTCTTGGTCAAACTGATTATTTATGTGTGTATGTGTGTGTATTTATATTCTTTGGCTTAAGTTTCCGCTCCGAGCAGCGTAAAAAGGCATACGACGGCAAATTAAACGTTGCTCGGTGTGAAGTGGAACAATGTGGAAAGCAGCTCGCGAGAGAGGCGCAGCGGAACTTCACAATCGATAATAAGCGAAAAGTCATAAAGCTGGACGTTACTCGTCGATTGGTTAAGCGATACAAGTGACATGAATTATGCACCGAATGTAAGCTTTCGTCCACTCTTTCTGTTGTATCGGAACCGCTCCAATCGATCTCTCGGGCGGTAAGCTTTCGAAAGGACTTTGAAAAACGTTTACTTCCTTTACCTGTACCCTACAGTTTTTTTTTTCTTTTTTGTCTCAGATTCAACTCATGAAAACAACTTAACTTAAAATTTCATTTACGTTAGTAAAAATAAAATATTGAAGCGCATCCTTAGCAAGATTATTGTGTTTGATACTTTCTGTTTGCACGCAGCCGCCATTATTGTGAATTACTATCGTCTGGAGTCCTATTATGATGGTACTATTCACTTTCCAATCGCATTTAAATGCCCAATTACGTGTTTGCGTTAGCGTCAAGGTTTTAATTCGTTTATATAGTCGAAAATAAATCCAGTAAATGTGCTTCACATGTATTCACACATTATGATGAATTGTTAATTTGATTATTGCTAATAAAATGTACAAGTCAATTTTTCACGAGTCTATTTGAATAAATTGTAGGGTGAAGCCGCGGATACTTTTATGTGTTACTGAAATAGTGTTGGGCAAATAGGAAACCCTAAACCGATTTTTACGATGAATTAATCATATTTTATTACTGTGCATATTAAATACAATGCTAATAATGAGAAAATTTGGAAAACGAAAATATAAAATGTAAATTTTTTCATTTTATTAATAGTGACTTTACGTAGAAAAACCTGTCAAGCACAAGTACAACTCTCACTACTAGGGTTCCGTACAAATTTAAAAACTTATAAATATTTAAGGACACATAGTACTTCTAATAAATCTATTTATAAATATAATTTTTTTTACAGCGTAAATATATTGTTTATCATATCTTTCACAGATATAGTAAACGCACGTGCTTATTTTTACTGATGTAAAAACAATCTAATTATAAAAATATACAATTCCACATAGAAATAAAAAATGTTTATTTTTGGATTTTTCCATTTGCCTGTGCTAAATTCCTCCTATTATACCGGCTTTTAAGGTTGAGAACTACTGGAAATACCCTATAGGTTTTGATGGTCAGTAAGCCAGATTATTGAAAGAATAATAAAAATACGCTTCAACGGGCCATGTCTTGTTTATACCAATATAAGGCTATAGGTCTCAGTATACGATATTAATTTAATAATAATTTAATCAATTTTTACAGACAACCAAGGGTATCAAATATCATGGAAGTACACATTCAGAAACACGGAAAGTGCAACTACGTTGTTACAATTACAAGTGTAATCGTTTCATATTTTCGGTTAATTACCATCTAATTTCGACGTCACACTCGCATGCAACTGCTTCTGCGTTAAATCATGATAATTAAAAATCTCCTTGCAGTAACGAATTGTTGATAGCGGTGATGCAACATATTCTTACATTAATTACTAAAAAAAGACGTTCACGTATATGTTTCTGAAAAATGACTCCAGAAAAAAAAACTTCAAATTTCTATAGAGTTGTACTTTATTTATTTATGATTTATATATCATTATATATATATATATATATATATATATATATATGTGTGTGTGTGTGTGTATGTGTGTGTGTATATATATATATATATATATATATATATATATATATATATATATATATATATATATGTATCATTTGCTTTAATTCATGGCAATTAATACAGTCAAAAATGAAACAAGCTTCATTAAATAGTTTATTTCATACTATTCCATAGGTAAAATTCCTAAAAAATATGTTAAAGTTTGTTTATTTAAACTTATTTTTTCGATTATGTTTAATTCATTGAGAAATAATTTTAAAGGAAACGGCGCTATGAAACACTAAGCGTAGGTACTTTTTAGTTAATTTATTTATTAGAAACAAAAGAAAAACTTACCTGGGGAAAGTAAAAAAAAACTTATTCATCGATTTATACTTACAGAGCTGTATTTCATGTGTGTTACATAAAAGTAAAAGAGATTAAAATAAAATTTGAAAATTATCCAGAAAGTCATGGTTAAAATAAAAGCTGTAGACTGAAATTAATGAAGATTCCTACAGATTCCTCAAATCTTTGGGTAAAGCAAAGTAATCAAGAATGAGAATTAAACATTTTCTTTAAAATCTTATGCTACCGATCTCCGCCAGTTCTCTTTTAATTTGATTTATATGTGCATATTACAAAGCAATTGCAAATTTTAAAAAAAACTTCACACAAAATAGCAATGGATATTCACTGTGTCCAATGAAGATAATATATTTAAAATATTGCAAATCTTCACAATAATTCAAACGTCAACTATAATATCCGAAAAATCTCGTTTATCTTAATAAGAAATTCGTAACACAAAATCGTAATAAATGCTGGCGATGCACAATATTCTGAAGACGTGTAATTTATAATTATTAAGAGTTATTTCATAATTAAAGAACATAGATAGAATTATAAAAAGGTATAAGCGAAAACATGTGAAAAATTAAACCTTTCAATTATTGTTCATTTTTAAACACAGATGATGGCTCAGAGTGACCTATTATTTACATTAATTAGTATTCACAAATTAATCTGCTCATTCCAAAATTAATAGATTTATTTTATTTACTTTTTTGCACATTTAAACATTTTTTTGACATTTTATTTTGAAATAAAAACTTCTTTGTAAAAAAATTTTTCGAAGTCAAAACACTTGCGATTTTACATCATGCCAAGCTTGACGCGCATCGGTTATACTCGGCGGTAGACCGAATATGATCGAAAGATTTGACACTCTTCGAGTATAATCGGCGCTAGGCCGAGTGCAGAGGAATTAAGCAGCCAAGTTACTAAGTGGATTTTTATTTTGTCACTTTCAACAGTGTCATTGGCGCAGCGACAAAGCACTGGATTACGTACGGACCGTGTACATTAAGACACTAAAATATCACATTTATTATGATATGATTTGGTATCCGAGTGGATAAAAGATTATCAGTTGAATATACACTGCACTATTTTGGTTTGTTCACGTGTCCACGTGAATGTATGGAATGGGAATCCCACTTGGATGAGAATTAAAACGTTCCGATAGCACGTCGCGACTTGCCATTCGGCCAGCTTCGCGCCTTGTCGCCTAACATTATTATAAAATAAAAATGTATTTACAATAGATTGTTAAAGAATATTTATGTAATAACTTATTTCATAAAAATTAAATTAAATTAATATTTTATTATTAACAACTATCTAAATATTTGCTTTTTTCGTTTTCTTTTCGTTGAAATAAAAACAATTAGAAGTTTCACATCTACCAGGTGTCCTGTGAAGGTTTACAATTATTTTATTGTGCTGTGTTTCCGGAGTTCTCACTCTAGACAACTCGGCATAAGAAAATACTCTGGACAACACTTGAGAAAATCACTAAGAAAATTTATACCATCCATTCTAAAAGTTTATCCCTGGGATTTATTAATAGTGAGATCAAATTATACTTTTATCGGGAAATAGAACAATTTTCAGAATAGTCGAAATCATTGGAACTACGGAGTATGTTCTTCAGCAACGGCCACCCAATCGTCAACGTTCCTGACGGATGAATTGGATTGCTATTGTTTCGAGTGAGAACAGGAGAATGGCAGGTAGACTCCTCTAGTTATATCATCAGTTTTTAGATGATATAACTTGAGGATTATTTTTTGGGATATCCCACACAAAAAATTACACGACAAAGAGCTGTTTTTAGACACTTGATCTAAAAACTTCTCCTTTATTTAGAATAATAATTCCACGTTTTATCTTTTTATTTAATATGCCTTTAAACATTAATATACATATTTCAACTTACACATATATAATGTGAAAGACTTGAAATAACTTGGTAAATACAACCATAAATCCATTGATTACTTATGAAAGCGCCATCGTGTTCAATGAAGCGGAAGTCAATTAACTGAGAAAAAATGTCTAGAAATCATAATGAAACGGGTTGAAGACGGTAATCGTTAAGCTAACAATTTGTATAGAAAAGGGCCACTAAGTATGTTTCTTTGACTTTAGAATTTTAATAGAACCTACCGGCGTGTGTGTAAATTAAAACAGAAAGTGACATTACTACGAGTCATATAAACGGTAACGAGGATTAACCTGTTTCGAAGAAGGTTGAAATCTATGAGTTTCGCATACTTGCAAATTGAACATTTATTTAAGAATATGCAAATAACGATTTATTCTTAATAAACCGTTTCCGACACTTCCAAGCTTTGAATATATTATTTGTACACCAACATTTTAGATTCTACATATTGGTATGTACAAAAAACATACAGAAAGCAATTTAAATGTGCGTAGTACTTACATAAATTGTCCTTATAAAATTTTCTTTATATAATGTTTTATGTATCTGAAATTTTACTGAACGGTTATTGGACTCCACGGTGAAACAACCAACCCTTATAGTCATCATGTCCGTTCGCCTCTCCGTCTGTGATAGACTCACAATTTCTATAGTTTTAGAGTTTATGCGCATAAAATTTTGCAACTAGTTGCTCCATATGGAAATCTTAATAGCAGTGAACATCTATAGTATTAATTAGTATAAAACAAACGTTTCGCCTCCATTTTACGTATATAGAGAGGTACGTCAAATATTTTTTTCAATATATGTAAAAAAAATAGTTAAAAAAAAAAAAGAAAAAAAAAAATATAAATATATATATATATATAATGTTGTATACATCATATATAGTTTTTTTAATGTAAAGTGCGGTGAAATTTTTTCGCATGTCTTATTGAATGAGATGTCATCAAAGAACTGTTAAAATGAATTTGTTGCTGCATGAATTTGTTGAATGTGTTGCCTGCTCCCCCTCTTCAGTCGTGTCTTTAAGAGACCTGCAACAATTTTACTAGAATTTTATTAGGACTTCATAATAAATTATATCAGTTGGTTTGCGTCAACAATTTCAACAAATATACCCAAATACGCTACCTACCCCGATTTTTTATATCATAAATTGACACATCACGTCTATTAGTAAGATACATAGCTAAAGATTTATATCGTATATGAATAGACCAAAATACAATTTGAAAATTATCTTGGAATAAGAATGAAAACAATTTTTTTTGTTTCTTTCCTTTTTTAGTATTATACAAAACAAAATGGTTATTTTGTGGAAACCAGAACATAAAGCATGGCATGCCATTGAAAATAATCAACGATTTTGCTTGTCTTTCATTTAATACATAACCTAAAACCTACCGTTTCACAATCATTAATAACAAATAATAACAAAAAGGCGAAGATCTGTTACATTACACATATTGAGTAATTTCATAAGCTATTCAAAATTACGAAAGTTTAATTTCGGTCACATTGTCGGTTCCGCAAAACACACAGACGCAGCAAGTGGCTGTGGACCTAATGCGGTCCTCGTAACAAGCGCATCAATTTAACAATCGACTTTCGCCGGCGGCTGCCTGATAGACAATATGACGCATTGTTCCAGCCTCGACTGCGACAATTAGTTCTTGTTCGTTACTTCGTTACAGCGTATATAACGGTGACGTTTCGCGACGCTAATTTACTCGCGAGCAGGACCCCCTACGTCCGTACCGGCTACCTGCAGAATGCTGAGAATACCGATATACCTCTGCCAACTTATATTTTTTTCAAAGGTATGTTATGTGTGAATGCATTTCCTTGTGCACAAAAATACAATTAAAATTACAAATGTTGGCAAAAACAAACTTTTGCTTCAATTACTGTCTACTAAATAATTTATGACTTTATGGTGTTTATAAGTAAAAAGTGTTTAGTGAAAAACTACTTAAAATATTCAACGAAACATCGTGGAATCAGACATTTATTCAAAAGAGAATGACTTTAGGAGTGTTGATGATAAATACAAGGATCTGTGTATAGATGGACGAATCAAAAAAACAATAGACGTTTCTTACTAAAACAGGATAGCCAATAGCACCCAGCTTTCTAAAAACTGTCATTTTATTGAACATAGAATATTTCCCCGTAAAAAAGGCAGCAAAAGGGTAACGTCACTAAAGACGTGAGTCATTTACGAAATAATAGTCACGATAAAAATTAAATACAAATTTAAATAAAAAAAGCATTTATTCAATATTATTATATTACATTTATATTATTAGATATACTTTCACAATCCAATTAATATTTATTGAAACATAATTTAGTATATTAGTATAAATTCTATCAGTATAAATTATAATCAAAAAAAAGATTATTTAATTCAAAAAATAAGTTTATATAAAAAACCAAAATATATTCCTCTTAAAAAAATCTCACAAAAGCATATAGTAACATATAGTATAGTATATAGCATATAGTATAGTAACTTAATATAAATTGCGTTAATATAATATCATAATAAATTAACAAAATATACGTCAGATACACTGTATACATTTTGGAATTAATTATTTTAAATATAGCACCAAATCACTGTATTGAATAGAAAGAATTAAAAACATAGATTAAGACAGGGACGGTTTAACTTGTCATTTATTATATGTAATCACAAAATTTCAATATGGATTAATATTAATGCTAAACAAATATTAATATTCCTCCCTTACAGATAGTTTATGTGGCACTGGGATTGCTGTACAGCGTGTGGTGTTCAGAAGTAAATGGAACAAAATACAGTGTCGAAATACCTTCCGCAATAAGATACAGCCCCATCGACACTACGTTTTTTGAAAATAACACTACAGAACTCGCTTCACCAGAACTCGAGATCAGAACAAATGACACAAAAAACATTGTCATTGGCCATTCTATACAAGTGTCAAACGCAATAAATCCCATTACAATTTCTTCTAATGAAACTGATAATCATAAATCTGAAGGAAAAAGAAGTTCCTTCCCAGTGCAAGAGATATCAATACAAGTTAATACTACAGACTTTCCAGCGACAAATCCAACATCGAAATTAAATAAAGCGCCCGAAACGATTGAAAAATTCAAGCCAAGTCCACAACTGCAAAATTTCTTTGAAAAAAATAGTTTCAAAATAACTTCGTTCCCCCCACGCGACTATGTGGGATTGAATACTAAAGATTTTACAGGAAATGCTTTTAAAGCCCCGCTAAAATACAATTTCGAACCCGTTGTCTTATCGAAAGGTAAAAATGAATTTAAACAAAGCCAGGAACTGACAAAATTTTCAGAACCACAATTTTACGTGGATGATTTTTTGAAAATCAACGGAAATAAGAGTAGCGATTTAATTTTGCCAGCAGGTGGTCTGTATCAAATACCAAAATATGATCTTCCAAAAGAAAATGTTATTAAAATCATAAATCCCAACACCGATGACAAAAATATCAAATTTGGTCATTTAAAACCCAGGTATGTCTTATTTTATATCGAAGTAGTGTATGTAAGGTTTTTATAATAAATTCGTGTGATAACGGTTTAGCCAGAAATTAATATTAACTGTACGGGTGTTCCGAGCCAATTTAAATTTCGTTTCTGTATTCGTTTATATATAAAATTACACAAATATTTTAATTTATACGTCCAAAATAGTTTAAAAAACTTTTTGTCGTCTTAATTTTGACCAGTATTGGTTTTCTTATTGTCTTTAATATGGTGTACCATTTCTTAATTGATTTTATTTATACCAGCTTCATAGTATTTGTTAGCTTTCACCCTCTACTTTTAATATCGTTTATCTATGTCTCCAAAGTCTGAATAATTTATAATTCAATTATATACCACCAATTATATAATATTTTCTAAGATGCCAATTATATGTAGCGGAGATGTCGATCATACTCCGTATGACTTTGAAGAATCAAATCTTAAGATCAAATAGGACGTTTTTATATTTAAGTTATATTAAAACTAATATACGTTAGTGATAAGAGAGATGATAAAATAACCTAAATTAAACCTTGTATTCTGAAAGAAAATCTCGGTGGTGTTCAATTTCAATATAAAACAAGCAAATTAAACACATTTGCTCAAAATCAATCGTAAGACTTATTCGTAAGACGTAATCATCGATAAGAGCACGATCCACGCCTCGAATTCCAAGATTCGCTATGTAGAGTGGCTGGTAATGAATTGAAATATACACCGTATAACAAACTTTCTATTGAATACCGCTCAACTACGAGGTTTATTTTCTATCGAAAGTTTCTCAGCTATTCTGCGTTGGTGAGCAAATTGATTGTTTCCTTGTTATTTAATAGAAGGAGTTTCTATAAACTAATTAAAATAATTGTTTTCCGTACACCTAATGTTCTCATATTCCTTTTTATTGCAGACCGAATCCAATGAAGAATCTCATGGGGCTTCTGACGGCGATATTACCTGTGGGTTTAATTATTTCAGCGTTGACACCCAATTATATTAATGTGGATTTGACAAGGTGAGATCAAATTTTGTTAATAATATTTTATAATTAGTCTCTAAGCTAGCGAATTCCTGAATTGTATTAGCAGCGGCAAAAGCATTACGTAGAAAAGATGCGTATATTCTGGCCATATCATCATTATGTTCTAACAAAAATCGTGGCAAAGATTTTTATGAGGTGTTAACTGTTCCATGGTTTTAAGCAGTTTTAGTTTATTTTATTTGCAGTCAGTTATGTAGGATATGTTAAAAAACGAAAAGCCATTTTATTTTAGGCGATAAATGTAACAAATATTTTCTTTCACACAGCAATCTTGCCAATAATATTTATTTTATTCTATAACGCTTAACTTCAATTACATTCAATCATATTTTTAAATGATGTCATTTCAACCACATAATTTCATCCTTCTAGGGAATTAATACCTTCCATTTGTCCCTTTACGTTATGAATGAAATGCGCATTTACCTATCCAGGAATATTCATACTTTCTTTGATTTATTTTAATTCTTCATAACTTTTTGGCCTATTATTTAATAAATCAGCCACAAACTCTTGTCTTCGTATGAATATTTTCGTTATATTCACGCCAAAAACGATTTTTGCTCCACTAGTATTTTAAAATAAATCATAATGGTTATAATGTGCTTTATTAGTTAATATTTATATCTATTCTGCTTTAAAATCAGAAAATCACATGATTAAATGTTAATTTATTACCAAATTTTAGTTGTTAATAAAAACCCTACTTTATCTCTGTCGGAACGCGCATGTAACAAGACCTGATTCGTAATACCCATAGGGACCATGCAAGATGATGTCCATGCCAAATGATGGTAAATTAATGAACCTTTGTTTACACTGCTGTAATTTTCAGGGTTCCGTAACTCAAAAGCAAAAAAGGAACCATCATAGGATCACTTTGTTGTCCGTCTGTCTGCCTATCTGTCAAGATCATTTCTCTCAGGAACGCGTGTGGGCATCAAGTTGAAATTAATATCAAATACTTAGGCCTACGGTTTCACAGAGCTCTAAAAAATTAAGCTTCTAAGGAAACACAATCAAAAAATAAGGCCATTGATGCCACATATTTTGGAATTGACAATACGGTAGTTGACCCATTCTAAATTATGATATTTTTCATACAATATTGTGAAATATAAGTTAATTAAAACCAGTCTTGAAAAAAATTCAAAAATTGATAAAAAAATAAGCCAGTTGTACACTTCTAAATTTGAAGATACAGATAGAGTTGGGTATATCCCTGTCTCTTTTCCTCTCGTAGAATATAATGTGCAATATTAAAAATGATCTCACAAAACAGTATTGCCGTCCTTCTCTAAAAGTTACATTTAAACTTTTGTAACTCGGTCAATTTTTAAGATTATTAAAAAAATTTTCACTCTTCATCAGCTTGTACCTTGAAATTATGATTAATGAAATAAAAAAAATTAGTCAAATACCCAATTAAATCAAAAGCCATAGGGCACTTCCCATTGACCTAGGGTCACGAAATTTAGCACGAAGCAAGGTCTCACAGTACAAATAAAAGAAAAAGTGAGTATGCAATATATTTACGTTTTAAAAATGTATATTTAAAATATGTATATTTTAAAAGGGATATTACGTGCCATTAAATGTTTATAAATGCCTAAATGGGTACGAAACCTTCGTAGTGCGAGTTCCACTCGCGCTGGACAGATTTTTTCTTGTAAATTCTCCGTATTATACATATTGTAATAAATAAAATTTATATGTAATGTCTAAATTTATATGTAATGTCTAAGCGTGTTATAAAAGCATTTTAATAATTCATGAAAACATTACAGTGTTTACTTTTTCGAAAATCGAGTCTCGTTTTTACTCCCAGCATGACCTTTTTACGATCAATGAGGTTTGCTATTTTCTATCGATACAATATTGCACTGATATTGACAAATGTGTACCCAAAAGTTCTAAATTTTGTCATTTTGCAAACGACATCCATGTTTCATGCACGGTTCTTATATTCCTTGAAATTGGTTGAACAAATTAACTGAAAAAGTCTTATTTGAAATGTATAATTTTTCAGATACTGTAGTTTGCAAACGAAGTTTAAAAATAACATTAATGTCTTGAAATAACATTCAAGTCTTTTTCATTGACATTAAGGTCTTTTTTACTTTTGAAACTTCGTTGGCAAATTATAACTTAAAGTTATTTCAAAAGCCTACATAATAATAACTCTCAACTTGGATAGGAATATAAATAAAAAACGAATTTAAAAATAACATTAATTACATTGCAAACGAAGTTAACATTAATTACATTGAAAATAACATTGATTAATTACATTGAAAATAACATTCCAAACGAAGTTTAAAAATAACATTAATGTCTTGAAATAACATTCAAGTCTTTTTCATTGACATTAAGGTCTTTTTTAATTTTGAAACTTCGTTTGTAAATTATAACTTAAAGTTATTTCAAAAGCCTACCTAATAATAACTCTCTACTTGAGTAGGAATATAAATAAAAAAAATAATACCATTTAGCTACATATTAATTGAGGTCTCCATACCAAGCATCTACTTGTAAAACCTTATGGACGACAACCATAAGTTTAAAACGGTAGAATCCATGAGGCTGTGACAGGCGGAAAGACGTATATGATATATTATATGGGACCTTCATTTTACTACGCAACTCTAGAAACTAAAACAAAAATATAAAGTATTTTCCAAAATGTCAGTTATATGTAGTAGTTTTTCAAAATGTCAATTAAATGGTCGGCCATACTCCGTATGATGTCCCACAAAAGAAAAACTTGTGAAAAGACCATATTATTAAGAAAATACAATCGGTCGTTGCTTGTTAACGTATACCTGTGGAGACTAAGTGAAGTCAATTTCCATACTTCTTACGAAGATCTTTCAAAATTAGCCAGTATTTAAATTGATTTTCCACAAAAAAATTAGCAAATACATACGATAAAATATCACAAATCAATTTAATGTCTTTTCTCTCAGTATAACTTGCAACATAAATATCTGCTGATAAATATAATATATTTAACACAGATAAACACGTAGCAAAGAAAGTGAGAGGAAAAATTTGTCGAATTGGTGCACATTAAAAACCATATCCATTTCGGTAATTTGTGACGAATCTTGTGGAAAATCCTTTAAGGCTTATTTCAGTTTATTTTAAATGCGAAATTTTCACGGTAAAATTGATAAAACCGTTCTATCAATCTCAAACTCGTAATTGAATTAACTGAAAATGCAAGTTAACAACATAATTCCGTTGCATTCTACGAAACCGCGCTCGCTTCGTGCTCATAAATTGTAATTTTCTGCTCCATTATCATTTTATTTTTTTTAACATTTAATATGAAATATAATATGTTATTATTTCTCTTGCAGACGTGTGAAACGACAATCTCAAGCGGAATCACTACAGCCATATAATTATCGACAAATTGGACCTAGATAATTTGTAAGTAATTATCACATGAATTGAAAACGTTAAACCAGAATCTTTGACTTTCATTATAATCCTCAATATCACCTATTCTTATATCCCAAATAAAACTAAAAACTGGAGTGTAATTTAAAAGCAAAACAAATATAATGCATACGCTAATAAATAATTCCAAGCTTTTAAAATGCATTATTAAAAAAAGGAATAAATTCGCTGGACGATTCAGACATTCAGACACCATCTGAGTTTATATAATCAAAATATAACTATTATATAATAATTTAATTCAATTTAAATAGATATTGTAGAAAATCAGTAATTTCATATTTGCTATTCTTTCCTTCAGCCCACTCCTCGAATTATTAAAAAAACGAAAAGCCATTTTATTTTGGGTGATAAATATAAGAAATATTATATTATAAATATAAAAATATTATTCATTTATTTGGCGTAGCGGCATGAGTAAATATTTTCCACGAACGAAAACAACAGCAGAGGTTGAGAACTGAATGTAATGAAGAACTGCTATAACTGTCCGTGAAAAATTATAAAATTAAACATTAATTACAATAATATAAATACAATATTGAGAACTATATCATAAAGTAATAAAATTATGTAATCAAGATTAATCTGATGGTAACTAATTAGCCAATAATTCAGGTATCAACATGGATAGGAAAAAGTGATAGGATAGAAGAAGAAGGAATTGGGTAAGAAACAAGGAACCACGATTTTTGAAGACCTATATTAGGATCCAATTTATTCCAGGATCTGGCAGCATGTACAATAAAGACCTACTCGTAGAACGTAGAGTATGGCCACTTACATAATTTTGCATGGAAGTCTATCTTGTAGAATCTATATTCAAAATACTCCCGCTATTTTTTTTATATCATCCCGCCCGCAGAACGAAAAACCTACGCTGTCAATCCCGGGTCTTGGGCGCCAACTCAAAAATCGCATTGACCATTTTTCATCTAGACTTCTGATGATGTGCCCGCCTAATGATGCAGCTCTTTAAATGACGACGGTCAGTTTTTTTGGGTTCTGACTTCTTTGTTTCGCACTCTGTCCCGCTAATTGCTACCAATTTTTTGAGTTAGAATAGGTCTTAATCTCGTGCGTCGAGATTTGCAGGACACAGGCGCCATAGACTCTCCTTTAGCTAATAAAATTTTCAAAGTACAAAGAATAATTTTCGAGTTTTTATCAACAAGTAGTTTTATTAAAGCTGGTGCAAAATTGTTAGAAAGAGGAAATAAATTAAGCAACATATGTGGAAATAAATAAACACACAATTTACAAATTTGTTTATACACGTACTATGAAAAAAACTGTAAAATAATTTGCTCTAACAATTTTCTCTTGTCATCGTTTTGAATAGTCTAAGCTAATTAAATCAGGTCCTTTTATAAACAAGTTTCATCTTGTAACTTATCATAAATTTACACTAATAAATTCATATTTTCCTAAATTTGTAATCAATAAGTGAATAATAATTTTATCGATTACAAATAAACTTATATTAATAACCAAATTAATGAATTAAATCATAATTTTGAATATCACCAAATATTCCAGAGCAAAGAAATAAAAAATTCCGGTCTCCATAGGTTTGCTATACAGCCTGATAGTCATTTTAATACGAATTTCATATCGATCGAAAGTCACATCTATAATAAAATAGAGATATTTTTACTTGTTCAAAATAAACAAAATTTTCATAACCAGAAAAAAAAGCTTAAAAATCAATTATAGTTATAATTTATAATAAACACTGTATGACACTTTCTTTTTATTATATAATATATATAAAAACGAAGTGTTATATAGTCTTTATCACATTAATTCGAATTTGCGTTTTAAAGAAAACTCAACGCCTTAAAATATTCTCAAGAAGTTGTTTGATAGAAGTCCACTAGTATTATTAAATAATTGTTCATAATATATAATTTTAATTTATTTTAATAACAGAAAAATAATTAAAACTTTAAAATAATTAAAACAAAAGAAGGTATACATTAAACATGTATAAAAAATACGCAAGAACTACAGAAGACAACGACGACAAATTAACTTTCACTCGTCATAAACAAATCACACTCTGGTGCGAACGCGATCAGGTGGTTGAGCAGCTGAATACCGCGGGAAACTGGAGAGTTTCGATATAATTCGGTTCTAAAGGGTTCGGTTCTAATAGCAGACAGGCGATGATTGTGTGAACGCAGAAAATGATCAGGTACGAAGAATGAAAGTTTACTCAATAATACAGGGCATAGAATTTGTCCTTTTAATATCTAGAAGATAAATTTCATAAGCGCTACGTCTCTTCTGAGTTGCAAGGAATGGAAACCCAGCATAGCAAAAGGAAACCGGAAAGAAATAGAAAAGGGAAGTGCCCATAAACTCTCATATACAGATATCGGAGAAACGCCTTTTACACATGTTCAATCGCCAAGCTGTACTTGGCTTCGTATGGTCTCCAAATAATGGAGTCAGATTCTAGTTAGCTTTGCACTAATAAAATCTATAGCGGATTGATTAAAATCATGACCTTTTGAATTATACAACACGAATCCAAGTTCCGAAATAATGTTTTTGCTACATCCGCCATATGCCAAAAGTATATTTTATATGCATGTACATTTAGTAGTTTATGAACAAAAAAAAAACTGTTTTTATGGAAGCGCGTAGGCCCAGGTGAGCCAAATTATAATAGAGAGTAACTCACTTCACGAGTCTCTACGTATAAAAACAAAACTATGGAATCTTAAAAAATATTTAGTTGAATTATTTATATACAAATGCAATCATACCCTCAAGCAGTGTTATTGTTTTCATCCGCGACTTCGTTCGTGTGGTCTATATTGTTCACATTATATTGTTCACAATTATCAAGGCTATAATTTATATATTTTCCAATTTTTTTCAAAATCCGTTGCCATCTAATAGTAACATTGTAATAGTACTATCCCACAGGGTCACGCTCGGATTTAGACACCACGCAAAACATAGTTTGTATGAGTACATGCTAAAATCAACCATACAGACTTTTCCTTATAGACAGTACGCATGAGCATGAAGGAGCCTAATGAATATAACGAAAAGTGGATGTCATCTCTCAAGAACTACTTTTGATATTTTTATCAAATTCGTGTAAATCTATTTAGATATTTCAAAATTATAGAGTAGCAAACATGTATCCACCAGACATATTAGTTACGATTCTCACTTGGCATGTATCTGGACAAAATTAATCTAAAATATGCGTAGGGTCAAATTTTCTAAATTTGTTTACTTTGCACAAATTAAAATAATAACCCTTGTAATAAATAGTTTAAAATGTTGACAGCGTCACCGGGTGTTGCCATTATAAAAATTTATTTCTTACAGCCCGTGTTGTGCACACCAGCGATCTCGCCGCTTATGTAAATAAAATAGTTAATTCGGGCTATGTCAACCAAATACCATATACATATATTCGATTTTCTCTCAAGCCTATTACTTATATTATATCGTAAGATATATCGTGATATAAAGCATAGATAACATCTCGGATAAAATGAAAGATTATTACATTATGATAAAATCTTATGCGATAATAAATAATACTCTTCCGTGGGACAATAAAACAAATATAAACATCTAGCATAAATATATTTGAATGAGACAACTTCCCTTTCGTGCTTTTATTCGTCAAAATTGCGTCCAACATTTAGACACGCTCAACACGGCCATTGCGTTCAGCACGCAAATCTGTCCGTGGAATGTATGCAACTTGTCACTGCAACTTACGACTACACATTTAGTGATTCGTATTTACCGATTTGCAGTCACATTTTTCCTAGAGCTGACCTTATAAACGAAACAATCGAAACGAAAAGAAACGTTCGCTTGAATAGAGACAATAAACTCGGAATACTCCCACACCGCAGCGAAAATACACACAGCGGCAGGCGATACGGCGCCCACGATCGGCTACAAAACGACCGCGTGCTTTCCGAGCCCGTACCGTGTGGGAGAACGCGCAGAGCGAGCATTTAATTAGCTGGCGGAGGCTGACAATGATGCTGAGCAAGTAGGTTGAGATGTTATCTCGATTGCAACGTAACTGTGTGATTAGGAGCAACGCTTTGTTCGTTTGCAGCCGCGTTTACGATTAGCAAGAAATCTTACGCTTGCTACAGAACACAGCAATACTATTTTACATCTTCTGTCTGAGGAAAACGTTTACCAATAACATTTGCCGAGCAAAAAAAACGTTTACCAATAACATGTGTGCGGTATTGCCAGTGTACAAATTAATTTATTAGGTATATTTCTTTTTCAAAAATCAAGCCATGGAGTTTGAAGTTGAAATTAAATGCATTACTTGGCCTTTTTTAAACCATATTCATTTTCATCGAAAGCCATATTCAATCATAAAGAGTTTCATCAATTTCTAAATGAAAAATTTCGATTTTTTTTCATTTGTTTACTACTACTGTGTAATTTGAATAAACTAAACAATGCGGAAACTAATTCGCTTTACATTATTGTTAGAAATAAGATTGTTGGAATAAGCTACCATAAAGAGTTTAATCATGAAATGTATTTCTTCTTTACATAATGGCTATGCCCTCATTTCACACACGAAGCATGGTGAAGACGTACGAATGGAAACACCTCAAACACAATTCTTGATGAATTAACTTTTTTCTTATTCTCTTCGTCTAATTTTCAAAATACAACCTATGTGAAGATCCCACTTTGGGCGCAAAATGAGAGATATTTGGAGATGATGCAGAATGAACTGAAATAAGTAAAGAAGCTTATATTAGGTTTCATTATATTGTTCACAATTATTTTTATTAGGGTTGAATATTACAATAGTACTTTTATATATTAATATCAATGATGCGTTAATGAGCTGTTTTCTGGTTTACATACTAGTGCCTTATCACGTATAGAATGGGGAAAAATAAAGGGATCAAAAGTTAATTGTTGATAATATGAAGTAGACAGTTCTGGAAATATTCCGTTTCTAAAAGATATGATTAAATTTAACATAACAACAGCTTATCAAACGGTGTCAAATAATTTTAAACATGTATTTGCTCGATCAAAACAAACACGTAACAATTTTATTATTACGAAATATATTGTGTTCGGGAAAATTCAACAAGAGTAACATATAACTGATAGCGTTGTGTTTAGGTGGGTAGGTTACATGCATATTATCGGAATATAATAATTAAATTCATTAAATTTAATTTTATATTATAATTATTGAGAAATTTTTGAGAATGAATTTGCATAAAAATGTGTTTTCACGATTAATTATTTATTATCGTAACAAAATTATCATAAGTAATAATAATTTCTATTTTCGTAGCATTTGTTAACAATGATTATGATTTTACTTATTAACCCTTAATAAATATTCAACTTCTCTTTTTTATATTGAAATTTACTCAGTAAGTTATTTTTTTCTATAGCCAGAATGCATACAACAAATCATCACCACAATGTAAAGTTACATACCTGTGAATGTATACATATGTACGAGTACAGTGACATGAGAGAACGATGAATGACTATGAAGAGTATTTACACGTAGGAACTCTTCACCGAACCTGGTCCGCCAGAAACAAGAAATATAGTGATATTTTAGAAATAAGAAATTCTGACAGTAAAACAATAGAAGGGAAAAAGACAAAATATTCATGTAAAGCATCATGTTTTATGTTCTCTAAAAAGTGTCTCCGACATTTTACCAATCAACAGCAATACTGAAAGGTGCCATATAGTAAGAACTTTAATACCTTTTAATGTTTTGTGATTTACAAATTAAAGAACTTTTCATGACTCGATAAACCCGTACTTTTCTACCGCTACACAATATATATCGAAAGAAATCTTTCCACTAATTGAAACTGCAAAATAAGACGAACATTCTTATTTGGAGTAATTACATTTAACCATTCGACTGTTTAACTAAAAATTAAGATTTATTATTGTACAACTAATAATATAATGAGTTTAAAGAGAAATATAACATTTATCAATTAAGAAAAGTCTGCAGTGTAACTTGAGAAGGTTCCCTTACGAAAGCAATTCAAATTGCGTGTGCGTTAAAATAGTTTATCAAACGTGTCTTAATACTAGTTAGGTTTCCTTAAATTTTTACAATAATTGTTTATTTTATTTTTTTATATTAAATACAAGCGAATAAGTAAAAAAACAAAATGTTAACGGAAAATATTTTATGAATTTAATAAATTGTATCACACTTAGTTTACGATGTTCACTTGACCTTGCAATAAGTATATCATTATGATACTAGAGTAAAATAAACACGGGAAATTCTTCGACAAGATATGAAACAATTTATTCAAATCGAAACTCGTGTTCAAATTCAATTATTTCGGCAAATAGGTCACTAAGAGCTCTTTTACATGTCGAGCTAAAGGAAATTCGTAGTAGTTCTTAATAAATTTTGTAATAAATGCGTTTTGTAGTTAATTTACAACAGAATTTTTTTTTAAACCGATCTATATAACCACACATGATGAATCTGTGAGAAAATTGCTTCTGCGAACTGCAAAATATCTTGGTAAGTTTGGCAATTATTTGGAATATTTAAAATAATATGAAAAATTAGTGTAACATGTAATTTTAGTATCGACTTGATTAGGAATAGAAAACAACAAAATTCAGAACTAATAATTGAGATTGAGAAGGATATTTTCAGTCGACTCTTGAAGACATATTAAGAAAATACATAGCTTTTAACGAAATTCAACTGATTGCAAACTTGTGTTAATATATTTGAAAATATCGATGCAACTGGTGCATATATGTTTTTCGTATATTATTTACTAAATACAGGAAATATAATAAATTTATTTTTCACAGAACTATATATACTAGAAATATACTACTAGAAATACAACACTTGTCTTAATACTACATTTTATGTGAATTAATTGTTCCAAAGAAAAAAAACTGTCAAATAAATTAGATAATTAATTTTTTATTATGCCGCCATATTGTTTTGGACGACTTTTTCCGTCACGCACATGACACATATCTTTATATCGAAACCTGCAATAGTTTGTTTAATATTACTGGCAATACTCCATGCAACTTCAAGTAGTAGATAGTCGCCATTTGCAACCTGTAATTTCGCTAGCGTTTAAATGTTGTGATATTAAGACAAACATTTGTGACAACTTCATTGTGCTAAGATAAAAAATGATATTTTTTATTTTTACCTTCGTTCCATAAACCATAACATACCAAGAATATGACATAGAAATAAAATTTCCAAATTATACGTGAATATAACATGTTATGGTTAAAAATATCAAAAACATGACCATCACACAGAAAATAAAAATGACCCATGTTGACAACACAACACAACCGTGAAAACGCATCGCCTCGAAACCGGCCAAAGTCCATTGCTCAAAGCCGGACGATACAGAGAGCACAAACCGTCCGGTGTTGGCGCAAGGCGAACCGGTGCCCTGCAGCCGCGAGCGACAGGAGGCCCGCACCTTCAGTAAGGTGTGGCCAGACCGCGATCCTAAGCCCGGTCGCCCGTCGGCTACAACCCATATAATACAGAAAATAGCCTCATGCCATTTTTTCTTACCGACTCAGCACCGCGCAATTGACTGTTTGAAATCGGTTTATTTCCTGGCCAATTGAAAACGCCTGCGCTAAAGTGTCAACCAAGGTTTGAACCAAAATGTGTAGCATGCTAACTACATACTATCAGAGCTCGTTGGATGGCAGCTGCTATTTTGAAGTTCGCCGTACAAAACATTTTTGGGAAGACTCCGTCAGTGTGATGTCGGCCATCGAAGCGGAGAGCGGGCAACGTACGAGCACTTGTCGGCTGCACGAGACAAGTGAAAGTGGCGGCCGGCAGCGAGCCGACGGGAACGCGGCGTCGATATCCAAAGGCGAGACGCGTCTTACAATTTCGACTGTGAGGTTGAGATGCCACTATGCTATATACATCCGCGAGTTCGTTTTTATAATAATATTTATATAATCGAGCATTCAATAACATTTATAACTTATATAATCTTGATGATAACTTTGTTAATTTCATGTCAATTAATAAACTGCAAATGTATGAGGAATGTTTATGAAAAACGATACTTAATAATTAAATGATTTTGAAATAATGTAAACTTCTGTAATCTTTCAAGTTTTCAAAAAACGTGTAATTTTAAAAATAACCATAGCTGGATATATATTGCATCTACAATCATATAAATATACCCTTTATCACCTACATATAACTAAGTGAATAAAGTATTCTTGTATAGTTCAAAATAAAATACGTCAAAGTAAAAACATTATATTAATTAATAGCTACTTATCTAGAAAGAACAGGAAATTTCAGAAATTTTTATGAATTCCTCTAAATAAATAAAAGCATGGAGCTACGAATGCCTCCTTAATGGATAACAGCGAGCAGCGAAAGTAATATTTTTATCACAACACAACAAATACAAATGATTCGAAATTCATATAATTCTTGTATCAGTTTTTCTCTCATTCATGAATATACAAATAGAATGAACGAGAGCGAGATAGACAAATATATTTCCACTAATTTCACCTTCCCTCTATGCTTCCCTTCTAGTACTCATAGAAATTACTATCGAGCGTCTCAAGTAAAAGACGTTTGTACTTCTATGAATAAAATCTTCTCGTAGGTTTTGTTTCGAACGAAACAATAGAAGACGCCAACAAAATATATATCATTAATGGTTAATTATCCAGAAAAAGCAGAAAATTCTCAAAGCATTTTTAACAAGTTTTACAAATTTTAACAAGTTTTACGAATCGAAATACAACTTATTACACTAGATATTTACATAATATAAATGTCGGTGAAAATTGTCGCTCAAATAAAAAAATTAAGCACTTGTTTGGGAAAATTTTGTAGCAATTAATTATTAAATTTAGTAACTAATAAAGACAACGTTTTCATGTACTTTAATTCTACAGGTCGTGTCAGTTGATAAATCAAATTAATTTTGGATAACTAATTTTATTTTTCAATATAACTAATATTGCCAAACAATTTTCTTTTAATATTGTATTTGTATAACATAGTAACGTAGTACATAATTTAATATAGTGCGTAAACACATTACCGTACCTATAATATTGAGATTATTCTTATTCTTAAAATAATTTTAATTTGAATATAAAAAAATTAATTGTATTAATTGAAAAATTAGACCTTTCGGTAAGAAAATTGAACCTCAAGTAAATAAAATAAAAAATTACGTTGCGATATTGTATCTTCTAAGATTCTCACCAAAATAATAAAAATTTGAGAACTTTGAAATTTCAAACCATTCAATCGTCAATAAAACACCATTCAACTATTTCGTCTATAAAATAAAATCCGCAAAGATAATACGCGCAATATACACGCGTAAATAAATACATGCAAAATACACGCCATAGTTGCTTTCCTAGAGTCTCTGTTTATTTTAAACATTTGACGAGCAAATATGT
This sequence comes from Druceiella hillmani, assembly GCA_039881145.1. Classification (NCBI taxonomy): domain Eukaryota; kingdom Metazoa; phylum Arthropoda; class Insecta; order Lepidoptera; family Hepialidae; genus Druceiella; species Druceiella hillmani. The sequence goes on along the minus strand of JAYKKI010000026.1, from coordinate 11,578,268 downwards.
ATTTGTTTATTTTAGAACGCTAAAATACTCTCTCCATTTGCTGTGTGTCACATCACTACTACGCCCATCCGCTCGTCTGCAATTACGACACGCACTGGATACTTAGTTAATGAATTGTAGACACAAGGAAGCACCTACAACATATTTACCTACACTAATACTGCAAGACTTCTCTTACTTGAAGCAACTATCATCTGTGTCACGTCGATAACAAAAGAATGCATAAATTTAAGAAAAAAACATATCTGGTAATGCACAAAAAGGCTTGCGCAATCGGGTACCTTAAAATATAGAATTTTAAAAATACATAAAGAATAGAGTTGTGATGCTTGCCAACAATGATAAAAATAAAACAGCAAACAAACGGTCTAACAATATATGTAATAAAGCCAATTATATGTAAGTTTAGCCAAATCTTTGATCAAAGCATAATTTTACTTTCATGAAACGAGACTATGTCGCTTTTAATAACGAAATAAAAATTATACATTTTATAAAGAATAAAGATGCATATTTATTAATAAGCGAATATAAGATTAATGTCCGTCATAGACAATGTGGGTAGAATACAATATAATGGCCACGATTATTATAGCAAGCTCAAACGTTAAAAGCTCAAAGCATTCGTAATTATTTGAAGTGTCCTTATACGCCTCGCAACTTCTTCAATATACTAAGTCTATTATTACGGATATTTAATATGAAGACACTCTAATATAAGATTATAAATTATCAAGTTTTCACTTTGCATTGTTTTTTTTGTCTTGTTACGAAGTGGCGACAAAGCAGAGTTCTCGATCGCAGACTTACGAAATCGTAAAAATCCAATCGGTTTTCTCTTTCATGTCACTTTCAAAATTCCAAATATTCTGCCATTGATTAGTAATGAAACGTAACTTATATAATAATAATCGTATATTTCTCTAACAGGAAGTGCTCACAAAAATTTAAAGTGCATTAGCATTCTAAGTAGAAATTATTCAAATCTTTCTCTTATTTTTTTTAAAGCTACTACAAGAATTGTTAGCATTTCTTTAGTATTACTACTATATTATGAAGATAACATTTTAAAAATGGACTCTACAAAAGGTACATATCCAATCTACCTGGCCGAATATTAATTGCAAGTATTAGAAATTGACAGCGTACTGAAAAAACGTCGTCCTGTCATTTTTAATTAACACATCCATAAAATAATAAGGCAATGTGGAAGATTGGAGAGGTGGGAAATTCCATATGGAATGTGAGAATATTTGGAAGCCAATTCCGTAGGAAGAGGTCTTGTAGCATATATATGTGAATAAATAAATAAAAGTAAATCGATCAAATGAACCATATTTTGGAATGTTCTGCGGCCAGCGTTCTTCAATTGATTCCTTAATAATTTATTACATAACTCCCATTAAATATTTAATGTCTATTAGAGATGGATCGAATATAGAGTCTGCCGAATACGAATATTCAGTTGAAGCTTCGGTTTAAGATGTACCGAACCGAATATTCGGTCGAATTATTCGGCTCTTTTTTACCGCGCTTTGCTTAAAGTAACAGGTTAAAATATGTCACGAGATGTTCAACGAGTATCGATATTTGTTCATCCCCATAGTTTCAATATGCCTCCATACAAAAATGTGGTGTATATTATATGAAGCCCATGCGACGGAAGCACGCTCGTAACGTTATCAGCGCCTAGGTTGGAGACTGGGCTATGTAGGGAGCATTGTGATCCACATGTGGCATTATAATTGAACGTTTAATTTATATTTATTAAATAATTTAGAAAACTTATAAAACGATTAAATGACATTAACAGTTCCAAAAACATAAGTACTTGTGAAGTTTTACAATTTTAGTATTTGTTTAAAATATAATCATTTCCAAAATATGTTTTCAAGATTTCGACATGGTTCAGATAAATCATTTCTCAAGTGGCTGGACAGGGCGGACAGCTGTAACATCAGCTTTGACAAACCATTTAAATTCAAATCAAATTCATTATGAATCGTTAAATCAGCCTTCAATCTATCCCTAAGTCTACAACAAAAACCAACATTAAACGTACATCAAACCCTAGAGGATGCACTAATCAAGAAATGGGAGATGAATGAATCAAGATCATAAGAAAGTCATTATGCTGTAGCTGAAATTATCGCATGAGATAATCAGGATATATCTATATTAGAGGACCCTGGATTTAATAAACTGATAAATTTATTAACACCGAAAATCCCAAATGTCGGGAAGAAAATACATGAACAAAATAATTTTGCTGCAACTTTATAAAGAAGTAAAGAAGATTGTTAAATCATAAATAACCACTGACATGTGTATTTGTGTGAACAATTTGATCAGATTTTTGTGCTTCACTGCTGACTGGCTTGACGAACAATTATCTTTTCGACACAATGTTCTTCAAACGAAACATTTTACTGGCTAGCATACAGCAGTCAACATCCGAAATCACCTAGAATCACCTCAATCATGCGAAATCACAAATATTTGGCAAATTGATTCGATAATTCATATAATAGTTGTGATGATGGACCTAACATAGTAAAAACAGTTAACGAGTGCCTATACACAGGAAAAGTGTGTTTTATCGATATATTACAATGGATAAAAATAATTCATTGAAAATCCATGAAAACGTCAGTGAAACTGAAACCTTGAAAAAAAGAATTGTTATTCATTTTAACTACTCCACTCAGTGTCAATAAAAGTTAGTCCAAATTCAGAGTGAGCTCAATTTGCTAAAACATTAAACTTATACAAGATGTGAGTATTAGATGGAATAGTACGTTTTACATGTGCGAACGCCTTCAAAAGTATAAAAGAGGCTTGTCATTATAATTTTTCCGACAACTGTGCCAAAACGAATCTCCATAACTTAAATAAGGGTCTATGACTAGTTTTTAAAGATATTACGAACTTATTACAACCCTTTGATGAGACAAAAAAGGTTAGCAGCTCCACATTTTGTTCAATTTCAGAAGTTATAGCGCATGTTACCACTCTTTTAAAATATTACATACACAGCAGGTGTGTCCCAACACAGCCGAAATGAGACATACTTTAAAGACAGAAATCTGAAACAATTTCGAAAGCACAGATGGTGACAAATACTCTGCACTGGTAACATTGTTGGACCCAAGATTTCGAGTTTTAGGTCCACACTTAATTCATTAATTTTGTTACGTACTCGCTATGTTAAGATTTTATTGCAACGTAATTTATAATTAAAAAATATGAAAGGGAAATATTTTTTTATATTCGATAATAATTCGGCAATTGAACCGACTATTCGGTGGAGTACGGATATATAGACATGCCGAACATGCCGGATGCCGAATATTCGGTCCATTTCTAATGATTATTTACTCCAAGTCTCCAGACTGAAATAACATTCCTCAAATTTTAATTTTCTTTCAATTGCCTGTTGAGGTTTAATACAATATTAATAATAATTCGGCAATTGAAGCAACTATTCTGTCGAGTACGAATATATGAAAATATGCCGAACATGCCGGGTACGGAATATTTACCGAATATTCGGCCCATTTCTAATGATTATTTACTCCAAGTCTCCAGACTGAAATAACATTCCTCATAATATTAATTTTCTTTCAATTGCCTGTTAAGGTTTAATACAATACTAATAATAATTCAGCAATTGAAGCGACTATTCGATCGAGTACGAATATATAAGAATGTGCCGAACATGCCGGGTACCGAATATTCGACCCATTTCTGATGATTATTTACACCAAGTCTCTAGACTGTAATAATATTCCCCAAATTTTAATTTTTTTTTCAACTGCCTGATAAGGTTTAACACAATACTAATAAAAGATGTAGAACATGTTGAACTTCTTGTGCCGTCCTATCGTTATAAATATGTCGGAATCGAGAAATCAAAATTTCTCTTAACATTAACATTCAATGTGATTTGACACCTCATGTCTCACATTCTATTTGGTGGTCAACTCTCAATAGGAGTGGTGACGTCGGGAAATTAGTTGTCAATAATTAAATTACAATTCACCATAAACTTAATTTACGATTCGACTTGACACCTCACTTCGCAGATCCCACGATGTTCGGTGACCACTCCTCGTACCTTTACATAACGGCCGAACGAATCTACCGATCAATTTCAGCGTCACACTTTCGCACTCGAATCCACATTCCGCGCGATCGCCGGAACTCGGCAGCTGCGCTATCACCGGAATTCGACATTCCACGGATTCGGCGGGCACGCCCCCGGGACGGTCCTCCCCATCCACTTCCGTTTCCTCTCACACGAACGGGTGGGAGACGGCAAGAGCGGGTCCGCCGACTGGCCGTCACAACACTGCGCCCGCGCACGCCGCGATGACAGTGCGTCCGCGAACACGAAATTCAATAAATAAATCAGTGCTCAGCCAACACTCGACAGCCATCGTCAAACTGTATTCGAACAAGACTTTATTTAATTAAAATTAAATCATTTATATATCAGTGCTATTTTAAGTTTTATAAATATCGAAATAGCAGATTGGATATACGATAAGTTAGTAGTGTATTGTCGATTTGGTTATTTGTGTTTTTTTTTTCATTTTATATACTGCTGCTTTGTACTGTGCGCGCTAAGTGGTAGAAAGTAACTGTTTAGGTTATGGTCGAAGACTGTTGACGGCAAAAGTGAAGCTGACAGAGTTTTCGTTCAAGGTGAGTCAAAATTATTCATTCGCTATATTTGTTTTCTAGTTAATGTTTTAAGAGCATAACATAATATTTTTATTTTAAATACGAATTCTTTATAGACGTATTAAAACTATTAACTTTACTTCAATCACAATTTTTTTTAATTCAATTATATTAATGATTCCAATCGATGATTATTATATATTACCTCTATGAAACTTTATTATCAAATTTTCTAACTTGACATTAAACTTTCATTAAGTAAACAAATAATAGCTTTATTAATAATAACGTTATGTTTAAAATAAATTAAATATAAGAAATTAAGACCGCAGTAAACTTTGAAAGTGAAATTTTGGTAACCGATTCGCTCGTTCCGGTCATGATCTTACACGTTAAATTGACTCCTATAAAATGAATAAAAGAAGTTACATTCGCACACAGAACATATAGAAAGGGATAGAGAATTAAAGAGACGTGTATATAAAATATATAGTTGTATTAAAGACAATGCATTGTCTTCTCTCATTTTAGAGCCCTCATAACATCTCTATTCAATATAACATCATTTAGTCCCGAGAACGTAGGATTTTGAGGGAATATCAAATTCTACATCCTTTCTATAGTCCCGGGAGTTATTTATCGCTAAAAATTTAATTATGTTGAACGTGTTAAAGATGTGAAGAGACTGATCTGTTGATGACATTTTGGAAAGTACATTTTAAAACGGAAAATTTTATATATTAATTTATAACTTATTAGTTCAAAAACTATTCTAATAATACTAATCACGTGGACAAAAAGCTGTTGTATGCTGAAAATTCGGCAATTATTTATTGAATAAAACCTTTTGAAGTGCATTTCGGGCACTCAAACTTGATAGCTTCGCGAAAATTCTCACCGCATATGTCGTGTAACGTCTCGCACGATGGCATCGCAACGTTGGCGTGCAGCACGACATCGTTCTGCTACACTCTTCACAATTCGCTCGCTGGCATACGATTCCTCAAAGCTTCCACTGCGATACGGTCGGCTTTACGCTAGAATTAGCCCGACGATGCCGGCTCGAGCCTGAGTGCAGGCACGGAGCTGGTTACGTGGCCGGCCGCCATCGACATAGTCTAATTGAAGTTAATTACATCGGATAATTGCTGCGCACCTTTCTACTGGCCGCTCGTACTTTCATACCGCCCCTCGCGTCGCGCTTGCGCACTCTACTGCCGTTTAGAGGCGGCCGCTTGCGTAGAAATTTATTTTTAATCTTATCCGATGCACAAAATCTAGTTCAACATTGCGATGCTCGCTAAAAGAATGATCTATTGAAAATAATCGCGGGTCAGGTCTCCAAATGTCAAATATTTTAGTTTCATCTCGGCCATGACCTACGCAAATATAGACGATATTTGCTAATATTAAAAAGAAGCCGATAAAACGCGTGTCAGAATACGCTTAAAGCAGGATTCCATAATTAACTGTATCCCCTGAATTATTGTTGCAAATTAACCGAAATAATTTTAATTGAGATTTCTAATTAGATGATCAACTCAATAGAGGCAGATATTGCACATCAGTTTAAACTAAATATTTCCCAAACCGAACTTAAAAATAAAAAGACGGTAGAAAATTGGAGTTCCAACCCCAATTTTGTTTGAAAAAACTAATTTGGCACCCTACTTGATAGGGGATGTGAAATAATATTCACCCAACTGTACATGTATAAAAAAGTACATCCTTTTTTAAATATTTTGCTAGCCGATCTAAATCTGAAGCATCTGTTTACATAATTTCACGTACATCGGTAAAACATTTTGTTTACGTTTTGTGTGATCATCCATATATAACACAAACAAATTATATTTAAAATCATCCTATTGATTAACCTTCCAGCAAGGGAAGTAACCGGAAAATGATGTAAAAAGATTATAAACTATATCAATTTACTTTAAAACATAGTTTCTCCGTTATCATTCCTACCACTTTTTTAACCGTAAACCTTAGAAACATGCTTAAACCGCTTTAGCAATATTTGAGGAAGATTTTGAAACAGGAAATTAAATTGTGAAGGTATTTAGGATATTCTTCCGTTGAATGGTAATAAGTGGTTAAATTACAGGAAATACTTTTTTCTCCGGTAATTTTATTTGGTACTTCAAGGAATTAGCGTCCATCATCCTATTTCCCATTCCTTATAGATCTTAGATATATCGCGGTGATAGTAGCAAATGTTTATACAATGTTGCAAATGTCTCCCATATGCTTGGAGAAAGCTCGGTGTATGAAGGCGCAGGCTGACGATCGATAAAAAGAATAAATGAAAGATGATAGTTAAAATAAAAAGAGTGCAAATGGACGAATTTCATTGTTGGGAATATTTGTTTCGGAGGAACGAAGTATAGAAGATGATTTGGAAGGCGGAGTACATATGTCTGATAGAATGAATGACGTTTTTATAAAAGTATTGAAGAATCAAAGCAGATGAAGGAAAGCGAAAGTAATTGTAAACAATGTTGTAATAATGCTAATAATTTCGGGAGTAGATCATTACAGAATATCTGTAAAATATGGACAACGAAACCTTATACATGAAAGAAATTAGTGGAAATTTAAGAAAAGACATCAATCGACGAAACTGAATTACGTGTGAAAGTTCATCATATGTAGAACCACAAAATTATAAATAGGAGTGAAGCGAGCGAGATACTTTAGGATGGAGGTGTGTGACGTTCCATCACCTCTGGTTATCCTACCTAGGTGAAAGATAATATGAAAGAATTGATCAATAGATGGGAACGAATTATTATTCAATATTATCAAGACTACTATTATCTACTAGTGCGATATTTTATATATTCATTGCTTATGTATATGAATAACATCCTCATTTATAAAGTCAATTACAATTTTCAAAACACCGTCTACGTGAAATCATTTCTGAGCTAAAGAACATGCAAACATAACATTGACTCTAATGGCTTAAAACCACCTAACTCTAGATACCAGTCACTGTTAGGAAATTTGTTAAAAGTTGATATTCCATTCAGATTTGAAGGTGCTATAAATGTTTCCTTTCCCATTAACTTAGCCAGCGTTATCAAAATTCAGTATCTCAAAATCTCTAGTTTTAGTATCTTTAGTATCTCTAGTTTTATATTACAATATAAAATGATATTACATATTACACCTATGAAACTTTTCTATACTTTATGATTTGTATTATGCAATACTTTCATATTTAGATTCCCTTGAATCTAAATATGAACAGAAAAATAAAATTTTACGACTTTTACCTGCTAAAAAATTACAAGCAAAGAAAAAAAACTTGACACATGCTGATAACGCATTTCAATATTTTGTATATTTCGAAATATAACAGGTTGTTAACGATTATAACAATTAACAAACAAATCGGTATTTTAGTATTTTTTCCAACTCCTCTCTAAAATATAATACGAAAATAATCTATAACCTTTTTGGTTTGGACCTATACTAGATGTATCAAGGAGGACTAATTAAGTTATTTTAAGCAAAATATTTTTTATTTTCCATATTTACTAAATTATAACTACATTTAAATGTTTTATTGTATTAAAAGAAAAAAAACTTAATAAAAATACTAATTTACCAATATAATCGATTTCTCTTTCTACGAAACAATTCTCGTATCGCTTACTATTCAAGGCCAAATAAGATGTTAAGTGCGTAGCATAGTATAACGCTTTGATGAAACCGCGCAATGTTAGCTGTTATTCGCTCGGTTAACCCTTGAGGTAACGCTGAAATAATATATCTCGAGAATGGGATAAAAAGCAGAAAAAAAATTATTCATTATAATAATTTGTTTTATTTTGTACTCGAAAAGCCACAGAAGTTGGCTTCATGTACCAATTTAACTAAAAACTGTATCGATTAATTTTTCTAATAATTTTCTTCGGTTTCTTCTCGAAAATATAGAACGCAAATAATATGTAATATATATTAACTCTTTATTAGGTATCAATAATTTATTTTTCAATTATGCTCTATTTTATTTTTCAATCATAATTACATATAAAAAGTTCATAACCGTAAATCTCCAATGAAAAACTTAAAAAAAATATTGAATTTTCAATTTAATCAATATATCTTATAAAGATAATAGTCGAATCGTTACATATTGAAATCCCAAAAGGGGTTCACCGCGTTGCGTAGTATCGTATAGTGCGCCCGGTGTTCGGTACACTATACGACATAAAACCTTTATTTTAACATTTAAATAGCTTACCTCGAAAACGGTATGAGATAAAAAATAATTTTATTGGTTATAATCATCTTATTTTGTACTCAATAACCTGGAGAAGCCGGTTTATCATAACAACCTGCATAAAATAACATAACTTTGTGCATTCTTACAGCATTCAATACCATATCTTAAAGAACTTCTGCAACAACCGTTAGGAAACTGTTTCAGTTGCTTTTCTAACTCACGTAAACTCGTCCTTTTAAATCTGTTACATTTCGTACAACTGATGAACTCATAGCGAGTTATATATTTACAACTCCCCTTATTACAATAGATAAACACAGCAAAATCCTAAATAGGGTCTTTTTATTGAATAAACCAGTAATTTAAGATTTAATTAAACTTTATCTGAGAAGAAATGATAGTCGTACATGTATAACAGTTGTATTATTTTAATGTTTTTCGCGTTACTGTATTTTAAGCCATTCACTATCATACTGTTAACCGGAAAAAGTATCACGGTTCCGCTTAGAATTAGTCTAAAAATGTATTCAATAACACCAATCCCTATATTAATTAGGTACCTACATTATTACCTTGATTAAGTACCTACATTATTACGCGTGGGACTCGCACAACAAAGGTTCCATGCACATTTAGGTACTATAATCATTTAAGGGTACGTAGTATTTCTATTAAACTATTTATTTATTTATTTACGTACTTTAATGTATCTAATAGATACATATTGCGGAATTATTGTTACGAAAGCAATTTCTTACAGCCAACCTTGTTCGACGGGTATTGAACCCGGGTCCCCGCGGTGTTCCGCACCCTAATAGACCGTATGCGTTGTGATCAACCCAATAACATACCGTATGACGACAAATATTGATTTTTCACAACGTAAACATATTGCCTACTATACCTTTCACAGGCGTAAAAACATGGGGCATATTTATAGTATTATAAAATCTAGGATAATCGCTACAATTTTCTTGTAACCTTTGAGTCAAATTTTACCAATTCTGTATTTTCCATGATTTTTGGTTCGATAGTTCCGGAAATAAGGGATCCCTCCTTATTTCGCATATTTTTTCGTGTTTTATTGTAGCATATTTATTAAAATATCTTTGAAAGATGCAATTTAAAATTACGAAAAAAACATTTTTGTTTCCCTAATAATAAACCTTTTGAAATGATATCCGAAGTGATAATAAAATTTGTAAAAAATTGTTTAAATATATTATTATTACTCTTTAATTGTTACATGATTATTTTAAAAAGTACAAACTATGTGGGTTAATAAAATGTATTAATATGCCACATTTCAAATTCCTACGTCGCACATTTTCTAAGAAAATCGGCTACGACAGATGGACACGTGAGTGAAAAGGTTCCGTTTTTCCTTTTGAGGTGCAGAACCATAAAAATATAATGCAGTGTAAAATTTTTAATAAAATGAAAAATTATGTACTTTGCAAGAATTATCTTCCGAAATTTAAATTGATTTCCTTTATATCTATCATATTATAAATGTCAAATAAATAATGGCACTGGTCGAAATTATGGGATTTAGTGTACCTACGTACGAAAGAAACCTTATAAACTATTGCCATATTCCTATCGTCTACAGTTCTTAAAATGAAAAAAATATAAACCAATATCAGATATTTAAGCTTATCTTTATCTGGTATCGCCACTTTTCTCCAAAACGATATGTAAATAATAAAAAAAACTATTATTAATTTTGGTACTGAAACCTAATCGTGCGAGAAACGTAAGTTTTAACTGGTTTTTTATTTACTTACGATTATAATTAGAAACCACGCGATATTTATGTTGTTCATATTAAGCCTGTTTTTCTTTATTTCTTACAAAATAATTTTCTCTATCTCCAAAGTTTACAGAACTTCCTCATACTTTTCCAAATTTCAAAACTCATTTACACCTTTCGAGAATATGTCGTAAAATTAGGTCCCTCTCGCAACGAGCTTCGCTTTGTTTCGACCGCTGGAAACGAGCACTCGAATTACAATTTCTCCGCTTCACTGGTTAGTGATGTGAATTATACATGATTAATCGACGTCGTTAATGTCCAATAGAGCTCGCGCCCGACGACGAATCGGCCGCAACCATCGTGGCGGACCTCATTAAATCCACCATTGAGTTTTCACTTGGGCCCACAATCACTTTTTAATTCAACACCAGATGACCTCACGAGATTTGTTTTGAAACAGCTTATGCGTATCGTAAGGTACGTAGAATGCCATCTGTTTCATCATTTCGCAATCGTGTCTCCTTCACATTTGGGCATATTTGAAGAAGACAATGAATCGTGTGAAAACAATGGCCGCCGATAGGTTTGAGACGAGGCGTGTAAAATCATAGGTAAACTTTCAGTAATTTCATGGCCTCAGTAAGCGTTTGGTTATAAAGAATGTTTCGCAACTTATTTTTGTTTCCGATTTAAAAGTGTAAAATACGTTGCCTTGAAAAGTTTTGAACGCATCCACTCTTTCAATGTATTTAGTTTTGAGTAAATGTTTTTCTATTTTGACCCTAGAAATATTAAATAAACACTACATTAGGTAGGCAATAAAGTTTCCATCTTGAATTCGACACTTAGGAGTGAGGTATTTTTTATTATGAAAATCGATTTGTTTTTGAAATATGTTTTTATCTCAACTTAGATGTAACAACTTAGTTTCATATTCTACAACACGCGTCGATCAAGCCTTTTTGTAGTAATATACCGTTTTCAGATAAATTTATTTAAATAATGTCTATAATTTAGTTTAAACTAAAATACGAAAGTTGTAATAAATTCAGCGTCCGAGAAAATTGAATAAATATTGTTTATTCCCATCAAACATCCCTGCGTTGAATTATTAACTCATTGTTATTAATGATTAACTCATTGTAGTTATCAAAGTCAAAATTTTGCATAAATTAATAAATTAGTTACCTAATAATAAAAAACATGTCCAGCACGAGTGAAATTCGCACTAGGAGGGTTCCATACACATTTAAGCTTTTAATGGTACGTAATATTCCTATTAAACTATTTACAAATATGTAATTTTTTAGAAAGAACGCAACACTTTCTATATCTTTCACAGGCACATGTTTAAAACAATATTTGTATGTTATACAAATTAACAATTTTCCGATTTTTTTCCTTTTCGTGTTCTGTCAGATCTTGCTTCTTGTTAAATTTCGTGATTCTAGATCAACAGGAAGTACACTATAGGTTTTGATTTATTTGCGAGTGTCAACATATGCGATATAAATGGCCATATTTTTATGGTTGTTCTTGATAGCGTTGACTTAGAAACTTAATTTTTGCAGTTCCAAGGGACCGTAAAAATAAGTATTTGATATTAATTTCAACTTGATATCTCCACGGGTTCCTGAGAAAAAGGGTCTTGACAGACTGACAAACGGATAACGAAATAATCTTATGAGGTTCCTTTTTTTCCTTTTGAGGTACGAAACCCTAAAAACAAACATAGTGACACACAATAACGACTGGCTACTGACACGAAAATCCTTAATTTGTACTTATATGATAAGAAAGACATAGTGGTAAATTTGTTTTCGTTCTAACAAATTAAAATTTTAAAAATATTTTAATAGGAATCTTATGTACCTTTAAATGTTTATAAATGTCTAAATGTTGTACCATAGTTAATATTTAAATGTTTTAAATGTCTAAATGTTGTACCATAGTTAATATTTAAATGTTTTAAATGTCTAAATGTTGTACCATAGTTAATATTTAAATGTTTTAAATGTCTAAATGTTGTACCATAGTTAATATTATGTACCATTAAATGTTTATAAATGTCTAAATATTCCACTCGAGGTTGACAGTTTTTTTTTTATAATCGCATCATGTAATAACTACAAGTCAATTTAAGGTGGAGTTTTCGCTATTGCATTTGTTGAAGGAATGAAACCGATGTATATTAATACAAGTCAGAAGATAAATGAAGAGAACAGTTGACCTGCTAACGATGACAAGATGATTAATCATTGAATATGTATCGCATTGTCACTAACAGTTAGACAAACAAATTGGTCCACACAAACAAAGTAGTCCTTCATATATTCAAATATTCTAGCTTATAAAATATAAGGCAGGGAAAGTTTACAGTGACTATTTGCCCAACTATGTAATCAAACGATTAGGGTACTTATACTTGATCTAGAAACTTAAAACTATTTATGGCATTTGGATGACATATGAGTTGCAGATATATAAAAAAGAATTAACCCAAAATTAAAGCAAATGGGAAAAAACGTATATTTTAATTTTGGCGCTTTTCTAAGTAAGTAATCGGCACAATAGTGCAGTACTGGACGCTGAATTCAAAAGTATTGGGTTCGAGTCTTTCAAGAATGAATTATTTTTTATATTAAAATCTTTTCCACAAAGTTTCTAACATTAACTACTGGTTCCAAATAACAGAATTTTTTTGTATATTTTTAAGTTACGTATAACAAAAAGGAGATAGGGGGACAAACCAATTTTGCAAACCTTTATTGCGTATGTGTATTAAAAAAAACAGAGGCACAATATACCTCCCACATTCCACATTGAAAATATTTGATACATATACAAGGTTCACATACAAACAAAAACCCTTCAACTACTTAATACCAAGGAAATTTCCCCTAAATGAAAGAGTAGCTTTCTCTGAACCATCCGCCAGCTAATGGATCACCTAATAAAGCTCAAAATGCTCAACATCTTGCGAATCGAATTTCTCAAACCTTCCTAACAGCACTCGAAATGCTCAACATCTAGCGTATCGAATTTTTCAAAACCTTCCTAACAATACTCGAAATGCTCAACATTTAGCGAATCGAATTTTTCAAAACTTTCCTAGCAACACTTGAAATGCTCAACATCTACCGAATCGAATTTGTCAAAACCTTCCTAACAACACTCGAAATGGTCAACATATGGCGAATCGCACTTCCCAAACCTTCCACCCATTAATGAATCACCTAACAACACTAGAAATTACCAACATCTAGCGATTCGCATTCTCTGAAACCTCCACCTGCTAACGGATCACCTAACAACACTTCAAATGCTCAACATACACATTACACTTGCAGCATTCTCACGCGCACTCGCTCCGCCTCCTACGCCGCTGGTGACTGACCCCGGTCGCTAACAAGCTTCTCATAACTTTCACCATGAGTTTAATTAAATTTTAATTATGTTATCATATGAATAATTCACCATAACCAAGATGAAATTTGGTGTCGCTCTCGACATTATACTTTTACGCCGGAGCGCATAATTATTTGAATAATATAAAATTGCACATGTGGGCCCGGTGACGTGCGTTTTCACATCCATTTCGTTCAGCATTAAAATGATTGTCTGCTTTAACGCGATGACTTTCTATGACAATTGTTTATAAGATATGGCGAGAGCATGAATTACATAATTCATTAGACGTGTGGTCCTTGAATATTCCGTAGCTGAGTGGTCTCGAGCGCCTGCCACTTAATTTGTTATTTATTCGAAATGTTTATTCGCTTCGAGATCGATCGAGTATTTCGAGAACGATTTTTTAATAAGTCATCGATTATGACTTTTGATGATAATTCTATAATCGGATTATACTCGAACATTTGTAAACTTGTGTTCATATAACATTGAATTGTCATTTGGGAAAGTTTCTGGCAAGTATTCGCAATGTTCAATAGCACAGTCAAGTCAGCAAGCATGAGAGCAAATAGCATGTTAAATTATTAGTCAATTCAGTTTCATTATGTTAAAGCACTAAGCAATCATTTTACTTTCCCTTTATTGTAAAATTCGGTATCATTTAAGGGGAATATTAACCAATATCATTTACTCATCCACTATCACATATCGTGAAGGCTTCACGAGCTAGATTCGATGGTTTTCCTACTATCCCGCGAGCAAACATCTATGTAAAGGCTGCAACCTGTACAATCCCCAACATGAATTATCAAATATTTGCTTCTTAAAATATAGAAATTTTCCAATCTGAGCACATAAAATGGTTCATACTGTGAATAAATAAACTTTGAAAATTATAACTGCATTCTTGATCTACATCAATGTGCTCAAGGTTTAGCAGCTTCTTTCTAATAATTTACTTAGGGCCTAGTGATGTGTTCAAGGTGAGCGTGTTAGTTCAACAGTTTTTTTTTAATTAAATTAGGGTTCAATTTACAATTTCTCATTTTTGAGTTCCCTTTAGGAAATCTTAAGCTTCAAAATTACATTTAGAAGGTACCCCTCTATTTTTTAAACGAGGGATCTAGAAATCATACAGTACTGGCATTTTATTATAACTCACATATAAAATTATTTTCTTTAACTTGTATCAATAAATTCAAGAGACCTTGGGCGGGTTTTTCCGTTTGATTTAGAAATCTTCTATGTATCACACACAGCATTTACTGTCTTATTGTGTAGGTTTACTGAAGTCATAGAATAAATAACATGTCATTAAGCATGAATAATTAGTTCAATGACTAAACTTAGCATATATTTGCGGCATTTAATCACACACCATTAAAATTCTTGTCCGAGTGATCACTCCTGTCTACGATGTCGAACATTTCTATGGAACTTCGCCCGAATAGTAGATCAGTTGTGTTACAAATATCTAGAAGAAATAAAGTAATTCTTTTTGTACATTATCGAATTGTTTGATAAATTTCACAAAAAAATCACGTATTATAGATATCTCGAGTTTTTAATTGCGCAGTAATTTTACTGCATCCTTACCGATCATGATCACCTAAGTGCAAATTAAAAGCATGCCAATTATATATCATTAAAATAATTTTTTAAACACAATAAATTGTTTTCTGTCAAAAAAAGATACTTTATACGATATTAACCTTGTCTATTGGCGCCTTCCATCGAGGATTTATATTCATTTTTACAACCCTTAAAATCATTGTATAACCCAACATATACACTTTTAATTCATTTCCTTATTCCAATTGTTGGTAATAGACAACATTAAAAATACTTATAATATTTTATACCTCAAAATATCCTTACTCTATTCTCTTTGGAGTTTCCCTATTTGGCACAGTTTTCGTCATGTGCGAAGAAAATTATTCTTGGTCTTGACATCATTCACAATATCTTAAATATTGACATTCACTTTGACTCATTTGTTAGGGCAAAAAAACGGTGGGGAATTTGTTTCTTCTTATTTTATAATATTTATCTTTATTTTTATATTAATGATATTCTATATTTTGATATATGCTTGTCCATTATTTTAATCGCGTCCAGTTGCAAATCGACTGTGCTTACTGTGCACATTAAACAAATGAACTAATGAGCATAAAAACGGATTTGCATTGCGATGTTTTTTTAACTATCACCCGCATCAAGTGGATTACTCTCATGTTTTAATCGTTTTAATAGTAACCGAGTAATTGTTTCTGGCCTCGCCTACCATGCAGATTAATTGGAGCGAAGCCCCCGACCCACATACGAGAGTATAAAATTAAAAAAAACACTATTTGTTGAACGCAGTGGTCATTTGTTTCGACCACATTTTATTAATGACCGACAATGCAAGTTTGCATTTCAATATCTTTTTTTTATAACTTTGATTAATCGTCTCTGTTCCTAATAAGACATGTTGTTGAATACTAGGTCAGTTGCTTGTTTTTACTTTTTAGTATCAAATGGTGAAGCTGATTTTGATGTTGCGTGTGGAAGAATTGTTTAAACTCGCCCGTTCTGTTTACATTTATGAATATTCAAAACAACTTAAGTGAGCTACTAGCATCGTCAATAACTAGCCTATAATTTATTTATTAATTTAGTTATTTACTATCTAAGAATTATATAGCGAATACAATCACAAATATAAAAAAAATTAGAATGATGTCTCAACTCGCATAAACTATATCGTATTTAGATTTTGTAGAGTATGTTATTTTGCAAAATATAGACCTAAACGTTTGCATAATAAAAAGTTTTGCAATACTTTCTCGCAAAGTTAACTGTCTGTAGCCATTCTGTAATTTAACTCTCAGTAGCAACCTGGGTCAGTAAAGATGCTGAATTGAATAAATGCTGTTTTTAAGACTCTACAGAGGGGAGAGTTGAAACAAAATGCAGTTTAATTCAGGAAGTTAATTATTAAACACGTCAGCAATAAAAAAATTATTGATATTTATGTAATTATACAAGTACAAAATAATTCTAAATACTTAATTTGAAACCATATTTAACCTGTCATAATAACGACCAAAAATAAATGTAATGGGAGGCTGTATATAAACCTAACTAGATTTGTGATATTAAAGTGATTCGTAAATGCCTTCTGGAAGAAACTATCACTTAACATAGCCTTGCAAATAACAATAAAAAGTGATAAATAATATTATCCCCAGTGATAATAATGTCCATTAACAGTATCGGCGGCATGAATTTTCAAAATTTATTAAAGTGAGACAGATGTATATATATATATATATATATATATATATATATATATGTGTGTGTGTGTGTGTGTGTGTGTGTGTGTGTGTGTGTGTGTGTGTGTGTGTGTGTATATATATATATATATATATATATATATATATATATATAGACAGAGAGAGAGTAATCCATAACTTTTCTTCGAACTTAATTTACAACAGATCTGTGCTTTATACGACAGACTAACATTTTGAAAAACTTTCATGTCGACTTAATTTGAATCGAAACAAACGCAAATATTTTATAAATGGTTATGTCCCTTATAATGGACATGTGCATCCAAGGGGTTATTTCTAAATTTATTTAACTAAACGCCAAAGTTATCTATATAAATGGAAAATAATTTTTTATTACTTATTTTAATTAGCAGTAACAATACGGCGATAATGACAGCAAGCAATGTCCGCGAGATAGAAATCATGTTGTATTAACTGATTGCAAATCTATTTACGTATATAACTTCTGATTTTTCACGACATCTCCAAACACATAAAGTCTAGGTACAAACATGAAATGGTACATTTCTTTTTGTTTTTAGGTGCTCGCTAAGAAACAATATTTCTATATTCAACCCCTAAAGATAATTTTAAATTTCGTTAGAAATAAAGAAGCGCCTATTTCAGCGTTTTTGAAAAATCGCTGACTAGAACTATTTATTACAAAAAAAAACGAATAAAATGAAATACAGTCTCGGTCCCTTCTTGTCCTAGCAAAGTCGGGACCGACAGCTAGTTCATTATGATTATCGACATCTTGGTATATATTATCAACTGACAGACTGTAATTGTCCACCATTCATAAACACTACAGATGCGACAAGCGCAAACTTTAAAGTGCAACACACCCACATTAGCTATACCACTGCAATTCATTACAATCTCTTAGTTAAACTCGAAGAGAGAACTTTCATACGTTGGTTTCTAACCGAACGTGGTCTGTCAGACGGCCTACCTGTATTATACTGTTAAGACAATGTCTTTTAATACGCGAAACATACCAAAACCAAAAAAATATAATTTTAAATACCAAGGACATTATTATAATGCTTCAAAAGGAAAAACACTGGGAATCTTCTAAGATGACTCGCACCTGTCCGTCTGTCACAGCCGTCTTTCTCAGAAACCGTTTTATAAATTAACTTAAAATTCTCAATAATTCAAACTAAAAAAAAATCTATCTGTATTTTTCGTAGGTTGTTTATGTAGGTTGTGGGAAATCACGTGAAAGAGCAAGTTAAAAAGTTTTCAAAACAATTTTTTTCAGAAGTTTATTATAATTCTAGAGAGAGAGCTATTGTTAAAAATGTCCACAAATTATATCTTCCGCTCATCCTATGTCCTAAGCTATTAAAGTAAAAAAAATATGACGAAACAACTTAATTAAAAATTTTCCTGAATTTTATTGGAAAACTACAACGATTATTCCAAATTTCATAGCTTTTGTGATATTCGCAATTTTCTTACGCATGTAAAAAATATACTAAGTAGTATATTTGCATGGCGAAAAATAATATTCATATCTGCAAATAGTTTAATGGGAACGTTATATACCTGTAAATGCTTATATTTAGTTTGTATGGAATCCTTGTAATGCTAGCTTTATTCATACTTAATAATATTTATCACAGCTCCAGGTAAATGGCTCTACCATAAACAAAAAAAACACAAATATCATGTCCTACGAAAGCGGAAACATTGGATCGTAACGTTTGCTCTGTGAGTACTTCCATTTAGCCACTGCCATCTCAGCCTTATCCCGGTGAGATATGGAGTGAATTTATTAATAAATCTAAAAATCTATATATGTAACTTCGAGTTCAAAATTTAGTCATCAACTCGGCTGCGACACTGATAATCATCAATTATTATTATAAAATTAATAAATGACATCGACCATAATGCCATCTCCATTTGTAAGTGGATCCAAGTAAAATGATTGTTGTCCTAGTAGGAGTATTTGCATAGGAACTAATGTGCATTTTCTCTGATTAGGGAACGTCAAAACCGATGACGTCGCCAAACCGGTCAGTCGATGGTCTAAAAAGATATCTATATGGCTAAACATGAACGAATCCTGCGATGTCGCAAAGTCGAAAACTAAATAATAAATCAAACTGAAATGTAAAATGATTGATAAGTCGGTTCATTTCGTCACGAAGGATGGATTTCATCAAGATAAAATAAGCTGAAGACACACTTCTCGAATGGGTGCCCAAACCACGGTGTTCTTTTATTCTTCAATGATAATTCACGAAATGGACGTAAATATGACCAATTCATATTGAGAAATGTGGAACCTACGCAAACCAATTCGGCGGAGGTAGTTGCAGCGATAATTCTACTTGCAACCCGGTGCATTATGCAGCGGCGTGACTCAGAGCGTAATGCGCTCGGCGGAAAACTAGCCGTCAGCGGCGAAAGTTGTCGCAGCCGAGTCGATGCGCCAACTTTCCCGCCAGCCGCCGCTTCTTCACTTTCTTCGACACGGCATCGATATCGACCGACGCAGATGACGTGGGTCACGCTTTTCTTGGTGAGAATTCCACTCGACGTGGTGAATATGGATGTTATCAATTCGACGAGGCTGTCGCACGGCGTGGCGTCGCGTGTTTCGTGTTCGTAAGCGAAAATTTAAATGTTCACATCTACTTCCTTAAGCAAGATTAGTATGAATAATTATTTTTTTCATTTTTATCGATAAACAATATATTTCGAGACATGAAATTATTTTTAGACAAAGTTCTTTTAATACGGTTTATTTGTATAGTTTCATTGTAAGATTAATTTTCGGCACATTTTTAAAATTTCGAACCGCTACAATTTTGAAGCTGTTGGACCTATTTAGTCCATTAGATGTACTAAAATTACTCCGAAATTCAAAAGTCGAGATCTCCTCAAAAGGTATTTCTGTGAATTCAACTGAAAAACATCTTCAAAGTTCTGTCACTTATCACATATTTCTAAACAATAATTTTATAACATACTATGTGGATTTATAGACGATTTAATATCCAATCAGTGTCGTATTTGTCCCGGGATAACCAATCAGTGTCGTATTTGTCCCGGGATACAATATACTTTTACTTTTTCATATAACAAATAATCGATTAAGGATTCCTAATTAAAGCGTTAATGTTAGTTAAATCATTATTATATTCGATGCTTCGTTTGCTGTTTGATGTAAAATATAATTGTTTGGACGATCATTTATATTTGAACGATCACCGTCTATGTTATACTATATTCCGTGGGGTTTTCCTTCTTTATTTGCCTTTTTTTCTTGGCTAACTGCTATTTTAACCAACGATTTAAATAAGGCAAGTATAAGTCTTTGAAACTATATAAATAAATAACAAATATATAATATAAATAAATAACAAATATACATAAAACTAGCAGCACTTTTCCGAGAGACGTTCGAGCATTTACTTTAATGGTATGCGCATTGATTTTTCAATGCACTATATTCATACTCCAACTGTATAGATTTTATCTTATTGGTGAAGCTGCATAAATATACTAAAAAAGGAAATCGAAAGACGCAGTTCAGATCCGCGACGTAGATTTTTCGTGTAAACTTCGGAATAAAATTTATTTAAAATTAATGTGTAAATATGTTAAAAATTAATTATCAACCTCTTTAATGCAATTGTTACACAGAGTAGTAACGACGAGGATTATCGCTGGATGCTGCATGTATACCCTATGGGTCAGCTACGTAAAGCTTTGCGTAATTTTTTCATTTTATGTTCGACGCCGTCTTAACTCTCACATTTGCTCGACCCTGGATTTTTTAGATTTCTTGGATTCCTTTGGATGCGAGCTTTCCTCCTATTTGCATTTTCTATAATTCGGAGCATTTATATAATTCATTCAATTTTTAATTTTCCATTTGATACCGATTTTTACTAATATTCCGGGTAACATTTTTGTTTCATTTTGGGTTCTAGCAGTTTTCCGCAACCTCTTCGCAATGAAACTCAAATCAATACTCTAGTTAAACGCGTATTAAATTGTAAGTTAGTGCAGCGTGCTACACTAATATAGAACTTCACACAATGCTAAATCGTAACAAACACGCGCATACAATTACTATGACGTCACAGGTAAAACAAATACTGCACGATAAACACGTACAAATATGTTCTACATATTGTAACACCATTCTTTAGTATTATTAATCTCGAAGTTATTAACTATTGAAATCTGACGGCATTTTGCAACACAAGAAAGTTCGACCGGCTATCACAACGAGCAAATTGACGTTTCCACGTCAAAATAATATTTACCTACAATCAATGCAAACTTTTGTTTTGTTCTCTCAAAGTATTGTCAAAATCTTGCTTTAAACGTAGATCCAATTATTATCTCTATATATATATATATTTGATCCAATTATTATCTCAAAAAGACGACTAAATTAACGTCTATCACGGCTTTATTCAAACGAAACGACTTCTCGTCTGTTAAAATACACGTAATACACGTATATAAAACGATGTAATCGAAAACTTTAGACGTTCATAAACAGAAATGCCGTGGTAATAAATACATCAGTGATAGCCTCTTAATATGCCAGGCTGAGTGATTACAAGATCATGATGCTACATCGGCAGATCGCATCTTCGAGCGCGCATCTTTCCATCTACCGAACATGGTCCATACCAAAGCGACACTTACCGATTAAGAGAATATTGCTATAGCAATTTATCGTACTAAATAAAATATAGATCCTCAACCGATCAATTAGGGTCACTCTGCAATGTATAGTCGTTGTTGGACGTGAGGATGATTGATCATAATATTATGAACATTTCAGTTTCAAAACTTATGAACAATGGATTTATTTTAACTTACGACGCCTCCGCGTATTTACACACGTTAAACAAATATTCAAAGTAATGAAATGCATAGAATCGATAGACATTCTGATTATTAATTAAACAATATTGAATTGAAAGTGAAACTTTACCATTAAAAAGGGTACTATTCCTTAATTAAATAAATATTGAAATGACGAAATTATTGACAAACTTTAGTAATCAAGTTACCTCATAAAATATCTTAATCAACTCTCCTGATAGTTCCAACGAAAATACAGTTAAACATTAATATAAATAATAATAAAATATATAAGTTTAATTTCAAATCAGTTCTCTGGAATAAAGCTGAAACAAACTTTAATCAAAATGAGGCAAAGCGTGGATAACATTAATAAAAGTATGACATAGTTACAATAAAGTATGATATAGTTACAAATAATGACATAGTTACCTTAAACAAAAGCAATCGATCTAATATTATGTCACAAACATAGTTGAACAATTTCACATCAAGAGTTACAAACTTATTCGATTTATAAAAGCAAAAGAATAACCTCTAGAATCTAAACTGTCAAACAATACAATTACGGTAATAGCATCAAATGACAGTCATCCCTAATCCACGCGCACAGTCTGCCAGTTACTTTTTTACACAAAAAAAACAGTTTTTTTCATCACTTCTCCAAACTTGTTCTACCGATTTTGACGAAAAGGAAAAATCAAAGGACCAATACAAATAGCCTGTAATTTATCCGATTCCATTTGATTTCAATTCCAATGGATTTAATTTTTCTTTAGTTTTTGTAGAACACATATTTAAAATTTTCTCTGACTTAACTCAAGGATGGGAAGGATTTCTGAACTCGGAAACATAGCATTTTGAAACCGGTGAACACTATAAAATTAAAAAGTACATTGTCTATGGGATTTTATTTCGCTTTCAAACAGCGCTGCATATGTAAGTAAGTTTCATATATACAGGTTCCGATGTGATACGTACTTATCTCTAACATTCTTTTCTTACTTTCATTGTCATCTCTTAGTTGCTATGACAATTCCTTTGTCTTTTGATGAAATTACAAATAAATAGTTATAGAAAACCACCTTTAAAGACGGAGGTAAATTCTATTCTTTTATCGTGAAAGAACTACTATTTAGATCGTCAGACGTTTCTTGTTTCGTGATTTAGATTCAAGTACGTAAATTGAAAACGAATGTAAGGTGAAGATAAGTTTTAATCTTTTGCAGTATACTTCAAATATGTTTTCGTCTTCCTTTACAAGACTGATTCACGCATGTGCGATAGGCGCATGATACAATAAAGAAATTACAAAACAAGTCAGATATTATCATGGCTAAAAAATCCAAAACTCCCATTTTTGAGTTCCATTGATAATTCAAATCTAGATTTATAAACTGAAATAAGCATAAATAATATGTACTTTCCCTAGAAAAAATAGCTGAAAATCTATTCAAAATGTAATTGTCAAAATTACTCTGTTAACAAAGCGAGAATAATCACTGAATTTACGTGAAAAATGGAAAGATTAATTGGAAACGTGGTCCTTTTCCAAAATATAAATAACTCGTCAAAATATGTGATGTTTTCTTAACTAGATCAGAGTAAGTTGTTTAGCTAAGTCGGACGATATTGTTTACAAACTGCCATGTATTCATATTCACATAATGAGCCTTTACAATAACATGAATCTATGACTGGATCGAAAATATTATTATATGCGTCGATCGTATTCTCGTGTTTTTTATTCATAATTTAAAATCTTCTTTCGTTTATTTGTCATTTACACTACACTATTCTACATTAATTCTTTTTATTTGTTTATGATTTACACTCATGCGCATGAGTGAATCAAAAACTAATGGCATCTTCAATATAAATTGAGCGAATTAAATAAATGTAGAATTAAAGGGCTATTATTATGGTTGACTAGTAATGTTACAATACTCGTCGCTATGTAATAATTATATTTTCTTACTCGACAATCGATCATTTCAAGTTAACTAAACATATTTTGTGTAATGATATTCTAGTATACACTTATACATCAAAAAATATCCAAATATCTCAAAGAATAACAATAAAAAACGAATAAAATAAGAATATTAATTAACAAAATGTATTTTTTCCAGATGCTGCGCACGATAAAAGGAATCAAAATGGCGCAATGGGTGTTAGCTATCATAATGCTACTACAAGTAACAACGGAGACAGGTGCAAGTAACGCGACTACTGCAAAAACAATTAGAGCCACGACATATCCAGCTAAAACTACAAGAACGGAATTGAAAGTATCTAGAAGTCTAAATCCAAAAGATGTGCAAACACTAAATGTTATGACCAAATCAGGGCAAGTAGCACAACTCATTGTAAAAAGGAAAGATGCTTCATCAACTTCTGCGGTATCTACGACCACGCCATTATCCATGGCTGAATCGTCCACATCTTGGAAAATGATATTTAATAGTTCAGAAACAAATTCTAATTTTACATCTAGTGATAGGAAAGAGACAAGAAAGATACATTTCGATAACGAAAGATCTGATGACCTTCTCCCATTCGGTACTACGTTCAATGAAGTCTATTTAAATGGACCAAGAAATGAAGAGTCCTCGACAATTAAGGCTGAATATGGCAATTGGTCTCCGGTTGCAGTGATACCAGAATCGAGCTTCAGTGACTTAGACAACAAAAATCACGAAAACAATGATAATATTAAATTGGGAAAAGACAAAGCAATTGAAGATAAAAAAGTGTATATAACTTCAGAGAGTTATTCGAGTTATCGTTCACCAATCAAAGGCCGATTCGACCCTATTAGCCCAGTTGTGAAAAATGACAGGAATCCTGTCAATATTGAAGTTGTCAGTACAAAAGTATTCGATGATGAACCAAGACAGATCAATGTGCCCAATCCCGTTTATATTACCTCAGAACCTATGTACATTAAACAACAAGTAGACAGATATAACAAACGTGGGCGTTCCATATTGCAAATTGGTAGCGATGGTATTCCTGAAATACATGGTATCAGAGTTCCTGACGATGAGTCCGATAAAAAAACATGGAGAAACGCTCGAGTAGTGAATGGGGAATTAGTTCCGTACCCTATCGGATATACACCACCTCGAGCTATTCCGGAAACCGATATCTACCCTGATCTCTCATTGCTTGTATCTAACGAAAATATCGGACCATTTTCCAAAGAAGATAATTATGCCGGCAAATCTAACAATTTTGGACCATTTACCAAAGATGATAACTTTAGATTCGTTGATAATATCGGCTCTTTCAGTGAACAATCAAATCGTTATCAAATATACAAACACAAGAAAAATAATTATTTGAAAAATGGGTATGGTCCTTTCACCAAAGCAGATAACTCCAAAGTTGCTAATTCTAAACTTATCGAATACATTAAACAAATAAATGACCAAGAAGCCAAACGTGACTATTTTAGCGGAAGGAGCTCCAGAGCGGAAAAAGATTTTATAGAAGCTAGCCATATACAAAGACGAATGTTACAGCATCCTGGAGAGACGAGTTTTCCCAATTCACTTGTGTATACACCTAAGAATTCTGCAAAATCCGTCATGTTTGATGAAGATATGAGAACTCCTGTGTTACAATATGCCCACCCTGAACTTGGGGTCCAACCAGCTAAAATTAGTAATGAGGGAACTGAAGATAAAATGGGTACACAAGAAAGGAAAGTTGTGTATTATTCTGAAAAACATAATAACAACAACTCTCCATACCCGATGGAACCTATAAGTAACACAAATGGCTTTAGCGACCAAAGATCGCATTCTAATAAATATTACGAAGATGATTATAATAAATTTGGCTACTATCAACAGGATCAAGGTAGATTTCCATACAATTACGGTTACATAAAAAAGGTACCAGAACCACCCCTGTGGAGAAGAATCACCGATTCAATGAAGGATACCATTCAAAGTGGGGTCGAAACAGTGCAACAGTTTACTAAACCCATTTTTGAGCCAATAGCAAGAGTGACACAACCTGTACTTGAGCCCATCGTAGAAGCTACACAAAAAATATCACATAATTTGGGATTCTCATCTACACCCTATAGCCAACGATATGCTCAGGATAAAGTTGGGGTAGCAGTCGCCGGCGGTAATAGTATAATTCCAGCCCTAGGATTGATGGCAGGTGGAGCAGCTCTTGGATTGGGCGCGGTAGCAATGGGCCGTTTTCTGGACGTAGACCTTATGAGAAGTGCCGGAATGAGCGAGGAATACATTAAAGATACTTTAGAAAAAGAACATAAACGCGCCTTGAGCGGAATCACTCATTTTCATCATCCCGATGTCGATAGGTTAAGTCGCAATCGCATTTATACAGACAATATTAAAATGCCAAGTGAAAATGTATTCGTGGTAATGGAAGCACCGTCCCAATCACAGTTTAATACCGAAAGAAAACGATCGAAACGAGGATTACATCTAAAGCCCATATTCGCCGAAAGTGAACAACACGGAAATTATGTTGTGCGAACCAAACGAACGGAAGTGGAAGCGACGTTACCAGAAAAAAAAGAATATCTGAAAGTCATCGACCTTCACAATTCACCGAACGGCGTCATCGGCCGTGACTTAGTAAAAAACATTCGTGAAATTGTCAAATATGTGGACAAAAACGGAAGCAAAAATAGTGATTCTAAAAGTTTAAAACAAAGGTCAGTTTTATCGGACGGACTCGAAAGTTCAGTGCAAGATTTGGAAACCGAAGTCAATTCGCAAGGATTACATGGACCCGTTCTCCAGCTGGTGAAACAAACGAACTGGTCCGACACCCAGTGCGCAAAAAAGACTTTCTGCCAAGTCATGTCCAGGCAGACCGTTGATTCATTCTTCACAATGGAAAAGAAGGTGGAGGGATTTTTACGAATGTGAGTATCTAAGAACCATTTCGGGTATTATTATTTTTTCAATAATAACGTTTATCTGTAATTATTACAGTAATATAATTTAATAATTTATATTTGGAAAATGAGTAAATGCACAAAAGTTTAAAATGGCTTTCTTAAAGTATTTGATTCGCTTTTTCACAAATTTATTACGTATAATTGGTAACAGCAGAAAAGTGATAAAATATATCCTTGTATATTTCAGTCTAAAATTAATTTTTATTTTCCTAACCTTAGAACAGAATTAATATTTTTTTAATTTTTGAATACAACATGTACCTGTGTAAATATTTATTTCTTACCGCATAGCACAAAAAAATAAAAGCCCTATTTTCAGGAGACTTTTACTAAAATTGTAGTAGTTTCCAGAGCAGTAAATGATAATAATAATTAACTTTTCGTAGTTTGCATAAACACAAAAACAATAAAAATAGTGCTAGTTTTATGTTTGAAATTTTAAGACAGAAGTAATTAAAAATAGTAAAAATTATTTTTATGCATTACGCTAAAATTGTATGTAGTTAATTAACGTGCATAATCTTTTTTTAAATATTAACAGGATGTTTTCTTTTTTTTATATTAGCAAAATTGAGAGTATAAATAGTATATATTGTATTAGCAATATTGAGAGCAGAAAACGTAGTCCGGTTAAAACTGCGTGCTTCACTTGAGTATACGATGAAAATCATTCTGCGGTTGTTACGCGCCGCATGACCACTTTCACTTTCCTCCGTTGGCGGATGTACCCGTAAACTGCTCGGTAATGAGTTTCCATTGTCGCATTATTAGGTTACGATTGCAGTGCACGCACCACGGTCGCGTGACGTCACCATCCAATCACACAGCTATGATTGACGCTCAGATCGTGTCCCGTTGGGAGCTCTAGTTGTTCCGGTCGACAAGACCCCGGTTGACTCTTGTTAATGTTGAAGAATTTATGTCAATACATGATATTAAACAGTTGTCCTACTAGCTTCAGTATGTAATTAATATCAGAATTGATTGTTAAAAGGCGTAATCATTTCGTATACAAGGTAAATTCACGACTGTTTTTAAAACTTCTCTCTTATCATATTAAAATATAGGTTATCTTCAGTGTATAATTAATATCAGAATTGATTGTTAAAAGGCGTAATCATTTTGTATACAAGGTAAATTCACGACTGTTTTTAAAACTTCTCTCTTATTATATTAAAATATAGGTTATCTTCAGTGTATAATTAATATCAGAATTGATTGTTAAAAGGCGTTATCATTTTGTATACAAGGTAAATTCACGACTGTTTTTAAAACTTCTCTCTTATTATATTAAAATATAGGTTATCTTCAGTGTATAATTAATATCAGAATTGATTGTTAAAAGGCGTAATCATTTTGTATACAAGGTAAATTCACGACTGTTTTTAAAACTTCTCTCTTATTATATTAAAATATAGGTTATCTTCAGTGTATAATTAATATCAGAATTGATTGTTAAAAAGCGTAATCATTTTGTATACAAGATAAATTCACGACTGTTTTTAAAACTTCCCTCTTTTTATATTAAAATATATTATAAAGACATTAAAATCTATTCATTTTATAGGAGGTAATACATTTAAAACTTTTCAGCAATTACTAAAATAACCAGTTCAATAAAACTTATATACGATTGAAAGGCAAGAGACTCCCTCAAAAAATATTTTGAACTTGATTTTTTGTGTTTGCCACTTCGTCTTCATACGAATCACATTCTTGTATTTATACGAGGCTTATCCGTCTTACTGCCGTAACTACATGACGGTTTCTGAGAAAGCAATTGGCTGTTTCAAAGAATGTAATTATAATAGAGACCTGTCTAAATGCACTTTCATCTCGTGCTTTTATGTCGATCCTTATCACCTCAATGGCCTCCGCATATATTATTAAACTTTTTTTAAACGCTTCTTGAAATGTACGATACAAGAAACTGGAACACTTAAAGTTGTTTTATTATCAAAACTGACAAAATGTGCTTCCTTGTTTGTTATTTGAAGGTGAAAACGGAATTCCATTGGCTTATTATTTAAATCAGAGCGTCCGCCTCTACGTTGATTGTTTGTTCGTTTTAGTATTGGAATATTTTGCTGCTAAATCATCATTCGTTACAATTATTGACTACCTGTACAATGTAGATATAATATTCATTGTACTGATATATTAGGTTATATGATTTCTTGGTTTTTATATATTTTTTGAAACTCCGATACCATGTATTTCAGGAATACTATCGCTACCAATTTGCACTATGGAACGCCCACGCTTGTTATATCTATCTCCTTGTTGTTTAATGTACATAGGTTCTGAGATAATATAAACGGGATTGGGTACATTGATCTGTCTTTGTCCATCATCAAATACTCTTGTACTGACAATTTCAGTCTTTCTATAGCGACTGTTTAAGATACATTAACGTCTCTTGAAAACAATAGAAATGAGACATGTTTATCAATGTCTTTTGGTGACATGTTTATCAATGTCAGTATAGTATTTTATTGGAAATAATTAATAAACGTCATTATGCGAAGATGTTATATTACGAGTAAAGATGAGATTGGAAATATTAACATATTATATACAACCCTTATGTATATAATATTAGGTTGTTTTAGTAAAGTATTAAATGTATTACCTCCTATAAAATTAATAGATTTTAATGTCTCTATAATATAAACCTATATTTTAATACAAAAAGAGGGAAGTTTTAAAAACAGTCGTGAATTTATCTTGTATACAAAATGATTATGCCTTTTAACAATCAGTTCTGATATTAATTACATACTGAAGCTAGTAGGACAACTGATTAATATCATGTATTGACATAAATTCTTCAACTTTAATAAGAGTCAACCGGGCTCTTGTCGACCGGAACAACTAGAATTCCCAACGGGATACGATCTGAGCGTATTACAGCCTATTATTGGGTATTACAAATAATTTTGTTTCATTAAAATTTGTACGCCATAAGAACCTCACACAACAAATGACAACAGAAAAATCAAAAGTTTATTTTTCCTGATTTTTTTTAATACTTGCCCATATTTCTCGGGTATAAACATTTTTTATCTCGCGAACCCATCAAGTTGGGTACCATGTAAAAAAATGTCTAATAATATTTTTTTTATAAATTACTCTCCAAAGCTTTTTAAGCGCCCCCTCTACCTTCACTCTATTATGTAAATACGGCATTTAGTAAGTACCTCAATGCAAAATTATTACGGTCATTTTGCAAAAAATTCACAACTATGGATTTCAGAAATATTGAATGAACATCAGAAAGTCTTCGGAGTTGAAATTTCTCAAAATATAACTCGATTTAAAATATAGCTGGACATACTGCGAAGCACACGCTAATATGTGAATAGTTAGGCCCCTAAATATCCACAAATCGAATTTGGTTAGTCCTATTCCATTGACAAGGTCTTTGTGACTTCGTGAAATCATTGGAATGAACAAAACATAGTTATTGCCGTACATTATTAGCAATTCTATCATTCTGAAAAACGAAACTTGGTGAGTATATAATAGATTGCTTCTATACTTTATGTTAAATTCTGTCCATTATATTAAATTCAAATATATCTCTGAAAGCTACGTAAGAAAGTAATTACAAATGCTTTAAAATTATTGTATATATTTGGCTTTAAAATTGACCTACACGCAATAGAAATAAAGAGAAAAAAATTGGAGATATAATAAATTAAAGAGAGATAATGTATGTAATACAATATATTACATACAAAAAATAATATGAATATTTGTGACAGCTTAATAAAAAAGAACGAGAGGTGTAGTGGGTCACCCGGTTGGAACGAAGTTCCTTTCGCTATGTATTCTGTATTAAATAACAGGCGCAATGAAATAGGTTAACAACGTTTAAGAGTAATTAAATGAAAAATTAAAAGAAACAAATGAATTATTAATTATTATAAATGATACCAAAATTTTAATTTAAAATACATTAATCATTTATTGTCACTTTAGCACTGGTACTTAACGGACTTTATCATCACCATCCTCAACTTGTACTGAATCACTTTCTCAATATATTCTTTATTGATAACAATAACACGAGTTTGAAAATGGTGAAGAGTATATACCTACACATTGACATATGCTTATAAACACGCAAACGCTTATACTGTAGCAAAAGTGTCTGCCGAAATCTTATACCTTTTTCGGCCTCGGGGCTCATTCGCCAAGCGTGTAACGTGCGATAAGGAACTTTGGTCCAAAACGCTATGTAATGTTAAATGTTTAAATGTTCTATACCCCTAAATGTATACAAAACCATCGTTAGTGCGAGTTCTACTCGTAATTAACAAGTTTATTTATGTTAAAAATAAGTAACAAATATTTTCATGAGTGGACATGAAATATATGAATATAGTTAACATGTTATTTACCAATCTGAAAACAAGCCGAATAAATTTATTTACCTCGCACCGTGAACGGATTGTGTACTTTCCACGATTGTCTCACTGGAGACGATCTCGCATTATCGGCAACTACGGTCACGTAGCGCTCGTCTTAGAAAGTTGGCGCACGTCTAAATTAATCTTAGTCTGTATTTCTTAAATGTATGCGCGACGAAATCGTCTAGTGGCTTAATTGTACACATTTAAGATCATTGCTCCGTGCACGGAGAGAGAGTTGTAATAGCATAACTTTTATCACCGTCGTTGTCATTGTGCAATTTATTTTCATCACTAGGTCGGGTACTCCGTTGCTATTCGTCCACACGTTCCACGTGAGGTATTGTACGAGTAGTTACTGCTGTTACTTTTGCAACGCGCTCGTGATGTCGCAGGAATTTGTATCACATATAAAATAATAAAATATTTTGTAGGTTATATTATAGAAAATTATAAAGAGAAAAGTTTATTTGTTTAATAGAGTTTGGCACAAAAACGGCGCATTCGATAAACATGACACGTTCACTGTCGTGTAGCTTATAGTATTTAAATGAACATAGTATTATAATATTCTAATGAACATCCGTACAGTATCCAATTGAACATAGTAATTGTAAATTGTCATAAATTTAAAATGAAAACTATAGGATCAAGGAACTTCGCTATAGTTTTCCGGCAAATTTTAGGTAAACTTCTAGTAATGCTCTTCGTTTCATAATTTTGATTTTATTATATTTTCTCTAAACTTTCAGAGATAGGAGGCTAAAAAAAGAGGAATAAAAGCCCCCTTCCCTCTCCTTTTTATTTTTACTTATGTTGCTAAAAAAATTTGACAAATTCACATGTTTACGCTTGCTAAAGATATACTAGGAATATAATAAGTAACCTTACATATTTTCACTCACACTGTCACTCGTTAAGAAGTATTTAATCTAATTTTATTTAAATAATATCAATAATGATGTTATGCCAATATAATTTATAAAATCAATTCAAAATTATATTTGTTAACAACAATATTCAATATTTCAAATAGTTTTTGACAAATTCATATCATGTTTACGCTTGCTAAAGATATACTAGGAATATAATAAGTAACCTTACATATCTTCACTCACACTGTCACTTGTTAAGAAGTATTTAGTCTAAATTAATTTAAATAATATCCATAATGATGTTATGCCAATATCATTTTTAAAATCAATTCAAAATTATATTTGTTAACAACAATATTTAATATTTCAAATAGTTTTTGACAAATTCACATCACGTTTACGCTTGCTAAAGATATACTAGGAATATAATAAGTATCATTACATATCTTCACTCACACTGTCACTTGTTAAGAAGTATTTAGTCTAAATTAATTTAAATAATATCCATAATGATGTTATGCCAATATCATTTTTAAAATCAATTCAAAATTATATTTGTTAACAACAATGTTCAATATCATAAACTAATTGAAAACTTTCTTCAATTGTTCGCTTCACTTTTAAGGCAGCCAAAACGTTATTGTAAAAAATTGCCTTCATTTACAAGTAAATTATTTCTTATTTTTTTAAATTTTAAGCGGTTTATTGTAAATATTTGCTCGTATTTTCTGTTTAAGCAATTAAAATTTACTACATTATAATTAAATTTAACCTCGACTGGCAGAGATTGTACATTTGAACATACAAATTAGTGACATATTATCTTCTTCTTCATCCGAGTTGCGTTCTTTCTCCTTCAATGGAAAAACTTTTGCTGATATCAAGCTAAAGTGACAGATATGCTACGTTCACCAAATAATTCCCTGAACACCAGCCACAATTACACTACATTACTTTACAGTATTCTATTCCCCTACTTACTTTGTGACTTTTTCGTAAAAAAAATTATTATAAAAAAGAGAGGGTAAAAGAAAAAAAGGATACAAATGAAAAATTAGGGTCATCATCTACAATCAATGTAAGCACATATTCAAGGCTACATACAAACACTATACTAATATACAATAATGATAGATACATGAATTTAAATGCTCTAGATTTTCATGTCGTTCCTTCTTATGTATTGAGTGATAAGTTCTTAAGGGATATGCGAAACATATTATCTAATTAAAAAACTCAAAAATTACTTAAGCAACAAAACTGTTTTCATTTCATTTCATAAATTGATAGAAAAATTAATGAAAATAGGAAACTATACAAGGCTGACACTCAGAGATTACAGTCAGAAGTACTAAGTTTAGAAAGTTATATTTGAATGATTTGTCTAAAAAATTTGAAGTTGCACAAAAGCCTGGCGGCACACATTCATGTTACAATTAAATTAGTTGGAATTGTTTAAATATAATGACTATTCCAACTGTATTGAATTTCAGCCTGAAGCTTTACCGACTGTGGACTTGCATAACGGTCTTACAATTGACAAAATAAACGCTGTAATTTAGTCGGATTGAATAAGAAAGAGCCTTAGATTCTTAATGAGCGGTAACCTGAGACATGGTTCGATTACAAACTACGATATGCATTATAGGCAAATAGCCTTATAAGTTGCATCAGGCATAAAAATATAGTCAGTTTCAAATGTATTTTCAATGTTAATCTAGTTTTGTTAATAGTGACATAATTAAAAACTTTACCACTTAATCTAACCTGAGCGTTAATAATATGCTTTTTTGGGAAAACAAAATAAGTTCATCCATTATCTAAACATCGTTATGCGTATTTTGACCTGTTGTCATGGTGACAAATTATTGTTTTTTGACAATGATTTTATTTATACTTTTTAATTAATGTAACTATGTATATACCTAAAATATGTTTAGTTAAGTTTGCTAGATTACTAACTTATTTTATTTATTCATTTATCGTTACTGAAACGCATATTCATAATGATACAAAAATTAATAGAAATAACTTTGTGGCTAATAATTTAAACAATTAAAACATAAATCGCTTATTTTGGCAAAATTCTAAATGTTGAAATATTTGTTGAAAAATACGATGCTGACATATTATGTTTTACTGAAACATGGCTAAAAGCCGATAAGATACATACTTTCAATGGAGCGTTATGTCAAGGGAGAGGCTGGTTAATTTAGTATAAAAATAAAGTCAATTTAAAGAAAAGACAGATATCACGCAATGTTCTGTTGAACGTGTGTGTGCCTTGTTCTTATTTATATATAAGCCGCCATCATCCAATTTTATTTGTTTTTTATCTATTTTAGAAGTTACCTTAATTAAACTAAAAGGTAATAAATATGTTATAGTATGTGGTAATTTTGAAAGTGGATAGGAAAGAAGGAGGCCTAACAAATATAAATGAAACTTAAAATTAATCTACATAAGGGTTCTCAGTCAATAAGTTGTCCTTAAATACTAAGAAAACAAAATGAATTAAAATTTTGCTGCCTAATTACTCGACGTAAAATTGTAAAACAAAACTAAACAAATACCTTCTATAGTCTTTGACTTTGACATACACTTACATATTAATTATTATAAAGTATCACTCTGATTAGCCAATGCTATTCCAAATTACAATTAAACTAAATAAAGTATATTTAAACAAGGCCTCTAACGAAGATTATTGACGTAAAAAATTATATATATTTCATTTCGTACACAGCCGCTGCATCACACTCATTTTATTACATTCGGTAAGTGGTCCAGAAAAACTACGCAGACCTCTTTGAAGTGGCCATTTCTTGGCAAGAGTAATAATAAGGTCTCACGATATGATAATTCAGACCGGTCGTGAATTTTGTACCTGTGATTAATACAATATCCATTAATATAATAAGTAATTGCAGTGTACATGTTTACAAACTTTATTGACTCGGAAAATAATTCGTCACACACATCTCAGCCGATTACTTACATTAACGAACTATCGCCGGACGTGATCCACTGAGTTTATTTCAAATATAGCATTCTTGTAACATGAATTAAGTTAAGATAAAATGTCGATGTCCAAAACATATCGGGATATTAGTGTATCTAAAGAAGGTAATCAGAAAACCATAAAGCGAAATTGTTTTTTTTTAATGTTGATTAATTTAGATACCCAAAAGATATCGCGTGCATCTCAGTACACGCGATAGAGGTGAAACTTCTTTGGCGACCTAAACTTCGATTTGTAAGTATATAGTAAGAAACGGCAGAGAGAGAGAGAGAAGGAGAGAATATACAAAGTGTAAATCCGTATATTGTACTAAATTCGTATAAGAAGATTTTAGTACTATACATTAATAAAAGTTATTAAAATATCATTACAAATCAACGTAAACATCTAATAAAATCTTCATGTAAATTTACATGGACAATTGTCATTTAAAAAGACAGGTGTGATGCCAGTACCAGAATACAGTCAAATGCGGCTGAAGAAACTGAAGATCGATACATATTCCCCTGTTGCAAATTATTTTATTTACGACAATTATATATACGGGTTCATCGCGGATTTTTAAATAAATTAACTACATGTGTTGTTAATCTGTAATTTAGTCGGATGACATAGGAAAGGGCCTATTCCATCCGCCAAATTACAGATTAACAACTGTTGTAATAGATGAAGTACACGAAAAATTAGTAATTAATCATTCATAAATATATAAATAAATCAGCAAAATTTTGACAGTTTACTTTTGACACACTTAACTTGAAAATAGCTGATAGCAGTAGTGAACGCCATTTTTTACTTTTGTCACACAACGCACAAAACAGCTGATAGTTGTATTAAGCGCCATTTCTATTTGTTTTCGCGCATGCTTACGCTTCTTGTCATATTATATTGTATAACAACCGAGAGAGATGGATGAACATCTCTCTTACACCCATCGCGCCCAAAGAAATTTCACTGCAAAAATTATTTTTGGGACATCTAAAATTTTAATAAAAAACACTAAAATTTTAATAAATATTCTGATTTCGAAAACGAAAACAGATTTCGAAAACGGAATAACGCCAAAGAGAGTTTGGGAGACAATAATTATTATAGTTAAAATGTGGTGTAAATATGAAATGCAATTAAGTATAGAAATTATTTCAGAGTTATGACCAAATAAAATAGATTTATAACGTATTAATATTGCAGCTTTTTGCATAAAAATGTTCCTGGCATCACTAGCATGTTGCAAATAAATGTTTTCTGTATATAAAGTTTTAAAAACTATGACCAATTTTCGACATTCAATATGGCAGATCTAACATGGCCGTCGGAAATTAGCAACACCAGATTATATTAAATTTTCTTTAATTGTACATGGGATGGAACTTAAACGGAATTTCCTTTAAATAATCCTCGGTATTCAAATTAAAACTTAGGCTACCTTTGTCATTTTCGAATATTTTCCAAGAGACGTTTTATATTGTTTTATTTTATTTGAGTCATTGAGCGTATTTTACCCGTTTGTTTGAGCATTACGTAGAGCCGTTGAGAGTATTTACCCGTTTGTTTTGGGCATTACGTAGAACTGTTGAGCGTATTTTACCCGTTTGTTTGAGCCTTAACTTTTATCTCATTCAAGGATACTTTTGATATGCGAACGTTATTTGAGCTAAGATTTAAGTCATTTTTTAGCGTTAAACGTGTTATCTAAATTCGGGTGAGGGGGGAGAAGGGTATGGATTATTCAATCATCCGAACGGTACCAATTTCCCCCGCGGCAATTAAAGATAAGAAAGATCTAAGATCCCTGCCTATTTCATACTTTCTAGTTTACTTTTTAAGAATTCCTCCTTTTTTAAGTAATTTTTTTTTTCACATACACCAGTTCTTCTCGACCGTTTAATGTTTCTCGCCCCAACAAATCTTTTTA
The DNA here is from genome assembly GCA_039881145.1 of Druceiella hillmani. Lineage (NCBI taxonomy): Eukaryota > Metazoa > Arthropoda > Insecta > Lepidoptera > Hepialidae > Druceiella > Druceiella hillmani. The sequence continues at coordinate 11,540,832 of JAYKKI010000026.1, read as the reverse complement.
TCCTCAATGTATCAGTTCAAAAAGGAAAAAAAAGTTAAAAACAAATTCGAGAGACATATTATTCTATCTAGCAACTATATTAAAATTTCTCATCTCATTTCAATGGGAAGCACAAAAAATTGCAATTGTCTAAAAATATTCGAACTTGCGTGTAATTCATCTGAATTTGGAGAAACGTGCAAGAAAATTGCTACGGTCCTGGTAAAATACTTGAACCATATTTTCTTACGTAAAGCATTTGACGATGATAAAAAGAATACTCATAGACACAAATACTCATAGACTTACTTGATGACTCTTAAGGATCCAGCAGACATTATCTGCAATAAATCAGTTCATGTAGAAACGCCAAAAACAGCTGTTCGCCGGTACGTTGTCTAAAGAGCAGGTTCGCTCGAATATGATCAAGCATTCGCTCGCCACGCCTCCGCCGCTAGCCGCTGTCCACTCGCGAGATAAGACGCATTGCTTCTAGTTAATGGCCGCAGCTCCGTGGGAAGGTTCCGATGTTAAACGCTTTACCTACTGACCCACAACCATTACGACAGGTGTACAAGCAAACCTTAATAGATAGTTTGTTGGGCGCAATTCGTAGGCAAACATCTGGTAAACAAATCTTGTTCATCGGAGTCTATGTAAGCGTTTTGTTCGCATCCACTTTAATGTTTATATAAGCCTTATTAGTACTAGTATTTAGCTACTCACTCAAATATTGGCCTATATATGGAACGATATTATACGATTAAAGAAATAAGCAAGAAAAATGTACTTAAGCTTTAGCATTGTTCCACATTTTACTCTTTTCTTTATTTAACAACTTCCAAAGAGAACTTATCCATTTCTAAAATTTATGTTTGTGGTGGAATTTCAATGCTTCTGTTCCTTTTTGAAGAGGATTTTTAGGTATTTTTTTTATTTAGGAATGATTAATTGCTTTAATATATTTAGATGTAATACAACAGTGTGTCAAATATTTACCGTGCTGTTATAGAGCACCTTAGAAAAATAAAGAAAAAATGTTCGATTAGGGTTAGGTCTTAGAAAAAAGTCCGTTATCTTCGAACCCCATATTTACTTATAGTTTTTGTTCTAGTTATTTTTTTCGTCATTTATTTATATTGTTTTTCCGATTTTTCCTTTTTTACCCGACTACGGGAAAGAAAGAGTTATACATTTCACAGAATGTGTGTATGTATGTATGTGAGTAAGTTTGTTTCCTCGTACAGGCTGAACTACTAACTTAATTTCAACAAATGAAGTATCCTTAGATTCCCTTTGATCCAAAGCGTGTTCTAGAGTGTATAATGTTATGAAATTCACATGCTGTGTATGTACGTGAGTAAGTTTGTTCCCTCGTACAGGTTAAACTATCAAAATAATTTCAAGAAATGAGGTATCCTTAGATTCGTCATGATCCAAAGAGTGTCCTAGAGTATATAGCATTACGAATTTCACAGGCTATGTATGTACTTCATGCTTTTCAGTCATTTTTTTCGTAGTTTGGTTTTAGTTTTTCCTCTTGTTTACTTTCAAGAAACCGCAAGAACGATGATAGCATTTTACAATAGTCAAAAAATAGAAACAGATTTTACTGGAAAGTAATTCTAAGGCACTAACAGGATATAAAAAATCGAAAATAGACCTCTGTTCTCTCCTATGTGTGTGTATCTGTTATCCGGTCTACAGCCTAAACAACTCACCGATTTCGTATTTGAGAGTATTTTATTAATTTTTTTAAATATTAAGCATGGGGTAACCCCATACAAAATAAAATGAAAAATTAAATAATAAAAAATGAGTAATAAAGTCCTAGGAAATCTTAATGAGACCAAAATAGTTCGTGTAAACATGATATCGAATGTAGTAGGCAGTCCACGCGGAAAATTTTTATGAGAATTTCCCTGCGCCTACCGTACATTATATACGAGTAAATAATAATTTGTTCGACTCCGGTCAGAAAACCCCAAAATATCTGATGAGTGAATAAATATAATGAAAGGTTTAGTTAAACCCAGTTACAGTTAATGTTAACTTCCTAAAATCACTAAATTAGTATTGAGATTTTAAAAATACTCCTAATTTATTAAATTTTAATGTAATTCCAATATTAAAGACGATATATCTAAGAAAAAAAAATTGTAGTATTAATATTATACCAACATTTAAATTTTATTTTTTTTTATTCTAGAAAAATTTTGACCCAATATTTTTGTATTTCCATTAAAATATTTCGTGCTATACAGGCAAGCGCTTTATATCGTAAAAAATAAATTTATGTAAAGACACAAAAATAATACTTAAAATTCAAAGGTCAAATATAATAAATATATGAGCTATTAGTAGCTACGGTACGACGATTGATTTTCCTTCTTTAATTTTCCTGAAAAAAATACTGTGTTTGCTTTCTAAGAAATATATGTACTAAGTACCTGTTCCGATAGCCTTTCTGCAAATTAATCTCCTCTGCATATGCAAATAATTTACATAAATACAGGAAACGGTATCTCATTATGAAAATTTACCCACACATTCATTAAATAAAAATGTTTATGTTACGTTACGGCCTTCATTCAAACATTCGTCTTACCTCCTTCAGCATACATCCTTTAACATCTCTGTCCTTTCTCTCACACAAATAATATGATAAATTGTACATAAACTCTTACCTATAGCGGTCATTAATCTATGGTTTAACTCTCATATTTGGAAATGTGAAAATTAAAAAGAATCGTTAATGTGTGAAATAAATATTTAATATTATTACATGTCCATATAAATTTGCGAATATTTTTGACATATATCGATTTTTATCTTCTTTTTTTTAGGAAATTATAAAAATAAAAAGAACTGGTTTCTTCTGTACGTCGGGAATGTTAGAGAACACTGTAATAAATTACGTAATTTGTAATAACAGCGACAATTACTTGATTAATTTGAATAAGAAATACCGAAAATAAATTACTAAGCTGAAACCAAACAATTATGGAAAGCTAGTGCTTCCTTTTAATTCTTTCGCTGCAGAGTATCTATGGTTATTTTTTTACCGGTGATATTTCAAAAACCAATCAATTACGAATATAACTCGTATTATAAGGGTTTCATACTCATTTAGACACTTATAAACATTTCAGGATACTCAGTATATTGCCTACTATATCATTCACAGTAGTGAAAACATGGCGGATGTTTAAAAAATTATGACGTATAGAATCATTGCTATAATTTTTCTATAGCCTTTACGTAGCCTTCTTAAAACTCTGTCCCTTCCTAATTTTAGGTTTAGTAGTATCGGAAACAGGAAAAGGGGCATATTTTTTGCATATTTTTCAGTATATATCTAAAGATATAATACCTAAAATTTTGAAAACAATTTTTAACCCTTATAACGAGCCTTTTCAAACGATACTATATATGACATTTTAAATTTCTTTTCGAGTATTAGGGTATATCCATATATTGATATACGGGTATATCCATATATTGATATGCGGTATAATATATTTTATTCCTGTACCAAATTTTCTACGTCAAGGAGTTTCTAACAAAACCGCTTGTAACAGAGGGGTACCCTAAAATTACGAATAATGATTAAGAAATGCTTTTATAAATTAAAATAATTATGAAAAAAAAGAAATGTATAGAATGTCCTTCCGTTCCTGGGCGCAGTATCTCATATTTTGGCTGCTGCACTCAGGAAGTAGCATAATGTTCCATGCTGTACTCACAGAAAGAATTAAGATCACTGAAAGTGTCAAGATACTATTCAAGCGAAAGACGACAATAAGTGTAGAATTTTCTCTCCAGCGTGAAAAGGAACGTCCAGCCTGAGTGGTGCTAAAATGGCTTTCCGGTTAAAATAAAATGTTGATTTAAAAATACGTGTGAATAATTTTAAACAAAAAACACAAAAATTAATAATTTTTTCAACACTACTCTGCTCTTATGCTCTTATGTAACGTTTCTACTGTTTTTTTATTTTTTCATTTTTGCGTATTATTAATATTTTATTATAATCACTATAATTACACAATTGAGAGCACATCCGATTAACAGAACTATTATTATGGTGAAGATACCTATTTAGAGAGAAGAAATAAAATAAATAAACCTCACAGGAATACCGTTTCACAGTTCCTTTTTCTCGTTTTATCATTAATACATAAGGCATCAATTTATAAACGATATTGTAGTAGATATATATGATGTATTAATTTTAAAGGTTTGACTTATTGGAAGTTTGGTTGAATTATTGGAGTTTACTCCTTAAGAATCGATTTTCATATACAGCGCCCGGTATGAAGTTTTATGAGGAGTCAAATCAGAAGCTCAGAGCGTACGAAGTTCAGAGCGTTAAAAAAAGTGTAACCCTTAGGTTCTGAACGTACGAAGTTCAGAGCGTTAAAAAAGTATAATCGTTAGGTGGCCTCTCCGCGCAACATTTCTGCGCATTTTCAAGGAGATATCAGTATGTTTATTTGGCATTTTTTTATGGCGTAATCGCAATGACGGAATGTGACACACATAATTTACTATTATTCGCTTATATCAAGATTTCATTAAATGTTACAAAATTAAAAAATCTCTTTTAATTTTAAATTCTTAGTCTGCCGTAAAAAAATCTACCGCCTAATTAATTGTAAAAATTACGCACTTTTCAAGACAATTTCATTTGTAAGATTACAATTTGTGTGTTTAATTATAAATGTCTTTACACTCCACGTGTCTATCATAAACTCAGTACCCATATAAAATTAAATTATACGAGTATGCGGTTGCCTAGAACGGTAGAAACGTGAGTTACATGTGTGCAAGTACCGCTGACAAATTACATCAAACAAATCGACGCAATACTCAAACCCGTTCCTTATTCCATTCGTTCACCCCGTATCTGTTACGTCAATTGAAAGTGAAATCTTGTCCCATTACGCATGACTAACGATTATGTTGCGGACGCAAACATCCACCCGCCCACACGGATGGTACTAACAATTCATTAGCCAACAACATGGAACATTAATTGGGCAAGTGTCAGTACCGACAAGACGGACACAACGCGGCAACGACAAGCGATGCCAAATGTTAATGAACCCGCCGACGACACAGAGATCGGTCGGCGAAAGTGATTTGTGTGAACTCGTGGGAACGCCGTCTCGTCTGCCCATTCCTTTGAAACCGAAGCTAAACTTGACGAAGTCTAGACAATCTCACCGGAACGTAATTAAGAGATCTTTTCTATTGCGAGCAGATGAGTTTTAAAACAAATCTTAATATAACTTAGAATTTCATTATAAAATGTTGACACAACCAATTAACTCAAAAGTGAATCGAAAAATGTTCAAACCACTTATAGGAAAAACATTTGAATTTTAAAGAATTAGAAACTCTAGAATGTCTAAAGTCTGGTACGAGCCTTTGAAAAAATGAGAAATTAAGTCTGAAAATTTCTTTTGACAAGTCTTGGGCAGATGGCACAAAGTAACCCTTCAGATTAGTTTCTAGTCATATATAAATTGATATCACGGATGAAACTATTAGTTTTTCTTTCTGATCCGGTGTGAACCAATTGTTAACTTATAGATAATACAAACTTTAATTCTATTAGCAAAAAGTTAAGTGTAAAAATTTTAGTTATAAAAGTAGATTAGTAGCCAATTGATCAAACCATTCTTCAATTTGAAAATACAACCGTTTTTAACACACGAACAACCTAAATATTTTTTTATTGAAATAAGGAACACTTCTCATTTCTTAGGTATAAGACTGCTGTGAACTCTACGTATATAATTTCCTAGTTAGATTTTATTAATCAAGGTATAATACTAATATCGTAGAAACGGAAAACGTATCGTATTTAAAAATGTATATGTTATTTATTCTTCGTAAAACGTTTCTAGCGTGAAAATGATGTCAAACGGATTAAAAAAAGTTTTACGATTTATTATTTGTTTACATCTAAAACCTTTCTTCGTTCACTTTCGTCTGATCTTATGAATCACGAGCTGAATTAGAATTTAAAAATAGTTTAACGATTTTTCCGATTTTATTTCCTGCTGGCTGTGTCCCACGGTTCCACTCGCCTAAAATTCCGAATAAGAAGTTATTAGAATTTTTCTTCTCTCATATGTTTTTAGGGGGTATAAATTATTACATACCAAATTTCATCAAAATCTGTCCAGTTGATTTCGCATGAATGACGAACAAATTAACATACAGACAGACAAAAATTCTAAAAAGTTGCTAAATCATTATGCTAAATCCAATACTCGTTTTAATATTTTCCATGTACAAAATTAACTCTGTTACAATTTTATTAATAGTATAGATTATTTCGATTCTGATATTCAAAATTTTTCTTGCAAATTTATTAATTGGGTTAAACATTTATAAATGTCTCAAAGTTGGTAGCGCATTTTTATGAAACAAATTTCATGAAATTTATATAGAGTTTATATTTATCTGGCAGTTAAAATGTGGATATTATGACTTTTACACATATAACTAAACAAAGAAACAATTTGGTTAAACTTCAAGAAAAAAAAAATTATAGTATAATAATTTTACTCGTTTCAAATTAATATAATAACAATGGTTGTAGAAATATCGACATTTTTCCATTATTCTTACGAAATTTATTTTCAAAAATGAAATTGACTCGCCTTGAGAAGGCATTTTAAAAAAAAGCCATAGTGTTTCAAGCCATGTATTTACTACCTGCGGTATTTCTCATTTCTATGTTTACAGTATTTTTTAATCTGCTATCTTTTACAAAAAAATATTTCCTAGCATTGTCATTAGATGGAACCACTGAACCGTGGCAACCGCTGAATAATCATAGACAAGCCGGAGGCTAGGAATGCGCCCGCGGCCAGAGAGAAAGGTGTCAGCGCCGACTACTGAGACGCACTTGACGTTCCAATAAGAAATACACAGATCGTTAAATATCTAAATATATTGGAGAATTATTTTTGGTGACTCTACAAATTAAACATAACGCTAAGATGAATTGGAATTCTTTCACTCTAATGAAATATTTATTTAGTGATGTGCACCTAATATATCAAAATAGAATTTGAATATTAGTTTTATTCTTTTTCTTAAAGAAAAGAATAAAACAAACAAAAAATATCAATTTTCTTTGAGTAAGATGTAAGATTGTGATGATTGAGTAAGATTGTAAGTTTTAAAACTAATACTTAGTTTTAAAACTTACATTATTATTATTTTATTATAACTGCTTCCAACATTTTTATAACATGACTTTGGCAGTCTTTGGTCAAGTTTATATTGTAACTTTAAATTAGAGTAAATTTCATTATTTAAGAATAATTATTTGGCCATTATTGTTTAAAGTATTTATTGACTTTAGTATGAAGTCACGTATTTTTAGGCGTTTTATAGTATGTGTGACCTATGTACTTTTCTAAAAAAATTGGTACTTTTACTGGTGGAAAATGCATTTCTTTTTCCATTGTTTCAAGTGTATAGATACGATTTATCGTAAAAAGTGAATGGATATGATGAAGGTTTTATTAGAAACTGTTGGGAACTTCATCGTAAACTACTTCGTAAAGAAACGATTCCAAAAATGCAAAAAAAAACGTTGACTGAGAAAATGAAAAAGTGGTAATATAAAAATTCGGCGGAATGTAAAAATTTCATAGAAGGAAATGTAATAATTTTATCAGATTGAGTGAAGGCTCCTAGCTCAAATGTGCCTACTAATAATTACTTATATAATGATTCAATTAACTAATAAACGATATGTTTCAACGATGAAAACCTACTCCAGACTGCATGATATATAAATAAAATTCAGTACTTAAGCAGAACAATAAAACAAAATTATCGCCCAGACTTTATTACTAGAATAGTTAAACACTTCACTTTATTGGTTCTGGGAACCGTGAAATATCAATACTTTGAAATCCTCGATGAGATACAGAATCTTCGATTGGTTGATCGGTTTTCTCAAAATGAATGTTCTTTCTTTTTTGCGTGATGGAGCACCTTATTGTATCGATTGTAATAGGAACCATGCTATCAGTGACATCTGGCGATAAATTAATAAACTTTTAGTTACTCCTCTGTCATTTGTCGTCTTTCGATCAAATAAAACTCTCCGCTGCTTTCCGGTGAATAATTCACTACACTAACTTGTTGCTTTGCTTATTATGTTTAATTACATTTAATTATGTAATAATTACAGTTGGACATTACCAATACGGTCACATCGTACTTGACGAACCCTTGTTTCGACAGCGATTCTTGTTTATATAACTACTTGACCGATAATTTTAATATGTATTTGAGAATTAACTTCCACTATATTTATAACACGGTCTGCCTTAAATAATTTCGCCCTTTTGTCAGTCGTACTTTTTCGCATTCCGCTGATACTTTTTAGCTGAAAGGTGTGTTTTATAATCTTATCTAATCCGTAAGAACAAAAACGCACCAACATTGTCATGTACGTAACCGAATCTATGATTCTTGCACGATCTGTGTAATGTGGCGTTAACCGAAAGAAAAAAATATATATAAATATATATATACATATATATATATATATATATATATATATATATATATATATATATATATATATATATACATATATGTGTGTGTGTCATTGCAATCATAATCATTATTTACGGCTATCATATCAAAAGCATCCCAAACGTCTATATAGAATTGAAGAAAAAAAAAGAATATATATATATATGCCATTACTAAGTATAACTAAGCCAATTTTCTAGGTCATATTGCCTCTGAGAAAATAAGCTGTAACAGATGTACGGATAAACACCAATATAAACCCCCTTTTCCTATTTTCATACGGAACATTAATACCAGAGCCCTAAATGGCGGCGTGCTGAGTCGGAGCAATGAAACGGCTTCTTGCAATACAATTTTACCAATAATTACGTAACAAATAAATAGGTAAGAATGCGGCCGCCGCCTCCGGAACCGAAGTCTGGTGCCGCCACTAGGGTCCGGCTGAATCACTCACCTTCCCAGTTGAGCGAATCCATGATTCACCTAAAGGCCGGCAAGTGAGCGTCCGAGCGGCTATCGCGCCGTTACGTCGACAGCGGCCAGCGCAGCGTTCACACCTGTGCCGCTGAGCGCGCGAGCGTGGGAGCGCGCCGCGTAACGTTACGAGGAGCGCGCTTGCGTAACCACTTTCACCGGCGCGCCGCCCGTAACCCCGCCGATTCGACCACACATACCGCGCACTTTCACTTGTCACGACTTCAATTATTACCGTAGAATGTTATGCGCGCTCGCACCTTGTCTCGGCGGCTATTTACTTTGCACGAATTATTCAATAACATTATATTTGTATATTTTATCTCGACAATTGCGTCGTTTCAATTTTCTAATGGCCGATTGGATTTGAGCGCTACTCACCGCCGCAAACACTCGGCGGCCGAGAGCTGCATGGAGTGTTGCATTAAGTAATTTGCGATAGAAATTATTGTAATCTGAAACGGACATGCACTTTGTACAAAATGGAAAGTTTGCATTTAAATAATTTATTTACATAAACGCTTTTGTCGGACATTCGACTTTCATCCCATAATCTCTCGACATATAAATGAGCATTCGGCTCGTTCACATCTGTATGTATGTAAGCGACCAGTTCAATCAGTAGCAGGCCGTAGCAACGCAAAAAATAATGACAGTGAAACCTTACTGTACATGCTATGTCCTGATACGATATCATTATACCTATATCTTGATTTGGCTTTTTATTTAATGTCATTGGAATTTGAATAATTAAAAGCATTTATTTATACCGTGGGTTTAGAGAGGGCCCAGACTCCTGTGAACTCCTTCGAACTTGCTTTAAGCTACTTTTCTCTTCAAGCAATTCATTAAAGTTAAAAAAAGCCAAGAACGTGAAAAGAAAAGAAGTCAAAATGATAAATAATTATGTCCGTCTTTCATCAGAAAGTATGACGATCTGATGTATTTTAATTAACTATGATGTACATATTAAACGACGATTGGCATAGTGTAGACCTTTCTTGTTTTAAAAAACCGGACTTATTTCAAGAACTTGCATCTATGAGTCACAAATAAAGGCTTTCAGACATTCCCGAGACATTATCAACAAATTCTGGATTGTAGCCTGATTAAGTATATATTTATATATAACTGATGTGATAATAATATAAAGAGCTTTCTGAAGGCCCATTACGTTCTCAGAAAGTTCGTTATTGAGACATGGTTATATCACAAAGAAATGATATTATTATAAAATGCAAAACCAACTTAGTATTTTTAAAAAATATAATTTGTGTAAACAAATACATTCTCAAATGAATAAATTTTATATTTATCTAATGCTAAGAAGTGTTTAACCTACAAGAGTTGTGCCCCGCCACTAGAAATGTCCTATAATTTTGGTCAATATTAATTTGACCTCTTATGTTTAGAATGACGATTGTATAGCCATTTTGATTAAAACAAAATATATATCTAAGTTTAGAAACCTCGTTTACCAATAACAAACGAAGTCCACTCTTTCTTGATATATTATAGTATAAACTAAAAATATAACAAGGACCGCACAATATCTGGGAGTGGAACGTATTACTTAGAAGACTTCACAGAAACGGGAAGACGGGATCCGGAATTGGCCAGACTATTACAAGAACTGCTGTTTTGGAGTCAGTAGCATACTTCCAATTTCGTTGAATTAAATTAATTTATTTGCTTACATCAAATTAGATTAGCAGAAGAATGGTTCGCTTTATCTACACGGCTGCTAATCTGCTGAAGAAGAGATATGCAATTAATACATTGGATTAAAATGTTTTAATTATTTCAAAAACTAACAATACTCATAGTAATGTTCTGAATGATATATAAAGAAAATTGTATAACACAAAATCTATATTTGTGGAAACGTATGGCATTAAGCAGTTACAATTCGTTGATTGAGCCATTTTTACAGTATCCTTCATAATAATGAAATCAATCATCCAGGCCTCTTATTACGTCAATCTACTTTAACATATTAACTCCGATTTTAAGAAGGTCATATAAAAAGTGAATCGATTAAAACTTCATACAATTAATTTAAGAGAAATAGACCAATTTTTCCGATTCTCCGGTAAGAAGACAAAATTTTCTTTTCGCTTTTTTTTATAGAAGCGCAATTTTTGTAAAAGACCTTAATAAAATATTCAGGTTTGATATTAGTTGAAGTTGGTCAAAGATGAAGTACATGTTGACGAAACAAATAAAAAACAAAATACATATCCTGCACGGACAAGATATATATTTTTCACCAGTAAGGAAAATATACGATTTAAAAATGCCCATCAGGACTAAAGGCATGGTCTACAAAACTGCAATCAGGCCAATTATGTTATATAGTTTGGGCCACAAAGAAAACACATATGGATAATTATGTGACCGAAATGCGTATGCTGCGTTGGGTGGGTGGAGCAATGATCAAAGACAAAATGAGTAATAAATTATCTTATATAAGAGGGAGTTTCAAAGTCGTCCTAATTGCCGACAAAATACATGACGCGAGGCTGAGATTGTACGGCCACGTAATGCGGAGACCCGAAAATCATCTTGCAAAAGAGTGCCTTTCTATGGTTTCGAGGAAAAAGAGAGGTCAACCTACAACCTGGTCAAATTGCCATAATGTCAAGCGCGACATAAAGGAGTTGGGACAAATTTAATTTAATTTTGGTAAGACGACATTTTATGTATCCATCCAGTAGGCGGAGATGCCATTAGGTCTCGAAATTGATCAGATCCAATAAGGTAACTTTCACGTTTTGTATAAGAAATTTCTCATTTTAATATCTTTAGTAGCGTTAAACTATAAATCAATATTAATATACAAATGCATAGTAATTAAATAATGTGGCGCTCGTGTGTTATCTACACTACAAAGAGAAAAATTGAAAGAAATATTTTTTAAAGAAACCTTACAAATATGTTTTTTTCCAAGAAAACTATAAATAAATGATAATACCATATGGCAAGACAAGCAATCATAGTGTTGAATTATTCTATAGGAAAAATCGATTCCCTTGTCACAATATACTAGTGAAAAACTGTGTAACAAATTTGATACCCGGAACAATAAAACGGCCAGACTTAAACTTCAGTTTTGGATATGTATCAACTGCAACCAACGTTGGCACTCTTAAACAACATCGAAAAGAAAGCGCGTCCACTGGCTGCGGGCGAACATGAGATAGATGCTATCGGCTTTCACCAGACCAGTCGGCACCGACCGTCTGCGCGTGCGGTCTCTTTCGACAGGAACAAGAGCTGGAGTCGTATTAACAGGGTACATATATCAATATCTCCTATATTTCATGAGGTTGTATTTGTAAATTAACTTTTTTCATGCATGGAATCGCCGAGACAAGTCTAAAACATGAGAAACGTATCTCCTACATAACTATATGAAATCAAAGAAGTTTTTGTTCTTTTTTTAAACATCAAATCGTATTTTTTAATTCGATTTTCTTGTTTTATTGTACACTAATATAGTATAATAAAACAAGAAAATAGAAAATATTTCATAAATTTAAAGAAAATTTTTAAAAAAATGTTTATGTATATATATATATACATATATATATATATATATATATATACATATATATATATATATACATATATATATATATATATACATATATATATATATATATACATATATATATATATATATATATATATATATATATATATATATATGCCATTACTAAGTATAACTAAGCCAATTTTCTGGGTCATATTGTCTCTGAGAAAATAAACTGTGACAGATGTACGGAAAAACAGTAGAAGTATAAATTTAACATTTGTAGTATTTCATGAATATATTCAGACTTTTTTGATATCTCTAACTTAACTTTTTTAAATTTAAGCTGTTTACAGTACCTATAAGCACAGATCATTTTTGTAATTTGTCCTGTACCTATAAGCACCAGGACTGCAAGTTCAGCTCATTTCAAACGCGCTAGTTAGATACCGGGACCATAAATACGTTTTCCATTTTAAATAAGTTAAAACATAATTACTTTATCATTATTAGAACCTGTCTAATACTGTTGATATCTGTAAATATATAATATGAAAAAACTTGTCTTATAAAAAAGATAATGAAATGTTATTTTCTCAAAAACAACCGGAACAGTCTCCAAATCTCACATTATTACTACTGGCCTAAAAAGGCCATAATTTTTTGTTGGCGGAAAACAGATGATCCTCATGAAAACAAATGCGCGCGTTCGCGTAGCTTAAGGCGGGACGTAGTGCAGGGCGCAGGCGCTATTTTTATCCCTAAGTTTTTTATTACTCTATGAGCCCAGTAATGGAAAATCTTTACGAGCCCAGCAATAAACTAAAACAATGAATTTTTCTTCGAACTTTACAATAATATATATACAGAACTTCACGTTTCACAAGAAAGCAAGTTCAATGTGATTGTGCCGTTTATTTCAGTTTTCATTAATTAAATGTTACAAATGTAAGTTTAATAACACAGAGCAGTTCAATAACATGGGCGTTTTTAAGGTCATAAAATTATATAATAGCATCATCCAACATCGCTTTCCACCAATAAAAAATTATAATATTTATTGTTGAACAAGCTGTTCATGTATTGAGCGTTGTGGATACGCTTTTGCGCCTATAAACTGCCAATAATTATTCAAATACTCACACAATGATGGTTGTGAAAAAGTCTAGACAATGATGGTGGAAAAGCTTATATTTTGACACTGATTATTTTAATAAAATAAATGTTATAACACACGATCAGCGCACAATCTCAATCTATGACATTAAATTTTTTTACAGACATGTCAGTAACGCTGCACAAAATTTCCTCAAAAGTTGGGGTAATTTGTCTCATTTTCATAACTCTATCGTTTTTATATATCTACTTTCCTAGACTTTCTATCTCTTTCATTATATTTTGAACCTGGTCTTACTTGGAGCCATATTTTTTATTAAATTTTATACTTAATTCATTGAATTCCATAATTTTGTTCGCCGTACCCCCATGAAACGAAGTGAAGATGTTTAAAATCACGTTGGATATCTGCAAAACAATATTTAAAGTTATATTTGATTTAATCACTTCTAACAAATTTAAATCTTCACAGAGAAAGCGATTCACACGCAATGAGACTTTTCCATATAATTAAATTTACTATGGTTTTTTTATGATAACTAACCATAGTTATACACCGGCGTCTTCTCATTATTGTATTTTTGAACCGACAATGCAACTTTTTACATTTTTATATTTGTACCTACAATTATTTAATCATCAAAACCCTACCACAGTCTCCATTGCTGCTGTTGTTAGGTATATGGCCTATCTATTTAAATGCAACTTCTGCTGCCGATTTATTAAATAACTATAAAAAGAAAGTCTTAAAAAGGCTCGTCAAATTAGCAAAAGTTATTTGGTTCGGATCTGGATGTGTAATAATCACTAGAAAGCGTTTAAGCACTTTCATTCTCTCGACGAATGATCCGCTGAATTTATTAAGTTTGAAGTTATTGCTCACTTTCATTCAAACCGTCTCATTATATCAACCTGTGTTACATGGGTCGTTTTTTTACACTTCAATCGATTACGAAGAGTCCATTAACATATACTAACAACACTTTTGTACTTATGAAGACTGTCACTCAAATGAGTTTTCTTCATCGGCTCGAATGAACTTGAAGTGGTGAAATATTTAATTATCGACGGCTTATTGCTCTTAGATTTCAATTAATTTTAACAAGTATGGGCCTTCAACATTGAATCATTTTAAAAACGCCTATTGAAACCTAAGCTTGGAAAAAATTATTACTTTTTAATTTAAAACGAATTACCGTTTTCAAAATATATTTTGTTAGGTTACACTTTGACCTTATAATAAAAAATGTAATTATTTTTTTACAGGAGGTTGAAAACTATCTTACAAAGACGCTAAAACAGCGTCAGTTATATTTTAATTCCTTATGCTTAAATAGAAAGCAAAATGTTAAACTGCATCTGTATAAAGAGCAGATCGCCGATTAAGCCGACTATACAGTGGACGACACGACAAGTGTCGCGAAGTAAATGTGAAATGTAAAAGCAAATTGTAATGCGTAATACGTCACTACGAAAGTGAAATGGCGGCCATTTCGCTTTATCTTGTCTCTGTATCGCCATTGACAATAAGTTCAGAGGTAATTTAAAAAAGTAGTCGGTTACAATTTAACAAATTAATCTAGATGTTTGTTAAATAAGATTAACGTATACGCATTACAATTTATATATATACTTGTAATGCGTATACGTTAATCTTATTTATATATTGTTAATAATTTATGTATAGTTCTTACACGTTTAGAGGCAATTTAACCTATTACTATATAAATTCATAATTATAAATCGGGTAAATATAATTTTATGCATACTGTATTATTTCATAATAACACAGTTGGAAAGTTAGAATGGTCTCTAATCTGATGAGTATTTTCTAGTCCGTTAATTTAGCTTCTTGGGCAAATATTTTTTGCAACACGACAAACAGTGCATACAGCAAACGGTTACAACAAACGGTAACGGCGTAAAACAAACCGTTTTTCAATGTTTATGTCGGTTTTCTGATCATCCAGTGCTAAAAACTGCATCAAGCTGTTCGAAACATACATAATACTGAACCATAAAATGCATTATTGGAATAAATTTATTCCAACAGCAAAAGTGTTTCGGATTTCACTACAATAAAACTAGTTTATTTAAATGAAAACTACTCCGATAAATATACCACTAAATATAGCACCACTGGTTCTGGTATATCGGTATTTTCTTATTACGACCCCATATTCTTCTAACTTTTCTGTTCGTAACGTAGGCACCGAAAGCCGATATCTTCCAAACTTGCAATACATATTTTTACATTTTGATTGGTTTGTAAATCGAAAAAACCGAATTATAATCATTATCATCCTTTGAGTAACAAATAAAAAATATTGCCAGTATTTCAGAGGTTTTCTTCGGAAGGTCAAACATGTATAATTCTTTACCTATAGGTACGTTACCATATAATAAAATAGTAGAATTGGCCTTTCCATACACTGAAGATATTTATGAAAGAATGATTTATGGACACATAATAAAAGTAATAAAACACAAAAATATTGTTTTCGGTTTATCTGTTTGCCTTTTTGCGTTTTTGCCATAAACACACATCACATAAAAAGTACTGACTCAATATGTTTCTTACGTATAGTTTCTTTAAAAAGAAACATTGTTTTTATTTCATCAGAATCAGTTCCCTCAATCAGAACATATGAGAATTTAATATTTTTTAAAAATTAATTTAAATTGAATTAGCGCAACAAAAAAAAGTACCTAGTTACTCTTAGTAACTAGATACTTCTTTTTTTGCGTAGCAGTAACACAAATGCAAAATGTATCTATTAATAGATAGTTCTACGTGTATTAAATTTATTATTTTTTTTTTCTTAATCGCGGCATGAAATTTTCACCCGAATATACATTGACAAAATGTACATATCGGCAGTTAAAAATATTAAATGTAACATGAAAGGGTTCGATCACATTCGCGCATATTTTTGTAAAGTAATAATGAACAATTATTTGAAAAGAGGTCTGACTACGTATTAATAAATCGGCTTGATTAATCATACAGAAATTATATTTCCATACAATGTAAAAAGCAATATATTAAATTAGTGCTAACCGACATATCAATTTTAACAATCGGCAGTTTCAGTTGAAAGGTCTAACTTTTTTAACCTAACTGCACTTTAGCTTCGCATTTTCAAAAAAAAAGGAAAAAAGAAATTTTGGTCTAACCTTACATTAGGTGTTTTTGTACAAGGTAGAGTAAAGCGCCCCGTAACGGGAACGCGAAGCACGACGGGCCACCAAATGCAAGAACTACGCGCACTAGACGTGTTTTGTTTACGCTTATAGGCGGCTATTTTGAATCAGCCTTCAGTTCTGACAGTGACCTGTGGCTAGACTGCGCGCGTTTGTTTGTTACAACAGAAAACTGACTTTATTTCATATAATTTTAAGTTAAAGTCGCCAAAACAAGGAAGGGCGAGCTGCCTTTTAACTCAACTCCAGGTAACTTCAAAACCGTGTTTTCCAAACAAGAAGAAGAGGGCTTGTGAACTATATTAAAGAAATGGAGAAACGTTTGTTTTGATTGACCATTGTCGTCCTACGAAAGCTAGCGTATCAGCTGGCGGAAAAATGCGTATCAGCTGGCGGAAAAATTTTAAAGAAACTCACAATTTTAACCATGATAAAAAGATAGCTGGCGTAGATTGCTTAAAAGCGTTCATGAATATCTGATGTAGAAAATATAGGCATAAGGTATGCCTGTATTGCGTTGACGTGAACCACACATATTTGAAGTCTTCGGAGCGTCGGGTGGCCTGACAGCTATGTGAACGTTATCATACAGCCTGTGGTGGTGTGGACGACGAAAACACAAAAGAAATCCACATATACTTATACTGCGAAGCAAAATAATCATGTACCACGTATACTACCTCTACCCATCATGAAAATTCCATCTTGCCCCATGATGGGGTTTTCATGAAGGTTTCGTAAAATTAAAATTAAAACATTTGATTAGTTACTTCGCTAAATCATCATTTAGTATGTAACCGAAGTGTTGTGATTAGTTTTAGTTAATAAATATATTTTGTTTATACTCTTATTGTTAATTTCCCTTAACGTCCCCGTTATGCCCCCCTTTCCTTATTCAAATTTTTAAGGAAGTGAATGCTTTGATTTTGACGGAAGTTACATTTCGTTTTGGCTGAAAAAATACACTTTCGGTCGGTTTATTGTACGACTGGTTTATTAGATCGTCATTAATGCGGTCATTTTGTTCGTTGAAAAGAGTTTGAGTCCCTTCCGTGAAGAAAAAAAAGAATGGATACTTTGATCACTAAAAATATAAAATAACGATATACTATTTTACTTCATGGCACAAGCGAATAATTCCCATAAATTCTAAGAATAGAAAAAACATCTAACGTGGTTTCGAGAGAATCAAAATTTCCAAAACAAGTAGAGAATCTATTAGAAACGAAGTAAGTTTCTAATAGATTATCTACTTGTTTTTCTAATTTTTAATACTTTTCCTATTCCAATTGTCGGTTGCAATAAAAACCAGACGTTTGTAACAAAAAATCGCATACCTATATTGAAACTTACTCATTGTACGAAACGGTTATTATTAATTTTATTTGTACTAAAATTATATCTTATATTTAATTAACGATTGTTTTTTATGTTTTATAAAAAACGAATTAAAAAAGAAAATTGCAAATAGATAAGCTCGTGATTATATTGCAACTAATTCAGATCTTCTGTTGCTTGTAGATATCTTAGCACATATTTGTTATGCAAAAAATATAAGTAAGAATTAATCATACATTCTTATTCTGTTTGATGTCTGAAAACTCAAAAGTTCAAAAGAACGAACGCTATATAATCAAAGAAAGAAAAGAAAACTCCAAAGTATTCAAATGTTTTTGAATCGATTTTGAGTTGACAATTACTTTATTTTATATTCAACGTTCATTTAATAGGCAGTTTCACAATACATTGACTTTATTATAAATATTGCAATTATCTATCACTTGCAATTTACATACCACAGAATTACATACAATATGGAAAAAGAACAAAGAAAGCTATATTGCAATCACAGCATTTGAATAAACAAAAATATGCCATCTGATGGATATCTAACTTTTTGCTATTTTAATTGTATAGTCTATTATTGAATTAATTAACGTTTAATGGATTCATATTTCATTTTCGTTTTTTATTGAATTAATTAATGTTTAATGGATTCATATTTTCATCAGTTCGTCTTAAGACTTCAAAATGTAAGTAACTTGCCATGCCGGCGTGTTTCTAATACCATACCCATAGTTTTAGTAGCGGTTCATATTTCATTTTCATCAGTTCGTCCCAAAATATCACTTCAAGTAGTAAGTAACTTGCCATGCCGGCATGTTTCTAGTAGCAAAACCGTGGATCTAGAAGTGTAGTGATAAAATGCGTGCCGCGCGGGTACGCTATACAAATAGTCATGCACATGTTTGTTTAAATAGAATGTTATAATGTATTACGTATCAAAATAACCTTAATAAAGTTATTGCCTACGTGTAATGCTTATCATCTTAAAAAGTGATCACAATAAACCATAGATAACAATAAGCTTTATATTTTATTATAATTCGTGAGCCATAGATACTTAAGTTTTAGATTTTCGAGCCATTATTATTAACGTTTCACGAAAACTATTGTTTTTTAATATATTAATCATTGATTTAAATCTACTTAATTTAGAATTTTATATGTAGCCAATGTTAGGCACAATCTACACTAAGTTTTTGATATGAAATATCTGTTGGCGCTTTTGGATGAGCGTTAAAACGTTCTGGTGACACGTCGCGTCTTATCATTCGGCCAGCTACGTGTCTTGTTGGCTCTTTCCGACTTAATTCGACTAGATCGCGTTTTGTCTGCCAACAGGCCAGCTTTGCATCTTAACGACTCTTTTCAACTTAGTTCCGCCAGCTTCGCGCCTTATCGGCTCTTTTCCACATGTTTTGTTTTCTACTACACTACACACACGCTACTTTGCGAGTGTGTCAGTGTATCAGCATTGTTTCTTATTTGTTATTTATTACTTGTTTATATCATTGTATTGCATTAAACTGTCTGAAAACATAAAAGTGTTTATTAATTTAAAATATGAATTACAGTAACAGTAAAAGTGATAGTGTAAAAAAAATTTAGATGTTTCATATCTACACACAGGCGCACACAGGTGTCCCACAACGGTTCCATTTTTTTCAACCTTGTTTTAGTCACAGAGCTCCTTTTGCTAATGTTATCAAGACCATTTACGCTTCGCAGTAATTTTCTTTACCTATTCAAACTAATAAACGTATAGAGAACTCTAAATTAAATATCATACTATATATACATATATATATATGTATATATATATACATATATATATATATATGTATATATATGTATATATGTATACATATATATATATGTATATATATATATATATATATGTGTTTATATATATATATATATATATATATATATATATATATATACATACACATATCTATCAAATATTTAGTATTATTTATTTGTTAATAAATAACTGAAAAGACAAAGGTACGATATGACAAATGGCAGTATCGTTTACAATATTTTATATCAAAACCTGCTCTAGCGAAAATCAAAGCAAAAACACTACCAGTATTCTTTTTTAATTTTTGAAAATCGACAAGAATACAAAAAAGATAATTTCTAATCAGAATTAGAAATAAGTCTAAAAAAAATTTAAAAATGAATTTAAGCAGACAGATGCACCTACTGAACTGACAAACATTTCTGGTTTAAATCAGTGAATTCCTTTCTCAAATCAAATATATTTTGTTCTGACGTAGATACAAAACTACACTAAAGCTTCTTTCTACTAGATACGATAGAAACGCAAACTAATACTTTCGTACAACAGTACATAGAACCGAATACAAAAGTGGAATGCTTTTAGCAGTCAAAACTTTTGATAACTCTGTATGAACTGTACTGCTCTTCTTTTATGTTGATGGTTACTTATTCTTTTTGTATAATTATATTTGGTTCTTCATTAGTAGTGTATGGTTTTATTATCCAGTCCGATATCTCCAATGATAGAGTATATTGAAACCAAATTTTGAAGTCTAAATGTTGAGCCTCCAAGTAGGTAATTAAGCCAAAGTGTCTTCTTCTTGGAATAAGGTTTCTGAAATAAACTGAACTGTGAAAGCTCAAAACTTGCAATATTTTGCTTAAAAAGCATTAATCTGGCGACAAAAGCAGTTATAATAGATTTTGCTTTGATGGGATTCAAATTGTTTTGTTGCCATTGCAAATTTACTTCGTTAAATTTACCAAAACCTTCATAAAAATTCAACCTTGAATTTTCTCTAAAAACTGAAAATTTTATATCACAATGAAATAATTTATTATTCTGCAATTTGTTCGAAAGAGTAAATTTTCAAGATCAAATTTTTGTATTGATCAAAATTTTTATCAGTCAATAAAGAGAGGGTCGAAAATCTATTTTTACCTATCAATTTTTTTCTTGAAACTCTTGACCCTAAAAAAATTCCATTTGAGAAGGCTGACCGCTATCGACCGCTTTGGCAATAAGCGGTTTATACTGGTGTTATTGCGTACAAAGAAATTCGCACAAATAAGAACCTTCGTGTAAATGCATTTGTGTACGTAGTATACACTACGTACACATTCGTGTACGTAGTATACACTACGTAAACTAAATGGACGGCGTACCTTACAGAAACTTTGCAAACTGTGCTACCAAGCTTGCACTGTATTTCTAGACAAAAAGGCAGAGCCAAAAAAGGATTGAAAATGCCGCACTTTCAGTCGTACAAGCTACATTTTGTCGTCCACACACATACACTTGCAGATACAAACCGGTTTTGCAAATAACCACTAGGTTGTATGTGTGGCCAGCCCTGTAATTATACTTAAATTGAAGCAGTATTAATATTGTAATTGACTATATGTTATTACAATATAATTTTCATTTTACTTCAAAACTTTCAAATTAGAGCAGTCAATACATTGTCTACCCTATAACAGTAGTAAGTAATGAATATAAAAATGCAATCATTGCACGTTAACCCTTTCGCTGCAGAGCATGACTGAAGTATTTTTTTAAAAACCACAAAAAATTATTACATTGTATCTACTATGACTAGTGACACCGATAATATTAGTCTAATAGTGATAAATTTAATAAAATGTCTCTACCTTTGAGAATTTCTAAAGAACTAGTAAATAAGCCATTAATATAAATCTCCTATAATTGTATCTCCTGTAGTATAAAACAGTAAATTTCATCCAAGGGTAGCATTCCTTTTATACTTACTTAAAAATATATTATATAACAGGAAAATTAATAATTCTGAAATACAGATTGATCGTATACAATTTATCACATGTTATTTTTTGCTCATAATATTAACAATCATAATACAAGTAGTATAAATTTATTGCCAATAAAGTTTAATATTCTTTTGCAGGATGCACCCGAGCGTCGCGGCATCAGTGGCCAATCACATGACAGAAGTGATGGCAGCCATCAAACGCCACGACTGTTCAGAATTCCATTGCCATCAACACTAGAATAAATATTCTGAGAGATGAATGTTTGATTCGTGTTAGTATTTTAAGTGTTTGAATGATTACAGTAAAATTATATTCTTAACTTATTTATTTATTTATTTGCAATAACTTATTTTAATTTTAATTTAATTTTGCTAATTTTAACTCATATTCTTATATTATTTATTAGCAACTCTAATATTGTTGAATCATTAGTGGGAGCCTACATAACCTGATATAATAAAAATATAATTGTCATTTTTTGACCTAGGAGTTATTTGATTAGTCCGAGATCTATTTTCATAGATTATAGTCATAAGTTCATAATTTTAAGATATAAAATATCACTAAGAATTACATGCTAAACTTCTGCAATTTGATCTTCCATAAACATTTTTCTATGCTCTCTGTTTCGTTAAAAACATTTAAGACTTTGCAGTGGTTATTTTCCTTGCATGCAGAAAAACATGACATTAATTTTGAATAAGTATTAAACAATTTATTAGAAACAAAAATATTCTATCAAGCTGTGAATAATATTCATGTATTCTTTACAATAAATACAATTAATATCAATATACTTTTTTTTAACTTCCTCTCTCAATAGCTATCTTAAAGTAAAATTACTATTTATATTAAGTAGAATTAAATAAGATTTAGTATTAATGTTTAACTAACACTAATCAGTATTGGTACGTATTATAATTGATATAAAACCAATACTAAGTTTATTTATTGTCATAATGAAAATTATAATTATTTTACAATAATTTTATAATCATAATATACAATGCAAATACATCTTAGTGACGATAGTCTTAAGTAGTCAAATCTATTTTTTTAATAAATTGAACTTATAATGTACAGCATAACTCTGGAATTTAGTAATTAAATCTAAGGTTCGTATAGGTATTTAAATTTAAAAACTCATAATTAACTAATAGATAAGATTACCTGTTTAGATCCCAATAAACTATTTAATTATAGGGTCTAAAAAAACTAATATTGAAAAAATTCAGTTAGAATGCATTCTAACGAAATATATTTTTGCCAAAAAATAAATGTAAATCAATTTTAACAGAAACAAATGCAAACACAGGTTGAGCTAATCAGTATTAATTAAACAAAATCTGCTTTATCAAAAACATCAATTAGATTCAATATTATTGAAAAGAAAAGAATTGAATGAAAGAGAAATATAACCTAAATTCTGAAACTGATTGCAGTCAGATCATTAAAAAGAAAGCTGTAGCAAAAAGAACAATGTGATGTCCAGGAGATGAATAATCCTTCCATATAAACTCTTCCATAAGGTTTTTCTAAGACACACAGGAACAATGAAACTCATTAAGTTCCATTACATTTTCCATTGTTTCCAGCCTTAGCTATTCCACATATTTTTTTCATATGAAAAATGTAAATTTGTAATCTGAATGAATCTGAAATTCATATCACTATAAGCTTTTGTTAAATAAATAGGATAGGTTGTTTAAAATTATAATAATATTGGGACTATGCTTGTTTTAAAAAGTAATTAATATACACAATACAATTTGAGATTTTCAGTCTTTTGTTGATACTGTCTCACCCCCTTAAATTTTTTTTCCGTCATGTAACTTCTCATGGAAACATTTCACAAAACATATGATTAAAATAAAACAATATGCTTCTATTAACCTTAACATACACTAAATTGAGCTAT
Organism: Druceiella hillmani; assembly: GCA_039881145.1. Lineage (NCBI taxonomy): Eukaryota > Metazoa > Arthropoda > Insecta > Lepidoptera > Hepialidae > Druceiella > Druceiella hillmani. The sequence continues at coordinate 11,516,890 of JAYKKI010000026.1, read as the reverse complement.
TGAATAATATATCCATACGTAGGGATAACACAGATAAATTGAGCCGAAAGGCTTAATAAGAATGTAATGCGCGTCAATGATACCTTATTTATTCATTAACTATTGTTAAATATTTATTAAATTTTATATATAGTATATGTATATTTAATATTCTGTAAATAAAATTTATTTATTAATTTAAACTACTTGCGTTTTATTTATTCTTTTATTGATTTAAACGGAAATTTTAATATTAATAAAGGCAGTAAATATGAACATAATGCAGACAAAATATAATAAAAAAGCCAAAATTTTAGGTAATTCCGCTAATGAACTGAACTTAATCATTTTGATTATAGAACTGGCTGACTGAAAAAGAATTATTATTCAATATTTTATATTATTTTACATTCTATGAAATAACTTTGGATAAATAATAATAATAATAAAAAACATAAATAAATGCTTACTACTTTACACACATTTCTCATTCAAATTAGGAATTCTACAGAATAAAAATATGAAAGTCGGCAAACTGGCCCGACAATAAACATGATCATTGGAATTTGGGAGCATAAAAGACATATGACATTTGAGTGAGTATTAATTTTTTATGGGGTAATGGAAAATTTTAATTTGTTACACAATACCTAAAATTTCATAAATAAGGTTATATTGTGGATAAATGTATATGTATATGTATATATAGAAAGTAGAAATAATACTATGTGATGTAGTATTATTTCTACTTTCTTTAAGTTCTTTACCACAACCTAGGTTTCATTTGTGGTTTTCCTTGTATTACAACATCTTCAGGTGGGCTATTAGCAAAGATCTTTGCTGTGTTGTGGTAAAAAACTTAAAGAAAGTAGAAATAATACTACATCACGTAGTTTCATTTAATTATGAAGATCTTTTGCTTTAAAAGATGTAGATAGATAGCTATATAAATGAAATTTTACACCAATATAGAAAATCAAGGCAAATAGTGAGTTTATTGGCCTATTGCTAAATTATATTAATGCTAAATTTTTTCATTCAATTCTAGTTCTAATAATGCCTTTTATGATTTGAGACTGAAGAAAAAAGTATTATTTTTAAAAAATTATCTTAAAGCATTCAAATCAAACTTGAACAACAATATTCTAACAGTGTTAAAAGAAAGCTAAAGAGAAAATCCCTCAAATAGCATCACAGCTGTGGCCCTTACAGTACTATGTTTAATTTTTAAAAACATATTTCAAGAAAAAAAAGAAACATATATATATATATATATACATATATATATATATACATATATATATATATATATATATATATATATATATATATATATATATATATTTCCAATTTTATTTTTAGAAATTATTAATATAAATGCATTAAGCATAAATCTATATTTGGTATAAAGTAATATTTTTATGATAGTTTTGTCAATGTTATGTTTAAAGAAGCAAGCCACATGTTTGTTTCACTTCATAAAATCTATAACTCTCAAAAACATAAAAAGTAGCTCTTGTAGTAAATCCGATATATGTACTATATTTTTTAATTTATACAAATTTTAATAGGTTGGCAGTAAAATACTGACTAGACTATCCAGGTCAGAATTATGTTCAGTTGATTTAATTCCAAAAATAAATTTTTAAAAATAGAAAACCTTATATTATCCACTTTTTCAGTAACTCATTTTCAACTTTAACACAATAAAAAGGTTTATAAAGCAAAAAAAAATTTGATAGTAATATTTACTTAGTTCCACTCTAACAAATAACAAGATTGATTAATATAACATTAATTTTTTTGATCCCGAATTGACTGCATATTTGCTCACTATAATTATGGGTCAATCAGCTTTTCATTTTGGACTTGAGTGTCCTTATGTTAATAGTAATGGTCACTTTTATACAGTAATATAACAGCAACAGTACTTATTATGTCGAATGGCATATATGTTACAACAAACATCAGTTTATTATTTTTGTCAGGTCTTTCTGGTCTTTAAATATTATGTTATTCCTTTCTATACATTTGTTTCTGTTTTTTGTCTGGCTACTATTATCTTTCGGGGTTCTGCCTACATGCATTTTATGCTCTTCACATGCACACTCAACTATGATTTTATTTCGTTAGATTAAGTGCACACTTGAGTTCAGAAAATCAGCGGCAGTTCTTTTATAAAGTTGAATTTATTCTTTTTTACTTTGATAAAAAAACTTTCAAATATCTCCAGAAAGTGTGGTATAATAAGATATGATATGTGATGATTCTGATGACAGTATACAAAAGGATATCATATGTATACATATTGATATTATCTTTAGACAATGAATTATGAAAATGGAATGCCCTCTTACTGGTACGTTGTTAACAAATGGGAAAGATAGATGTACCGCTTGTAATGAAGAAGCCTAAAGTTTAAAAAGCAAACGCTGTAGGAAAATCAAAATTTTATTTCTTTAGTCCCTTGCACTAAGAGGATAGTAATACCACTTAGAATTTGTAATGTAGCAAAAATCACTTCCACCAACAGAATATTATGAAGTGGTGAATTTGTAACAGTCCATAGGCCACATGTAGTAATTGACTACATCATTAATATGTGTTGGTAGATGTCATCGCTATATAGCAAATTAATGACTTTCAAATAATAAAAAATCATGATGAGCTTATGCTAAACAAGAATTGGATTTACTAGTTAAAAAAGTCCACATTATTTGCAGTGGTACAAGAAAAAATTGCATGTAAAATATATTGAAAGTGTCCAGGAATGCACATGATGCTATAGTCTGAAAAAAATTATACTCAAATTATTTTGAAAATTTTCACTAAATTCTAAATATTTTGTGTTCTATAGTAAAATAAATATATTGTATTTGAAATAGTTTGGATTCAGAATACTTTAACCATAATAAACTCAAAATACTTTAACCATTAAGGATCTAAGTGATCTTTTCTCTCAAATCTTAGCAGATCGAACAGTCATAACTATTTTAATAGTAAATAATACAATTAGCCATTCCAATAACATGTCAAAAGAATCCATGTTTTAATATTTTCTGTAAAAGAATTAGTTATTAAGGGAACAAAATTGTTTCTGATAGAAAATTTTACTATCGTCTCATATATATTGATTTTCCTACTGGGTTTTGATAAGATTTGAAAATTTTGCCATTTTTTACCGTAACATGTGCACAAAAATTTTACCGTAACATGTGTCCTGGGTGACCACTCTCCTAAGTCACTAAACTGTGACTCATGAGACACCTTTGGTGACCGAGGAGACATATGATATTTCAAATTTAGCATTGACCTTAGAATGGCATGTTCTAATAACGTAATAAACTCCTATTACTTCCAGCACATATTTGACGTATATGCAGATTTAAAATTATATTTTTTTCAGTTAAAATGGCACTAATGACAGCTGAAAAACAAGAATATAAGAAAATAATAGAAATAATGTTATCGCAGAAAGATAGAAAACAAATCCAAAGAAATAATATTCAATAAAAAATTAATGATTAATTTTTTACGTAAAATTGATTAAAGTTATTAGAGAAAAATACCAAATAATGAGATATATGCAGGGTAAAAATATATTAAAAATGTTTAAAAAGACAACAAGTTGTGTGGTTTTAGGAAACCACGATGAAAGTGAAACTTTTTTTCAGATTGTAGGCATTTAATTGAGAATTTTTCGAAAGCTACTTGATTTAGGATTTTAAAAGTAATATTAACTTAAGACGTGAAAAAGGAAATGATAATAGTAGACAAGATATATAACTATGAATGTTTATTTTACTCTGCGTACTAAAGTACATAATACATAAATACATAAATAAATACAATGTTCGGTATGATATATATATACATATTAAAATATTAAAAACGTAGATCAATATTTATATAAATCATTGAATTATTTTAAATTTCGATTATTTGATCACTAACTTCATCTTCGCTTTGAGTCTCACAGTTTATAAATGTAAATAATATTTTGTGGTAACTAAAATAAGTAAACATTGACATGCATTCTAAGATTACGGCCTCAGGAGTGCTGGAGTTTGCGTTGCCAGTAATATTTTCAGGAGCCTGTGTTTGAAATTCTCGACTTGTGTTTGAATCTCGACTCGTACTCGTATCACAGTTACTAACGTTTTGATTAGAACTGGTGCCCAATTTTAACCGCTTGCATTTTTGACGATACTTACGGCATCTTTCCGCATTTAGTCGCTTTTGATTTAGAATTTTTTCTGCAACATTTTTTGTCACATTATTTTCTGACACGGACTCACCACTTTGAGCGACAGATTGAATAAATCCAGGACTCAACGCTGGACCTCTACTACTACTCGGTGTGATATCTGATATCGGTCTACCAATTTTGTCCGGTGGCTCAGAGTTTAGTTCGGCTTGCGAAGATGACGGGAGGCCTAAATAAAATTAAATATATTGAATGAATCGAATATATATAAAAAAATCTTAAATAAATTTAAAATTTAAACACTCGAAATTAAAATGAATATTTAAACAAATATGCACCAGCAGACAGTTCTAATATTGACTTACCATGATCTTTTTTTCTTTTCCTAAAAGCACGAACTCTCTCTGCATTTAACCTTTTACGGCGTAAAACTAATTCATCGTTTGATATTTTCGCACTATTCTCGGTCTTTTCCTCGTTTATCGGGTTATTTGATTTATTAGCTATATTTGCGTCCATCGCGATCAAGTGACTATGAACATTTACATGAAAACACAGATCAAATCATACAAATAACACGATGCACTTGCACGAAAATAAGTGAGAATGTAAACGCTGCACAGCTGATGAGAGCTATAGGTACCGCCATATTGGTTTCAGCTGCTCTGCCAAGCGCCTTTCACTTTACCCCCACTCCGCGGCCGACTGTAATGCGACATGCGATAGGTAAACGAAATATTCTGAGGCGATACGATAAAAGTTTCACTTTAAAAAATATGAAAAGAGAAAAATAGCACAGAGAAGGCTAAAATCGCCAAGATGTTGCTAGGACTTCAAAGGAAATTGAAGACAATTGTTCAAGTGCAAATAGTATCTTAAGATAAAAATTTAAAAGTTTTTTAGAGATGAAATATCAAAACCCCAGTTTGCAAAAAGGAAACTATAAACAAGTAAAAGATAAAATTCCAAACTTTTTTGGACAGTATGAAGAGTTTGTCTAAAACTTTCAAACAAGAGAATACTAACACGAAGGACTCATATTTTTATTTTATATGAAACCACTTATTCTTTATTGTCAGACCTGCGTAGATTTACATGGAATGTGTTTATGGAAAGTGCACATCATTTCCACCTACAAGGACAATCTCATAAAGTCATGTACTCCCTGTACATGATAGAGAGCAATAATCTGAACTGTCCAGTATATTACTGTACTTGTTAGGTGTATTGCTATAGAGAAATAGTGCATGGTGTTAACAACGACACAGAAACAAAGGAGCGGTGTGATAGAGCTAACAGTACAAATTTTATAGAAAGGAAGGGGAAGAAACAGTTAAAAATATTAAAGCAAAAGATGGTACAGTCGACGATTTGATAAAATAAATGAAGAGCTCAAAATTTTGTAAAAGTACATATACAATATAAAGATACAACACAACATGGAAAAGCACATATACGAAATGGAGATACAACACAAAATGAAAAAGCACATACACAATATGGAGATACAACACAATATGGAAAAGCACATGCACAATATGGAGATACAACACAATATGGAAAAGTACATATACAAAATGGAGGTACAACACAATATGAAAAAGCACATGCACAATATGGAGATACAACACAATATGGAAAAGTACATATACAATATGGATGAAACAATACAAGAATTTCAGAGAGGTCATAAATAAGCGACCAAGGTGATAGAGGCTCTTGGAAAAACACGTATACAATATAGAGATACAACATAAGAATTTCAGAGAGACCATTAATAACCAACTGAGATGATAGTGGTTTTTGAAAAAAACACATGTACAATATGGATATACAACACAAGAATTTCAGAGAGGCCATTAATAACTGACTGAAATGATAGTGTTTACAGATTTTAGGAAAATTATCAAATTATAAATAGACTTGAGTCATCAATTATAACAAAGACCTTAATTTTGCTTCTAATGATGAGATGTCTTTAAGTCACATCATAAAACCTCACATATTACCACCGTGAGAGGTAAGTTTGTCAAATTTATGTCAACCTTGACGGAAAAATTGGTACAACATTGTTTACGACTCACCAAAAACTTATAACAAAAACTGATCAAAAAGTAAATTGACCGAGGTGGAGATTACTTGCTCGTAATGCACAAAATGAAAAATATATAGGTATTTACACACCACACAATACGAAACGAAAAATATATAGATATGTTTGCATCATTGATAATTTAAATGATGATGGAGAAATTAATATAACTTTTTTGCGACTTAATAAATGACAACATTTTTCATCTAGATAACTACATGTCTTATATTGGCCACAAAGACACTGTTAAAGTCCTTCCTCATTTGGACACAAAAAAAAATAGTTGTATTTAGAATTCAAAGACTCTGTTGGAAATGTATGAAAAATGGCAGAATATTTCATCTAGATAACCTCAACATCACTTATATTGACCACATAAACATTATTAATTCCTTCCTATTTTTAAACCAAAAATAAACACGAACAGTTGTGTTATGAATTTATAAACTTTATTGAGATTTTCAAGATATTTTTGTACCTTTGGTTTAGTTTTAGGTATGTCAACGATCTGAAATTAATTACTGATACTGATATTTTATGTTTTTTTCTGTTACTACAATTTAAATGTTATTGAAAACTATATTATATGTTATACTAATGAGACTGTATGAAAGTAGATATACCTAGTTTTATAAACAATTTTCTACACAATTTGATGTAATTTTGTACTTATCATGTCTTTTTAATCACTAATTTTGTCTCTTGGCTTATTACTTGTCACTAAAATTATGATCGATTACAATCCGAACATTTTCTTTAAAATAATAGAAAAATGCAAACAGCTTCATTTTTTATAAATCTGTCATATACATGACTATTGTAGTGTAGTGTAAGGTATCACTCTACAATAGTCATGTACAAGAAATATTTGCCTTTTTTCCTTTTGAGACTCGGGAGGCATTGTTCATACCGATTAAACAAAAAGTAATTAATCTTTTTCTTATGTTTAAAGAAGTTAAAATAATGTGATCATGTTTTACAGTAAAATATTTAGTTAAAGTATGTTATTATTTCATTTCACAAAATAAGAAACATCTACTGGTTATCCATCGAATCTTGGATTTACCCTTATATTGGATGTACTTTTACTTATATACTTATTATAAGTATCTCTTTCATATGTATATTTTCGTTTCACTTTATATGTATGAGCATTATCTATTTACTTTTTTGTTAAATGTGCTATTGATGAAATGATATGACCTTTTTAGTACACGCAAAAACGTGCAGCAATTTCATTTTTAATTGTAAAATTAAATTGATGGGATACCCACATGGTGTTAATCCATCATCCCAAAGACATGATAGATACAACAACAAAGTTTCAAACTATTTCTAATATTACAGCCAACAGAATTTGGTGTCGGAGAAGGTGCAGAATGAATTGATCGATGGGAAATACATGCTCTTTATAATCACCTCCTTTGAAATTCTCGTATTGTATGATTAGATAGAGCAGATGTTTTCAAAGAAATGTTTGCAGAATATCTTTAAGAAAAGAACTATTATACATCATTTAATTGCCTGTACTGTCATGCTAAGCGAAGATGCTGTATTTGTATTCGACTTTCATCATTTAGATTTTGCCTAAATAAACAAAATTTTATACATGACGGCTAATCTTAACTGTATATATTTAACAATTACTTCTAAAAACTCTTATTGTATTTTAAAATTTAGGATGACAAAAAGAACCATTCAAGAACAAAACCATAAATTCAAATAATGGGACTATAACAGCATTTGCATTTAGCATGGCAGTGTACAGAGATTGTAAGAGATGATATCAGTCTATTTTGCTCTGAAGTTCATAATTTGGAGCACTGGATGGTAAAGTTGAAAAAGCCGAAAACTGAAACCGCAGTTTGCGTTTGCTATACTGTGGTTTCAAAGACATCAATTCAGGCATGATTCAATTTTATGAACAATAAATACTGTAGACATCATTTAAAAGCAAACTAAAATATACATTGACAAGTTCGATGAGGAGTGAGTGATTTGATATGAATGATGCGGCTTGTTAGCTACCTAAGAAATGCATAAAGCAAATCCAGAAGATTCTTTTAAAAGATATCAGTCTAAAGAGGGAACTGAAGAACTATCCTTCGGCTCTGGAATTAGATTGAACAATGAAAGTTGCATAGGGTAACTGTGTTAAGTATGGCAATACAGACAATTAAGTGATATTTAACAGTTCTTTTCTTATAAATATTTTGTAAACATATCTTTCACAATATCTAATTCATATTTACCTAACTAGTGACATATCTAAATACTTACGGAAACAATTTTATTAGATGCGTGATACTTGAATTTTAATTAAACACAATATTTGCATTTATTAAGTGTATATAAATTAGGGATGAAATACATTAGGCCAACATTATACAAGTGACATTATGTCATAAATATGTAATAAGACAATTTTTTAAGGTTTAGAATATGAATAAGCAGTGTCAAAATGAACTAAATGCTTGTGCTTGTGCTCATTTTATGCATACATTAAAAATTTTAGACAATTTTATTCAGTAATTTTAGAATTTATTTCATAACTGAATAAAAAAAGAAAAAGTAATGTAATTCAAAGAGAAGATGGTAGAAATAATACATTTTAAAAACCCAAATATAAGTTGCTAACCAACACTGTTAATAATTTTTACTCTATTGAAAATAGAGTAAAAATTATTAACAGTGTTGGTGACATTCTTACAATGAAAAATTTACGGATTATATGGTTTATTGTTAAAAATACTGTTTGAGTAGACAAGAATTCACAAGATTGAAAATACAAACCTACATACGTTACCTTGCAAATCTAGTGTTCTATACTTCCATTTTAGTTACTCATAGTTATAGAAATTGAATAATCAGACCATATTTATTTAGTCAAACATAATTAAACACAGTGAGGTAAATATTCCATACATTACATTTTGTACTGAGGGTAAAACATGATTTGTTTGTATTTAAAAAATCAGGAATATTTGTCGCTTCTATTCAGTTATAAAAACACCATTACCACCTTTTTCCTTCATTTCCAATATGTTCTAAAGTTAACTGTATAAACTTTTAACCTTTACACAAACTTAAGCCGTTCTCAGTACAAACAGGTATGACATTGTTACTCAGTTTCATACATCACTACTTGCGTTCATCCACAGTCACCACGACTATTCGTAAAGTTTTATTCACACCTAACACTCCTTTAATAAGGAACATTAAAACAAAACAAGACGTGAAATTTTTAAACATTATATATTTGTAACTGCATCACTATAATATTATTATTGAAAACAACATTTTAAACAGTAAATTCATTTTCATATCTCACCGATTGCATCACATGCAACAAACTGCATAACGCAATACGCAATAATCTTATTATATATATGTATAGCAAGGTTGGAAAAATGCAGTAAAATATATACCCATCAACTATCCGCGACAGATTTGTACACATATGGAAACCATTGATGAAAGTGACAAGATTTTAAATTATTAATACTGATGAACATAAAATCGTTCAAAATGTGAAGCGTGTTTCAAAAGATGATTGTCTTTAAATATCATGATCATTACAATAAATACATAAATATTTTTCTCTTAAATTAAAAAAATATATGGATTATAAAGTTGTACAGCAATATTTGAAAATAATAGCAGCACCAAAACAGACATTGCGATTTACGTGACATACGAACGGTAAGCCAATTAAGGAATAAATGATATATCCAAAAATAAATACTAAAATAAATGTGGAATGCAAGGGAAATTGGGGCAAATCCAAAGGAGGATTCGTAATATAAACTTATATCAATTTTTAGGAATACCTGAAGGATTTCATTAGCCTTTTATTAGAATCTCAATGAGCACATAGCTAAAGTACACCAAAATCAAAAATCAAGAAACCCGTGGGGTCGAAATATTTCAATTTAATGCATAATTTACATGAGCAACGAAAAAATGATGTTCACAGAACGTAGTTCTTTAAATATTTTTCCATTACTGCGGGAACAAATTTATAAATTAAATAACACAAGTGTATAAGTTATCGAATGACAATATGAATATCTGAATCATTATAATTGCACAAAATGCAAGAAAACAAAACATTGATGTTAATTTAAAACTACTTTTTACAGCTAATATTTTAAACACTGAACATTATAGTCCGAGAACATACCAAATGATGTAACGCCACTTTTATGACAAGCTAATTACAAATACCTATATATAGATAGCATGCTTTAATATCAATAAGGCATTAATAATCTTGTACGGCTAATATTCTTGAATAATTTTTATTTCAACAACAAGAACCGTCAAATGCGGCGATTACATATTTGGTAAAATTACGACAAACTAAACTTAATATATCCTATGTGTTTGTTTATATTACAAGGAGGATGTGTTCCTTAGGTAGGTATTTAATCTTCTAGGTTGCGGAAGGCTTGGGTAATGTCCTCGTACAGCTGGTCGAAATCTGCCTTGATCTTCTGTTCACCGTCTTTTACTGGGTCCTATTGAAATAAATTAAAAATATTTATTGCAAAACGTTCTATTAAAAACAAAGATTATCATAATATTTCACTAATATTTTTGCATTTCGCTCTCACCAAAATTTTTGGGATCGTGCAAGATATTATCAGAGCCAGCTGATGATAAATTAATAATTTTTGATCCCATTGCTATAATTTTTTATTTACAAGACCCAAATATGACATAATGCGTTGTATAAAAGCTTTTTAATAGTTTATACAACAATACAATGTTTTATTTTTCAAAAATTAAATCTCATATTTACTCATTTTACAACATTTATTTGAAATTTAACAACATTTATTACTTTCTGCCCATTAAATATACTACACTCATATTAACAAACATTTAAGTAAAAGTTCTTATTTCTATCATTTTAAGCACCCTTTTTATTTCTTGCATGGTCCCTATAATAATTTCTACGCATAACAAAAAAATATAATTAATTTCAGCGCATATAGAAAAACAATAATAAAATTATCCAAAATAATGAAAAATATAACAATTTTTTTTAAAACGTAATTAAAATAATTTGATTTCACGTCTCTCGTTAGTCAAAAAACTTTCGAAATTCGCATAGTGTTGAATAGAAACATTTATTTCAAAAACTTAAAACTTTTGTACATTCTCCATGGAAATTTCAAGTGAAATAAATTCACGAAAATGAACGAAAAATTGATTTTTTCACTACTGAGCATTTATTAGGCTATGGACAATAAGTAAATAATAATTTTTTTTAAATAAGCACAATATTCCAACCCGATTTCCCAGATGTGCTATTTTCTAACTTCTAGATTTCTTGATAATAGTTATAAAAATTATTTACAATTAAAATAAAAATGTACTAAAAAACACAATAGTGCACAGAAATCTAGACAAAATTTACATTTTAATTTTTATGCAAACATTATAAAAAAATAAACATTTTAAACTCTTTCGACCTGAATTATAATCTATGCTCACACCCTTAAAAACCATTTTAAATTGGCCCACGGTTTTATTATGGTTCAATGTAACTATAACTAACAATAAAATTTGTTATTGTTAGTAATATTTATTATGGTTATCGTGCATAGCACTAAAATTGAACAATCGTGAAAAATTGTTGTCATCCTAATCCAAATAAGCAAAAAACGTCTAGAAAAATTGTGTGTGCAGATCCTAAAGTCTATAACAAATACAAATTATCTTTTTGTCTTAAGTATAAGATACACCAAAATATTGGCTCTATTAAATAAATATTTTAAAATTTCCTATACTACAAGTACAAAAAGTAGATCCAAAATTATACTTTTTTCAAGTTAGGTTTTTCAACAGTGCGGGGCCCTTTGCCTTGAAATCTAACTAAAATGTTAAGCATTTTCATTAACTTAATATTAATTTGAAAAGCCAAATAATTTATTTTTCAGATAAAACGCCCCTTGCTTCTACACTCAAATATTATACTTAATAACATGGCTTACACTAAAGTCCTTACGAAGAAGATAGAAAAAACAAATTCGATAATTATTTTTTAATTTTTAGTGCAGTATTTGGTAAAAGTGTGTTTTTTTAGTTTTTCAAACTATTAATTTACATTTACTTTTTTTAGTCTTCTGTTATTTATTTTATGATATTATTGTATTATCATTAGAATTGCACACAACTGCCAAGTTTCATTATAATACAACAGTTAGAAGGGTGTGAAATTTAGATTGTGGGTGTGAAATGCAGATACCATTACATAGTTAGTTACTTATAGGTCAACCTAACAAGAGCTTGTTAAAAATCGACAAATCTCATACCTTGAATTTCATAGAACTGAGTTGATACAAGATGTTGCCCATGGAATCACGAATTACGTTCCAAGTGATCTTGTTTTCAGACTGAGAGGTAGACTCAACAGCGTGTCGTGACATGTCGTAAAAGGCAATCATGTTGCGAAGCATACCCACTGTCTTGTAGAATGGACAGAAGCGATCGTACGATGAGTAGCTAGAAAATATTCGTTAAAATATTTATATGTACATAGACATATTAACGAAAAAACGTACATAATTAATTATCAGCTTCAATTACACTAATATTATGTTTCCATTTTATGACATATTTTTTTCTTTATGAACTATTTCTTCTGTTCTGTAATTTACCTTAAAAAAAGATTAAATATAAATAAAAATATTAACAAGGATAACCCACTAGCTTATATTTTTAATTGGTTGAATAAAAGATTGATCCCTAGAATTTTAAAATTTTGAATTGAAAAATAAGATATTGTTTTGCAATATTTACATTTCAATTCAAAAAACCTGCCCTAGAATAACTGAAAAGAAAAAAATCCATTGATAGTACCTGTTCTGTTGTAAGAAGTCATCCTTGAGTAACTTGGCAACTTCCAAGGTAATTTTGTCCGTTTCAGCCAGAGAAGCTTTACCGACGAGCTGCACAATTTCTGAAAGGTCCTCTTCTTCCTGCAGGATTTCCTTGACCTAGCAACCATAGAATAATACTTTGCACTACTTTTGTACTATTAACACAAAAATTATTTGTGTACTATACTCCCAATTATTGACAAAATGTTAGACGACAAAACAAACCTTAGTTCTGAGTGGTACAAATTCAGCAAAGTTCTTGTCATAGAAGTCATCTAGGGCACGCATGTATTTGCTGCAAAGGAAATTTATTTACCACTTAAAAATGGACTCTTATAAGACGATATAAAAAACACTTTTATAAATATAGTAAGTAAAATATAAGTTGTATATAAAAGAATAAAGGTTTAAGAAAAGTTTAAGGAAGTATGTATTACAATTAAGCTAATAGAAAAGTAAAAGTATTTCTATTCAGTAGAAGAACTTCAAACTATTAATACAACACATAACCAACCATTGAAATTATGTCAACAAGCACTAACTTCTATTACTATTTGTAACAATTTCCATTTCCTCCTCAATGAACAATTAGTTGCACAAGATTGTATAAGATGAGGGTTGAATATCATTGAATGGAAGAAAAGAGGTCCTTGATGCCTATATTAGGTCATTGCAAAGATCAAATAATTTGACAGCTGCATGGAAAAACATGTTTTTTCACACATCTCGCAGAAGACCAAAAGGGAGCTACAAAATGGTAGCTCAATATATGCAAAAATCAGAAAGTTCAAAAAGAACTTTATAGCAACCTTATGGCAAGTGCAAATGGTCAAAAAGAGTGTTGAATTCAGTGCTCCATAAAGCATCATTAGATGATTGTTGGCTACAGATATAGAATTTGTATCCTTAACACAATGATGACTCAATTGAATGGAAAAGATCCCAACTGCTGATATTGACTGCAGGTCAAAGTTACCTTCTTTTATGAAAACTAGTTCTATTCTAGGACTTCAAAAAGATAATAATTCACACGTGGCACATAACAGAAAATATTTAGTCAGCATACGGACCCCAAAAATGGAACTTTAAGAAAAGTTTCTATACCACTGATTATTTGAAACAGTTTTGTCAACTAATTAACAAAAAACAAGCCACGCCCTTTTTCATCATTATATAACATATATTCCATAAATGTACTAAAATTGATTCTTTGGTTTAATTTTACAAAAATGACTAAATGAACTCTTTATCCAGTCTATATTAAGGTTTTCCTAAATCTCTTTTGACTCTTATTTTAAATCAAATACTAACTCACTATGACCTATATAAAATAATATTCCTAATGCAAATAATAAATTTTTATTCTATAACCATTTGTGTCTGATAAATAAACACATATCTCCACATTATTTCTAAATATTTTAAATTTCAGATGAAATCTGTCAGATTATGTATACCAAAAATTATTTTTGTAATTTGAATATATCTTAGTAATGGTCTGACCTCAAATCCTCATGTAAGCAAGGAAAAAGTCAAAGCAAGAATCTTCACACATTTACATTTTGATATACTGATAAAAACAAACCTGTATGAAATGAGCCAGTTGATGGACGGGAAATGTTTTCTCTGGGCAAGCTTCTTGTCAAGACCCCAGAACACCTGGACGATACCAAGTGTGGCGGAAGTAACGGGATCGGAGAAGTCACCACCAGGGGGAGATACGGCACCGACGATGGATACAGAACCTGATTAAATTATCACCATAAAAAACCATTTTTAGAAGTTATTAGCAAACCGCATTATAGTAATTGTTTTATTTTTGTAAGATGCTATATGGAAAACGGTACAATGGGTATTGCTTGGTTAGATGCTACTTGTTTGTATCAGATGGCTTCCATGATCAACTTTGAATGCCTCTACATAACAGAATATAAACTAAAAGTTAAGATGTGGAGGTGCCAACAAACTGTGGAGGACTGATTCAATCATAGGGCAATAATGACATCCTGTTCACCTATAATGACATTCAGCACTGAAATCATTCCCAGGGGAATACAATTTCTAATTTGGCAAACTGGAAAAATGTTTTCTGATGATAATATGAAATATTTTAATTTAGTCTTGAAAATAAACATGTACCCATCAATAAAAAGGTAGAAGTGCAGTCAGAACTTACCAACAAGGCTACTTAAGGTTTAAATAATACATATACATAAAAATAAGTAAAAACTTTCAATGAGCAAAGAAAAGAAAATATCAAGGCATCCTTACCTTCCCTATCAGGGTTTCCTAAGCACTTAACACGACCAGCACGCTCGTAGAAGGAGGCCAAACGTGCTCCCAAGTAGGCTGGGTAACCGGAATCCGCAGGCATCTCAGCAAGACGACCCGAAATCTCACGAAGAGCCTCAGCCCAACGAGAAGTGGAATCAGCCATCATGGATACATTGTAACCCATATCACGGAAGTATTCAGAGAGTGTGATACCTTAGGTTAGAAGGTTGAACATCTTTAGTATGTTAGAAACTTTATCAACATAAAATGTTCAAAATACAAAAAAATATAAATACAAATTATATAAAAATGTAAGTCCTTTTGATTTAAAAATTCTTTAATATTCTTTATACATTAATCATAGTTTTTTAGAAATTGGTGTTGAATATATGCAATATTAAATTGAAGTATGGTGAAAAAGAATTTTTTTATTAACTTTTTCTACTTGAACGCAACTATACCTGTATAAACTAGTAGGTAACTACGATGACAACATAATTTCTAAACTGTTGATAATTGTCATTTCTCGTTTAATCTGAACAGCTTCAATATTAACCTTTTTTATTAAACCGAAATAGCTATGCTTCACTAACAAATAGCATGTTTGAAATATGAAATACAACATTTTACTTCCAGATTAACATCAATCACAACTAGAACCGAGTTTTATGTCAATGACGGAAGTTTGTATTAGTATATCTTATAGAAATCGATGGCTACCTGTGTAAATGGAAGCCTCACGGGCAGCTACAGGCATGTTAGAGGTGTTGGCGACAAGCGCGGTACGCTTCATGATGGACTCTGTCACACC
Organism: Druceiella hillmani; assembly: GCA_039881145.1. Classification (NCBI taxonomy): domain Eukaryota; kingdom Metazoa; phylum Arthropoda; class Insecta; order Lepidoptera; family Hepialidae; genus Druceiella; species Druceiella hillmani. The sequence continues at coordinate 11,500,637 of JAYKKI010000026.1, read as the reverse complement.
ATCAATTTCAACTGACAATTCGGGGAAGTCCCGAAGTACTTCAGACATCTCATTACCTAGAAGATAATATTAATCAAATTTATCATCATGTCATAGCTTCTTGATTCCAATTATTATATTAAATGTACTTTTATAAATAAGGAACATAAACCAATAAAACATTTAGCATATCAAAAATTCAGCAGTATATGTACCTCTCTCTCCGCAACCTACGTATATAATGACATCTGAGTTGGAATACTTGGAAAGGGCTTGTGAAATTACAGTCTTGCCACAACCGAAGGCTCCAGGAATGGCAGTTGTACCACCTTGTACGCAACTGTTAAAAAAGAAATGGCTGTTATTATTTATATTCAGAAATATTGAAGTTTGAGTGTAGTTACAGAGAATTTTTTTCTTAAAAATATATGACATAACAATGAATATTTTACAAACATTCACCAGAATGCATATCAGGCATTACATAACCATATGTATCAAGGCTATCAATACAGATGATAACCTCTAGATCTAAACAGACCTAAAAACAATGAGAATATAATGGCAATAAAAATTAAAATTAAATTGTCCTTTTCCTTCTACTTTTTCTATCGACGACAATTTCTTACATCTCCATCTTCATTCAGTAATAATCAGATCATCTTCTTTCAACATAATATCAAAAATCTATATATACAGTTAAAACCAAACAAGACTAACGGGAAAAGAGAATCCAAGACACGTTGTCCTGTCAGCAATGGGTGGTTGGCTGGTAGCTTCTCAGTGACGGGACGAGGCTGACGTACAGGCCAAACTTGCAACATGCTGTATTTATTTTTCTCTCCATCGAACTCCGTTTCCAATACAATATCCTTAAAAGTTATTTTAAGTATTTCAATATAAAAACTTAAATATTTTTTGTCTTAATTATTGCTGACCCAATAATACAAATATACACTTACATCAACAGTGTAATTGCCGGATGGAGCAATGTACGTGACTGTTCCCTTTGCTTTAGGTGGTAAAATCATCTTATGTTTGACTAGAGTATTTTCATGAACAATACCATACAAATCTCCACCAGTAATGTGGGAACCAGCCTGAAAACAAAATAAATAAAACAATAGTAGAAGTAAATTACGATGGTAAACTTAAACGATTTAAGACCTACGAAAAAGACAGAAAAAATTTCATTATAACTGCCCTTCTAAATTAATGTGTAAAATTTATAAATACTTTTCTAAGTAAATCAATAATTTTTTTCTTTTATGATTTTATGAGCTTTTCAATACAATATAAAGTTTTTTTGTTATCAGCATCATAATGTTAAATAAAGCTACATTTAAATGTGTTAATAATTGCATTATAAATAGTTTTTTAAAAATACGGCAAACTCTATTTAAATTCAAAGCCTTGGTTCACTTTAGTTAGAGCATTGTACCTATTTTACGGATATTAGAAATCTATTAGTTTTTTTGTTATTTAAATAATCCATTCCCATTCTTATAAAAGCATAACTGTATACTTTAAAACTGATACACCTAATTTTCATTGTAATCAAATTAATCACTTCAAAATCAATTTTATTCACCTTGACATGCAGGGGATTAAACTCCCAGTGTTGAGTTCTGGACAAGCTGGGAACATTTACACCCTTGGGGATGTAGATAGACTGTGTAAGTTCATTGATGTCCTTGAGGGGACGTTGGATACCGTCAAAGATGCTGCCCAAGATACCAGGACCGAGTTCCACCGACAAGGGCTTGCCTGTACGGAGCACAGGATCACCGACAGTTACGCCAGATGTTTCTTCGTATACCTAAGTAGAGAAAAATGTTATAAGTAGCTAAATAAAACGAATAACATATGAGTGAACAACTAAGCATCTTTCTCATAATCTATAATAAAATAAGCAATTAAACAATTACCTGAATGGTGGCCATGTCTCCCTCAAGACGAATGATTTCACCCACCAGCTCTCCATATCCGACTCTCACCAGCTCGTACATAGCGGAGCCTGACATTTTTTCCGCCGTAACGACTGTAATTTCATTTATAAGTTCCTTTAAAATCTTATAATTTTCTAAAAATAGATTTTTATTTTAGATAAATACGCATACTTCCACTTTTAGTACTAGTAATAGTAATAGAATATTTTTTATCAGATATTATGAAAATCAACTAAACTTGTAATTAAGAAAATTTCCTAGGAATACAATAGGCAAATCTTAAGTGTTCAAATGAGACCATTTGTAATCGGTTTACACTTCGAATTTAAAAAGCAATACCGAAACAAATTTACAAGATTAAAAATGCCTATAATAACTGAACTCCGAAATCAGGACTTCTTTCAAGATAAACTAGAATATATACAAGCAAAAGTGAAATAAATACCAGATTTGGTAAATTAAAACATCAACATTTTAAATACATATAAAATTTAAATATACTCAAAATTTATTAAAATGATTTTACACAAAGATTAGCATCTAAAGAAATACAGCACCGAAAATGCTTATAATTATAACATAAATATGATTTATAGTGTATTCACAGCATAACTGAAAACATAGGAATTTACAAAAGCATATAAGTACCATTCCTAATTGAGTCACAATGCTTTTACTAGAATTTTTAATTGTTTAACTCAATTACAAAGCCAATAATAACAATATTGCAAGCCCCTTAATTTTAAATTGTTAGCTTAAAATGTCTCTAATAACATTGAACACAGGACAGACCATCACATGATTTAGGGAAATGTCATGAGTTTTGACAGTTTCAATTGAACAGTAACAAAATATTGAAACATTTATTAAATTCATAAAAATTGAGGCAGGTATGTAGATATATGTATAAAGCACCAGTAGTCAGTGGATCTAACAATTTCTGGAGGAATATATATTATATAATTTGATACAATACACATTTACATAATATGATATATTGATCACATGATTGATTAATTTATGACCTAATTTAGAGAAAACAATGAATAAAAGGAAAACGACTTTCAGAAAAATGGTGTAGAACACAGGAAATAATAAATCACTTAATAATCAACATAAACGTATTTTCGTACCGGGTCCAGACACGGCGAACACATATCCGAATTTGGATTCTTTCTCCTCTTGGGAAATCTTCGCCAACCCAGTTGCCATTGTAATTATTAGTTATGTGCACCCTGAAAAATTAAAATACATAGTTATATTAACAAAAATATTAAGTTTTAGACGCTTAATGGTAATAACATAAAAAATTTGATGTCTATACCAGGTCGGTAGTATTTCAATGCGTAAAAAAATCACGAAATTTCAAACAATGTAAATAATTTAAAGGCCGAATATAACAATTTGGAAATGATAACTATGATTACTAGTAATATAAATGAAATTTTGCCGATAATACAACTTAAGCAACAATTTTGACAATATCACATGAGATCACAAAAAAAACACATTGTAATACCAAAATGTTCTAGTACGTCTAATTCTACCGCAAACATTTTCTTAGAGTTTCTTTTAAATTAATTTATAATAAACCATGCAATAAAGTAATGTCAAAATTATGATTAGACAAGACCAACGCCACACAAGTAAAAGAATTTTGACATTTTCGATTTATCAAAACGACTCTACCTTACCAAATATAATATGCACTTTTACAATTTAAATGGCAACAACTTACGGGTGGGTCTTAAAGATATTCTATTTGTGAAATAGTAAATGAACTCACGGAGACGAGACAAGACGGTACGAGAACGGACGAACAGTGCAACCACAATCACAAGACCACTGATAAAATGTAGTCAGCTGACCTTTCTTCTATGTCATTGATTATTACCAGATCGGCGATGTTAAGAATTTCTTAGCTAAGAGTTTTGTTTAAGTATTTACAATTGAATAGTAAAATTGATCTATCCAAATAAGATAGCCAACAAATTGTACGAATTTATCTATTCAAATATTTCAATTAGCAGTAACTTTAAACAATTTAAAATATAATGAAACTCTTAGACAAATTAAAATACAATAGATTTAGGAAAAAATATTTAAATTTTGGCTTTAGGTTTTACAAATTAAAAATGAAAATTACGTGTTTAAGATTATACAAATTATTACAAATGTATTTAAGTTCTAAAGAGCTGTTGATATTAACAACTAGTGAAATAATTAAAATTGCTATTAAATAATATAAATTATTTTAGTATATGGATAAATTCTCTTACAAAAACAAAACTTTATTTAATTTAAACGAATAAATCCTGAATTTTAAATAAATAAAACACATCAAATATTTTGAAATACAATAAAAAATAACGTTGCTACTTAAAAACCATAAAAAATACTATTTTAAAAAATATTTCAAAAAATATTTCTTAAGATAGTATAGTGATTAGAGTATTAAAATTTCTTAATATTTCAATTTGTTAATCATATCTGTTATATCATATATTCAAAATAAGAAAACTGAAGCGAACCATTAAATTAATTTATCCTTTAAATGTTAATTTTATCACTTTATGATTCTGAAACCTCAAAGTTGTTTTAACCACTTTGGATAACTTGACGATAAAAATATTTTTCATACAAATCCATTTAGCCATTCAAATTCAGAATATAATATAATATAATATAATATTCATGATTACATTCAATAATATCGAAAAATGACAATGAAAAATAACGTAAATTAAAAAAGATTAAAATAATTAGGTTCTAAAAGATATGAGTTATCTTAGTAACAAAAAAATAATATTTAATTTCGAGTTTTGTAAAATTTATTAGCTTTAATCAGTTAATAAAGGTGAATGACATGTTTACGACATTTTGACACATTTATAACGATTTACGTGTTAAGTATGTATTTAGTAATTATTTTATAATTACTGTGAAAATTACGGAACAAGAAACCAGTTGAATTTCTTGTGATTCACGCTAATATGGCTGTATTTAAGATAGTCATTCGAAGTATTTCAGGGTTCTTCCACTGTCTAGTTTCTCTCGACAACGAATACTAGTGCGTACTAGCTGCTACAAACTTTATTTTTTTCTAAAAAATTAAGAGTAAGTATCTTTTAACTGAAACATTTGCACCGATTCATATTTTTTAAGTATTCAAAATCTTAAAATAAATTGCAAATTAGTAGATGATTCACGGTTTGAAAATACGGCCATATAATAAGTACAATTGGATAAGATGCTTATTTTTTAAGGTTATATAGTATATATATTTTCAAACTTTCTATGCGTATTTTTACATAAAAATGAATAATCTACGTGATTCTATTTTAAGGTATAAAAAATTTGGTCGTTCATCGCGCCTCTCTCACTCTTGGCATACATTACAAAGAATTTATAGGCAAATTAAAAAAAAATTGAAGGGAATATTACGTTCTGCCTCCTTTATGTGTCTAATGCCAGAATAGCTCAGCACAATTAGAAAAAAAAGCGAAACAAGTGGCTACGCTACTAACAATTTATTCTTAATTAAATGGCTATCTCATATTTAGTATATGATCTGTTCTGTGGATAGACCACGCTCGCTCGCACAATTATTTAAAGTTGACAATCAATTAAATATATAATCATTCTGTAATCTCATCTACCTACACATATCCGGTAAAATGGCTAAAGGCTAAGTTTTACTATTTAATTTATATTTCTCAAATAATTATTTTTATTGCCAAAGATTACTAAATACAGATTGAAGAAAAAATTGAAGCACGATTTTTAACGTGTTCCCAGGAAAATGTGGCCATATTAGAATTAAATACACTAATGTTAATTTAATGAAACGGCATTTACTCTATGTTCTGTGATGGCATTATATTCGAGGGAAAAAACCATAAACCAGAAAATATAACATACTACGTATGTACTGTCAATACTGTCAAAATTAGCACAAACGCAAATGCAAACGATTATGTATACAGACTAAACTAAATTTCTAAATCAAGCAATATTTATAAATTGAATTGACAAATGGTAAATATAAGTTATTTCGATATAATTTACGTTTATAATTTAATACTAACTGTTTATTTCATGAAAATAAACCACAAGAAACCATATCTATTTACATTTAAAATAAAAGAAATAGAAATTGTAAACAGATATTTTGCTCCAATTTATTTCAAAGAAAAGAAAAAGTAAAATGCTCTTAATATCCATGTTTGAAAATTAAAATGATGTGAAGTGGTTACATGTAGATTTGTTATCAGAATGTACACAAAAGTGATAGTAATACCATTGACTTAGCAATCGACGTTTTATTTTGTGTATTGTATTTGGCAGTTTTTCAATATTGCCTGCACACTTAATTCAGATAAACATCATGTCGATCCAATTTTGGATAGACACCATTATATTTTACAGCAAGAATTTTTTTCAGTTTCCTTTTAAAAATATAAGACAAATATAATCTAAGATTTTGTTAACTGGACTTTTATTATGGAAAATTTATTCTAATAATTATTATAATAATCAATATTTATTTCTGCGAAATAATACTCTTATCGCTCAATAAAGCGCTTAACCTTTGCATAGTGTGAAATTTTATTGCTTATAATCGTCTTATTTTATACCCATGAATCCATTGAAACTTGTTTACTATACCAGTTTAACAACACTTGTATATTATGTCACGCATCTGTCTAATTTTGCATAGTCACCGTTATATATTTTATTTACTAATTTTAATTTATTTTTTTTCAGCTCAAAAATCAAAAGTTGTCGGAATCGAACTCACATGATTTTATAAAAAGTTTATACAAAGATTTATGACTTAAAGTGAATTCAATTATTGTTTTCATGTTTGTTAATAAAAATGTAATAATAAAGTAATTAATGTACTACACAGTGAGAGGTTCAATAACCATGAATCTCTTCATACAGATCGATATGTAAAAGAATCATCATAAGTCATATTGGAACAGTACGCAATTTTTTGAAAAGTGAGTGCGTTAGTCAAAGAATGTAAGTCCTACTAATTAAAATTTATTATAGTTACCACAGTAGAAAACTTTTAAAATATTCTTTAAGTAAGCATTTGCCTGTATGTAGTTCTATTCAAAAGTCTCTGTCTATCTGTTAAGATTACTCGTACTATTTAAAAGCTTGTCTTAAAAAGACGTGATGAAATGCTTCAACTACCAAGAGTCGTTCAGGTAGGAAAAATTAAATCCTAATTGAATTGAACACATTATTCATTGTAAATGTTTAATTAAGTATAAAAATTGCTATTGTCCTCACTACCTACTTTATTCATAAATATGATTTCATCGACTTACTGGTCCAATTCAAAAGGCTCCAGTTTTCTGTGAAACTGTGTGTTCTTCAACTGTGTGTTGTGTGTTCTTCAATAACCCTTAACACAGTACAGAGCCTTTATATTTTGTAGGTTTAAACCTTAGCTTTCAAAGTTTTTCGCATGTCCAGTTACAGTACATGGCTTCTTCATGTGTAATATAAAACATAATCTGTTCATTCTGGCATCAGGGATGGACACTTAATATGTGTGTATACAAAAATATTTTAATCACCTATGTCTACATTAAAAAGAATCCCTGCGAAATTGAGTTGGGCTCCAAGTAATATAAAACACAATAAATGTCTGTCTGTTTGCTTATAACTTGAGTTCTTGAAAATTAACATGCACAAAGCACTATGGATAGCGTGATGACGACCGCAACCCTGGGGAGCAGAAGCCATTTTATCAGAGATGTCCAAATTCAATTGTCAGTCAAAAAGAAGAAAATAGAATCGAAAATAGAATAGACCAATTTTGTGGAACATCATGTTCGATGGTGAACTCGAAATACCCATTCAGGGATGCGGTACGATCGTGTATGCGGATGATACTCTTGTGTTGGTCAGAGGAGCGAACCGCAGAGAAATAGAGAATTGGACAGCGGACTCCCTCGCCAGGTTACATGACTGGGGCTCTAAAAATATGCTCAATTTTCCCCCATAAAAGTTCGAGCAGGCTGGCAAGGGAGCCGTCTGTGGTAGTGGCTGGGCTGGGATCGGTGTGCGGGATCAAGTGACATACCTGGCCATGGTCCTCAATGCACGTGCAATATGAGCTTCTTACGTCAGGTGCGGTACGTTGGTACGGCTTGCCGGTTCCGATTGGGGACTGAATAACTCTACCCGCAAGCTGATGTATACAGCAATATACTTTGGTAAATTGGCCTAGGCGCCATCGGTAGCAAGTTAGATAGGTTGTGCTAAGATCACAGCACGCGGTGCTGTTGGCACTGACTAAACCCTACAGAATTTGTTCAACGGATGCGTTGCTGGTTTTGGCGGGACTTTTGCTTCCGACCTCATGAAACTTTGAATTTCATTGAACTTTGAATTTTTGGTAAAAGAATCCCTCATTGGTCGAAAGAGGTGCACTTTGGAGATTGTTGATGCCAATTGGTAGTCTGCGATTCTAAAGGGGAAACGACCATTGCCCCCAGAGACAGGCCTGCGTGTGCCTGCGGTTTCAAGACGCAGAACATGAATCACGTTTTGTTCCACTGTAGAGAGGCCAATGATGTGCGTAGAGTTTTGATAAAGAGCATGCATCTTAATATTAGAGAAGAATCACGCAGAACCTTAGAAAGTCTCACCAAGACTTGGTTGAGAATGGACCTACCTTTGAGTCATTTAGAGCATTCGCCAAGTGCGGTCTTAGAATAATGGTGATATTAAATGTCTCATTGCTAGGGACACTCTTTAACCCAGTTGGGTGAAAGCGCTCGATGGTAAATACAGGACACTATTAAGGGACCTTTGAAGGTTTGCTTTTGTCTGAGGGGGGATGTTACGGGTCCCAATAAGATATTTTCTTTAGTAATACACTTAATTAAAAAGCATACTTTTAAAGAATTATATTTTTGTAAGAATTAAATAGAGAATATAAAAAACCATATAAGAAATGGATAAAAAATTTTAATACTTATATATTGCTCTGTACAAGCCATAGTAATATATACACCACCTCGCTAGTCATAGAAAATACACATCGAAATTACGTAATAGATTGCAAAAAATTTCATTTTATGACAATTACGTCGAATGATCATGAAGACACTTTCCCTCGAAATGACTATCGATTATTTATAACTTCCTTATAAATACCGAAAATATTTTTTTTGTTATATCTTACCCCAATTTATATAGATTAAACTCCGCATGTGAATTCAATAATAGAACAAACTGTCGCCATACAAGAAAATAAAGTTGCACAATATGTAAATAGCGAAGAAGAAGACTACTAGTGTCATGGAAATGTATATTTTTATAGTTTGCATTGTAACTGTCTGGGAAGTATAATTTAGCATATAAATTCTATCACATGTATTATGTTCTTAATTGGCTTATTTGCTACTAAAAAAACAATAAACTATGAGACTATATGATAGTTGTAACTAAAGACTCTTTATCAACATATCTACAAACAAAATATGTTTACTGTTTAACTGTTTCATAAAATCAAAGAAAAAATATGAAGACTTCTTTTGTAACGATTGGAAATCTTACTAAGTCTTTAGTAAGACTTCAAATCTTGTAAATTTTTCTTTGATTTTATGAAACAGTTAAATACTAATAGAAGAAGAACAAACAATTGACCATTGTATATTTTGACTAGCTATTATTACGAACTTTTCATTAGAATCCATTTATTCCAAAATTTGAATTCTGTTATCAATCAATTACAGAACCTCAGTTGTTTTATACTGGTGCTGGCTCAGAATCCATTCTTCGACAGTTATTCTTTATTGAATTTCAATAGAGTTATCGAAGTATAAGCTTATCGTCTTTCATTTCCATTCTAAAGGGTCGAGGGAGAAGGTGAATAATTCCAAATTTACGTAAATCGGAGTATTACTGTATTTAACTAACATTGAATTTAGTTCACATCGGATTTTATTTATTTAAAGTGTTATTTCCATAATTACTTTAAATGAATGTTTTTAAAAAAATTGTACATGTTCGCAACATTATTATGGAGAATGAATAAATAATTTATGAAACTTTTCTTAATTTTAGCCATTAAGACTAGTTACAATCATTTGCTACATATCTTCGGAGACCCATTTCTGACTTAAATATGACGACAAAGGAAGCGAACATGGAAACAGATGAGATTCCTACATACAAGTGTGAATATTGCAATGTTGAAATGGAAATGAATAACAAAGCAAGTCACGAGGCTGGTAAAAAACATCAAAATAACTTTGAACGGTATCAACATAACAGATGTGCTGTCATAGTCACAGGTTGGTAGAATTTATTGTGTTATGATTGATAAATGGTCTAAAAGAAATAATCACGTACATATTAATTCCTTCTCAGGGAATGTTTATATATATATTTAGTATGTCAGGTACTGTCAACAATAAATAATATTATGAATTCATAAGCCCATTGCGTAGTATCATCAAATGGTTAATTTAATTTACGAAATGAAATTGATAAACAGGAAAAATTTCAATTTTTTTATAATTATTAAAATTTGTCCATATATTTTTTATCCAAAATTAAAAATAATTTATGAAAATAATATAGGTTACGCTAATGACGGTTAATTAAAAAACCCAGTTTTCATTTAAGTGAAAAAGAGTTTAACGACTCACTTCCTTTAGAGAATTGATATAATCCAAGATGCATAAATTTCCTCACTAAAAGCCACAATTTTTTTAACCATAATAACCACAATTTTTTTAACCACAATAACCACAATTTTTTTCTTTGGTTGTGAACAGATTGAAGTAAGCATATCGTCGGCCTAATTTGCTAATCTGCAAGGTCTACTATTGGTCAAAATTTACTTTTTATATCAGTCCAAATGTGCAGATTTATAATCTACTATGTTGTAAAGGAACAACGACTATATTAGCTTAAATATGCGAAAAATACTTCGCCCGAAAAACTGCTTTCTTACCAACCGTCAAGCGCCATAACGAAAACCTGCTTTATCTTGTTGGGGCCTCAGTTTCGTACCAATCGTCTTCCCCAACATATGTGCGTGTTGCGTTACGATGAATCTAGCTGTATTTTAGTCTAAGTGTATTTCAGTATTTGGTTTTATTTGGATATATAAACAACAAACTACAAACAAGGTAAGTTTATTTTGTTTTATCTGTAACTTTTTCTTCTGTTAAAATTGAATGTTTTCAATCACATTCAACTCCTGACCTAAACATTAGGGACTTGGCAGGTTTATGCACTGTGGATCTTTTATAGAAACGTATTTAGCATTTATTAAATGTATCTAAATTTGATTACCTAAATTATACAACTAAGCATATTACGAAACATAAATAAACAGTTAAAGTTTAAGAATGTTTTGAGACAGTGTCTTGTTAAATATCATTTATTTTAGTATTATAATTATTTTAATAAAAATGTTTATTCCTTTCTTTTAGGAGGTCTCGAGGAAAAAAATGGTAGCTTTGGCTTTAGGCTTGTAACTTACTGGATACATCTGAATAAAGAATCAAGGGAGAATATAATAGAAACTTTGGATGCAAACAATATTATATTTACTATGAGATGATTGATGATGTCGATATAGCACCACAGACTGATCTGTCAAGTACTTTGATTAAAGAAAAAGTAACTAACATCACAAGCAACTAAATATTTTGACCTCAGACCATATAAATTGCTCCGATACGAATACAATTCAAACATATAATATCTCCTGAACAAAATATTAATCCACAACAAGCTATTGCCAATAACCTAGACACAACACAAAGCATTTTAATTTCTGTTGGTTGTACCTAATCCGCCAATATTAGATGATAATGACGCTGAAAATAAACTTGTGCTTTATTCTGATTCAGACTCAGACTTGCTTATTAAAATAAATAAGGGTGAGAAACGAAAAAAACGTTTTGAAATTAATAAAAAAGAATGGCTCAGTGAAGAGAATAAACGAAAAAGAGAAGAAGGTAAAACATTTCTTTGGAGAGAGAAAAAAGAAGACTGTTGGAATTATAATAAACCTAAAGAAGCACATTCCATTTAATCAAGATATTCCTGTAAGATTGGGAAATATAGTACTTTAAAATGTGAAACAGTAGATGAAGATATAAGAAGACATTTTTAATCGATTTTGGACTTTTACTTGGGGTGAAAAAAAACCCTAAATATCAAATGGATAACAACTATTCCGACTTTCTAGCCACGAAATCGAAATACCGAAGAGACAACAAAGAGAGCTAATACCTTTGTTTATCATCTAAAAGTAAACGATGAAAGAGTGGAAGGATGTTTTTGAACAACTTAGATTTAGGAAGATGACACAGAATTGGAAGCAGGAGTTTTCAATGCTGTCTCCTAAGTACACTGAGGCATTCAACACAATCAATTGAATATGTGGTTTCAAAGCCGAAACAGTCACTAACCCAATTTTTAAATTCTCTTCCTGTAATAGAATCCCATTATTGTTGAGCAACATCACAGAAGTTATATTTATCGCCAGAATGGAATTCTAAAGAAAGCCTCTACCAATTTTACATTAATAATTGGCGCAAAGAGCGAAATATAAAAACTCTTTCCGTAACTTTGCTTTCGAATCTGTTTGAAAGCAAAAATTTGGCTCTGTTTAAGCCGAAAAAAGATCAATACGAAAAGTGCACATATTATAAACTAGGAAAACTTGCAGAAGTAGAACACAGTGAACATATTGAGAAAAGGAAATATGCGAGAGAAGACAAACATGCAGATAAAAAGGAAGAAAATTACGTTCTTACAGGCGGTCGTAATGGCACCTAAGTTGAATGACAGCACACTACCTATATTATGAAACAAAGCTGCAATTCACAACCATTGTCTTTTTAACATAAAAAGTAAAGATGACTACAACATAAAAAGAAAGGATGGCTGTTTTATATGGAACGAGATAGAAGGTGAACTTAATGCTGAAGAATTTGCTTCCATTTGGGTTGACTTTTTAAAAAACAAAATAATACCTCAAGTAAATGCTGTAGACGAAAATAAAACAACGACAATAATAACCTACAGTGACGGTTGCACGTATCAAAGTATAAATTATATTTTATCCAACGCTCTTTTGAATATTGTCATGAAGCACAAGAATATAGTTATGGAACTAAAATTTTTAGAAGTGTGTCGGACCCAAATGGAATCCGAAATAATACATTCCACTATAGAACCTCACTTGAGGAATAAAATCATAAATGTATCAGCTGAATACATAACTATCACCAAACATGCTCGAAAATGTCCAGCACCTTACGCTGTAAAATATTTGGACCATACTGTCTTCAAAAATTTTGACAAAATTCAGTTTTATAGAAGTATACATCCAGGGAGAACCAAAGGTGATTATAAGGTGACTGACATTCGTGCAATACGGTACGAAAACAACGGTTCAATTCTTTATAAAACTTGCTTTAAGGATGAATGGCAACCTTTACCACAAAAGATATCTTAGAAATAGAACCCTTCTGAGATTACTCATTTAACACAGTTGCACCAAAACCGATGGAAAATAACTGAACAAAAATTTAAGGACTTACAACAAATAAAGAAGACCCTTCCATCTGACTACTATAAGTATTACGACGGTTTACCTCATGAGTAGACAACAACGGGTAGAAAGTAAGATTTTACCAAAATGTAATAAAAAATTATTTGAATTGATTGTAATAATTACCTAATATATTTAAATTGATTGTAATAATTACCTAATTATATAATAATCCAAACTGCTAAGTGCTTAACCGAATTGAAACTTCACCACAAAATGTTGCCAAGTTATTGATTATCTTAATTTTCAGAGATGTGTTTGTCAAGCTACCAGTTATACTTTTAAAATATTGGGGAAAGTTGTAAGAACCAACGGGAGTCTCAGAATTTTGACTAATAACAACAATATCCTGTTTTTTTGCGTCCTGTAAACTTTGAACAAATGGACTTAGCGGGTTAACAAAATAGACCGACGATATTGATTAATTTAGAAAAACATGCTACCATCAGCTCTTAATTCTGTCAATTATTTTGGCATTACATTTTTATTCAAGATATACATCTTTAAGATAATACTGTCTGGTTATAAAAAGAAAACATTTTTTTCAAGCTAAATTAATTTTAGGAACATTACAGTAAATTAGTTTTTATTACATATATACCAAGATCATTTCAAAACGTTATGTTACTTTACACATGTGACCATTTCTTCATAGGGCAACTATTGTAAATAGCAAAATATTTTTTTATTATGTACGAAAATAAAATTTAATGTTTACAAAAAAGTTTTAGAAATTAAAATATATTTTAGATCTGCCTCCTCCACTTTAAGGTTTTTGCAGTTTGTTGTCATTTGCCATATTTAGTGTTTCATAAAATAAGCACAGAGGCCATTGAACAGTTCTTCGGCTACAATGCAAAAAATTATACATTTGATCATTATACACATTTGTCCTCAATCATCGCTGTTTTTTGTAATTTAATCTAACATATCTTGATTGTATGTTATAAAAATTAACATTACTGGTCTATTTTAGTGTCAGTTTGTCCCAGAAAGCAGACATGAACTTTTGTTACATTTCATTCTGAAAGTAGTAAATTTCTATAGTGTTGCGGGCAAGCTTTGTTAAAGTAAGTAAATTATATAGGTTTATGTTTTATTGCACCCGTGAGTGAACTATGTAAGGATACTGATCCATGAATAACTGACTCATGAATAAACTATTCACTTATAGTAAGGTTTTTGCCAAGGGGTCAGTATTCTGCACCAACTTTTACCATGACAGTATGAAACTGTTTAAATTGCTAGAACACATCCTATTATAGGCTTATTGAGGATATTTATTCTAAGTGGTATCTGTAACGGAGTAGGAAAAATCGTTTGTCCCTAGTATGCAGAAACCAGAGCTCGGTATTGTTTTGTGTAGTCATAGACAGACCAAACTTAGTGTAAACTTGCTGGATTTGTTAGCTCTCTTAACGTGGTCACTACAATGAACGATACTTAAAAAAAATTCAAATGGTTATCACTGAAAATGCAGCCATTTGTATTTTTTAAGTAACCAAATAAATAATTAAAAAATATTTTGCGTCGAAAAGTTAATTTTTAGTAAAAGGTATTTCTGATTAATTTCTCTCTTCAAGTCACCATCGTGACTTGAAGGAATCTTATCAACTTATGCTAAAAATGTCTTCGAACAAACTCCTGTTTCTTTTTTCCTTGTTCAATATCTGTAAGAAAAGACACATATATTTTAGTATTCACTCACAGAAACAATAAAAATGCCATAAGTTACAAAACCACATTGTACACTCATGTGCACCATGTAATTTTCCACACCACTCTTCATCGACATGGAAATATAACACACTATGTTCATAAACTACAAAAAAATTAAACAAAAACCTAAGTTGTGTTAATGATTGATTATCCTGTGGTTAAACAATTAAATAAATTTTGTAAAGAAGATAAAATACCCATAAAATATTTGGTGAAAAATAGTTAACAAAATATTGTTTATACAATTCTATCAATTATCTAATTACTTATTAAAATTAGAGTCTTAGAGGTTATTCTGTATTGGTTATCATCATTTTGATATAATAATATCAGATAAACAAATAATTTTATGTGGTTTTGTTTACGGGAAATGAAATTCATATAAAAAATGGCAGAAAAAATTTCTTAGTTTAAGCAATTACCTTCACAATTTATGACTTTGCCAGCTTGATACTAAATTTTTAAATAGCTTTTATAAAAATCATGGATTTTAGAGTTGAAAAATCTGTAACTACCACTTCTATATATTTTTTGTTATAAAATTGTCTATATTGTCTATAATTGTGTAGGGCCAAGACAAGAGGTCCCTTTTTAACAGAAATTTCTTTTCTATGTGAGTATAGCAGAGTGAGTGTTAATTATGTGGTACCCATTTCCTCAGCTTCCATGCGTGGTACCCATTTCCTGACCTTTTGACCAAACAAATTGTTCATTTGAATATTGTGGCTAGTTTTTGATGTTTTGTTTAAATTTATTTCATTGGCAGTTTATAACTCTTTGTTGTCCACAACAGAATGCCACCCAAAATGTGGTGCATCTTCGAATTGTTTATCTCTAGAAAACAATTTTTTAAACCATTTCTGTCCTGTTCGTTTTCTTAATAATTTTTTTCCAAATAACACGTAATTTATTGCAAAACGCTTCTGGAAATTTCGAGCCGAATTTAATTCTGGAAAGTACACATGCCTGAATTATACCTGATTCAATAACTATTTTAAAAGATTGATAAATGAGACTATCTAATGGACACGTGTCTGTAATATTTGATACACATAAACACCTGTCTTCTATGTAATATTTTATACACATGAACAGAATGTAACAAAAACCACACAAATTTTTTTCGTAACTTGATGAAAAATTGATACCATAGACCATATTTTTGAATGTAATTGGATTTTCATATATAAAACATTTATGTAGGCATACTATTTATTATACATACAGATTGATAAGAGTTACAATTTCTAACTTTCTATTGAAACAAACAAGGTAGACCTGTTACCTGAGCTAAATTCCATATAAAGATATTGTATTTTGATTGTAAACATTTGTATTACGTAGGATACCCACAATATTCAAAACTTGACGATCTTCTTCACGCTTTGTCGAAATTTGGAGAAATAAAACGTTTTCCGAAGCATTTCAAAATGGCTAGACAAAAGCAGATACGAGTTGTTTATAATGATCCCAAAGAAGCGGAGCTTGCCGTGAAGCAAAACGGAAAGGTACATGTCTACGGCCACAGACTCAACATTGAAGCTGTGTTCTTTAAAAGAGGATTTGAAAATATAAAAAATAAAGGTAAGTTCAAATTTTTTAATTATAATATACTTTTTGAAAGACCATAGACTACCCCATTGTGACATAGCTGTAAGATTTTAACTCAAAATACATAGTTTGAAGAAATTTATTGCCGTTCTACACCTTATTACTACATTATGATAAAATTTCATTAATATTAAATAGGAAAGCATGCTTTGTATGCCATATGCCACTTGCTTTCATCAGTTTAATTCCGAGGGAGTGTAAGCATAATGATATATATATTAAGATGCACCCTTTTATGAAACATTTCTTGCTTATTTATCTACTGCTGTTCATTGTGTGCCAGTCCATTTGTTCATTGTGTGCCACTCCATTTGTTCATTGTGTGCCAGTCCATTTGTTCATTGTGTGCTATGAATTTTTTTTATTGTTTTTTTAATTTTATATTTTGCTACTTATTATTTGACATCATATTTACCCGATAATTCTACCTTAAAATATAATTCTACCTATGATAGTGATTGGATGATATGATAGCGAAGTTTATAGGACAAAATGGAACTTAACTCGCAAGTTTGCAAATTATTTATTGCTTTTTAAGATAGTCTCCCTGGAGATCTAAGCATCGTTTCATTTGATAGATCTACTGAGAGAAGAAGTTGGATCACCTTTCATTATCTTCTTTGGTGTGTGGGAATCTATTTATCGTACTTTTCACAGTTTTATTCTTGGGAATAAATAGAAACCGCATATTATGAGGTTGGAGCTATAGGGCCGTTGACCTATAATTTCTACACACCCCGTAGTTAAATATTCGGTCGTTCGTCATCTTAGTGTGCAGAGACATTGTCATGATCAAGGATGATTCTATTACCATAGCGCTGCTCTCGAACTTTTGCCAAAATAACAGGCAAACAATTGCTAGCATACCAGTATGCAGTAACTGTGCTTTTGTATATAAGGACAATTGTTGTATAAATAACCAGTCCATCTGAAAAACGAGATGTCCATCTTCTATCCGGCAGTTCACCTTTATAGGTATCTTTTTAGAAGCAAACACCCGCTACACAAACTGCCTCTTAGTTTCAGACTCATAACTGTGTATGCAGCTTTTGTCATCCGTGACGATTTCAAATACAGCATTTGAGTGATCTTCGTCAAATTTTTCTAACACTTCGTGATATCAATTATAGCAATAATATTTTTGAGTTTCAGTCAAATCGTGAGATATCCTCCTAGCACAAAGCTTCCTAATACCTAAATGTTCATGTTAAATTTTCTGTACTCTACTCATATAAATTCCTAAATTTGCCCGAACCTTTAGGTTACTCTCTTGTTAAATTTTATCAGGAGCTCTATTGAATTGATGTTTTCTCCAGTTATCGCTGTTGAGAGATGTTCCTCACGCAGATCATCACAGGGATAGATATGACTGCACTTAACCTCTTTAAACCAGTTGTAAACAGTAAATCATGATGAGGATTCATCATAAATAGCCAATTGAAACCGATAGTAACTTTATCATTGATTGTGACCACAAAGAAATAAAATAAAAGATCATTGAACAAATATTTTCTAATGTTAAATTCATCAGAAATTTTTAAATTGCTTCCAATTTGTAAAAAAAAATGATAAATTCAAGCAATTATCGTAATGGATTACCAAAGAGTCAGATTTTCAAGAATTAAATTTATTTTTTATTACTCTTATTACAAATAGCCAGTTCTAAGAACTTTCAGTGCTATCATACTGTTTACATCAATTCATTCTGTAAAAGAGGCCATAAAGCATTGTGGTCATTTATCAAAAAGGTCGCAAAAAAATATTTACAAAACGAAAAATAAAAAGTTCCTAAAAAACTGATTAAGTACTTGTTGCAACATGCGTAAAGTAGGGTTCCATAGATGTCTATCTGTTCACTTTTGTATGTGCTCCGAAACCTATTTAATCAATTGGTTTTTCCTCATTATATTACTGAGTGTAGATTGCACACTTGATTCAGTCGTAAATTTATCCATTTCTGTCACATTGCCCCAATCAATTTAAACTCGTAATGTGTGTATTATGACTGTCATCACTATCTAGTTTTTACTATTTCAAATAGCTGCCCATTTAATTATATTGTAAGTTTAAACTATTTACATACTCAGTTACTAACATAAAACAAATGCATGTTAGCATCATTAAAGTAATATGTTTTTTGGGGCTATTGTAATGTCAGTTTTAGTTTCTTCACATTTTAGGGAACAAAGTATAAAAGTCATTTATAATATCTTCATATTTCCTAAGCTATATACGGAAATACAATTTAATTTCATCTTTAATAAAATTAGTTTTATAATAATAATAATATTTACCAGCCATTAACATACCATAAATATGAAGTATAATTTTTTTTCATTTATATGGAATTACAGATCAGTTTAAGTTATTAGTAGGTTTCTATACATCAAAGAAATTCAGTTTCATTTCTAATTTTTGAAAATTTGTAAGACAAGTGTTTTGTCATACTTATTTCGCTAAGAAATAAACATTAGAACATGCTTTTTCATTACATTAGAATTCACTTAAATCACTGAAAGAGCGTCGTCCTAACTTAGCTGTTGAAGTTCTTTGCTTCCGTCTTCATATTTAATTATGCACATTAATTTACAAGCAAGCTGAGATGCTATTTATTGGACATATTTTTTGTCAGATATGTTTGTTTCTAGTGTAGGTTTTTCATATGCGTATTATGGAAATTTTTCATGTGGTAATGACCAAATTTCTGTATAGTATGACTTTAGAGAGGGACAATAAGTACTGTGAAAAATTCCCTACAACTAGTAAAGTTTTTTCAATTTAATTTCAACATCTATTTTATAGGCTCGCTATTGACTAGTCTTTACCAGGCTCTATAAAGGCTGAATTTCTGAGGACAGAATTTTCTTCATGACCCTGATAGCCTGCAACAAATATTGGTGTTCATGCACATGGTCTAAATACTAGTGGTCCTGTATGTTAGTTGGAAATTCTGACTTTTGATTGGGTGAAACATAAGTAGTGATAGAGTCAATAACTATAATTATGGGATGGCTGTCAATCACCTTAACATGTTTGAAATGGTTTTTCTCTAATTCTTCATTAATGGTCCAGCCACACTCATTAGTATGCAAACCAGAATGATTGTGAAGCAACATAAGACCAGCAATCTCAATTAAAAGTGCCATTCTTCATTCTATGTGGTAAAAGGCACTTTAGCTCGATGTATTTGTAACAAGGAAAAATATACCTAAATTGAACAACTTGAACTATTTAATAGAAACAAATTCGAGTTGTGGATATCTTAGATTTCCATCTAAACCTACATCTAATGTTCTTTTTTATATTGAAATTTTGATACTTCTGAACATCATCGCACAGTACTGAATCTCTGTATGCAATGAATTCAACTATTTTCCAACTAGTCATATTTTTTTCATTATAGGATTACTGTGAAGGTGCACAATGATTTTTCTGACAGTTTGAATATTTTAGTGAATTCCCTGTCTATCAGCACTTTTCATTAAGGATCCTTCCTTGCAAATTCCCAAAATCGATTGTTTTCCATACATCAATAATTGATTCACTCTTCATTTGTTTTTATTGATTTTGGTAAATAAAGGCACCACTGGGCAGATAATTTAACCATTTAAAATTTAAGTAATAAATTGAACAGCAAAAACATATAAAAGGAGGCAAAAATCTTTGTTTAGGCGAATGTTTGACGACAAGTACATAATGACTAGTGTGATGTGTAATAAAACCAATTATACAAATATATTATTCATACAGTGTACTTTAAAATTAAATTGTTTGTTTATTGAAATACTAAATAAAAAAAGTATAAATAAATAAATAAAAAATAAACAAATTCCATTCATGTACTTGCTACAATGAACGTCATTTATCATGCAGAGTGCCAACCTAGTACATACCTCATTAGCAAATTAGACCTCACCTGGAATGGTCGGGTCACTCTGCTTTGTTGGTTGCTTATGATATTTCCTTTTCTTAATTATTGTCTTATTTTTATGGCGTGTATTGCTAGTGCAAACGACTTTGATCATTGTGATTATGAAATTTTTATGATTTTTTTTAGTTATTAAATGTTACCAATGTTTATTAGTTTAGGAATGAATTCTGGTGGTATAATGTTTGGCCAATGACCTGGTTTCAAACGTGCCATTGCCAAACTAAACATTGTACAGAGTTAACGAAATATGTTATACTATGATGTTGGTCACATTTTGCTAGAATCAAAATCTACCCATGGTGGAAAAAGAAAGGACAACGTACTATAATAAAATATACAACTTTGCAATTAAGCTATTATTATTTACAATACTTGGTACATCAAGATGAAGGAGTACAAAATTTAGTAGATGTATCTATATGCAGTCATTGAAGGTTCCTGAAAGATCCCTAAATGATTTTTACTAGAAAGAAAACCTAATTATGGAATTGATACATATGAAAAGAGATGATTTCAGTTTCTAAAGTAATTTTTTATCAATATTGTTATTTAAAAACTAATTTTGTGTTATCGATATCTCTTCAATTGTACAAATACTAACGTGGCACTTAAAATGACTTCTAAGTTTTGTACACTTGCAACGCTTCCCAAAATTTTTTATAATTTATTTATAAAAATAAATTCCTGCACAGACTCTCCCCTCATTCTAAGTAATCAATCAACAATTTTTGGCAGCAGTAACAACAATTTTCTGGGAAATCTGCATTAATATCTTTAATCAGAAAAAGGGTAATTTTTCCTCTATGAGCTCTTTAGTCAACACACTTTAAATATTAACATGACTGTAATATAAAAACTAAAAAAAATTTACAAATTTTACGAGAAAAATACTTTTAATGACAATTGACCTTGTGGTATTCTTTTTTATTTATCTACATCATTCATATTTGCAATCTGAATCATTTTAGCCATAAGACCGGTTGTAACAGAGAGATAGAGCACATAGAGGCATATAGCTTTGCAAAGGCCTAATAGCTGTGTTGAAAATTCACGTGTTTTGCTCATGTTCAAATAAATGAAAACAGAAATTGAATGTCCGTAATGCAATTTGAAGTTTTGATGCAGCGTGTTACGCATAGTTCTTTTGGTAACAAAATATGCAACTTTTTATTTTATATAAATTATTTACTTTTTCTTTTAAGCGGGTTGTAGTTGAAATTAATTTTCAAAATATTTTATGTATGTGTTTCATACAAAATCAGTTTGTATAACACATTTCACGTAAATCTAATATATTAGCTTAACGGCAGAAAGGTCATCTGACTGCATCAACCTAATGGTTTTTAGCTCATCTTATTTGTTTCCAATTCAGTGTGAACATATTTGGAGGAAGGAAGTGGAAGTACGACATAAACTTTTGACTTTCAAAAAAAATAAAGCCATGATTGGTGTTACTGAGTGCATGGTCAGCTCCACATTTTCAAAGAAGCTATTTTATGCACTGAAATTGGTTAATACATAGCGTCTAAGGGCAATTGAATCAACAATAATCCATAATATATCTTAGATTCTATGGAAAGAAATGTGTGAAGGTGATTTTTAAAATGAGATGTTTGAGAGGATTGTGTTTTCTTTTATAACGGTTTTTTCTTATACTTCCTAAGAACAAATGATCTACAAAGAAGTTTAATTTATACACAGAAAATTCGTAGAATTTTTTCTTTGGAGTATGCAAAAAAATTAGCAATTAGGCATTGGAAGTAGCATGACAATGTCAAAAATCTTCTTTACGAAGTATGTGGTACAAACTCTAAGCTCTATACATACGCATCCAGCTTTGAAACTGTATTATCAACATTATGAAATCCACATAAGCGTACAAGCGAGGCTACATATCCAATTCTCACTTTGATCAATCTTTTCTATAGGTAAATAAAATAAACTTCTCAAGATTTTATTTAAATCTTTAAATTCCTTGATTTAAAAAAAAATTGTTTAATAATAAGTGTATTTTTTGTTTGAGTAATGGTCATAATATTTTACAGAGGATGAAATTAATGAAGCTGTAAATCCAAACATAATAGATTTTTCTGGAAGCTTTATGGAACAAGTGAACACCATCCTTAGTTTAATACGAATGACGAAAGAAGAGGTTAATGCTCTCAGTGGATTGTTATCAGATCTGCATAGTGCTCTGGAACTCACGTGGCCAGGTATGTAATTATGTACATTTTATGTGACTATATTATAAAGCTATTTCTATTGTTATAGTTATTGTCTGATAAGAAGGGTAAATCTACCCCAGTTGTGATCGGTTCCGTAAATTTTTTAATTAATTAATTTATTTATTTATTTACATACTTTAATATATACAATTGATACATATGGACTTTTGCTACAAGGTCAATCTCTTGCAACCAACCAGAATACCAGACCAATACATCTCGATAAGTGCCCGGGAATTGAACCGTGGTCACCAAGGTGCGCTGCACCGTCAAAGGCCTTATGCGTTATGATTTGTATACAGGCATAACTGAGACACATTTTTATGAATTTGATTGCACGGAAAGATGACAAGACCGAAAAAAATATTTTAATTTTTTTAATATCCGATGTCATCCTTACACTATAATGAATTTTTTTGTAAATCATCAATTTATATTCTTCAATATATATTTTTTGTAAATTTTTCAATCTTAGTAAAAAAAAATTAAATAATCAGGTTCAATTTTTTAACCGTTTTAGTGCCATGGTTACTCATATATACTTAAAAATGCTAAAGAAATCTTTTGTTTTTGATGTCATTTACTCTTGTCTCGAAAAAAACTGTATCTCTTCCAAAAATTATCCAATTTTAATAATTTTTTCGGTATTTTCTTAATAATAACTTGTACAAGGATAATAAAATACAAAGAAAATGATGGAAATATATATTGTGAAAAAAAATTATAACAAAAACTGAAATTAAGGTCACATCGTATTTTCACAGTCCGGTACATCCTCCGTATCAACAAAATAATTGTTATCGTCACTATTATCACTATCACTCAAAATTTGCATTACGCCAAATTGTGGGCGCGCGCCACAATGTCACTCCCACTATCACTTTCTTCACAACTTGAAAAACGATCATTTTCACTCAAATCATTTTCGTATTCCGACATTATGGGTTAAAAATTTTTCTTTTCCTGGATCCTTTTTATATTGTAATTACTAATAATATTATAATTTGAACTTTATGTAACACGTAGAAAGATAAAAAATTAGCGATGCATGCGAGCGACCTACCCTACCGCGCTCTAAACAACAACAGATTTTGTGAGCGCCATCGCGCTTGTGGCAAATTTAGTTAGTCCGGGCACGAGCGCGATGGTGCTCGTCGGCACTCAAACGGTTAATGTTAATAAGTATGATAATTTATTTTTTCAGAGTATTTAAACACTATTTTATAAAGATTAAACTTCAAAATTTATTAAATATGTAGATAATACCAAAAACAAATAAAACATCTTCAATTTTTGTAATATTATTTATTATTATATTATAATGTAGTTATTTCTTTTCTTAGTAATGAGAAGTTATAATAATAAATACCAAAAAAGTTTTAAATTAAGAAAATATTTATATTTGTGAAAGTTGCTCGCAGTGGTTTTGTAGCAGATAGACTAATAACAATAATACTGATATAACATGAATCGTACGATCTAAATGGCATATATACCTTATTTTAGCCAGATTGTTTTTTCCTCGATCATGATTTTCACGTTGTGAAAAGCTACTTAAAGAAAATATTTTCAAATATGTCAGTGGTAAATATCTCATGTAATTAAATTGATTACAAATGATTCAATGAGTTGCAATGTATGGATATGTGTTATATATTCTGTAATTTACAACATGATAAGATAATAAAAATACTTTATTGGCCGAGGCTATAAAAGATATTGATATCAGAACAGATTTTAATTTAAAATAGATTTGCTTTTGATTTTTATATACATTCCAGGATTATCTAGCTAATGAAATTGATTTGGAAATTCTGGTTTTAGGACATAGTATTTTCAAACAATCTTAATAAAGACCGATGTTGTAATAAATACTGATCATTTCCATCAGTCTTTACGAAGACCATCATGATTAAGTTCCATCGATAATAAGTACAGTAATAACTAAAAACTAAACATAATGTAAAAACAAATATTGAAAAAATTTAAGATATATTTTGGTTTCCGGTAATATCTTCTGTATAGCAATTTTTAAAAAATTATAATATATCATGTTTAAAAATAAAAAAAATATTCTTTTAGTTTTGTACACCATATAAACCCATTCCAAACATTCCAAAAAATTATATAAAATATAATTTTTAAAACAGAGTCTAAATATTCGGAAAAAATAAATGATCATACAATCAGTATTAAAAAATTATAAATGGTTATTTAATTTTTTTTACTATGATCTACTTCTTTGAAAAAATTACAACATGTGTACATTGCAGAATGTAACTTAAAAATTTTACGAAAGGATTTCATAATTATACCGGGAAGATGTAGCATATAAACAATTTTGAAAAGTTAAAATATTCTTCTTTCAGTCTGTCATCATTTTACATCGTCGTGAAGATTTGTAAAAATGTTTCTCAGATACACCTACAACCTATATTTATTTCATTGAAATCGGTAAAACCATTCAGAAGTCATCTCAAAATCTTTTTAAACATTTTTATTACTCAGTCCTGCCGCCGAAAGCTGCAATATCGAGGACTAATACTGAGGAAAGTTAAGTGTCATAGGTAGCTACTAGAAAATAATATTCAAAGTAGATCGGGCAAATTATCCCTGCATCCGGATCTTGCCTTTATAATTTAAGGGATTCACCATCCTACATTATATATATCTTGTAAAAAATATGTATCACAATTTGAGATGATTTTCCCCATGCTGTCTTCCAATCAACAACTATCTAGGAGTGTGGATCAGAGGAAGGAGATCATGCAAGAACGACAATTTCAACTTCTCTAAATGAAGTGAAAATTGCTTGCTTTGGAGAGTCAGGAAGCTACAATTTGAGTTAGAAGGGTTAGAAAGGAGTGGATGTAAAGAACTTAAATAGTCAGAGAGGCTAAGGAGTTGTTAATCTTACTACATAGAGATTATCTAAAAGTTTCCACAATAATTTGAGATTCCCTAGAAACTATCAAACAGTCCTTTCGGAAGTGAAGTTTGCTGAATGTGAGGTATGTGGCACCAGAGAGATGCACCAACGTAGCCGTCTGATAGGGTACTTGATGCCTATGTATAAGTATGCGTATATTACATGACGCATTGCATATGTCACATTTGGCCTATATTTAACTGAGTGAAATGGGAAAGATAGAGGGAGCAAGGAATTTTGATAAACTAGGCTTGAGAGGCATTTGAACCTTTAGAAGATAAGCAATTATTTATTGTTACAAATAAAAAATTGGAAATGGGTTCAAGGAATAATGGCCCATAGTCCAGTGTGAAAGTGAGAACAAGCCTAGCAATTTGGTCTTTTGGTGGATAGGTATGAGAAGCTGTAGGAAATGAATACAGATGGAAGAGCTCTTGCAAGCAGATAAATTCATACCATGGATACTTATTCATTCACTTAACTTAGCAATGTAGAATTTTAGGCATTTTCTATAACTATTATTCTCTTCTCAGAAGTATGTAAAAGCATATCATCAGCATGTTTCAACACACAACAGACAGAATTGTCAAAGCAATGAGTTGTGTATTGAAAAGTTTAGGACTTAGGACTGAGCCTTGGGTTAGACTCCTATTATGAAGTTCCCGTTAAGGGCAGGACTCCAGGAGCTCTATTGATGCTTGATATTAAATGGAATTGAGGAAGTAATTTGTAATCTCTTTACGGGCTATAACCGTTACATAGCAGTCTCTATCCTACAGAAGGAAAAGATCTATCAGACCAGCTAATCAGAATTATTTTTATCTTCTACATGTGGATTTATCGAGCACCAATAGCTCGTGACTACTAACTACTATAATCCTATTTTTTACCTTTTAATGTGCTCTTTGGTTTCTGTAAATTGAAAACATGGTGTAAAATTATAACCACTAAATGTCATATTTTGACATAAATACAAATTTAACAAATACGAAAAAAAAATTACTTCTCTAATAGTTTTAAAGCAGTAAGATGCTGCGCTTTCCTCTTCCATCTTTCTCCAAATTATGTGTAATCTAGAAATAAGTAATATATATTTAATATATACAATTGAATTGAGTGTCAATGATAATTATGACAATGAAGGGTTCAGTAATTTTAGGGCTGACCTGTTGTAAATTAATATGTCTTTAAATATAACTATGACCTTTTAATGATGTATTTACAAAATCTCTCTGCTCAAGAACAGATATTAACTAGTGTATATATACATGCATAGCGATGCGCTTCTTGGTTTGCAACAAATTGATAGCCTGTGTGCATTATCTCAATCGCTTAAATTATAACAGCAATGAATATATATGTGTTTAATATTTGTTTGATAACCACATTTATTTACTTTGTTTTATTAAAATTACATCAATCCGACAATAACAAATATTAGTATTATTTATTGAGGCAGCCACCACCAATTTCAACCACCAACAACAAATATACAATAAGAGAATAATCATAGGGGAAATATTTTTAGACTCATTTAAACATTTAAAACCACGAGTCCTAAAGAAACCACAAAAGATTTAAACTTACCTTCACGTGACCCCCATAAAACACATTTTAATATATTATTAAGACAAATTAAAAAAACATCAAGACAAATTAAAAAACTAAAAACATTACATGCCTGAACTAAAAATATGATATTATTAATTCTTAAAAATTACGAAAGATACTAATTACTAGAGATACTATGTTTCCTTGTGACTCTTTTCCTTTCAAACCAACACATATGACATATTACATTCAATTCCCAAACAAGAAAAAATTTTAAAAAATAATATATATATATATATATAAAATAAATGCTACATATCACGTTAAATCGGTCCTACCATTGTTTTCTAAAGAAATAATTAAATAAAACAGAACACATTGTCATGCGGTGCTTTTTTCTAAAATAATTTCTGTGTAGGTTCAGGGTTTTTGGAAAAGATCTTTGTGCAAGCAGCAAAAATAGTAAGCCTGGGAAGAAGCTGAAATAGTCAATTCGATTTTAGAAGCCCAAAACAAACATAATTAAATTTTGTATGATCATTTTCTCCCATCTCTCATTGCTTAGAAAAAAATATATTCTTGAAGAGAAACAGTTTAAACTACTTTAATTTCCATACAGTTTTTGGCTGCGACCATACCATAATTGGATCACATTCATCCAGTGTCCTTTAACCTATCTTTGTATACTAATTATAATTTTCATTTATTTTTAGGCTGCATCGCTCATCCATTTGGCTCTATCACCACAGGCTTAGGCATAAAAGGTAGCGACGCTGACTGCTATATTGAAGTACCTCGACGTTTTAGAAATTATGAAGACGTGTATGTTCATAAAGCCAAGAAAGTGTTATTTAGATTTCGTGAAGTTTTCACAGACATATTGGCAGTGCCCAGAGCTAGTACTCCTATTGTAAAATTTTTCCACATACCTACAAAGACGAAATGTGACATAAGTTTTAAAAATTTCATGGGAGTCCTCAACAGTAGATTATTGTATTGTCTCATAAATTCCGATCCACGACTTCTACCCTTATTCCTTATAATAAAATATTGGGCTAAGATCCATAATATAACTGGCAGAGGTAGATTTTCCAACTATTCTCTAAATATGCTTATAGTGTTCTATCTCCAGCAGTCTCCTCATCCTATACTTCCATCGGTAGAATCTTTGCAGAGGGATCGTAATTTTGATAACACATGTGATGGATGGAATTGTGGATTCAATCCTCATCTTGTCAGTGCTGCGGTTGAAAATGATAAAACCGTATGTGAATTACTCGGTGATTTTTTTAAATATTGTGCAGAATTTGATTTCCAAAAATTCGTGATTTGTCCATATACTGGTGCAAAAATTGATAAAGAGGATTTCCTCGACTCTGGTAAATTACCTGATATCTATCAAAGATATAAAGAATATGTAAATCTTCCTTCTAATAGAGATTTGAGAGTGGTAACGCCAGTTTGCATTCAAGATCCTTTCTACCATGTCCACAACCTATCAGCGGCAGTAACAGAGAAGATTCTTTGGGAAACCATGGCACATTTTAAATGTTCAGCTAATATTTACGAGGAGGCTCATAAATCTAATAAACTAGATACGTTCCTAAAAGCAATTCTTTTCCAAAGACCAACATTTAATGAGTTCCCCGCCTGTCCCGAGTTTATGATTAGACTGAAACCGACACATGCAAATAAGAGTCTGGATACAATGGAAGATTGGAGAATAAAAGCTAGGTTTACAATTTTAACTATATTTAACCGCATACTAAAATGTCACATAGAAAGTATATTAAGATCAGATATAAACAGAGAGGAACCCACACAGGACAACATTAAATACAATGTACCCATTAAATATCGCTGCTATGTTACTCAAAAACTTTGGCGCACTGATGTAAGAAAGAAACTAGCTAGCACTGTTAACATAGCCTCAATTTTAAACAGAGAAGAAACAATATCAGACTGGCTATGTAGTTACAAGCAAGATATTTCATTGCTTGATTTTGACATGGCTTTAGTTTTTCTAGAAAATCCTGAGGAACTCTGTGTCCGTATTCGTTGTGGTAAAAATGGTGCAAATTTATATTACGAGTTTGGGCAATTCGTGTTTAGATGGTTACCAGATTGGTTTGGAAAAATTTATCACCAGAAGGATAATTTTATACCAAATGCTAGTAAGAAGGACAGTGTTATGAGTGCACATACTGATACGAAAAAAACTGTCAACACTATTGAAGGAGTTCAAAGTGGAAACGTCGAATCGAGTGAGCCTATTACTTCATCTCATAATTTATCAGAAAATAAACATGAGCCATCGGCGGCAACACAACCGACTAACAGTGAAATACTGTTACAATCATTACAATCAGAAGATAAAATGGACGCCAGTTAAGAGACGCCATACAATAATTAATTATTCAAACTTGTCATTAGCTGCGATAACCTTCTGTGATGTGTTCAAACGAAATTTCAAATTCTAACTTTAAGGACAAGTGATTATAATCTTGGTTTTTATTATACTTAAAGTCTCTTATGACTCCGTTGAAGTATGGAATTGTATCTCGACTTGGCGAATATTTGAGAAATCTGGAATTCATATTGTGCATAATACTAACATTTTAAAATATAAAGACCTATAAATCAGTGGAGTATTTATGTTAGGTAAATTAATAAGTCGAGTTACAGTTTTATTTTATTACGGCGATCTTATGTAGTAAAGTTAGTAGTTAAGTGAATATCTAATATTTTAATTTTTTACTATTAATAGTTTTTTTATTATTAGAGTTTTTAATTTGCTGTAACTACTTTGCTTGATTTTGATCTGTCTTAATGACTGAAACCAAATTTTGTGCTCATCATTATCACGAGTAGTCTAAAAGTTATCCATTAGTTAAAACATAAATATAAAGATGGAAGAAATACTTTAAGATATCATTCTGCTCTGCTACACTTCCATATTGTCGGTTTGGAAGAAGAGAGTTACATCTCAAAAAAAAAAACTTTCCAGTAAAACTACCTAAAGATTTATAAAAACAGTCAAATTGAATTACTGAATACAGTATTGGGATTTTTTCTTTTGTGTTTTTTAAATTATGTAAATGATATTTGAAAATGTTATGATCAAGAAATTTTATCATTTGAAATATGAGAACAGGCATTAACAGTCAAAATAATTTAACCATAAAATAAACCGTATTGTTATTATATTGAATGTTAATCCTTCAGATTAACATTAAATTTTACAAAAGTAAGAAAACGAAAAACAGTCTTAACTGTCGAAAAACAAAAGAATTGTAAAGTTAAAACATTTTGTAAAACATAGAAAACGTTTTTGAATTCTTTTAATTAGCATATAGAGTGATTAGCAGATATAATAAACATTTAGTTACTTACATTTAAATGAACATTTAAAGGTCTCCTTTTTTACAGTTTTGAAAGAGTAACAAAGAAACATCATAGGATACTTGTTAACCATTTATGAAGAAAAGGTTCCAAAATGGAAAACTTTGTTGATAAATCATAGCATATATTTTTATTTGAGACAGTCACGTTTTAAGATAATACTATACTGTACTGAAAGAACAATTGTGGTATCACACCTCCCTTTGCGAAATAAACAGTCGCCAAGGAGAGGGGTGTGTTATAGTGTAGTGTAGTGTGTAGTAAGATTTAACACTATTCCTCAAAGAAAATAACATTAAACTTACAGTTATTTAGTCCTGTTTTGAAATGTAACAGTCTTCTTCAAAACTCGCAACAGATCACTCTGAAACAATTGGACCAGACTGTTTAGAACATTCTTCCATAGAAAGACGGCTTTGTGAAACAGGGAAATGACTTTTTCCCGGATTGCACTTTAGCGGTTTCTAACGATTTTATGACTTATTTTATTGACAATTTTATGAATATATTTTATGACTTTTCGTTAAAGAAAGGAATTTTGACAAGTTTCAAATAATTGTATCGATCACTTTTGGTATGTAGCTATTTCCATTGCGAAAAACGGATTTTGTTATCCTATTAATTCTGATCAAATTTGAACAATAATTTTGTTGAAAAATAGTTTCGGATCATGAAAGTAGTTCTGATTAAATTTTAAAAATGAACAGAATTTTGTTCAAAAATAGTTTTGTTTTGTTCATGAAAGTTTCGCTTTGCCTTTATTGGTTATGATATTAAAACAGATTAAATTTGACATAACTGACAAGGGCAAGGAAGAAAGTTCTCAACCTGGTAGGATCAGACTGTATTTTTTAGTTCAAAAAGGTAATGTTTTACGTACCCTTTTAGTTCAATATTGCATTTCACAAACCAGGAAATAGTAACCATGACCCTTCTGGTAGATGAAATCGACTTCAGGTTCTTTAGTGTAGTGATACCTGCGTCCACTCACTACTTTAAATGCCGTTCCGTTTTTGGCATGCAGTGGTGGTCTCACATCTTATCTGTAGTAACAAATCTCCACATAGAATCAGTTGTATCATCATTAAAATGATCCAAATGTTGTTATAAATTTGTTTTTGGTAAGCATTTAATTAACGCGGCATCTATACCGCATAAAGCTTTTTCATATTTAAAACTTGATATAAAATGTACCATGGCCTTTCTTGTGATATATCTTAGTTATTTTATACATATTTAATTGCTGTTCGTCCAATACCATATTGTGCACTTACTTCCTCATTGTTTTCATCTGCGATTGCAGATTTTGGCCGTTCTTCACATGGATGAAAAGTATGACATTTTAAATCAGCTACCTATTTTTTTTACTGTTGAAAACGGAAGAACAGTATTCTTATAAACCATTACCAAAATGAAGAATTTTATAATGCTACAATATTCTGGTTTATCCATTTCAAAGTAACACACATAACACACCTACTTTAACCATTTGAGTGTGAAATTTTCTCGGAGTTGTGCAGTCATGTCAAAATGCATAAGAGTGACCATGAAAATAATATCAGAAGTGATATTATTATCTCTAGAAAGACATTATGAGTTATTAGTGAAAGCATTGATGATGAATTAACCAGAAATTGCTCGAAGACTTTCTATTGAAAATTTTTCATTTTGAAACAAAGGTTTTCAACTGAAAATTAGTATTTTGTCAAGTTTCTATATTTTTGTTTTTGCATGAAAGTAAATTAACGAGAATAAATAATGCTATAATCGTCATCTACTTGGATGATCTGTATTCCAGTTTTTTTCCAGGCATGTGTAATCAAAAAACTATTTAATGAATCTATTTGATGGATTTGTTATTGCAATATGTGTACTAAAATAATAACATTTTCTTTCTGTACTAAACTAAGGACGTTCACCTTGTCCTAATCGTAAATCTCTAAAATGTGCAAGATGAAAAATATTAATATACGCTATTGTCCCCAAGAAAGAATAGACAATAAAAACTCGTACCTAAAACTTTAAGGCTGAATGCCAATAGATGAATTTTTGATTAAATAATAAATTGTAGCAGCATATTTCATATAAAAATTTAAATAGGATACTTAAAAATATGATTTAATTTGCATCTTTTCCCACACGAATTTGATTGTAAAAAGATAGTTTTAAAATTATGATCTATTTATGTATATAATTTTTATTACTCTAATTATATGATCTTATGATAAAAATTTCTCATATGCAGTAATCCTTCGATATTTGCCGGGGTTAGTTATCTTAAAGTAAATGTAAATAATAAACTACTAAGGTGAAGCATAATTATAGTACATTAAATAATTTGATTTTATAATATTTTTGATAGAAAATTACAAATCTAACTGGTAGTAACAAATATAAAATTAAGTTAATATACCTAACTAATTTCTTAATATCCTTTAATAATTGACGGTTGTACTTGTTAAGTACGCACATACCTTTATGTTAGCAAGGCTATCTGATATGTTGAAATTTTTCCAATATCTCTATTTCTTTCAATGTGCGTGGTAAACATTCGGTGCGCCTGCATGTATGCGTTTGTGTTAGTACCATTATGAACAACTTAGTAAATACAATTTTTAAAGTCACAAACAGCAAATAGCAAGGTACTCCTGCATATTTTTTAAGAACTGGAACTTAGACATGCTGATTGAAAGAAATAAAAATATTATGTAAGAAACAATTTTAACCATAGGCTTTTATAGATTCTTTTGTTGAAATTTGTTAACATTAATTTTTCATTCATTTCCACATACTTAACAACTATTCTACGAATACCTACATATATACCACCCTATATATAGGGGTATAGGTAACAGAATCCCAAAACAGTGCCTAAACAAAAAGTAATTTAGTAGCATGCATATGCATGAAGCTAATGTTTTTTGTTACTGATAGGAAAGCCGGGTTATTTTATAAAATTCCCAAACTTGGATATTTGCACCAATCTGAATTATAATGGTAATAATTTTTTGTGCATCTTAATTTTTCAATATTTTGTAAATTAAGTGTAGGTTTTATAATATTGATAATTGAATTAGTTATTTTTAAAATAGTCATAAGATATTAAGGTATAAAGTGATAAGTATATGTTGTAATTAATTTTAATTATAATTTTTGTTTTTGTGTTCTTTATCGTACAATTATTAAAAATTACTTTGTAACCTTATGGTATTACAATTTATTGAAATGACATTTTTGCCTGCTAGTTTAAATAATATTACAATTTTAAAGGAAAGGTTACATAATTTTTTTTTGGAGAAATAGTCTTTGCGGTACAATCAACATATCATTAAGCTGCAGTCAATAGAATAGTTGTTTATATATACAAAAGGAATGAAAATTATATATTTTCATTACTTCAATTTATGTACAATATACATGTTATTTTTGCAGTAAATACCATATACGGATGTATGTATGTATCTATATGCAGCCTTTCCTTTAGACTAGGGCTGTCCAACTTCGAGTAGCCCAAAGGTCGCTATAAATATAATTACGGTTGTGAGGGCAGCATCATAAAATATTCTGTATGATTATGTTTTATCAATGATTTGTAATAAGTACAAAAAAAGTGTTTGTTTTTTTAGTTATTTCTATTTATTAAAAAAAACAAATATACAAAACCAAGTGAAGATTTTCATTTGTGGGAAGTTCGAGATGTTGGTTTTCACTAAGCAGTGTATCAATATTAACATTAATATTTGTTGTTGACAAACGAAGCAACTTCACTAAGTAAGTAAGTCACTTATCAGACAGGGAACACTTATATTTCGGCTTTATAAATTTCATGCCTTTCACTCTTACGAAAAGTTGCTTTCGCATAGATACGTGCTTCCCAGCATAGAGCCCATTATAAGGTCTAAGTTTTGCAAGATGAATTAACTACTCCTGGGAGTAATTTGAAAAAGTCCACTGCTATTCGGTTCTTCCCCGGTATAAAGGATCTGACTTCAAATCACACAATCCAGTTGAAGGACTGCTCTACTTACGTTCTCAACAGAAATAGTAAATGGCTGAGTAAAAGCTGAAATTCCTCCGTCGATTTATTTAAAGTCACTAAACCGATTTTCGAATTCTTCTGCAATTGTGTCAATGTATTTTATACGAGTTAAATACGAAACCTCAAAAATCCTTCATTTCTTCAAATTGCTCTTTACAGCGTGGCAATATTTAAAAATCATGTTTTTCTCACTAGAAAAACATGATCTTATTTTTAAATCCTCCCAAGTGGCCATATAAATTGGCAATAATCTGATACTTGTAATTTCAAATTCAATTCGTTAATATGGGATGTCAGGTCTGTTAAAAATGCAGTCTGATAAAAATTTTGCATCTACAATTTGATTTTCCAGTTCTGTAGTGTCGGACTTCACTTCATTTTTAAGGAAAACGGGTATCTCCTGGTAGAGAGAAGAAATGTTGCAAACAGTTTCTGGTATTTAACCAACGAATATCAGTATGAAGTAACAAGTCCCCATATGTAGTTTTTGGCCAAAAAATCACGAAAGGTTCTGTGAGTCGAAGTGCAATTGCCCCCTCTTATTAGTTATTTTAAACAACCACTTTCATGATAGTCATTCAACATGAAGACATAGGACCTCTTAGTGAACAATGCAGTTTATCACAGTACAGTTGATATTGTTTTGTTTAAGAGTCCTGCAAATCCGATTCCTATCATAGCTCTGGCTCTATCAGGGAACATTTATCGAATCCTCTATAGCCTGATACCACCGATATTTACAGCATCAAAAATATTCATTCCTTTTGTTGTACCATGGAGAGGAATTAGATCAAGTATCTCCTCTGCTACACTGAAGTTCTCTGATGTAGGACAAGTCAGTGCTTTCGTCCAGGTAGAGTGAAAAATATTTACATTTTTCAGTTGTGTCATGCAATTTTAGTTTCATTGAATTGTTTTGCCATTTTGATTGCACAATTCTTAATAACCGTTCCACCACTAAAAAGTTTTTTTGCTTTGACAATTAGTGAGCAGCAGCAATACTGCATTTGTTATCAGTGTCAGACTTGTGAGAGAAAGATTGTGTTTACTATTTAATTTTTTTCTTACATTTCGTAAGGATGGCATTTCTAGATTCCTATATACTACTGAAACTTTTTCTCGTGTAACGAGTGTAATTCCTTTCATATTATGTTTTTTAGGAACTGATATTACCTTAATACAAACAAAGCACTGAAGTTAATTATTGTTATTTGTGAATAAACAGTATGATTCCCAAAATTCATTATACATTCGATGTTTGTCCGTTATTTTTTTTCTGTGAAGACATATTTCACTTAAAACAACTTAAATGTAGTTGTTGCCTACCGTACACCAGATCAAAATGACTACAATCATAAACAAATAAACCTTTCACTAATACTTACACGTAACAATAAATGTGAGTGAGTTGTATTCAACTTTGTTTTCCCAATGAGTCTTTATTCCACACTGAGACTATTAGTCGACTCAACCTTTTTATACCCGCGTGGCCACTCTCAAATGTTCAAGAGCGGTTCAATCCTAAAAATTCATTACGGCCTTGTATCCATCGCAAGTGGCGTCACATAACATAAACTATTTATATACTTTATTTCATCATGGGTGCAGGAATAACTAGCTTGTGTATACTTTGTCTTTGTGGGCTACATGCGGCACCCAGACCTCATATGGGACAGCCTTACTTTAGACCATTCATAATTTCGAAGGTGTCTTCACGAAGTCAAATAACAAATCCTACAATCCTTATACTAACTTGCTTCATCTAAGAGACATTAGCAAAAAGTGAACCAAAAATATTCACTTGAATGTGGCGAAATCGCACCAACTTATAATTGACCTTAAAATCTATACAATCAATAAACAGTATTATCTGGAATCTTATTTCTTTATTTAAAATCAGTGCCAACCACTGCAACCAATCACAACCTTGCATAGAGCGAATATCAATAGCCAATTTATATTTTATATTATCTTTAAAGACATCAGAGAAATAAATTAAAATTAACAAACATTTTACATATTTATAGGCATGCGAGAGTTGTTCTTATAATCTGTTATTTTTGAGTTAAGTAAGTTAAATCCCTTTTTTATTTTTCTTTGGTTTACCTAAATAATGTGGACCTAATAGCCACTGAACGAGTAATTAAACAAATTCACTATGAAACAAATAGTGTCAAAATTTGAGGGGGGCAAAGGGATTGTACACGCTTCTGATTGGCTAGCGCCGTGAACGCTTTTTATTGTAAAAGATCAGCTAATGTGCCCAATCATATGTGCATTAAATCGTAATTGTTGCAGCTGTGGCAATATTGATAAACATTTTTCAATAATACTTAATTACCGAGCACTGTACTATCGTACTATCCAAAACCATTCTCAATAATGTGTACTTTGTTTCTTTAAACTTTGTCCCATTAATCTTGATACTAATTTTAATGTACTTGAAAATATTCTGTAGATATTAAGAAAGATCATTTTTCATTTTTTATTAATTCTTTAGCAACTTTAAAATTAACAACACTAGCATAAACAATAAAAATTATAAGAATGACCACAATGTCGACTTTTATCTCTATTTCGTATAATTGTCAAATCAAAAGAATCTTCTTCATCATAATTCCACGTGGACTAATTTTGTAGGGTTCATAAAGATAAAATTTGTCCAATGTACATATAATTCAAGTAAATAAAATCACCTAGTGGATAATGAAAACAAAAGCGAGAATTGAAATTAATTCCTAGGATATTAGTACCTAATACTATTATTAGTATATTATGACTCGTTACTTGAGTACATTTATCTAGAGTACATATTTCAAAGTGTATGTGATCGGCATAATATAAAATGTAAATTTTCTCATATCTATCTGTAAATGTAAATTTAGTTATTAAAAAAATTATAGTTCTTAATATTATCCACATTTTGAAGTAGGTAACTAATGGATATGTGGGAACATAGCTTAATATAGGTATCATTCACGCATTGTCATCGGTCATAGTCTTAGGTAATACCGAAATACAAGGTATAATTCAGTAACTGTCAATTAAAACATTAATGAACTGATAACATAATAAATGAAAAACTAAATATTTAGGTCTATGCAAATGATAAAATCAATAATTAATTAATATTTAATATTCAGGTGACAAACTTTTCTCTATTAAAATTATATTTTAATAATTAATTACTACGATGGTCCCTCTTCCAAGTGCAATGACTAAATTTTTATACTAAGTATGCAAATGTTACCTAGATATTATTTATGACGAGTAATAAGGATATTGTTATAATGTAGAGTCACATTTCATTGATAGCAGCAATAATTTTTATCGATAAAACATCTGCACTAATTTAACTCACTAATGTAGTAAAAAATACATGTCAATTTCTGTTACAAATGATTAATAAATAACAACTATTAACTTTAAAATAAATGTTATATACTCACAAATCAAATGTTTTGCTATTTGTTCTAAATTTGATGTCTTACTATGACTCTGCACCGATCGATTGCACAATTTGGTATTTTGTGGCACAATGCGTTCGCGATTGTAACCTATATGCATGACATATTCGATTGTTCAAAAATAACGCACATGTCGGATTTTACCGTTGTACAGCTGGCAAGGATGCCCAAGTATGGCACGTCCAGTGGTAATTAGGTCCATGTTACATAGCTAAACTTAAAGTATTATATCATTTACAAAACATTGTTAAAATAAAGATGTTATTAAAAAATTATTTTTTAACTAATTAAGAAAAAATAAAGTTCAGTCAATTTAAAGTTTCTTTTTTTTAAATTAACAAATAATTTTCTATATGGGTTAGCTTACATCGACGACATTAATGTATTATTATTATTAACGTACGTATTATCATCGTTCAATACCTTAAACTCCAGCCAAATACAGATAAAATTAATCACAAGAATCTGTGACCTAATGACAGTTTTTGAATAAACAGTCTATTACACCTATATCCATTCATGTTAATATTTTTTTTAGTATAATTTTCTTCAAATGTTAGTATCGAACTAGTCGTACAATCTAGTATGTGTTTGGATACCTCCACTTATATGCCAAATCCAAGCAGTGATAATTGTGTTGGACGCATGAAATTATGGTAAACATGAATTTTATGTTAGTTTATTGTCATTAATAATATTGAAAGCAAGGAAAAGTATCTTGAACATCCAATAGAGGCTAAAAATGAAACTGGTAATACTGATGTTAGATTTTAACGAGCTTAGCATCCCAATACATCACCATCGATCATGTTAAATGTGTATTTGTATGTGCGAAAGGTATATTTCTTTTTAAAGAAATCAAGATTCAATGTTTCCCATTTTTATCCCTTTCATACATATTA
This sequence comes from Druceiella hillmani, assembly GCA_039881145.1. NCBI lineage: Eukaryota > Metazoa > Arthropoda > Insecta > Lepidoptera > Hepialidae > Druceiella > Druceiella hillmani. Next base: position 11,461,325 of record JAYKKI010000026.1, on the reverse strand, counting down.
AATGAAGGATACGAGCAACAGAGAAAAAAACAATAGTGCAATATACAACACGTCTATAGTTAAGCACAATAATATACTTTTGTTTGTGTTGCTTAGTTGGCATGTGCTGCCATTGTGTACACTTAGTTAAACATTACTGCATCTGCTTCCTAGGGCATAAATAGAGCTGGTGTAATAAAAGAGAATTAAATGTGAATTTCACAATAGGTAATTATTGTGATACTGTGTAATTAGGTTAATGTAATACCTGTGCTTAATATATTTAACGTTTTAGAATATCTTATATAACACAAATAGAAAAAGAAATAAACCACAGTAGAATGTCATATAAAATATCTTTCAAAAATTAAGAACAATAAGGTATTTAAATTAATACTTATTTTTGGAACGGTCATTCATTTGTATATGTGATTCATCATTTAGTTCAAAATTGTATTACATTTAATATTAATCTATATCATTTGACCACATTTATTTGTCAATCGTGGTGATATGACGAAAATTGTAGAACTTCAAAATTCAGGCTTCAAGTCATCATCAGTTTTAAATTCCTAAAACTCATTTCTTTTTTCAAATTTCGTAGTTTTTTATTCCCTTTTCATTCAATCACTTTTGTATGATGACTTTATTTATATTGCATGTGGGATGCTGTTCAGGTCCATTGAATTGCCTATAAGAACAATGGCACAGTAGGAAGGTTTGGGTAAAGTTTCTTGTTCAAGCATTTCGTAGGGTTGTCACAATTAATATTAAACGTGATAATTGTTTGTAACAATATTGGTTTTATAGATGAGAAGTGTATTTCTCATGAGCATGATAACTACACTTCTTACTCTCTGCATGAACAGTTATTTTTCTTACATATTTAAGAATTATTGGAGTTTACTCCTTAAGAACCGATTTTCATATATAGCGCTTAGTATGAAGTTTTAGAGGAGTAAAGTCAGAAGTCCAGAGCATTAAAAAAAGTGTAACCGTTAGGTGGCCTCTCCGCGCAACATTTCTCTGCATCTTTAGTGAGATTTTTTTTTTTTCATTGCAATCTATCTGGATCGATATTCAGCAATATTTCGGAACTTATATAAATATATTAACTTGTGCGATACTTGTCCATTGACAAGTCCGCTTCTCTCAATTAGACTATACTATTAGGTCTTGTGGGTTTTTCCGTTTCAGCCTCCGTGGTATTATTGGTGCATTCATCAAGTTCTTTGCAAGTACGTTAGGGTGGTGAGCTAATCTCGTATTGTACATTCTCGTTTGATCTTGTATCACTTGCTTAACTGTCTTTATGTTAAGGTCTTGGTGCAATCTGTCATTTGTTATATACCATGGAGCATTTGCTATCATGCGTAGCATTTTAGATTGAAATCTTTGGAGGATTTCAATATTTGAGTTTGCTGATGTACCCCATAGCTGCAATCCATAACACCATATGGGCTTAATTATAACTTTATACAACAATAATTTGTTCTCCAATGATAGTTGCGAGTTTTTGTTTAACATCCAGTACATTTTGCGAACCAGTTGACCCATTGCCAGGCGTTTGGTGAAAATATGTTTCCTCCACGTTAGTCTTTTGTCAAGGTGCATTCCTAAGTACTTCGCTTCGTCCTATTGTGGTACGTGAACTCCATTTAATGTGACTGGTGGGCAAATGCTTCGTCGATTAGTGAAAATCACCTGGACAGATTTTGATTCATTGGCTTTGATACGCCAATCTCTAAGCCATCTCGCAATGTTATCAAGACTCTTTTGAAGCTTTTGAGTAGCCCTTGCTGGTAGAATATCTGATGACAGAACTGCCGTATCATCAGCGAAAGTGCCTGTTATAGTCACATCAGAGGTAGGTAAGTCAGCAGTATATAAAATATACAGAGTGGGACCCAATACACGGCCCTGTGGTACACCTGCATGGATTTTGTATAATGGGGTTACTTCTTCACCTTGCTTCACGAAGTAGTGACGGTTTTCCAGGTATGACCTGACAAACTGATAGTATTCTATTGGAAGGGCTTTTTTAATTTTGTATAGGAGTCCGTCATGCCACACACGGTCAAAGGCCTGGGATATATCCAAAAATGCTGCAGTACAATATTGTTTTTGTTCAAAAGCGCTATTAATGCTGTTAACCAGCCTATGTACTTGCTCTATTGTACCATGTTGCCGTCTGAAGCCAAACTGATGATCTGGGATCAGGTTTCTTTCCTTTATTATCGGTATCAATTTGCCTAGAAACAGCATCTCCATTATTTTTGAGGGAATTGGTAACAAGCTAATGGGCCTGAAGGATTTTACATCATCTGAGTTTTTTCCAGGTTTAGGTACCATAATAATTGAAGCAACTTTCCATTGGCTTGGTACTGATGAAGTTCTCAGGATAGAGTTATAAATGTAAGTTAAGAAAGTTACACCGTTGTCAGGCAATTCCCTCAAAATTCCAGCAGTTATCAAGTCATACCCAGGAGCCTTGTTAACATCAAGTTTTTTAATTGCTTGTTGAACTTCATGTTTAGAGAAACTTTTAATGGGAAAGCATAATTGATTCATTTGATGTGTTTTGTTTAGGAACTTCGATACAGATTCTGTCTGAGTAGAACCTTGATCGGGATTTGGCAGGAAAACATTTTGGAGATGATCAGCGAATGTCTGCGCTTTGTCAGAATCTTTGGTAGCCCAGCTGTTATCTGTTTTGCGTATTGGTGGTCGGGATATCATGGGACGCTTAAGTTTTTAGTTGCCTTCCACAATGAGTAGTTGGTCGCAGCAGTGGGATCTAACTCTCTAAGGTATTCCTGGATATTTTGATTTCGGTCATCCCATAATAGTTTTCTCAGCTCAGAGGCCAGTGAATTAAGACGAGCCTTGTCTTTAGGAAAACGAGTTTGTTGCCAAAGTTTACGAGCTTTTCGCTTCTTTGCAACCATTTCTCTGATATTGGCTGGGTACCTTAGTGCGTTGGGTATTTTATTCGTGGTTCTAGGTGTAGCGAGCCAAGCAGATTGCTGGATACAATAATTGAAATGTTCAACGGCTTCTTCTATATCAGCCGGTGTTTTAAGTGGTAGGTTCATGTTCAGAGATCCTGATATTGACTCTCGGAAGCAGTGCCAGTCGGTTTTTTTATTATATAACCGGAGTGTGTTAGTTATTTGTGTTATATTTCTCTTCAACAGTATTTCAACCGGAGAGAGTTCAGGTATACATTTGCACGTGAAATATGTGCTACCTATACCCTTTGTTATTAGGAAATCTAAAAGGTCAGGCTTCTTGTTTACGTCAGTGGGCCAATAAGTTGGTTCACCAGGAGATATGCAAGATAGGCTTAAGTTTTCAACAGCTCTGAGTAGCTGCCGGCCCTTTGGTGTTATTATACGTGAGCCCCAGTACGAGTGTTTGGCGTTGTAGTCGCCTCCAGCCACAAATCGGAGTCCTAAGGTGGTGAAGAATTTCTCATAATCATCCTGTTTTATCTTATTTTTCGGAGGGCTGTATACCGCTGAGATTGTGAGTGGTCCAGCCCAGTCCTCAATCACTATGTTTGTGGCTTGTATTTCATTTGTGCAATAATTAGCAGTCTCGTGATGTTTTATATTGTTTTTTATTAGGATGCCGCTACCTCCACGTGCATTGCCAGCAGGGTGCATCGTATGGTAAAATGTGTATAATCGTAAATTAAAATGACTACAGTCAAGTGTGTTTCTGATATCAGAAGTATGTCTACTTTGTGTAATTCTAAAAAAGCTTTCACCTCAAGGGTGTGTCACCATTGGCATTCCAGATTACAATTTTTAGTGAATCGAATTTGTCAATTTCGTCGTAAGTGTTATAAGTAGGTTGGTCATAGTAGTTAGCTGTTGCATCATTTGCTTTATCATTGTCATTAATTCCTGAATGTCGTTTCTGTCAGAGTTGATTTGTGTCATCTTTTCTTGTTCGTCAGGCTCGTTAGGTTTTCCAATCAGGATGTCACTATATTTTCTTTGAGTTTGATGTTTCAGAGGCCATGTTGTCTGTTCAGTTGGTTGAGAAGTTGCGGGTAGTGGCAGCTGACGTTTGTGTACTATTTCGGGTTTGCCGGATAGTTTAAGTTTCTGCAGTTGTTTGTACACTTGACATCCCTTGTAGTTAGACGGATGATTTCCATCGCAAAGGACACATTTCACTTGGTCAGATCGAGTCTTCCGAGGACAATCAATTGAGAGATGATCTCCTGCACACTTAATACACTTTGGGTTTCGATGGCAAGAAGTCTTAGTGTGTCTGTACTGTTGACATTTGGCACATTGGGGTATTTCTCGTTTAGGGCAGGGGGGTTCGAAAGCTATTTTACAGTTTAGGAGGCTCTTTACTTGGTATATATTTTTATTTGTGTCATTTGGTTTAAGTTCGACTATAAACATTGGCAATGGCTTTTTTGTTTTGCTTTGTTTAATATTCCAGATATTAACATAGTCATGACCTGACTTCTATTCTAAAAGCTCTTCTCTGATTTCATTTAAGTCTGTTGATGCATGTATGTTTTTAAGGACCACTTTGAAGTTTCTTTCATGTTTAGGCTTGTATGTATAAAATTCTGTGTTTTTTATTTCGAGCTGTTTCACTATGTCTCTATAAGCCTCTGATGTTTTTGCTTGAATTTTGACTTGCTCATTATTAATCACCTTAAGTTCATAATTATCGGTACTATGTTCTCTCAGTAAGCTGATAAGTGGTTGAATGTTTTCAACTTTATCAACGAAAATAGGGGGAGGTCTAATGGGCTTTTCTTTTTTTCTTGGACTTGATTCCTGCATATTGTCGTCCTCCAGATGTGAAAATCTGTTTGTTGTAGGTATTGGTTGGGGTTGAGCCAGCCAGTATGTATCTAATTTTGTTTGTTTGGCTGATCCTTTTGTACCATCGGGACTAGAGCGCAGTCTTTTCTTTCCTGTAACCTCTGTCCAATTCATGTGGTTACTGTCTTGAGAGTCATTTAAAGAAGTATTATCCTCTGGTTGTTGAGGAGTGATAATATCATCTTCAGGTTGTTGGAGTATGGAGATTGGAATTTCACCAATAGAGTTGGATCGAGGTTTACTTTCAAACATTCCTTATGAAATATCTGTTGAGTAAATACTCTTGAAGGAGAGCCTTTGGTATTTGTTGTATCTGTATGTTGAGGTGTATTTTTATTGAGTAAATTATTCATGATGGTTCCCACGAGAAGGGCCGATATATATGGTTACTACTGAGGTGACGCCCATTCTCAGCAGAAGGCTATTTACTACGACGAGTCGCCTGGTACGTCGAGTTTGGTCGCTAGAGGCTGGCTAACCTGCCAGTCATACATCCCCTGGGCGCGTGCCGCACCGTGGGATTAGGGGATTTTTTATAGAGGTTACCTTCCTCGTAGCCCAAGTGGCGAAGCTCTGGCTCCCGGTCCTGCGAGACATGACCACAGGCTTACGGTACCGGGGCACCCCTTTCGGGCTGCACACTGGTTTTTTTGTCAGGGTTGTCTCCCTTAGCTAGATTTATCGGTTTTAAGGCGCCGACGACTCGCCTTCGCCCTTCTTACTTTGCTATCAAGGTCACGAGGTAGATGTGTTGTGCAAGACTCGCTGTTGACCATGACATTGCCCGGGGAATGGGATGACTCACAAATGTGAGTCCACTACCAGACTGTGGCGGCAATTTGGCAGTGGCGAGGACGTGTAAGATAGGACTTTATGATGCGCGTCTGATAGCCTAATCATGCACACTTAGGCGTACGCTACCGGCTCTAACTCAGCTTTTTCTAGGTACATACCTACTAGCATAATTATGCACCACCGAGGCCTAACACCATTTTCCCCCACATAGAGTGAGATATCAATATATCTATTTGGCATTTTTTTATGGCGTAATCGCAGTGACAGTGTGACAGACGTATTGGCATTTTGTTATGACGTAATTGCAATGACTGAGTGTGACACACATAGTTTACTATCGTTTGCTTATATCAAGATCATTAAGTGTCATTATGTCTGAGTTTTTTGTGGTCTTCCACCCTACAAAATTAAAAAGTCTTAGTCGGCTTCTGCGATTAAGACTTTTTAATTTTGCTTCATGCGACTTCTTAGTCGACGTTACTAAATGATTTTACTTTGTTGTATAAGTTTGATCTTGTTCATTTGTGTTTTACTTGAAAATAATTATATTATCAGCACTTTTTTATTAAAGAATTTTTCATTTACATATTGTTATTTATATTTATATACAGCGTTACCTATTTCATATATTCCATATACTCCAGTCGCATGTTGGAGCTGACACACTCAATTTTTTTTAAATTCTCATTTCGTTTTGTTCTGTATATGGTCAGTATGTGTACAAGTCTCTATCAGTGTAGATAATAAAGACTACCCACAGCACAATTCATATATTATGTCACTCCAAAATTACTTTCCTTACATCTTGAATTTTGCTGCCATTTTCAATAACTTATGATAAAAAATAAAATGCATCACATGAGTAATGTGAAGGACACTTTTAATTATCTGCACTTTTAATACAGACCAATAGTAACTGACTGAGTTTACTTTGACTATCGTTTTCCTCGATTTTTCTCAATTTTAAGTTTTTTTCTGTATAATAGTTTTCTGTTAAAAACGTTAATTATAATAAAGCATTTGTCAATTTATTTTATGTGCATTAATTTTGTTTTTGTTGTAACATCTATGAGACACGAGTCCGATGACATCCAATTTTGTGTATGCCCTGGCTAATGGAAACTCTGCACTTCCGATTCGGTACTCAACTCAATAACTGCTAATCTGTAGCAGTATAAGTCGAACACATTGTTGCGCTTGGATTTTCTGTCGAGTCTGTGTGGCTTATTCCAGAATAATGATTTTGTGATGGTTTTTGGAAAATATGACGGCTTTTAAGGCTATTTTGTGGAGTGATAAGGCGACATTCACAATACATCAAATTAATTACTAATAAGAGAACATTACTACTATTGAATATTAAAAGAACACTTACAATAGCGCTAAGATGAAGACAGGATCAATGTATCCACTATGTTGTTGTACAAACTCCTACATATAAATTTTTTTTAAAATAACAAATTACTGTAGATTTCGTTCAAAGTTCTGACCTGACAATAATAGACACTTGCACACTCGCCTAATCATTGATTTGTGACCTCTCGGCAAAATTGTCCTTCTGTAAAATGTTAACATGCTCAACTGTCTTGTTATCCAGTTGCACATTTTATCTTCATACTGAAAATAATTTCTTTCTCCCCGTCCGCTTAAAATATATGGACACAGTGATGGTATTCCTTTCATAGTAAAACTGCTTGCAAGAATAAGAATGTTCTTAGCGAATCAAAACTAATATGGTTTGTAGAAATGGGTGAAACTTGCAGGTATTATACTAGTGTTGCAGAGGCAGCTCTAAAGTTGAGCCTTGCCATGATATTCTTTAAAACATAGTACTACACAAAGAGGTCTATTATATTAATACAAGTGTAACTAAGTCATTTACTTACAACAAGCTTTTTATTTAATCGAGAACGCATCTTCTACATTTATTGTCTGTATGTATTAACTTTGAATGTTGGTCTTGCTAAAAACACTAATAGCAATGAAATGTGTTGCCTCGCTAATTGGTGAATACTTTTCCAATAGCTGTTTAATCAAGCTAAAAGTCAGCAAAACGAAACTTGTGATCATTTAGAAGTTTGAATAAACAGTATGAATAATAAAGAAACAAGTGTGAAAACTTTTATGATAATTTTGGTAAAATTTGATTAGTTTCTTATATATAGCAACAAGCATCCTGGTGCAATGATTCACCGTACCTATGCTATAATTCTAATTAATGCATTCGAATTTCATAACTGGTAAGTCTGATTTACGATTTCCGTTTTGTATAGACCCAAATTCTGTTGAATAAAACCTTGGTAACATGTGTACCTTTTTTTGCCTCACCATTTCTCCTCTCATGGCAAGGATAACTGGAATGTACACCAATTTAATTTTTTTTTATTTTTAAATGTGGACAAATTTTCTTTACCTTCCCTACTTTCACAGTGCCGCACGCATATATTTTATGTTTCTACAATTGCTTGCATAATGCGACATTTGTCTAGTATTTCTATGTAATATAATTTGTGGTTCATATAGAAAATAATTTTGTAGTAATATACTTTATATTGCACCAGAAACACCACACGTACTAAACGAAAGTAATTGATCAAGTATAAAGCCTGTTTCTAAACCACCAAAACAAATAATTTGATTTTTAAGTGGTTTCGATTTATGGATATGTATTGTTTAAAGCCAAGGTGTTCCTTAGAGGTACCATGCTTTCATCAATACATAACTTTTTAAATGTATTTATGATCCTTTTGTACTTTTCTTTTTCATGTGTAATTAAAGGCAGTATTTTTTGCAATTTTTATTGATCTACATTTTCTGGAACTGTGTCCAATGTCCTTCAATATTTAAGCATTTATTCTTGGTGTCATCAACATTGTAAGAACAAAAAATCTATATAGTTTTTCTACTACAAAATCTGACCAAAATTTCAGACAGTGTTATGTTAGGTAGATGTATACATTATGTTTAATGCAGTACAGTCAAAAGGGAGTATTTCAAATTCAAAAGGATTTTTACTACACCCAAATTCCAGATTTTCTTCCTATTCTTGATACAGTTTGTCAATACTATTTTCATCACTTCCATAAACAAATTCCTCACTATCACAACTTCTTAAAATATATTCTATTGTTTGTGTTCAACATAATTATTAGGTGCTGATCTCCAATACAAACGTGGACATGTATACTAGACACTGATGCAGAAACAAATGTTATCAAACACAACCCATATTAATAAATTCCCTGGCCAGTTGTGCTAATAAAATAGAGAAGCATATACTGTTAATACTTTTTATCAATATTATTTTATCTAAACAATATATTATTTAAATATATATATATATATATATATATATATATATATATATATATATATATGTATATATATATATATATATTACAATATAACATATATTAACTTTAAGGTTTAAAGTGTGAAACATGGAACTTCTGAGTATGTTACAGTACCAGTTAATGTATTACAGTTCATGGGCAATTTCAATACGGATACTATTGAAGACCTAATCATGAAGGCTAAACATGAAATATGGAACTCTCTAATGATTAACAGTACACATATCATTCTTGTAAATATGCTAACGTTCACGAGCACTTTCAACATGGGCATTATTAAAGAACTGATGATGAAGGTTAGTCACGAAGGGTTTAATAGTAGGTTTACTATGATTAGTTGATCATTGGTTTTTCAAAGGCACTTTCATCACATGTGTTTTACACTAAAAAGGACAAAATTAAAAATGTTCAAATTAAAAATAAAACCAACTTCAAAATGAATATGACACAAAAAAGAAAACATGAAATAAATTTAGTTCGATTTTTGTAGTTATTTAGATAATATCTACTTTAACTAGGACAATATGTGAATTCAATGGGTGATAAAGTAGGGCAATAAAGCATATTTTTTGCACCAAATTCACGTATCATCCTAGGTAAAATAGGTATTACCCAAATACCTATTGTATCTAAGAAAATCAAACTGACATTCTTTTATGCTTTTTGGTGGACACATTTGTTGTCAAGTCTGCTTTATTAATTATTTAAGAACTTTTTTTGCATATTTTTCGACTTCGTGCATCACTATTGAACTTACAGAATCACTGCCATTGAGCACGAAGGACGTAATTATTACGAATTAAAATAAAAGGAAATCTTTTATTATACCGTATTATGCAATAAAAACATTCCAGTTTTGCAGTCTACTTATAATTTTTATTACAAATGAAGATCTGATGAGATTTTAAACATGTTCTTTGAACACTTGGCAATGAACAAAGTTTTACAAATTATAACATTTTGATTTATTACCTTTTAAAAGAGAGATTTGTTCTATATTTGTTTATATAGCTTTTAATTATTTTCCTTATGACTGAAGAGAAAAATTATATTTATCTTATGTGAGACTTAAGGAGCAAGGGATGGTAGATCTAAGGTAGTTGCATTCAAGCATAAATTAAAAATAAGTTTTGTGTGATTTCCAAGTTACACACATGCCGAACATACACAACACACTAAGCATTGTCAAAAAAGGTATTAAATATAAATTCCTAAATTATACATTACGGCTGAAATCTTGTTTATTTCGATATAATCAGGTGAAAATAGTACTAATTATAGTAATATGTTATACCCAAATCAAATTCCGGCTTTGCCAACACAAATTTCTGGGTGTTTTTACTAATTTATTAACCATTTCTTCACAAAATTTGAGTGTTTTTATTACAGTCCTATTCTGATGATATTTCAGGGGAAAAATTGGTATAGCACATGTAACAAAGTTCAACAAATTACATTTATTGTTTCATCTTCATCCAGTGAATATGAAAATGAAACAATGAACAAGATGAAAAATAGTGTCGAAAAAGCTTGAACTGATCATATTTATAGCTATAGAATAGTGTTACCCGAGAAGGATTTTTTTACGGTGGATTCCGTTTTCTCTTGTACAATAAATAGATTTGTGTCTTGTCCTTGTTAACCTAAAAAAATTGGTCATTGCCCTGGTGCCATCAGTGATCCACACATTTAAACCAATCTATTTTCTTGGACAAAATTGTCAACTTTATGAATATCTATACTCTCTGGTAGTGGAAATTGGATGGTAATGGACACATTTCTTTAGAGCACAGACCTCACTGAAGTGAATATATAGAACGTAAACTAAACATCCATGGATTCACTGGGTTGAATGGCAAAATAATTGCACTAAATCTGTTGATCTTTCCAATTATTTGACATCTCTACAATGTGATGAGAAACTGTATTATTCAACATAGGAATTGCCACAGAACAAACTCATACAGAATGTCCACTAAGCCTGCCAACTCCTATGAAACAAGTGTCGAAATTCCTCAAATGACAATTAGAAATAGAAACTTAATTAAGACATTATGGCCAAAGGGGAAAGAGAGACATTTGAGGAGAGGTGGGGTTGCCCCAACCTCCCTCTGGTCATAGTGCCTTATATAGTTTTATTATTGTCCATAGATGTCGTAATGTCTTACTTGCCATTGCTCATAGATGACATAATCAAAGAAAGTCATTTTTATTTTGAAAAATTATTTATTAAAACAACAAAAATATTTTATCAAATATAAAACAAATGTTAGAATTAAATTAATATAAAATTTAAGATGTTTAAATTATATTACTAATTATAACACAGACCATATAGAAAACTAATAAATAACACAAGTACATACGACTAGCCGCCTGCGCCCGCGATCATACCCATCCATTCCACTAGCTTATCAGCGTTATAACTGTCAGTCTAAGTGGAACGGGTATGAACAATGCCTTTTCATAACTATGAGGAATTGGCGGATATTTGACAAAAATAAAGAGTTTATAGTATTGTAGTTTTTATTATGTATTTACCGTCAGACAATAATTTACATATACAGTAATTTTAAAAGTGCAATTTAATTTTGTATGAAAATTTGACGATTGGCACATTTTGCGTCTTCTGGCGCAATTTTTATTTCTATTAGGTACTTCTCAGAGCTGCATAAGGCAATTCTCTCCATCACCATATTTAATATTCAAACATGATATAATTTATTTGCGTAAACTTCATATATCAATATCAAAGTCAAATTGACAGATAAACGACCCACGTTGATTCGCAACTCGGTGTGAACTCGAAGCAGTCGTGAATAATGATGTTTTGAGCACTGCGATCGCCTAGTGGAACATACTCAATGACTACAATGCGGTTTTATTTGTAGAACACGCAACACCTAGAATATTAAATACAAGAAAATATTTAAAGCATACATTTTCTGGTTAATAAAGGACACAGTAAAAGCTTTGAGCGTTTGTATCTTAAAAATTTTGTAATCAATCCGAATACCAGTCTAACCAATTCTTGGTAATAAAACTTTATTAAGTTTTAATTTGATGCATGGAGAAAAAATAGCATGAGAACATACAATACCGTAGGTAAGTAACACTACCCACAAAATATAGTATGAACATCAGTCTGTCGCAATCCACTGCTGGATATCGATCTACAAAATAAATATAATATAGGCACATTACATAAAAAATAATAGAACTACAGAAAAATTACTATTGCAATATTAACTTATATATATAATGACTATGGCACTCAAGAAGATTTTCATAAAATATTGGTGGACTAAAACAAGGATGTTTGAGTTATAAAGGATATAAGGCGCAGTGAATACACAACAGCCGCCGAGGTGGTACTAGGTAAGAAGTGAGCACTGTGTGCATGCATTGACTTTTCACGTGATAAGCAAGGTTTGACATAAGATAACTAAACACGGATGCAGAAAAGATGGATGCATGGAGAGCCATGGCGCATGACGAGGGAACCAACTGTTAATGTAGAGTAGCCTGGTTTACATGAGTCAGTGTAATTTTTACTTCTACCCACGATATGTCGCACACACCCCTATGATAACCTCGCACACTCTGAGGGTAGGAATATCACTGATCAGGAGACATTTCTTTAGGCAGTATCTAAATATATTCTATTGTCACTAAACTTAATTGAAATAACGAATTAGTAAAATACTATTTTTAGTAGATATCTAATTATAATGAAAAAAACATGTTAAAAATTCTAAATGTAGCAAATTTTTCACCCAGAAATTAAAAGCAGTTTAACGCAACCTGAAATTTAATGGCTCTTTATAATATTCGTGAAGTGTAATAAGACTAAGAATTTGAATGTAATCTTTTTTAAGTTTTTTTGGTATATTCATCAACATCAGTCATTAGTCCAATTTATATTTTATCTTCCCTTCATACTGGTACAGGATCGATCTCAGGTTTGTTACCATGTGATCGCCTGTTTTTCTCCAGAATGTATGGATTCATAAATTGAACAGTGATTCAAAACTTTAAAAAAATTAAATTGTAGAAGCTTAGCCTGTATAAGGCCCAAATTATTCTAGCCTTTTTCTTTATGCTTACAAATTAGCTCGTTAAGTATACATCATCTTTTCCTCTCGATAGTACTGTAAATGCTATTACACTCCATTTGTGTTATATCCTTGTCTAGATATTTCTGTATGTAGGTTATTTTATAATTTACATACAGAAATATCTTTAATTATATCTTTGATTAAATGTTTTATAAGAATATTTTTTTGGCATTTTTCTTTACATATTTTTTTTTTATTTTACCGCTATTTTTAATTGAAATTTAATAAGCGAATCAGTCTCACACGAACCATATAGATTATAGAACTAAGCAGCCTGAAACTGAATGAATATTAATTTGCAGACTATGTTTTGCCTCAGACTTTCTATAATTAAAGAAACTCACCAAGAATTTGTTGGATATATATATTGCTATAGTTAAAGAAACTCACCAAGAATTTGTTGGAATGTGCTGATCTTTATCGGATTAAAATCTTCGGTCTCTTTATTTCTTAAGTTTTTCAAGTAAGGTGATGTTATGAGTTGCATTTTCAGTTTTTTTATTCCACCACTGTTGCACTATTGATCTCACATTATTTTATTTTCAAAAGGAATAATAAAAAAACTGATGTTATTATTCAATGTTTTTTATTGTTATAATACATTTTAAACTTATAAACTAAGTTATAAAATCGGAATAATAATATAAAAAAATTTATTTCATTACCAATAAAAAATGACGCCCAACTCTGTTACACAGGGAAGCGAACTATTAGGATCAGTTTTCTGATATGCGGTGCCAAAATTATTAATTCTTCTAGTGCTCCATAATGGATAAATGATGAAACTAGAGTCTTTAGTGGGTCTGACCAAAAATTAAAATCCTATATGACTCAATTTTTTCTCCAAACTTAGGAGTTGCAAGATCACTGACATGCACTAGTTGTTGCGACGTAGTCTTCTTTCATCTAAGTTGTTTAATGGAAGTTTGCATCACATAAAAAAAATTACTAATATTTTGAAAATTAAATATTGCTTCTTTTGCTATAAAAATATCAACGCAAGCACTGCCATGGCACAGATGCTGACTTCAGGGAGTGCAAAAATGATAAATGAGGGCATAATAAATGGAGGTGGTAGCAGGTTTAAGTTGGGCTAGTGATGGTAATGTTCCTATAACTGCTCTATGTAGGATCCACTCGTGTTCGAATAACAGATTATTCTCTCAACTAAACACCACAAATAAAAATACAATAACCACAAATAGGTTCCACTAAATTGCGGGGGCACTTCATGTTGGAACCACATAACTCATATAATGTTCAATAGACTCCATCCAAAAAAGCTTCTAGATTAAAGTGCAGACGATTAAAAATATTAGTGGCTGCATTTATGGGTACAAAAATAGAATCCGAAATGCAGCTCCCTCTCCTCAACTAGACTGAGTTACCACTACTCAGTTGTATGTTTATCCACTACTCAGTTGTTATAATATCCACTATTGCTATTATTTACACTGTTTTAGAAATAATTACTTGGCTTCAGCCGCAATTGTAATTATCACCATATAAAATTTACCTATCATAAATACTTGTATCTCATGTAAAAATGTTAATGGTACTATTATAAAATTATGGAATTTATATGTAGAATACTTTAATGAAGAAGCTAACCTAGGAAAGAAACCTTAAGTCTTAAGGTTGCTTTGAAAAACGCTTCAATTATTTTATAACCCCATGGAAGTAACTCTAAGATAAAAATTTAAGTTAAAAAAATTACTCCATTCCATCCCATCCTTATGGAATTCCTCCATTATTTATAAAAAAAAAATGTTGCACTGACTTGAGTTCCCCACTATCATTCAATAAACCTATTGAATCAGGCAATTATTCGTACCGACTGAAAAACTACTCAAATTATTGACAAATTCAGTATTCTGTCTACCTTTGATAAATTATTTGAAACAAATATTTTGTACAATACATTTTAATTCAGATATTCTTTCTCCGAGTTAACACAGTTTTATTGGAAAAAGGTCAACAATAAGTAATTTATTAAAATATAAAAAGCATATTTGTGGTCCTTTTGACAAAATAATGCAAGTAGACACTATCTGCACAGATTTTTCAAAAACCTTCGATAAGGTTAAACATTTCACAGAAATTCTGCACAAAATTTGAAGGTTACAGCACACACGGAAATTTGTTGAAGTAGATTAGATCTCACTTATATAGCAGGAGCCAACTTGTGAGTATCAAGGGCATATTCACAAATATACTCAGCTCCCAGGATTAGTTTCTGTTTCCATTAAGGGATTTAGAAGCTATCTCATTTTTATCAATTTATACTGTTCGCAAATAAAATGTATTCTCAAACACATGTTGCTTGTTTAGTCTCCTTACTACAAATCACACAGTGAGAGGATTGAAAGATTACAAGAGGTCATTGAGTATTATTTCCTAGTCTTCCTTTTGGTCAAGAATATAAATACTACGCAAGTGGAAATTCAAGTTATCACTAGCTACATAGAGAAAATGCACCAATTTATTTATTTATATATATATATATATATATATATACATATAGATATATATACATATATAACTCTAATTTTCTGATTATTTACTACATTCTTTGGACATTTTTGGGTGGAAATTGTTTACATTTTATAAATCATAGCTTGACTAAAATAGAACTGAGCGTAAGCTTACAACAAGCTTATAAAATAAAATAAATTCTAATTTAAAACTAACCATAACTGATCTATTAAACAATTATGTGAAAAATTCACCAACTCACAACTAACCTTAAAGATTGATATATAAATAACCAAACCATTCTCGGTACACATAATTAATTATAGTTGAGTCTTATACTCTGATGTTTTTATTATACACTTATGTGATTATAACACTCGTTTTGTGAGCCTTTGAACTAATATATAATAAATGTTCTGATATGGGTATCGATAATTTTAGCACGGAGTATCCATAAACTGGTATCTATAACTTTGAAAAACTGTATGCATGAACACATGGAGTTAACAATTGTAAAAATGCGAAATGGCATATTTGCTAATTTTTCAATAAGTACTCGCTATAAAATTGAGAACAGAAATTTTTTTACATGTAAAAAAATTTACTTCTCGCACAATGCCACCACGTTGGAAGTCATTCGTACCATCTATGTCAATAGGATTTGGTAAAGTAGTACAAAACATTCATGAAATGAATTTGATTGATTTCAGAATAATGGAAAGTCATTTTCTGAAGTATCTGCATGATTATAGCATTTGCATGTACAGTATGGTCATTCATAAGAATATCTTCGCTTTTGAGTAATGTAAGATCTCCGTAAGAGTTGATGTAAGAGTTCAGAACATAAATTTTGCTATTCAGATGATCAAAACTGAAAGAAATAAAATATAGGCAACAGTTATAACTTTGAATAGTTATTGTTACACATATACTTCCTTTATTTTATATTTTGTGTGGTATAATCAGTAATATAATATCTATAAATCAGTGTGAATGTAAGAAACAGTAATTAAATTTGTTTCATTTGTGGAGGATTCTCGCTTTATATGGGTCTTCATTTGATACCAACACTCAATAAAGTACTTAATAAAATATTTAGGTTGCATGAAGCTTGATTTAGTAAGACCGCTATTATACGTATATTTCAACAGAGCTTTTTAAGACCTTTAATTTGATACAAGTTTGAAAGTTCACACTTCCAGATCATTAACTAAATCAAAATTTGTACTGGAAACGAAATTCTTTCTGCTGTTGGCACAAGTTTTCATAAGTTTCCATGCCATTTGATTTAGTTACAATTAATACTGTCTTTCTTCAAACATTCAACAACTAAATAATGATAACCATTTTTATTGCCGTGCACTCTCAGATAATTAAGGAACTAATGTTCATTTTAATTATTTTCACCTTTTGTTTTAACATTTTAGATCATATTTTCATTATGTAAGCAATGATATTAAGAAAACGTATTAAAAGAATTACGTTTAATAGAAGAATAACATCCAGTTTAATCTTCAACTACCACGAAAACACATTGTGGCATTTAGACTTCAATGCCTGCATTGCCTCAGTGCGAAACCATAAATTATATCAGTTTCGTATTTATTGTAGCTTAATAGTGTATTCTCTTGAAACTATCAGGTTGGCAACCTATAAATCCGCCATCTCCGTACACAAACTTTTGCACTTTTTATATGTAGTCAATAAAATTAATCATTAATTATATTAGCACCGTCGATGTCTAACACTTGTCACCGATGTGTAGGCAGGGCTATAGTTCCGTTCTTGTAGAAATCTTTGGGTCTTTGACTGAAAAACCGGTGAAGTTCGATTTTGATATGTTCTTTAAATTTTCTATCACGTAAATTATTAGACAGAGAGCGAAACCGATGGTAATTAAATGGTGAATGATCTGGAGAGTACGGTGGGTGAAGTAGCATACTCCATCCAAATGAAAGTAGTTTTTAACGCGTTACTTATGCTACGTGGGTTCGAGCATTGTCATGTAAAAATAAACTTTGATTTGATTTACAAGAAAGTTTAGCAGTGAATTGAAGCAATTGTTTACAATAAATCTTAGCTGTCATTGTAATGTTAACTTGAAGAAATTCCCAATGAATAACTCAATAAATAATTCTATTTATACCCCACCGTGCACTCAAAAGTATCTTTTGTCCGATATCATATTTTAGTCTAGGCACTCTTTTTTTTCCAACGCCTAGCCATTGGCGTTTACGCTAAAAATTAACATAAGCCACCCACTTTTCACCACCTGTAACCAGATACTTTAGCCTCTCGTTGGTACGATGGGAATTTAGTAGCTCTAAGCACACATTAGCTGTCTTCTGAAGTTGATAGGGGGGTTAGCTCATGTGGTAGCCAAACAGAATATTTCCACTTCTTTCTCATTGCAGGAAGTTATTTTTCCATTTCAGTATAAGAGCATGAAAATAGCTCTACCAAACAATGCGAACTTAATCTGGGATCTGTTTCAATAAGGCTTTTAAATTTTTCTAAATCAAATGTAGGGGATCGCTTTGGATGAGGTTTATTAGACAGGTCAAAGTTCCCTTCTTTGAATCTCTGGAACTAGTGCTTGGTTGTGTTGTAAGAGAGTATACCTTCACCCATCGTTGTTTACATATTGCGTGATGCTTCGCTGGTTTTTCACCCTAAACGATATTCATGAAGAAAGAGTCCTTTAAGTTCACTTCGAAATACTTACATTTTTAATCACTCTTTACTGACTGATTACTTAATTCCAAGCTAAACAGAAGTTTGAATGCTGCATTCTTTATATACCCTACAAGAAACTCCATAATATTCCAGAAATCAGTTGAAAAAAGTGGAGGGTTTATAAGTTGCCAACCTAATATAAGCATCTACAGATTGTAATCCGACAAATACAAAGATAATATATTTTATTGTATATTTTCTAATTGAAAAGTACTATATATATCAGCCATTTAAATTTATCAATCTCTAGACTATATTCTTACAATTATCTAGTATTAGTATATAAATACAGAAAAAAACAAAAGTTCAACTAGAAGTCTGTCCAATTCGTAACATAGAAAAAATTATATTTTAAAAATCAATATAGTCACTGTAAGCCAATGGTGGATAAAGTTAAAAATTAAATTGGTCATCATTACCTAAGTGAGTATATTTATACAATATATAAGTTATAAAAAAAAAATAATTCGCCCATTCAGTGAAAATTTTCACATAAAACAATAAATCTTAAAAAAATTCTACCAAACTTTTTTAATTACTTTCCAATGTTTCATTCTAATTAAACTAAAACAAAAAACTACATTTCTGAACTCTACTTAAAAAGACTGAATGATTGTTAAAACTCTTATTAAATCTTCTTTTACATTGTTACTTTTGTAACTTAAATACCAAGAATTCAAAATGACAATTTTAATTATTTGGTTGCACCATTAGAAACAAAAACAAAATGATTAATTAATAAGGCCTTTATTGAAAATAAGTCAATAAATAAGACTTAATAATACAAAGATAATTAGAACTCAAACAATATGTTACAATAATTTCATGTTAATATGGACAAATATTAATAGCAAAAAAAAGATTATTAGCAGGTCTCACCTACCCAACAATTTCTTAAGATTGAAGAATACTTACAGTACAAAGATTTGATGAAAAAACAATAAATCGCAACTAATGATTGTGAAATATATAGTTTCACAGTGAGAGTAAACATCAACTTTTTCCAAAAATGTTCAGCAAGATAGCAAGTAAGCACAGAGTTTCCACGTTTGTTTGTTAAGCTTCATAAATGATCCGTATCCATAACTACGAAATTATGATACAAGGATAAGAACTATTTTAACATACTTGCCCACCTGCATTTTTTGATAAGGTGGTGGCAAGTTGAACTGATTACATTTAATAATAACAGGACCTTGAGATTATTTACTACCATTTGTCTTTGAAGTACTGCTTAAATAAGGGATTATTTACTACCATTTGTCTTTGAAGTACTGCTTAAATAAGGGATTATTTACTACCATTTGTCTTTAAAGTACTGCTTAAATAAGAGATTATTTACTACCATTTGTCTTTGAAGTACTGCTTAAATAATCAGACAACTGTAGATAAAAATATAAATAGATTTTAAACATTGTTGAGATATTTGGATGTGATCCTCCTTGTTTTCAGTAGCGGGTGAGTAATTTGAGGCAGACATTTTGTCATCAATATAGGAAAAACTAACGACCACCAACTGGGAAATTGCCTGACTTTCAAAATATCCCAAACAAGAATGGACTTCAACATGAAAAAATTCCCTATTATAGACACTATCTATTCTGTACTATTCCCGCTGACTACTTTTGATAACAAAAACGCTCCAGATGTCCATGCAAGAACTGAAATTACAGCTCAAGTCAAAAGGAGACTCGTGGATGCGGATCTTCTGGAAAGCGGCGGTGACGAAACCACTCCTTTGGTGCCAGAATAAGATAAAAGACTTTACAGTAGGTATGGGTATCAGCAATGATGCAATCAGAATTAAAACCTGGCCATCCTTATCTCTCGCCCATATATTTATTATGAAAGCATTCGACAATAATTTTTATTGAACTTTGTTGTATTTTTTTGATAATCAAGAAGTGTCAGTTGCTCAAGAAATTGATGCACTTACCGCAGAAGGTATATAAAATTAATAAAGAAATTATTTTAGCAAAAAAAAATTATAACTAATTTTTAATTTAGTCTAATTTTTCTTTATTTCATATTAGAAGACAGGGACTCAGAAGACGAGTGGGAGGAAAGAGAAATTGAGACTCAAGGTAGTGAAAGTGAGAGAGGATCAAGTGGTAGCTGCGACGCAAGTAGGAAGAACTTGTTTAGAGTGTACAATTATTTGAAAATTTAAATACTAATGTGTCCATAAATTATAATGTGTAATAAATTAATCTACTGATTTTTCAGGAGAAACTCCAAACACTTATATAACCAACGATAAAACTCTATGAAATAAAACGCCGCTTCATCAAAAACAAACTTTCGTCAGAGAAGTGATCCTCATCGAAGTTCCGAAACACTATTAATAAGCGACACTTTCAAGAAGATATGGCAGATATTATAATTCACCACACAAATAAAAATGCTTTGTTAGTTTATGCAGCAATCAATGCAAAGCATTAATATTCATTTCAATTGCTCTGGTGTAAATAATTCTACACATAAACTCATTATCAACATCACAAAACTGATATGTAGCATTCAAATTCATATCCGCCAATACATGTCAACAATGAGCAAAAGAAGATAAAATTGCGCTGATTTGTGATATGTGAAGAATTTTAAACATGAATTTTTCTTAGATGTATAAGCCAACAGAGAATTTAAGAATTGCTGAACAAAGTTCTATTTACGGATGCACAAAGTTCATGCAATACATTCCTTCGAAGCCGGCACAAAGTTCACGCAATACATTCCTTCGAAGCATCGAGATTTGGTAGATTTACAACGCTTATTCCTTGCAATGTATCCTTTACACAGGCAAAGAGGTAATGTTCAAAAGAAAAACCAAGGAGAGAGAATAATAAAAGAAGTTACAGTCGCATACTGAGGCTGTGGTGCAAATTACAATACATAATTATTTTACAACGTCATCTGTTCCCAAACACTTGCTTTCATGGAAGTTAACTGTAGTTGGTACTTTGACGACAAATAAATCTTACAATCCAAGTGTAATGGGTCCAAATAAAAAAAAAGTATGCTATACTCTGTTTGATTTCGATGAAAAAGTAAAGCTGTGCTTTCTGCGCTTTTTATATGCCGACAATAAATAAAGCAGCAATTGTGATATCCACGATGCTTTCTGACATGGCTGTGAATTATGACATTAAGAAGAAGCCCCACATTATTATATATTACAATAAATATAAAACTGGTGTAGACACTATGGATCAAATAATTAGCAAATATGCAACAAAACACCGCACACTGATGGCCGTTATATTTTTAAATATGCTAGATATTAGCCAACTTGCTGTGTAACGGAGAGCTCTTCCTAGTTCCTTCTCGCTTTAAGATTACTGAAGTACACACTGTTAAAAGCTTGATTCTTATTATAGAGCCATCTTTTTAAATGCCGCTATTAGTTTAATTTTATTAGAAATATGGTGAATTTCTCTTTATCCACAGAAAGAAGTACAGAGAGAAATGCTAAATCGTTTGTTTAGCCGATGTATGGATGATATCTTAATAATTATGTGGATCTTTTTTTTCAAATAATCCATAGTTCACTATACAAGAGAATTATCTAAATATATTATTTCTAAAAGGTGTTTTTTGGTCGAGCGGCTCGTCTCTTTAACTACTGCACCAAAAAAAATTAAAAAAATACCCACTTAAAGCTTATGTTTTCTACTTTGGGCGAAAAATATAAAAAAATTCGAAAAAAATCTTTTTGTTAATAAAAAAATTAATTTTTATAACAATTGGCATGAGCGCCATCTGTGGGCGACACATCAAAAATCTTAGCCAAATTGTATACTTGGAACACGCTAGATGGCGATATAGTGCAAAGACTTCGCACGAGTCAGCTGGTCTTGATGTAATAACCAAGTACAATGAACACACCTCGCGAAGGAGACTGTCTTCGATGTACGAATAGATTGTGGCAGTCTTATTTGATGAAGTTACCTTCAAAAATAATATACACAATAGACAAAATATAGCCGTAGTAAAAAAAAGACAATCATATTTTTATTTATTGAATGTATTTGTTTGAATAATGCTACAAATTTTACAATTTAAATACTTGTATTTTATTCCAGACCTTTGTAGAAAGTTTATTATATTTGAGCCAAGTTACATCAGACGTCACAACTGAATAGATAAAATATTGCTAGCTGTTATTAAATTTTTTATTCATAACTCCCCCCTTTATTAATTTATTCCAATTTCTTTGAAAGAGCAAATTCACTGCAGACAATTATTTACAATGAACAAAGCTTGTGTAATTGCAAATGTACAAGTAGAATACAATGAGTATTATTTTCACTTATCTGATGATATATTGTACGTCAGCTTCCACTAATCTTTTTACAGCCGGCACTTAATGTTCATTAATTGCCAACTGGCTATAAATTTCAGTTTAATTGAATAAATCACTTCAATTTTCTTATAAAACCGACAATTTTTGCCAATATGCATTTCATTTAAGTATAAATTTGTTTTTGTTAGACCATATTAAAATATAAACAGAATAATACTTAAAAAAATTACATAAACAAGTATGACTCGTTTATAGACAAGTCTTAATATGAAATGATGTTTTATTTTCTTTTAGGTAATCGAAGAAAATTATCAATCGATTTTATTTTAGAAATTAATAAATAGCTTTCAAACTTGCACTACTATGAACTTCAAAACTGAATAACACAAAATGAAATATTGTCCATACTTACTAAACTGACCATCAAGTAATTATATATTCTGTAATTGGCTTCGAAATTTAAAATCTATATATTTCAGGAGTAATTGTAGTCTTTTCGACTAACATAGCGAACATTTACTGGTCTCTCTTTCTAATTAATGAGTATATTGCGTCAACATATTATATTAACTCAGTTACCGACAAGATGTTGCAATAGGCGCCATTTTCTATTACAAATACATTGAGTAATGAAAAGCCAATAAAATAGGCACCATTTTCTAATACAAATACATTGACTAATGACAAGCCTAATAGACTAATGAAAAGCCTCAATGTAATATTTTCATTAAGCATTATATTTTGGCTTTGGGTTCAATTTGACAAATGTTCATCATTTTATCAGTTTGAAGTTAAAGATGGATTAAAAACAACCATGCAATATTAGATCATGTAAGGATAAGGTGCTCGAGTGGTGGTTAAATGAAGAACAGAAACAAAATGACAATGTAGAGGAGTCTGAGTGCAGTGAGATCGAGGAAGAAGACTGCAAAACGGATGAAAATCTGCCTTTAGAAGGCTTTTATACGTCAAAAGGTACTAAATACCATGGCAAAAGCCATTGAACAGAAAAAATATATGCGAGTATTACAGCAGTTAATATCTCCATTTTTGGATAAAAGTCCGACTTCTGGCATCGAAAAAGTAAAGGTGGAGGTTCTAAAAATGTCACAGAATTGGTACAGAAAGTGGCACAATTCAAAAAGAGAAAGATTTGTGCCTGTTGCTGCTATAAAAAAACGTAACATTACAAAGTCACAATAGAAAAAGTGCTTTGAATATATACAGGTAGCACAAAGTTGAAATGTGTATTGTTTGTGCCAAAAAACTATAATTTGTCTTTTGTTTTCGTAGCAAGAAGCTTTATAAGTTATTACGTAACAGAAAATATTATGTCATTTTTCTTGTGTTACTTTTCTTTAAAGATTTTTTCAGTGTTCATTGAAATTTCAGTTAAAGTCTGATTTTTATTAAAATAATAATAATACTGTTCCTTAATTCATTATCTTCTTAGTAAATAATATTTTTACATAAAAACCTAAATATATGCTAAAAATAACAATTTTAATAACGTTTTAAAAGGGTAATAATCTATGTTAGATGAATTTACTAATGAAAAGCCTCCGTGTAGAAGAAATAATAAAAACCTTCTAGGATTAAATTAAACAAAAAAAAACATAAGTGTTAAGTATTTTTGCAATCCTTTGGCAAAACCTTTCAAAACAATATTGCACTTGATTAATTTTTTTGCTCATATTTTCGACCATATGCTTCCGTTAATTTCAACAATAACAGTCTATAGATATTCATTATGCAGTTGCTGACACGTTCAGTAAATACAAATATATTTTTTGCAACAAACACTGAAACGGAAACCTTAATGGTAAGAGAACCCTAAAATCCACTCCTAATTTGTAACATTGGTATTCTTTTAAAACTTTCAAAAGAATGCAAACATTCTATAAATTTTGCAGATTCCATAAATTTTCTAAATTTATACAGTTTCATTAGAATTTAGTTACATTTAGACAGAAAATTCAATGCGGCATTTTCTTTTCTCTGTACAAAAAAAACATCCCATATTTTTTATATTTGCTAATGGAATTATACTATTTTTCTAACATCCATTTAGTGAAATTCAATTGTATTCTTGATTTACACGTTGGCAATCATGTAAAAGTACAAGCAAAGAAAAAAAACAAAAAAGTAAGCTAGTGAATTCTTGAGAAATGATTTTTCACATGAAAAAGTTAGATAAAAAACACTTTTTCCAATATTAAGATGCATTTGAAATTATACTATACATTTGGTGAATGAATATTAGTAGTACCTGGAATCTCTTTTTGTATTTTAGGATTAGTTTGGAAATTGGATATGCAAACAAAATAACTTACATTTTAAAGTAGAAACTTCTCAACAGAAAATATCTAGTTTGTGAACTGTACATAGAAACACGTTCTTATTTCCAATATCCAAAATATTGCAAGCATAAAATATGAAGACATTTTATTTTAGACAGCTGAAGGTTAGGACATTTTGATTAATAAGTTATACAAGCTTTAGCTACAAGTTGATTTTTTGCATAAAGGTTAAAATCAATAAATAAACTGTGTTCGATATGCTATGTTTTATTTTCATAATTTATAAAGTTAAATACATTTCAAAGTGAGATAAAATAATGTGACAACATTCAATCAATTTAAGTGATTTGATTGGTACAAAGTTCCATTAATTATTCACTTAATTACACTTTGATGTGCTAGCATTTGCACAATAAAAAATAAAACATTCTTCATTTTAATTATTACGACCCCAATATGGCCGATGTTGGTTATATGAATCTTGATAAGGAGCATTAGATCCGCTGGGTGGATTATAATTTCGATTTTTGTTCCCATAATGTCCTTGATGATACGATGAACTATTATCTGGATGAAATCTATTATAATAGTTATCCTCTGGTTCATTCAATTGAGAATGTGATTGCAACATTTTTGCTTTACTTGCTAAGGATGAGACAATTTGAGCTGGGGTTAGATGGGTCAAAGAAATAGGCGCACTAGCAGCATTTGCGCCGTGTCCAAATACCATCTTAGAACTGGCGAGCTCTTGGTCGATGACCTGAGAGTGACAACTTTTTGTAAAATCAGCACGATCCACTTGAATCTCGATGGAAACGTTTTTCGTCATTTGACGAATTTTGCATGTGTAACAATCAACAGATATAGTTTGAGTGCTAATTTCCCTAATGCTCACTTTTTTCTTTGGTTTTTTCAAATTCACCTTTTGAAGTCCAAGTGTATGAATAATCTTTGATATAAGTAGTTTATTTTGCATGTTTCTCTCACACGCAGCTGATGTGAAACTATATTGAATTGGATTACGTTTGAGAGGGGAACTGTATTTGACTTCACTAGTTGGAATGGCTTCAACATCTGGGGGCACGAACAATCGATTGGGCAAACGCAGGCCTTCTAGTTTCAATACGGCATCATGGCAACGCAATAATACTGGAATACATAAAATAACAAAATAGAGTAGGCAGCTTTTTTTTTACTGCATCTTCTGACTCTCGTTTCCAATACAGTTTTTTTTATCTCTTACAAATAAGTTGTTTTATGTACAATACAAAATAAGAACTAATGTTACAATATCTGATCAACAGGTCCCATAATAGAATTTCATGGTCATTTACTTTACGACCGTATGTAAACTTGCTAAACATGTAAATAAACTATCACTTTATACTATATTATCACTGAACACTTACACAACTAAATATACACCAATATTTAACAAGTTAAATAGACCAACATAGCAAGTTAAGAAAATCCAAATTTCAATTGCTATGGATCCAAGTTTAAATAATTTTCACCTTTTTATTTATCTCCCTGACAAATGCCACTGAAGCACACCGGAAATGTCTGTTAATTGATTTTCATTTGACTACATTAGTGCAATCAGACTACCTATTTATATATGAGCAGTTCATATTAACTTTCTCCGGGCGTCATTGGCAAATTTTAGAAATAAAAAACTGTAAATATTTTCTTTCTTCAAACTACTCATGGTTCTCAAAAGTGATTACCACTTTTAAATGTATATCATTTAAAACTAGTGTGAAAATTTTATATGTTACTTTCACACTTGCCAGTGAAATAATTTTTTTCTTTGGCTACGTTGCATGAAACATTACATAATAGACTACAATAGACAACTTTAACTTTAAGACAGGAAGGAAACTTAAATTAGAAATTAAAGTATTAATTAATACATTCTCAAAAAATAATTTGTTTTTTTTAATAAAACTTGAATTATTGCCCCAATAGTCATTTGATAATTTATTAAGTACACTGCACAACCAAGGCACTAGCGATTTTATTTGAAGTCTAGTATAATTACAATTAACAGTGTCCGGATACTTTGTTTATTTATTGAAAATTTCTTGAGGGTACTGAGACCGTTTAGAATTATTGAATTATCATCAAACTTCATGTAAATGACTCAGATGAAGTTTGCTGATTCAATATTCCGAAATGGTTTCTATACCCTTAAGTAATTTTCAACAAGCCAACTAATAATATTAATAATAGAATTAAAACAACCCTAAAAGGAGCACTTATTTAGAATAAGTATTGAAAGTAATATGAATAACATAGATATAGTAAAGAAGATATATAAATATGATTATTTTAAAATCTTAATAAAACATGATGGCTATTCACATATTTACCGAAAACAATAATCAATTGTTCATACAATGGTTCTCTGTAGAAAATTCCTCATTATTAAAAGATTTTGAACAAATTATGTTACTTATATATAAATATGCAAGTCACAAAACAAAAATAAAATAAGTAGCATTATGTTTTTATTTCAATAAATCACACCACACACTAACAAATCTTCAAATACAAGAGTTTTCTTCGTATTTCTTTAATCACCAATTCTAAATATAGGAATCTATGCTCCTGTCTTAACTTCTTAAATATAAACTATTCGGATATCACTGAAGATCATAAAGGTTAAGATTTCAATAGTCCATAGTCCCTAAGCCTTTAATATTTTATTTTTAAGGCAGCGATTTCACATCTTTATGCCTTTTTAATTCCTTTAAAGCCCCATTAGACTTTCAGTGAGAAATATGCAGCACCAATGAAAATTCAGTATAATTCACGAAGTTTTCGGGTCGAAGATAATTAGGACCCTCAAATTCAATATTTTTGGAAATTGTTCAATTAAAAATAGAAAACATAAAAGCGTTACAACTAATGTTTCAAAAACTATATAACTGAAACAAGTTTATAGTTTTATTTTAATATTATATACTTAGTATTATGAAGTGTTTACATCAAGAATCTTCAAATTCCAGGTTCAGCCTTCATATTAGTTTCTATAATCAGCCATTTTAAATACTGCAATGCTCCTATATTGATTTTTTAAATATGGACTATTCTGACAGCATTGAATATTGCACAGATTAAGATTTCAATGGTCCATAGCCTAGAGCCGTTAATACTTTATTGTTTAGGCATGTAGTAAGGTGAGATGAAATTGAAGGCAGCAATTATCCTAGTCTTCAGTGTTTTCAAGTTTTTTAGGCCTCTTTAAATCCTTGAAAGCCCATTTAGGCATTAGTCATGAATTTGCATTACAAATAAGTATTCTATGTAATACATCAATTGTTCCACTTGAAGATATTTGGGAACTTCACATTCAATATTTTTGGGTCATAAATGTGTGTAACACATGATTGATTTGAATCAGCAGTTTATATTTAATCATTTAAAAAAAAAATTACAACTGCTGTTTTAAACATTATAAAGAACTGAAACAAGTATATATTTTATTTTTATACTATGTGAATAGTAGTATAAAATGTTTATACCAATAGCATTAAAATTCTAGATTCAATTTTTATTGTAGTTGCTACAATCACCAATTTTAGAAACTGGCATTAATGCTCTTATCTTGTTTTCTTAAATATGAACTATTCCGACATCATTGAAGATTGAATAGATTAAATTTCAATAGTCCGCAGTCCCCGAGTCCTTAATTCATTGTTTTATTGTTATATGCAGTAAGTTAAATTGTAATTGGAGGCAGCAATTATCTCATTCTTCAGTCTTTTTAAGTCTTTTAGGCCTCTTTTAATCCTTGAAAGCCCTTTAAGGCTTTAAGTCAGGAATATGTAATCCCACTGAATACATGGTAAAATTCATAATTCCATAATTGAGAACTCCAAATTCAATATTTTTTGATCACATATTTATTACGTGTAATGGATTGCAGTCAACTTTTCACAATACAAACACAAAACAGAAAAATGTTAAAATAGATTTTTCAAAAACTATAACTAATTGAAACAAGGATACATTTTATTTTTATACTATGTGAATAATAGTAAAAAATGTTTACATCAAGATAATAATTGAAAAAATATAACTCCACTTACCATTTGCTTTGTTGTGTAAATTTAGTTCGTGGTATTTAACATTTTCAATCGGCCCTAACAAAAAAAAAAACATTAACGACATATTAGTTATATTTTACTATGTTGAAGCCTACTTAATATGCAACATATGTTGTTTAATCTCATTTTTTTTCATATTAATTATTGTATTAGTTGATATATTACAAATAAACTTACTTTAATAATAGATAAATGTATATTTTGACAGTAAGTAGACAGATA
The DNA here is from genome assembly GCA_039881145.1 of Druceiella hillmani. Lineage (NCBI taxonomy): Eukaryota > Metazoa > Arthropoda > Insecta > Lepidoptera > Hepialidae > Druceiella > Druceiella hillmani. The sequence continues at coordinate 11,432,073 of JAYKKI010000026.1, read as the reverse complement.
ACTTTCTTTATTTTTCAGTATTTTAAATTAAGTATTGAATAGTAGCATTAATATATTAAAAACATGAAAAACCAACAAAAACTATATCTTCTTATCATTCTTGGAGATCAATATTTTGTTTCTTGTACGTTTATTTGTAAGTTACATATCAGTTAAGGCAGCAGATGCATACAAGGATAAATTTTGCTTATTAATTATATCTTGACAGTAGAGTAATTAATTATATTATTTTTTCAGAATTTTGGTCAACATGTTGAAACAGAAATCATTCAATACTACACTCAGCAGACACAGGAACAATGTCTGATCACAATATTGATTCTAAAAGGAATTTGAACAATAAATGGCATCAAGATATATATAGGTGAGCAACAAAAGTGACATTCTAACAAATATAGTGTGTGTGAATTATGTATGATGAATATAGAATTATAATCACAATAAATTCCATTGAATTGAAATAACTTACCACTGGCAGATTTAGTTGTTAGCTTAGAATAATCCTGCATGGATATTTTACCTTCTAACAGCATCTGCAATAATATATTTTTTATAGAATATAAAGAAAATTTTTATCTTACACCAGAGATCTTAATGACAACAACTTCTTACATGAATTACCGTTGTAATTTATGAAAGAAGCGACATGAGATATATCAACATAACTGTAATATTGTAATATAACAATTATCATACGATCTGTACATGAAACATTCTAATGTTAAGATCATATTTAATGCTAGAACTACATACATATATATCACATCTAATATATGACCTGGGGTGTAGTTTCATATAAAATTTTGTACATAGGTACTTACATTATCCAAAGCTTCCTGTGGACTTGGTTCTGAAACAGAGTGGTGGTTTATGATTGGTAACGGTGTGTCGTTACGTAATGGAAAAGGGGATGGGTAGGACAGTGGTTCAACCACTGGGGGAGGAATATAAGGAGCATTATATGGAATCTGGGGCAGGGATAAACTGTCATGTATAATTGGATAGGTAATTGGTTGAAAAGGAACAGATTGTGGAACAGGTTGGGCATAATGGGGCTGATACTCAATATCAGAGTAATAAGTAGGCATTAGTGGGGTTTCACTGTGTGGCACATCATGGGGTGCGTCTTTAAAGTTGTGAGATACACCTGGAGAAAGAGACCTGACACTTCCTCGTGATGAATTGCTACGTTCATAATCAGAATTTGGATACTTGTTTAATTTAGGAGGTGTAAATCGTTTTCTTCTATATTCTCTACTTGATGAACGGCGATGTCTCTCTCTGTCCCTCGATAAAGATCTACTCCTCGACTTGTAGAACCTCATATTTCGTCTCCTTTCTTCCTCTCTTTTCTTCAGTACGTACTCAATATCACTGTCTAGTTCAGTTCCTGGAGGCTGATCTTCAATATCAATCGAATCTAGTCTTGTTAAATAATTATTTACTTTATGCATTTTATCATTTCTTATATCCCTATAATTTTTATTATGAAAGCCCCTTCGAAAGCCACGACCTGGTCCACGGCCACGGCCGCCGTGTAAATACCGCGGATGTCTTTTATCAAACATTTTATAGTTTCGATCGCCTCTCAGTCGTTCCGATTTCTGAAAGTGCCTATAACCGAATTCATTTTTTTCTGCAAAAGGGCTTCCAATCTCAGTTTCAGAATCTCTGTGCAGGTTAGCAACATCTGTATCGTCCATCGATTTATCGTCCCAACTATCAATTACATCTAAATCATGCATTTCTTTTTCATCGTGCTCTTCAAATTTATCAGGTGACTTTTCTACCCGTTTGTTCATGTTTGGATAATGATAAATACTATTCAAAACACTAGAACTTTTATGTTTTTATATGTAATAACACTAGATTCAATGTTAAAACATCACTTTGAAATTCACAGTGTTAGTAACCATTATTTGTGACCGATCCATGACAGTAGAAGAGGGCGATCATAGATGATAATTTACTTGAAGGCAATCATGCAAAATTAATTCATAGAGTTTTTTTATCTTTTTTTATGGTTTTCAGTCTCAAGTTATTCAACTAATATTCGGTACTCTTGTTTGATACCAAGAATTAAACGAGAATTAAAATTAAATTAAATAAACGAAAAGAAAAAAATAAACATATAAAATACACACATAACATAATTTGAAGACAAATTAAATAAATTCACAAATATGTGTGTGTGAATCTATATATATATATATATATATATATATATATATATATATATATATATATTTATATGTATATATATATGTATATATATATATATATATATATTAAACACGGAAATTATTTAAAACTATGCAAATAAAAATGATTTGATTTTTTTTATTTTATCAAAATATTAACGGAACTAGACTATGCAATCTATTTTATAATTATCTTTAAATAAATAAAATTTAATTTTAATTGTTAAATAATTCATTTGAAAGCACAATGATTTTCATTTTGTAAACATTAATTTACATTTGCAAAATAATCAAATAATCGAGTAATTTTGAAATAACACTTAAGTATTTGAACGATATAATATTTCTAGTATATATAAAAATATTTAAATTTTAGGAAATATCTTTAATAGATATATCTGTAAAATCAAATATATATATATAATAAAATTACAATTCCATATTTATTTCATCAAATTAAAAAAAAACAGGAACATTATAAATGCTTTGAAATTTTATTAATATCCATAAATATTAAACGTCATTTCCAATATTCGAATTTTCAATTATATTTTCATAATATTAAAAAATGAATAGAATTTGTTTACGATATGTTAGTAACAAACGATGAACTCAACTTCCACGATTATTATCTTAAAATGATTGCATTTATGTTTTGAAAGAGAAATAAGAGATGTCGTTTTTGAACACGCTTGGCATTGTACCAATCTAAAAATACAAAAACTATTTTTTGGTCTATAGCGTTTGTATCTAAGCTGCTTTTGACGTAAATTATTCGTGAAGTAAATATGGCCGACGAGCTTAATCTTGACAATCTGATTCACAGACTTTTAGAAGGTATGTTTAAAACTATAATTGACTTCTTATAATATGTAGCAAATGCATGTCTTCTATTTACCGATGCTTGTGCTGTTACAATCTTTCGTTGCGTAATTGTATTTCTATGTAAGGAAAGAATAACATATTCACAATGCTCTATATCGATTTATTTTCTGTTAGTGTTGTACATTATATTTTTAGTATTATACTTATTTGCCATGTTTGTTTTATCTGAGGTTTACTTAATATTATAGAGAATATAATAAGAATGTCGGTTAAATATTGTCATAATTATAATAATAAGAACACATTGTTTGTCATTATAGGGTATTTGTCAGCTATTTAAGTATGATGTACTTCGATTCATTCATTATAAAATTTCTTTATATTTTGTTATTTAACCACTTTTCTAGATTGAAATGTACAATTTTCTATCATATTTTGTTTTTTGCTGCTTTTGATCTGGCTGGTTAAAGTATACAGAGTTCAACATGAAATGGACAAGAGGAAGGGAAAATTCAAAGAGTTATTTTCTTCTAATTTTACGGGTATTAGTAATTAAGAGTTTATCTTTATACAAACTACAATTAATGTTACCTGTGATAGATGTGTGTAATTACCTTTGTTGTTTTAACCAAATTTTAATGTTTACATTAAAGTGTAATTGAACTGTATAAAAAGTAATATAAAGACATTCTGAATTAGATATTTAAACGAAATATCCCAGCCTTGACGACATAGATAATTTCTTTTTAAATACTTATAGATAGATCAAAATAATATTACTTTTGTAAATGCAAACCTTTTTGTTGTTAACCAAGTATTAATAAATAATACTATGAAACCTAAATTTGTCTTTTATAAGTTGGTCAATGTGACTCATCACGATCTTATTGTTGCATACTCGTTGAAATGTAATCTAGTGCACAACACTGATGTGTGCTTATGTCATAACAGAATATGCTATTACTTTCAACTAACAATATTTGGAAATTAATTGTTTGTGACGACTTAAGCCATGATTATATATCTGTTATGCCTGTTGTCTTTATGCATGGCCTTTTGTTTAGATGTTGTAGATGAAACCTGTATAAAGGAGGCGACATTTTATGTGTGAATGCTATAGAAAAATTTTGAATTATAAATTTTACTGGGAGTGTAATTAGGCCATGAGTATGACTTATCATGTAGGCGAAGTGAATGAGAAGTTTTTAAATATTATACCACTTGATCTTTTTTCAATTTCTTAAATATGTACAATGACCGCAGTTCTCAAAAGTATTGCCAGGTGATATTGTAGATTTAAATTAATTGTTACAAGTTAAAAAAAAACGTTTTTCTAATAAAATTTGTTGTTTAACAATTTGGTCATATTTCAATTATTGATGTCACTCAATTATGTGATATCACTGGAGTTGCCTAGTTATTTTAACTTGTTTCTATGTGTCCTGTTAGAAAGTTATAGCAGGTAATTGTAGTTTTTGAGTACAGAGTTGATCAGAAATATTTTATATATTCACAATTTATTAAATCTGCAGTATGATCAGGAGGGAATATTTGATGCTCTACTAATTTTTTTTTTATAATTATTGACTTTAGAGTTTTGCACAATTTCCAGAACTGAAATTTTTTTGTGCCCTTTAAGAAGCTGGTTTCTTATTAAGTTAATGCAATTTTATATTCACAATTTGTCAAGTTTTTAACTAGAAAATTTATAAAATGGCGAAGACTGTATTTGAAATAAATTTTAATGAACATAATCCAATGTGGAAACGAATTTCATAAAAAAGCAATGTTTATTTAGTACCGACATTGTGTATTCTTTGGTTATGATAAAAACTAGTCTTGGTAATCACATAAAATTGCAGATATTTACTTTAAATGAAGCCATTAAAATTTATGAGGCACGAACTAAAAGAATAGAATATGTAAAATAGAGAATTATTGACTTGTGTTCAGAAATGATGTGTGAATAGTTACAGATGAAAAAGGGGAATTTGCTATTTTAAGTGGTGAGCTGAGTTGATTTGATATTTTTGTGAGATAATCTCGACTGAAGGTGATGATATTGAAAGATAGTAGCCTATATATAATATGAAATACTTATCTTTGCTAGTAGTAAATGTTCCCTGATAGTCACTCAGTGATAGTTTTTCTTCTATCAGAATTTGATGTTCATGACGAATATAGCAAATTTTAAAATTATTGTTAAGACATCCTTTACAATGTTTGTAATCATATTTTAGGGCTCATAATGCCTCCTTTAGTTCATTGTTCAAAAAAGTTGCTTCATATTCCTATTAGAATTAAATAAAATTTCCAGTTCGGAAATATGTCGATGGAATTATGTCCCAAGTAAGCTTTAACAAGAAAACAATTAACCTATTAAGATTATTAAAATAAGCTTCTTGTTTATTTGTAAATAATTAATTAATATATTAAATGTTTAACAAAAAATATTTGATACGCTATCAACTTCATATTATTTTGAAGTTTATATTAAAGATAGATTTCCTTAAATGTATTTGTGTGTAAATATGTGTATTTACCTAAAGTTTCATGGTGTGTGCTCAGTAACAGGTATGTCGTTTGATATTCAAATTTTTGTTCTAGTTCGAGGATGCAGGCCAGGACGAATAATACAAATGTCAGAAGCGGAGGTGCGGAGTCTATGTACAAAGTCAAGGGAAATATTCCTCCAACAACCAATTTTATTGGAATTAGAAGCACCGCTTAAAATTTGCGGTAAGTTTTTGTCAAAAGCCAGTGTTTTTGTATGTCGGTACAGAAAGTTATTAGTTTGTGTGGACAGCGATTAGCGCCTAACATTAGTTTAACCTTCGTTTGATGACATTGTATATGTACTCATTTATTAAAGATGTATATATACTTCTGATTGAAATAAATATTTTTGATTCAAAAAAGTTTTCTTTTGAAATCAAATTTGTAATTTATTTTACTTTAAAGAATTATATGTGTATGATATATGTAAATACATAATTTATGGATGTCAGCCTAATGTTTTACCCTTTAGTCGATGATTCATGATTGAAAAGAGCACAGATAAAGTATACTGTATAAGTGATGCAGATTCCATGTGTTGATTTGTTTCCCTGTAGTAACTTAGAATGCAGAATATTAGCATTATGTTGAATACTAATATTAGCATTAGTTGCAATATGTTGAAAATTCTCTTATTTTCCTTAGATGAAGAAATTTCAAAACTCTTGTTAGAATAACGAAGACGTATTCTATGTGTCCCTTTATGCACTGATTTGAAATTGTTGTATTAAATCTTAAACTTTGCGTTTTTGCATTAATCATTATAAAATCGAGTTACTTAATTTATTAATAAGAAATTCAAAAAATACTTAGAATAATATTTATAAATAGTGATCTTAAACAATCTGTTTAGTATTGATTTCGGTGAAGAGAATTAATTCTTATTATGTGAGAATTCTATATAAAATTTTGAAACATGTCGAAAAAGTTTTGAAATATATCCTTGCGAATATATATTGTAATGAAATGGGCATAGCTGTTTCGTAATAGGTTGTATTATGTCAAAATCACACATTTTAATTTTTGAACCCAGCTGACTTATATTCCACTCAGTTGGATAATGCCAGACAGGATGTTGAGGAGAGACAAAATTTGGAGACATTGTACTTTTATATTACAAAATTTTTTTCAGGTGACATTCACGGGCAATTTACTGATTTACTCCGTTTGTTTGAATATGGTGGTTTCCCACCCGAGGCAAATTATTTATTCTTAGGCGATTATGTGGATCGTGGTAAACAATCATTAGAGACTATTTGTTTACTGCTTGCTTATAAAATAAAATATCCAGAGAACTTCTTTCTGCTCCGAGGCAATCACGAATGTGCTAGTATTAATCGCATTTATGGTAAGATATTTTTACCTGTTGTGTACATATTTTATTTGTAAGCATTTCATTTGGCATTAAATGATTCTTGGCCCAGCTAAATATTTAATTCATCTCATATATTTATGTCAAGTATGACTTTGTATGAATATTTATAGGATACATGAAATATATGTATATTCCTTACGTCTCGTAAAAAAATGTTTTTTTTTATATTAGAGTTTTGAAAAAAATTACTTTTGGAATCGTGAATTGTGTTTTACGACTTTGGGGTTTTATGTCGGAAATTCTTATACGTATAGTAAATTATTAATGAAATTCTCTATCTTCAGAGGTAGGCCATCCCATATTTGCATGTTAGTATGTCAAGAGAACCACACTTAAGTAAAGTAAGGAAAAAATATTAATGAAAAATAGTGCTGTGAGTGAATTCAAATGTGACGAAAGAACATTTTTGCTTACTTACATATTGTAAAATGGCTTCTTGGTAGGACAGAAAGTATTATGAGATGCTGAGAGTAATAAGTAAAAGATAATTTTTTCCAGCTATATTCTATTGCTGATTATCAGTGATAACATTGTAAATACGGATAATGATACAGAACCTTCCAATATTAGTGTTCTTAACAGCTGTCATTTCCCATTAGAAACCATATTTATTATTTAGAATGTGAGAATATGATTGTCGTGGTAATGAATGTCAGATGTGGGGTGACATTCATTACGGTTTGAAACCTTGAACAATATAATATTACGCATTGTTTATATACTTGCCTTGTTATTTCAGTTAAAATAATTGTCATGGTCAAATGTGTAAATCTATGGGTTATATCACTGAGTGTAAGGAATTTATCGGTATGGTCTGCTATAAGGTATTTGGGCTTTTAATTTGTATGCAGTAAAAAGTTTACAAAGTTACATCTACAGAAGAAAATGATTCTTTTATTTGATTTTAGCTGTCACCAAGAAGGTGCTGATGTGTATTTTTTTATATTTTAGTCAAATACTTTTTAGCTTATGATTATTTAAAAGGTCGTAGTTAAAATATACTGTAAAAATAAAGACGATTGCATAAAACACAACTACCGTTTATTTGTTTTCCTTTAGTAACTTAGGATACAGATATTTATATAGATGAAGTTGTGTAAGAAAACATATCACTGTAGAAATAACTATAGTACAGATATCAATATCCAATACGTAATATTTGAATTAAGAAATGTTATTTTAGGTTTATTTATAATCAGGAATGTAAAATACGTCAATATAAATTTCTTTTACATCATCTGCACAGATGTTCGGCCAGTAGCAACTTAAGGAATATTTAAGATAAAGACCTATTAGAGTGGAAGAAGAAATGATTAATAGTTTGTTATAAATGCTAGCTTGGAAACAAAAAAATTGTCATTTGTCATATCTAATGTGCAGTGCAAAAATCAATGCTCTATATATTTTAGCAATTATAAGTATTAATTAGTCGAGGTGTGATGGGTGGAAAACAACATGTTTTGTCTCATTTTGGTTTTTGTTTATCCGTTTTAGTGCCATGGTTTTTTACTCATATATACTTAAAAATGCCAAAGAAATCTTTTGTTTTTGATGTCATTTATCCTTGTCTCGAAAAAAAAACTATTTCTTCCAAAAATTATCCAATTTTAATAATTTTTTCGGTGTTTTCTTAATAAAAACTTGTATAAGGATAATAAAATACAAAGGAAATTATGGAAATATATATTGTGAACAAAAATTATAACAAAAACTGAAATCAAGGTCACATCTTATTTCCGTAGTCCGGTACATCCTCCGTATCAGCAAAATAATTGTTATCGTCACTATTATCACTATAGCTCAAAATTTGCATTATGCCAAATTGTGAGCGCACCACAATGTCACTCCCACTATCACTTTCTTCACAACTTGAAAAACGATAATTTTCTCTCGAATTATTTTCATATTCCGACATTATGGGTTAACAATTTTCTTATCCTGGATCCTTTTTATATAATAATTACTAATAATATTATAATTTAACTTTATGTAACATGTAGAAAGATAAAAATTAGCGATGCGTGTGAGCGACCTCCTCTACCGTGCGCTAAACAGCAACTGATTTCGCGAGCTCCATCGCGCTCGTGGCGAATTTCGTTAGTACGCGCATGAGCGCGATGGCGCTCATCGGCACTCTAACGGTTAAATTTATTTTAATAAAAATGTTTATTTTTCCTTTGATTTCATTTTTTGTTAAAATTACTTGCATAGTTTTATCGAGTATAGTTTTGCTTATAATGTCGTTCACCTGATTTTATTTGAACACATGCCAAATCAATAAATACACTAAGACATATTTTAATTAAATAACCAGGTTAAGAATCATAGACTGATTTGGAAGTGAGGATTCTGTAGTAGCATTTAGAAATAGATAATATGCAAGAATGTTATTAAAAAAACGATTAATCATTTTTCAGGCTTCTACGATGAGTGTAAACGTCGGTTCAATATCAAATTATGGAAAACCTTCACAGACTGCTTTAATTGCCTTCCTATTGCTGCCATCATTGATGAAAAAATATTCTGTTGCCACGGAGGTCTTTCGCCCGATTTACAAGGAATGGAACAAATAAGGAGAATAATGAGACCTACAGACGTGCCCGACACAGGTCTAGACAATTCTACTTAACGCACTGTACTTTGTAAAGATGTCAATATAACTAACAACCTATTTTATATTTTTGTCAGCCTGTTTATGTAGTTCTTAAGGCCGGAAATTACAAAATACTTTTTATTACAATTGATAAACTATTTCTAAAATTTTGACATGTAAAAAAGTTGTTTTTTTAGCACTTATCCTTAATTATATGTTAGTTATTTAATCTATTTTGGTAACTTGTAACAAGTTACCATCAAGTGTTTGAACTTTTAAAAATGTGAGTGAATACATAGTTAATTTGAATACAAATAAAATATATTTTTTTTACAATAGGAAAATAATTTTTTGTACATAAAATATTAGACTGAAATTTTTAAAATGGCTTATTAAAATTAAGACTAGCTTCATGTGTATTAAGGGCATCATTCTAATAGGCTTGTATTGCTCAAATTCATTACGATATAGGTTGAATCAACATATCTTTAGGTTTTGATTTGTTTAGTGTGTAAAGAGATACTTCATTCAGAATACATTTGGATTGACTGAGTACAAATTTAGTCTCGAAGAATGGTAGGCAATAAAAAAAGTATAATCACTTAATATTTGTAATTTTTCACACTTAGATTGTTAACTGAATTATGATAATTAATATCTTATCTATTTTCAAACAAACTTTTTAATATCCTGAGCAAATACTCAATGTTTGTTGTCTCAACTATGGATTTAATTGTCATTACAGGATTATTGTGTGATTTGCTATGGTCGGATCCTGACAAGGACGTCCAGGGTTGGGGTGAGAATGACCGCGGAGTATCTTTTACGTTTGGACCTGATGTTGTTAGCAAGTTCCTCAACAGACATGACCTAGATCTTATTTGTCGAGCACATCAGGTATTTAGAGGAATTTTTTGATTAAGTATATATTTATTCATTTTAAATATAAGTAAATAAAGTGAGGTTGTCACAAGTTGATGAAATATTGTATCGGCACAAATATGTTTTATATAATATGTATAGCACTTCATTGTCACTGTATGTAAAATTTTACATTGTTATGTAGAAGTAAACTTAATTTAACGTGAATAATGTAATGGAATATTTTGCAGCGAGTAGTTCATAATTGTTATTTATCAAAGAAAAAAGTTTATATATGTTTTTTAATATACTTCTTGTCAAATGCGGTAAAATGATTCAGAGGTCATTCGTCAATCTTATGAGAGTACACTCCCCTAGAAAATATATAAATGTGTGAGTAGTGTAGAACAATTTTTTATATTTATAGAAATCTTATATATTTTTTTGAACAGTAATTTATCATTGACCAACAGTTTGTATGATTATGATATCATATAGCAAAATACCTGTGTGTCGGATATGACACAATATTTTTTTTTGTTTTCTCCTCATAATTTAATTTCAGTTTGAAAATATTCGTATTGTGGAGTTAAATTTGGATTGGTAACTTTTTTAAACTACACTGTCTAATCAAACCAACCAAAAATTTGTTTCAAATTATCTTGTTTAATTTCTTAGAAAAGCTCAAGTAATATAAAAAACAGTGAAAAAAATTATTTAAAAAAAATACAATATATTTGTCATTATATAGTGAAATTATGCGTAGTCCTTTAATTCTTTTGAGTTGCTTTCTTTTTCAGTAATAATGTGAGTTTTCCTGTGTTTCAACTTTTCTTCATCATAGTATTTGATGCCTTATATAATCTATTTTCTTTAACAGTGTTTACGGCTTAGCTTTTCAGTTTCGATTTGGGATTTGAGAATGCTGTTACTTTTCCTGCCAGAAATCTATATAGCTTAATGGTTGCTATAAAAGTCTGAGTTACATTCTACTTTTGTAGCACATTTGTGCAGCGTCAGTGCTAATTGACGTGGACATGAATTTTACATTACGTTCGCTGTTAATATTTACCGAGGATGATAAAACATTTGACATGTAGTTAAACATCCCACTTCTGTCATTACTGATAAATAATCTTAACTAACATTGACAAGTTGCGATGGCACCTCTGATAAGTTACGTTTTTATCACAAATTTATTTTTGGTCGGAGTAATGTCATTGAAATTTATTCCATCGTTGCCATTGTTTCTAAAATACTTTTTAGTCGATAGCACACTATTCTAACTTTTAGTGACCATTTTTTTATTATAACTTGTTCATATATATATATATATATATATATATATATATATATATATATACATATACAAATACATATACATACACATACACACACACACATATATATATATATATATATATATATATATATATATAACTTCATTTTTATACAATTTAATAAAGACACATTCCTTCGGTTCAATTATTTTGTGCAACCTTGTGAGCAGAGTTAACCATCACCAAAAGCTTTTCGACCATTTTGTTATTTACTCTGATATTTACAGCGTGTACATATTAGATATAACAATATCAAAGCAACTAACCAATAGTAGCAAAATGGAATGAATTTAAATAGTTATCAGGACCATTGACACAAGTTTGCTATAATAACTACATCCTGCCTTTTTATGAGTAAAAACAGACCAAAACTGCATTTTGATTTTTCAAGACATGCTGAAATAACATTCTAAATATAAATTTTCATGTCTAATTTTTTTTTAAAAATTCCCTTACAATCTTCCACATCTCTTGGGGTTGAGTTTGGGAGCTTGGTTTGGAACATACTAAAAGAAGTATAGTTTCAAGTTTGTAGGTTTTATGGTTTTGTAAAGATTCAGTCACGATGATTCAGGCTTTGTTATTTATAGATATGAGTGAATATCCACCCATTATAATCAATGTTAATTGTCCCTATGTTTTTCACTTTACTTTATGAATAATGTAAATGTTACGGAATTATTAGCATTTAAGTAGACCTGCGCATGTTGTATCATAATGAAACATTTATTTTGACAGCTACATACGTTAAAGTGGCACCTTATTTTAAGTTTCGTAAAAGTAGTTAAAACAGCGAACGTTATGGCTTTTTTTATAGGCTATTTAAATATGTCTTTTGATACTCTAGTAAATTTTGTTTTTTTTTAGAAAATTTAATTTTTAAAGTTACCTTATAAAAATTATATCACATGTTAAATTAGATACCATAAACAATGATACATACTTCATTCCATAAAAATGTTTTGCAAATGTCAATAAAATTTATATTCCAAAATTAAGGAATTGTTACGTTACGTGAATGGACCCGAACAAATAATTATTTTCTAAAATGCTTTCCATTGTCTAAAGAAATAACAAAATTTCTTATTAATGATTTGAGGCCAACGTTGAAAGTGACATTCACCGTTTTAGTGCCATGGTTTTTTACTATATACTTAAAAATGCCTTCTTTGGCATTTTTTGTTTTTGATGTCCTTTACCCTTGTCTCGAAAAAAAAGTGTATCTTCCAAAAATTATCCAATTTTAATTATTTTTTTCAGTGTTTTTTTAATAAAGACTTGTACAAGGATAATAAAATACAAATAAAATTATGGAAATATATATTGTGAACAAAAATTATAACAAAAACTGAAATCAAGGTCACATCTTATTTTCGCAGTCCGGTACGTCCTCCGTATCAGCAAAATAATTGTTATCGTCACTATTGTCACGATCACTCAAAATTTACATTATTCCAAATTGTGAGCGCACCACAATATCACTCCCACTATGACTTTCTTCACAACTTGAAAAATGATCATTTTCACTTGAATTATTTTCATATTCCGAAATTATGGGTTAAACATTTTCTTTTCCTGGTTCCTTTTTATATTGTAATTACTAATAATATTATAATTTGAATTTTATGTATCACGTAGAAAGATAAAAAATTAGCGATGCGTCCGAACGACTGATTGCTACTGATTTCACGAGCGCCACCGCACTCGTGGCAAATTTAGTTAGTACGCACACGAGAGCGATGGTGCTCGTTGGCCCTGTAACGGTTAAGGATAAACCTTATTTGAAGTGCAACCAAAATAAAATAATCTATAAAACAGAACAGGGACAAACTTTACCATCTCCCGTCATCATTGACAAAATAGCTCCATCCTTTTCTTTCTGCTCATAAAATTACGTGATGTTATTTTTTTCTTTTGAGCTTAAAAAAAAAGAATATTAGCATGTGGCATGTTAATGAACAATAAAGGCAATGACAATGCGATTGCAATTTATTTAAAGCAAATATTAAGACAAGACAGACTTAGACATGGTTATTGTTGTGCGTTAACTAACATATCCGTTAAGTAACAATATAGGGATGATTATATTAAATAGGAATTTTATAACCGTCCTAAAAGTGTTCTTCAAAAAGTATTTTATATATGTGCTTTTACTCTCTACCCAATTCTTTATGGTCTGTGTGTGAATGCTACCTGGAATAATTTCCTTCGTTTACATCTTTCACGTCGTTGATATGGTATATATCAACGTAATAACTTGTACTAGATAATAGCATATTATAGCTAATAAAGCTAGATTTGTTATGTTGCTTAATCACCAATGAGTCATAAACATAAACTTATTATCTTAAATTGTTCCTGCTAAAAACATTAGTTCGTAAATCCTGAACGTAGAAATATGCTTATATTTTAAAATTTATCTCTTGATGCACATGGATGTCGGAAAATTAAAATCATGTTTTTATCGTTCTTGCATTTAACGTATTTGACTTGAAATTTAGCAAAAAATACAGTATGTTTAAGATAACTGGTATAGGTGCATTTTTTACATATTTGAATTAAGTTTATTGTAAATTGTAAAAACTAATTAAATTGATAATTTGGTGTAAATTTATTTGGTGGACATATTTTTAGTTGGTCAGTAATAAGTTTGATTATTGCTAAATAGATAGTGATCAATATTAGTTTCTCCATGACCTTATCTGAAGTGCTATTTGTCTTAATCAGCCTATATGTGTAGGGCATCCGACATGTACGATTAACATAAATTGTTGTTTTTCAAACTTTCATCATTATTAGGTGATAATATAAACAGTGTAGGTGTGGGTTATTTGTTAAGTTACAGACTGCTTGTTACATTAGGTATAACGTATTTATGGCATGATTTTCAATTTCATTGGATCTATTATAATATAATTGCCAGATATATGATAGAATGATAATATATCGAACGGTCCATGTATGTTTAGTAAATCCAAAAAACGTTATGTGTCACAATTTTTTAATTTTTTGTCAGTTTTTATCAAAAGTGCTGCACGTTTTTCATTATTGAAATAAGGAAAGAGAAATGGTTATTAAAAATTCCAGTCGTGTTCTACTTGTATATTAACAATGTGGTTATATATAATTTTAATCATTATTTCTGTGGTAAATACTTGGGTAGACAATTTTTAGTATAATGGATTAGTTATTTCAGATATACAATTTTAATGGTTTGTTCCATTCTTAACCAATAGTTGTTCCGAGTGATCTTTATGAGGTTCAACATTCTTCTTTTATTATAAAGAGCATTGAACATAAGAATTTTGTGTACTTTTTGTATTTGATAAACCATCGTTTATGACAGAAACATAGTTTATAAAGATTTAATATGCGTTATTGTATTTACGTATGTGTTGTACAATGATTTATTGAGGAGGATGATTTAAAAGGAATAAGTCAAAATATTTTAAAAAGTTAATGTATTTTGAAAGTTATTTTATTTGCTTTTTTGTAGACTGACTCACTATTTGTTATATTTCATTTAATATTTACTCTCTAAAAATCTAAATAATGTTTTAAAAAAGTTTCATAGCAAGACTTGTTATAACTAATATAATAATTTTAATCTAAATAAAAAAATATATAAATTTTTAAGCTAATTAAAATTGGGAATGCAATTTTTCATCAATTGATAAGACATTTACTTTAATATTTATGTATAAATTATAATGTAATTGTGGAAATATTAACATAAATTTTCATTGGAATGATGGAGACAGAAATGAGATGTCGTATTGCTTCAAGTTTTATCTTAACAATAAGACATGTTACTATAAAAGTGAATACAAACAACAATATAATATAAACAAGTGTATATGTGTTCAAGACGTTCTAAGTAATACTATATTGTCTTTTGAAAAAAAGTTTGAAATGCTGTTATAATTATCGATGAAACATTGATAAATTAGTTGTGTTTGCTAAAAGTTTGTGGAAATGAAAAAGTTGGGAGCGAAATTAATTTCTGATATAATAACTAATGTTTAAGTAAAATACTAAACCCTATTAATAGTACATCAACATAATAAAACAATATGCTATAAACGTAGAGCTTGCTTGAAAAAACGGAAATAAAACTACATCAACATAATAAACACTATGCTATAAACGTAGAACTTGCTTGAAAAAACGGAAATAAAACTTTTCTTTACATTTATTTTAATAGAGGCTTCATTGACAGAAAATAGTAAACGTCATTGAATGTATAGAGGTTATGTTACAAGTGAATGTGAGATTCGAATTTTGAAGCAATTTGTTGGTTTTATTAATTATTGAAATACATTTATTCAACTCTGTGGCATATTTAGGCATTATAAAGAATTTTGATTGATTACAATATGTAGGCTGTGGAGACGTCACACCAAAAAACGACAGCAATGTAACCAAAAATACATTAATTTATCAATGAATTCCGATATAACCACTTACACGGTCCCTATGCACAAATGAGTGGCGAATAGAGTAATAAATTGCTGAAGAATCTAATATTTTAACATCTCTCTTCATTATGCTAAGATGTTTAAAGATTATTTATCTAGACTATTAAAGTAACTACTCTGCTCTTCCTAGTTCAGTTGAAATAAAAATGACACATTAATTCATAGACTCTAGAAAAAGAAGTGTCAAGGTGGTTCTATGACGTTTCTAAAAAAAATGTCACGACATAGAGAATATATGTATGTGTAGATCTCTGCAGAATTTTATTTTGCCTCTTAATATGAATTTTTTCAGATGGTCACTGCTTATTTTTCCTGCCAGTCATCATGGCCATTATGTCAACATAGAATTCTGTCTTTTTCGTAAATTTCATAGCTTTCATAAATGAATATATGTTGAAATATGTATCCATTTTTTCAACAATATATTTTTTATTTATTACCCAAAAATACAAAAAAGGTAGTAAAATGTTGCAAGGATTGACAGATTCTTACTGACAGTGGCCGTGTCGCTTCAGACGCCATCTACAATAATTTTGCATGACCATCCCAATCATGACACTTTGATACTTGATGCCATTTTCATTTTTACATGTAAACTCATATAAATAATACAATATTATCAACTAGAGCTGTTTACACAAAATATTTCATGAAAAACAAAATTTGTTTTAAACAAATGTAAAGTAATTGTGATGTATGTTTTAGTGTAATTTTCAATGTGCTTAGGATTACAGTGGAGAGTATAACCATATTATAAAAACCCTTGATAACAATATGATTGGTCTTTGCTGAACAACAACATTTATTAATCGCTTCCTTTAATGAAATATTGTTCATAATTTGTTCTTTAACTTTGACTTTTTCCTTTCTGAAAACAGGAAACTTCCTGTGTTATGTGCTGACCATATATATTTCAAATCCACAGTCATTTTCTCGACTTTGGCATTTACTTCATGAGTAGATTAGATTGACCTATGTGAGTGGGGTTATTTTCTCCATAAAAGCCTTAGATTTGCCTTTCTACCCTTTTCAAATTCGCTTCACCGTTTCTAGGTTGTGGATAACACGAGTAATAAATCCCCCCAAATAGAATTTTCGTTCTACCTGGTATTTTGGAAATGTATGAACTACTTGTTGTAAACGAAAAATCGCTTCTCGTTGTATTTTTGATAGCAGCAAGACCGTTATGAATTTTGGCATTTCTACAATTAATGAATGCCCTTAAAGGAAACATTCAATAGAATAGATTTATCGTGATAGTGATAAGCACACCAATGATTACAATTTATTGACACCACTCATATAAAGCAGAATTTAGTTTATACCTAACTGAATTTTAATAATAGTGTCAGCTCAGTTACTTGGAACACTTTTATTATTAACCATTTTTACTTAGTCGTCTAATTTATTCAGTGGTGTAATTATTTAATTGCGTATTGTACATTACTTATTTTTCTTGTAAGACTACCTAGTTATCGACTCACATTTATTTGTAAAAAGTACAGTTCACCCGATATCTAGGCGAGATGTTCCACTTTGCGAAGTCTAAGTGAGATGATCGATATGAATTTGGTAGTCTATCTTCTAAATTATTGCCATTTTTAAGGTATAGAGAGTTAAAGATAGATGGATTGGTATAGAGGGTTAAAGACAGATGAGTTTTGTGAATATTTTTAATATATATTAATCCATTAATTTTGCAATACTGAAGTATATTTTTTTTATTTTTAAAGAGTTTAGAATAATATTTTACATATTAAATATCATTATAAAAATAAATTTATTGACACATAGATTAACATGTAAAGAAATTTATTCATTGGTGGGAAAAACAATAAAGTCATTAAATACCAAATAAATGAATGTGAAAAAAATTCCAATTTAGATGCATAATTAATATATTTTTGTTGAAAAAAAATGTGAAAAAACCTTTTTTTTTAAATTCTTTTGTTTATCGTCAGTGTAAATTAAAGAAAAAATCTGGAATTGAATGAATCATTAAATTATTGTTTTTTGATTTTTCATGCCAACTGGAGAAAAATTGATGTGAAAAAATGATTAAACCTCTCTGTAAAGAAAAGTCACATTTAATGTACAGATTTATCTACAGTCTCCGTCACCGATGTAATTTACATATTTTGTGGCAAGTAGTTCTTTTGATTGGGAAAATATTTTTTAAAGCATCAACCTCACTTTCTGACACAGAATCAAACACAGACTTTGTCCTACTTTTAAGTCATAGGTACTTCTTAATAACCCTCGACCAGTATCCATAAGACCGTGAAAAATGTTAATATCCTCACGTCCGATGCCAAGAAGTCTCATTATAAAAACTATTCTTCAATTAATCCATACTAGTATTAATCAATGGTACAGACTTAATGTCTTTGTGTCCACACAGACATGTAACTACTTATTTAAAAAGACACAATGATTAAACCAGCAAGTTAGCAAATTCACTTCCTTTAGATTAATCAAATATTAAAAATTCCACCAATGGTAAAAAAGCCATAAAGAATTCTACTGTTCAATAACGGTGCGATGAATTTACGACAATACCCCTATCAGGATTGTAATTTAAAAATTCATACACTTCATTCAACTTTTGGACTCTGCTTCCATAAATCTATTCCTGTGAAATGTTTGTCTCGGAGGTTTTAAACTTTTTTATTTTCTTTTGCTTATGAATATGTCTTCAGTATATCTTTATCAGTCAAAATCTAGTTTAAAACTGATCTTCACTGACTAAGATCACACTATGACTTTAGAGCAGTAGATATAGCCAGGTATACCAGTATTTCCCAAATAATAAAACCAGATATTAGACTATGCAAGGAAGCAATTTAATTCTTTGTTACTTGCCCATATATACTAAAAGGTAGTGCATAGCATAAATAAACCTATTGCAAAGATGAAACAAAGGTCGTAAAGATTCTTTCAGTTTCAGGTTATTAAGTAGTCTTGCATAGCTGGTTTTATCAAGTATTTGCAGTTACAGCATGCTCACTTTGTGACCTCAATCTTATCATCAATTTTCTTTAAAAGTTTTGACTCCAAGTCCTTTACATATGTCATCTTTACTCATGTTACGAAAATATACAAAAACATCCAAATTAAAACACAAAAATATAGTAATAAAAATTAATGATTATAATTTGTGAACTTGAAAGACTGGGACTGAAGTCATAGATAAAACTGATTTCTAAATAATATTTGCACCATTTTGTGACACAATGAGCAATTTTAAATGCCTAACCATATTTCTTAACAAATATTTATCTGGATATTATTTTGTTTTATGTATATTTAAATGATAAATTGGTTTTATTTTTTAGCTAACTCTTGAAGTAACTGTTAAAATAATTATCTGTTTACTCAGGTGGTAGAAGATGGTTACGAGTTCTTTGCAAAACGTCAGTTGGTGACTCTCTTTTCAGCACCAAATTACTGCGGCGAATTTGACAACGCTGGTGGCATGATGTCTGTGGATGAGACTTTAATGTGCTCCTTCCAGGTAAGCACACTTCCATAGACAATTATAGGATGATTTCCATTTCGTGAAAAAATATTTTGAAGTTTTCAATCAAAAAAATCTATCAGCATCATATAATTTATAGATATTGTATCTGCATCTCACAATGTATAGGTATCGAATTATATAAGCCGTTGATTGAAATAATATAGATAGAGATTTAAAGAATACAGAAATGTGTCAAAATATGTTCCGATATTATTATCTATGTTGTGTCATCACTCACACTAAAACATATCTACGTGTATAAATATGTCTGTATTTAACATACACGGCACACATATTGTAATGTAGTTTAAGTCAATGTTCTCTAAGGTATTCATCTCCCTCACACTCGGAACATGTTGTATTGTTTCTGTCTCATAGTGTTGACATCGTTTCGCAAACATTAAATACACAATTGTTTCTAATACTTACAACTTGTTTGTATTAATACTTGTATTTTTACGCCCTTGTTATTATTTGTCTTACGATTGTAATTTTTGTATTTCTGGAATGATCATGAAGTCATTTTGGCTCGAACTATTTTTTATCAATAAAATTCTTTGTTGACACACAATAGCTTGCAACGGCTGCTATAGAAAATTGCCGCAGTGCTTGTATTGCACTATATGCTGTATACTATCTATTATGGGTACTTTTTGTGGACTTAATGCAATTTGTACCTTTAATTTAAGTAAATGATGAAATTATTATCATTTTGAAGGAGGTAATTTAAAGTAACCTATTTTCATTGCTGTTAGGATCAAATTTTTCACAAAGATATCAAATATTTTTTTTGCTTGAAAACTTATTCTCTTCTATCTTTTAAAGTTCACGAAATTAAAAAAGAGCGCTATAAAGAAGAGAGGAAAGATTAAATGAGTGTATAATGGCAGGTTAGTGGTTAAAAAAAAATTGAAAATGTTGAGTCGTTGGAAAAATATGTACAGTGATATTGTCTATTCTTCAGATATAGGTATCGCGTAACATAACCGTAAATAGATTAGGTTTGGAATAAATAAAGAAATAATCAGAATGATAATGAGAATGTAATTCCACGAAGATGTATCGAAATATTATGAACATAGTACATTTTTGTGTATATTTATGACTAAAATAAAATAAACATGTATTATTTGAACTTAATGGGAATATTGTGGTTTTACTTTGAATATACATTGTTTTGTTTTTGATATTTTCATAAGTTTGTCATTTTTGTTTTTACTAACATTTCAGATATTGAAGCCATCAGAGAAAAAGGCTAAATATCAATATAACGGCATCAACAGCGGCAGGCCAGCAACACCGCAAAAGTCTCCGCCCAAGAAAAAATAACTCTTTGATGTCAAGTACTGTACCGCACAGTAAAATTGTTGCAAATATATCATTTATATCATATACGTTATATATTATTTATCATTTTGTTTCTTAATTCTTGTCAAACACAAAGAATTTACTTCCCGTATCGCGTAAATGCTACGCAGAGTTAGCTCGGTAGTGGCAATCACGACTGGCGCGTGTGTCTTTTGAGATGTTTAGACTGTTAGTCTTCGATGGAACACTGTGCTGTGGCGCAAATTTATTTTCGAGTTTTAGTTTATTTAAATAATCGTTCAAAATGATATTTGGAACGAAATAAAAATAGGTTCTTACAGGTCCTCACGCTTTTTACTTTTATCGTATGGAGTTATTCTAGTTATCGCATTGCATAATAATTATCTTAGCGAACTGCAAATGTGTGTGTTTATTGGTAATTTTATTGTTTTGATAAAAATATGAGTAAAATTTTATATTCTTATCACCTTTACGTAAAAGCGTTACGACTTTTGTTAGCTTGCTTGTTTCCGGATTATCGGTACTTAGCGTAAGCGGGGACAATTTTGCTAAAGCCCTGTCGAAGCAAATTGCTATTATAGGAGATAAATTTTAGTGATATTTTATTATATAGCTTATATAATAATATATATAATAACAATAATTCAAAACAGAATGTTTTTATATTGTTTTTTTTAATCTACGTTAGCATCGTTGATAAATTTAAAAAGTTAGCTTTTTCATTTATCGAGGCGTAAAATTTCAAAATGAAAGTTTATTTATTGTAAAATATTTTAAAAACATAAAATTAATTTAAAATAGTGCTTGTAAACGAAGTTTGGTCACTCGTGTGTCTATTTTAAAATAAAAGAGGTTTACGTATTGTTCGTGAGATAACAGTTATTGTTTCTTCTCCTATTCGCTAATATTATCTAGTATTACTATAAGTATTGTACGTAGTCTGATTAACAGTTTTTCTGAATTCACTGACATGTTGATGTAAATTTTACAATGTTGAAATAATTTGATCTCGATTGAGGCTCGATTCGCATGCTTACTAAAGAGGTTAAAAAACTGTGGATATTTGCTGAAAAATATTGTTATTTATCGCATATATTTGAATTCCAACACATCAGCTACGCTAACTTTTTTTGTATCAGTTGACGGTATATTATCACTGAATGAATTTTGCTACTGATTCATACTTGTAAACTGACCGTTATATCAAAAAGGTTTTAAAGAGTCTTCATACAAAGATTGGAAGAAATTGTTGTTGGAAAATAATTTAAAGTATACACATTGCAGAATGTGAAACAATTACTATTAATTTTAAATTCATGTTTATTATAAACATTAAAAAGATTAATCCGACAAAAGGTATTAAAGCATTGTCCGAATCTAGCCTTAATATAAAAAAAAACCATAAAACATTAAATGAAATTGTAAAATAGTTAAAAATGTATTTTACTCTATAAATACAGTAATGTCTTAAATATTTAGTAGTCAATATTTGAAACAATACTAAATGTGGAAAATATATTTTTTAAAACAAGTATTGTGAGAATAATGTTTTGTTTTTGTTATAGTATTGTAACATATGACAAAATCTGGCTGATGAAATCTTAATTTATTGAATGCATTTAATCAATAGTTTTTCTGCCTGCACTAGCAGCTGGGCTAGCAGGAAATAAAGGGGTTGCTTGTAGAAATGTATCGATTGTAATATTTGTTAGTTGTTTACTTATGATACAGGTTGTTAGACAAATTGTTATTTTGAAAAATAAGAATGACATAGCCATAGTTATTTCACAATGACTTCCAATACACCAGTGATTAAATTTTTGATAGTCTTATTATTAGTCTGATAATCAAGCAATTTTTTAACTGACACGGTGTAAATCTATTAGCTGGTTGTTATAGTAAACAGGAGTGCATTTTAAGATTTTTTTTTCGCAAATTCGGAAATTTTTAATGTTTTTGAAACACAGAGTTTACATTGAATATAAAACTGACAAATGTTTCGACAAAATTAATTTTCTTGCCAGTACTGTTCAGGCTGAAAGATTGTTTGCACCGGATTAATTTGTGATTAGATGGTTGTCCTTCAATTTTCATGGCACTGCACAGGTTTATATTTTTTTAATAGGGTGCTATTTCTCAGATAATGTTATTTTAAAGACGAGCTTCAAATCAATACAAGTTTAAATTCTGTAAGCTGTCAGTATTTTTTTTCCAGTGATTATGGTTACAAAGCTGTTTGAAGTTTAAAATGAGAAAAAAGATATGTAATGTTTTAGTGGCAATATAACAATAAATTGTAAATAATTTTAAACCCTTTACATGTCAATTTATAACAACAAAGATACACCAACTAGAACAGTCAATATTAGGTTAAAATATTTTCATCTAGAATACTGTACGGTTCAAATTTTTGAAATAGACATAATATTTATAATCATACATCATAAGCTATGTTCTCAATTTCAGTATAATGTTGTCTATTGTTTTTTTGTTTATGTTTGTTACTTGTCCTCTAATATTAAAAAGAATGTTTTTAATATACTTTGTAGTTATTGTTTTGCATAAAGGCAAGGGATAGTTTAATTTGCTGCTCCATTAAAGTCGATTCACTCGGTCGAACAATGCGATGGAAGGGTATAAAGAGTATTGATATGAAAGATGTACAACTTAAATTTATTATGCTTTTTGCAATGTGTCCACATTATCTCAATCACAATATGGTTTTGCAATTTTGTTTATTGTTGAATTTTTTTCATATAACATCATAACCTTAAGTTCAACATTACTCACAATCGTGACATTGTTATTGGTAGTTCTCATTGTGAACGTGGCTTTCAAAAAATCAGGAATAATAAAATTTAGTGTTCATTATAAATTTTTTATTGAAATTAAAATAAAATTTAGTTAATATGGTTTACTATAAATTTCACATCACTATAAAAAAAAATTAAATATTTACGCCATACAAATATTGTGCCTATTGTAAAATTTTTGTGTGCTATTGGAAAATTTTTCATTATTGTATATCATTTTGAAAATAGCATGTGCAGATTTTGAAATAAGAAATCAGAAAGCATATCCTTTCATGTATTAGAGCAGGTTAGCTTAATAATAGTTGATTACAATTTATTTGCATTTGATACAATGTTTCCGAGTTTGCGATAGAAATTTTTGAGAAAAGTAAAACATTTTGAAATTTTCATGTAATTGTCATAGGTACTAACTACGCTTTTTGGTGATATTTTCTATTTAGAGAAACGACTTTCATCATGTGATTTTTGTGTACAAATGCTAGATTTTCTCGTTATGATCAAAGGTCTCTTAAAATTACGTAGTATACCATTTTTTCAAAAGTTAGTTTGGCTTTTATGAGTAGTTGACGTGTAAAATAGTTGAATTTTTTTATATAAACTGATTTATCAAAAGAATTTTAAATTTGACAAATTTACATCTGAAGTTGTTTATGCTATTATTGAAATGCAGAAAATATTTCTTTGAATCAATAAAAGAATTTATACTTAATATTGTTGTACATTACAAAAATTTAATAAGACGGCTGATGATGACAAAAGCCATTTCTTTAGTTACTGGTTAATTTCCAAATATAAAGATATCTTATTGTAAAAAGTCTGAGTTTTTTTGTCAGTAAAAATTACGGTTTTCTGTTAAGTATTTCAGAAAAACAATTTTAGTTTAAAGTATGTTCACTTTATAGACTTTTATTTATGTTATACTTTCTATTAACAGTCTACATTTATTTAACCATATGAAACAATTGACTTTTGTTTTTCCATTAAAAGATATATTGTTTTGAAAAATATTACAAGCAAGTTCGATTTGAAGATTCTATTTGCAAGTAATTGAATTTGTAAATTTTATGAAATTGCCATATTTTTTGGTCATCTACTCATGAACAAGCCTGTAAGTTTTATAAAATGTAGCAGAATTACATAATAATTGTCAAAAACTGAGCCTAAAAATAATAATAATTCTTAATCTGGTTTGAACACAATTTTTGTGTTTATTTTAAAACAAAATTAAAATATTTTTTGACAATACAAGTGTTTGTATTTTCTATAGGTATATAATTATGTACGTTGCTCGATTCCCTGTAGGGGAAAGGGTGTCATACTTGCCTTTGTTTAAAATCTATTCTTGAATGTATTTAAAAATACTTCTATTATATTTCATCATTTTGTGGAGAAGACATTAGATTATTAGTTACTGTAAAAATTTAATAATATTCAAGATGTATGACTCATGAAACGATGAATGGAATTCACAGAGTGTAAAATTCAATAAAACAATAAAGCAATATTCTTAAATAGATTTTCTTTTAATCGTAGGCCCCTAGTGTATTTTGTATGCTGTTGTTTAACTTTTTATGTATAATGTGTGAAAAAATGAACTGAGTTTATTTATATCTAGCGCTTACAGAGCAACAATTTCTTTAATTCAAAAAAATGAAAAAAATTTGCTGTATCTCAAAAAATAAGCGTAATTGACCTCTGCATCCATTTTTTTCTTAAAAGAATACAAAAAATGTCCTATTTTAATGTTTTACATTCATGAAGCTAGATAATAGATAAATCTTTAAAGGATATAGGGAAAACAATAATTCAATCATTGTAAAATTATCAATTGTAAATCTCTGTCAATTATGGAATCTTAAAACGTTTCTCCCGTGAAAAATATATTTTAGTACTTGTGATGTTATATACCGTTAGTGATCATACTTCACATTTATAAATTTCCTCAGTTACCAGAATTTATAATAGATTAAAAATAATAAATTTTATGTTCTTAAAAATCTAATTAATATTAAAAATGCAAAGTAACTCGTTGGTCTTGCTTGTATTGCCTTGATGATTCAACCAATCTAACAAATTTTATACATTAATCGAATTTACTAGTTAAATACAATAGTAAGTTATATACAGTGAATATAAAATGAATGTAGTATTATTTGCTAGTTAGAATACCATATTTGAAAAAAAGAATTTATAATTTACAATACTATATAAATTTATGTGTTAAATTAAATGTCAAATAACTATCTTATTTCAAAATTGCAAATAATTTCTCATGCAACATATGTAATGTGTCGTCGGTTGTGCTTGTATTGAAGTAGCAGCAAGTATATACAAATGCGTGAATGTCGCGCTAATTTGAAATGGCTTGCCTGTAACTCTAAATGAATTGTTTATTTTGTGCTCAATGTTTGACAGTAAAATATTCACGACAGATAAGTGTACGATTTGATATAGCGGATTAATCTTTTTTGGGGTCACCATTGATCTTCATGATGCTGAAATGCATTTCTTTTGTTACGTGCAATTTTAATTTTTACGACAGTCCTTTATCAGTCATTATTTTACTTTTTAATTTTTTTTAAAGTAATTCAGTCATTGCAATCGTTATATATTCACTTGTTTAGTCGCAGTCGCTGTTTCGCTCCGCAATCAGGTAATATATGTTTTTCTCTCATATTTTACATTTATAGTAAACGTGCCGTACCTATGCCATAACTAATATTTTTTGGAATTTGTACGCGTCTAATGGTTAATTTCGTCATTCCCTGAGCTGAAAATATAAAAAGGATATTTTTGAAGTAATAATTAAATATAATAATGTTTTGTCAAATCCGCAGCATACAATTTTTCAACAATTTAAGTTAAAAAATTTCAATTTCACGCAGATTGCAGATCTGGTATCTGTGCTTAGCACATGAATGTGAATAAGTAAAATAAAAAATCTATTTGTAATAGATTTTCTATTATATTTTTACACAACATTGTATATTGCATTAATTTCTTCACATAATTCTACTGTAAAATATGGAAAAATTTAGAAACAGAAATTTACTGAAATTGTGTTTCTAGTAGCCTTGGTTTCGCCGATCGCTGGTGACCTCTATGGCGCTCCGAACGAACTTATTGTCTGTCATCAGTGACGTCTATGATGTTCAACGTGTTAAAGATACATTTTGCATGCAATGGTTAAAAATGATGTACGTATTGAGAGAAACGGCAAAAAACTAAAATCTAAATATTAATTGCGCACTATTTGTTTTAACTTTATAAATACGTACATATATACATTGTTCCTATGAGACACTTATGTACAGTTTTGTAACTCTTTATTTTTGTTTTTATTAAATCTTCAATTGGCTTTAAGAACACTTTTTTTCGTCACATTGTGTTAGCTGTTCATTTATGCTCTCAACTAGTAGATTATTTTTCTTTTTATATTTGTGTAAATCAAACTGTAATGCTCTAAGAAAAGCTCGTTTCTTTGGTAAAATTTCCCTGAGCTTCAAAACACGATCCTCATACTCCTTTGTCTTCTTTTCTAGTGCTTCCTTCTGTTTTTCAAGTTCAATGACATCATACGTTCTTAATTGTGAGTTGACATTGCCCAGTTGTGGCCGCCTGTTAAGTGAACAATAGAATTAAAAATTTACAACTTTTAAAAATACCACAACCCTATCATTTTATCCTGGGGGAAATCTTACATCCTTATCAAATGGTTGTATTGCTTTGGATTGTGATAAAAGCACTTTATGTAACAGTTATACAATCTTTGAATGTTAGGATAGCCACATTCATCAAATTAGAGTAAGCAGATGGACATTAGTATACAATATCTAAAAAACAGCAATCAGTGCGGAATTTAATTTTATCCAATTTTTTTGGTAAATATTTATTGTCGTTTAAAATGGCTGTTAATTTATTATTTTCACATGTATCCTGACCCTAAAATATTATTCTTTTCACATATTTAATATCCCTAAAATGTCCAGTATTTATAATTTTTTTTCAGTTTAGGCTTAACGTTAAGACAGTATAAGAAGTATGTCACACAAATATTATTGTATTACCATTTTTCAATATTGAAATCAACTTCTTAGTCTGTACAGAGTATGGAATTAATAGTTTAAAAGATAATGTTCGAGTAGATTTGTTTTCTGACTGCTATAATAAAGCACTATGGTTTTTCATTGCTATTTCCCTGATTTCTGGAAAGAAGGTTATTATACGATATTTAGGGGTATTTTGAAAGAGTTTTATTGCATTATCCATGTGCTCAAAAGAAGATAAATTAGGTAGTATTGAAATCTTTTGTAGCGAATTCTGTCATATTATAAGTGGCCTATGACATTATTTTTCAACTAACATGCAATTCCTTATATTTAATACCGTCAATGAAATTTACAACCATGTATAATTTCATTGAACAATATTAATGGATATCTGCCGCCTCCATGTGTATTTATTAAAAATGTTTCACATATTCAAAATTAAATTTAAATAATTCATTACTGTTGGTACTATCATATTTTCTGTCTTAGTAACTAGCGAGATATCTGAGAATGGAGACAAGGCAATGAGTAATCTATTGTACAATGCCTCAGAAGAATATATTTAATTTATTAAAATAATCTTAATGATGGATATTCACAAAAACAAAATCCATATTTTTTTATTATAGATCTTAGAGCTTTCCAAATATTTATTAGGTGTAGTAGAAAAATAACCAAATTTTTATTTATAATTACAGGAACTTCTGTTACGGAACTTCTATCACTTATGAAATGAATATTGGTTGAGCCAATTTTTTTTAAGAATTATTTTTAGACTAATTACCAGATGATAATTTTATTTCATATCTTTATTTTTATTGTTCTTCGTATAATTAAAATTTTATCGTACATACGTCACATTGAAACAATATTTTTTATTAAATAAAATATTTTTTGCTCGTAAATAAAATATTTTTTGCTCTTAAAAAATTAACTTTTATTAACTTGGAACTGGCATTGTAATAAAACTTTTTCTAAATAATCAATAGTGCTTATGCTCCCTTTTTAATAGTAAATTCATTTTCCACTGAATATTTCTATCTTACTTACTATCAGTTATGAAGTGGTTTCAATTTCTAGTACATTATATAATGGGAAAGAAGTCTATACAAATAAAAAAATTTTAAAAAACTTAGTTTGGTTTCGTTTAGTGGTTTATTAAAAAAAATCAGAAATTCATATTCACCAGGCCTTTTCTTTTTTATTCAGGATGTTACATTTTTCGACTTGCTTCTCCAATGTCTTTAATTTTTCTACAAGATTTTCTTCTTCCCACATTTTGCTCCAGTCTTGAATCATGGAGTCTAAAATTTGGTCTTTCAAAAGCTCAAGCATCAATGGCCACTGAATCCTTTTAAAATTATTCATTGTTGTTCGAAATTCATTTTCACTGAAAATATTTTGAAGTTTTTAAATTATTTTCTATTTATATTTTTTACATTGCTGTTCCTTAAATATTATGTAAAATTTGAAGTATTACAAATGATACAATTGGATATTTGACAAATTTTTTTTTATTTAATTAATCATAATTTCAAGGTACAAGCTGATGAAGAGAAAAATTTTTTTTTAATTGTCTTAACAATTTACCGAGTTATAAAAGTTTAAATTTAATCTTTAGACAAGGACGGGAATACTGCGTTGTGAGGTCATTTTAATATTGCACATTATATTCTACAAGAGGAAAAGAGAGAGATATACCCAACCCTATCCGTATCTTCAAATTTAGAAGCTTATAACTGGCTTATTTTTCAATCAATTTTTGAATTTTTTTTAATTACCTTAAAAAGAAAAGTTTAGTTATCAAGACTGGTTTTTAATTAACTTATATTTCACAATATTGTATGAAAAATATCAAAATTTAGAATGAGTCAACTACCGTATTTAAGCTATTAACCAGTAATACTGGGTTATCTTTTAGTAAAATGTAACAAGTTTGGGAATAATTCTATGCTGTACCAAATTTGTTACAATTTTTACTTCCTGCCATATTTTACTTCAGCATATCTACTTCCTTAATATATAGCATGAAACTGCTGTATATCTTTAAAACGCAGCTGCAGTTCAATTGCCTCATAACAGAAATGAAGGGAACGCAGATTATTTAAACATCCTTTTCACTATCTTAAAAGTGGTTAATAAGGCGAATAATCATTTACCACTATTTTTTATGTAAGGTAAGGGTAATGCTCGTTTTCCGCTTGAAATAATTAAAAATTTTCTATCGATTATATAAATAATAGTTAAAGGTAAGTGCAAAAATAGAAATACATCAGAGACAGTATTCCAGTAACATTGCATTTAATAAAACTTAAAACAGATGTGTTAAAATTGTTACATTGGTGAGGGGCACGCTCTTAAACATAGATTTTGTAATTAGCGCTATACAAAATTTTATCTTAGTCCTATTTTCATTATTATATCCGTTGAATAATTGGTTTTTAGTTTAAACAGGAATTTATATAATGCACACTACCTGACATTGTTTACAATGTTTCCAAATTCATTGATAATGCTTATTTTAACGGAGTGACCAACGTTTGTCAAGTTATTTATATTACTTTCGTAATGTGATTTCGATTCCGGATCGGTATTTGATTGATTCCCAGATGTTTCATTCATTTTGGCAGCTTTATTTCTAATGTTTTTAAATAAAATAACGCAAACTTTTCCAAAAATTTGTAGTTCGTACCATAATCCTCTAATTGACAGTTACATGTAAACAATTTCAAAATAAATAAACCACAGAGTATAGGAATGAGTATAATAAATACTCTAGTTCTACTAACCATGAAGAATGGTCTATTATCTGTAGTCACACATCAACATGAGAGGCTCTCTCCGTCTATACAATAATTCGGGGCAATATGGCCATGTTTTTCGGGGTAATATGGGAAACTATTTTGGAGCTTAAAATAAAAAAAGTTTATAATTGCTTTAATTTATTAGATTAGATAGATATAGGATTACTATGTTTAATCACATTTGGAAATTAATATGTTTCGTAACCATAAAAAATAACTATTTATGTAATACAAATTAAATAGTAAAACCTTGTCATAGTCCATTTCATTGGATACGCGCAAACAAGATAGCCAATTAATTAAAGATAAATTGTCAGTAACGCTCTACTCTTGTGATTATTTTATAATATTTCTATTTTCTAACAAGACCACGGTATCAAGACCTAATATTTCTTTGAATACTTTGTTTTGCTCTTAATTTCTTTCTAGCTTACGATATTAACATATCTTCATACCATAAAATGGAAATATAAGGACTTATTTATTAATTTTACGATTATGGCTATATCACCTTAATTAAAAAATTGCCACCTTATCCAGTCATACATAGTTATAATATGGTTACATCTTCTAATCTGGCATTATTTAATAATTTAGGACTCATTTGTACATTGCGAAAGTATATTGCCGGCAGAGGATTATACTTAACAAAAAACTAAGAAAAGCATTAAAATTCTCAAAACTAAAAATATTACCATTTGACTATTATAATGAATACTTTAAAAAAATCAGGTCAGTTCCAAAATACTTCATTTATTATTTCTTTCTAGAAAAAACGTCGTTTGCTGCATCTGGTACGCATTGTACAATTTATCATTTACTGGCATTAATTAGAGACATAGTAATAGAATACTGAAATATTTTTATTGGCCATCTTATCGGACTGGCTTATCCCTGAATTATCCTAAGAATTTTTGTATACAAATTTAAATAAGTTTTTTTATCACTCTAAAGTTAAGTAGAAAAAAACAAATTATTAAAATTAAATGCAATATCTTTATTGTGTAATATAATTTTATTACGTGATTTAGTTGTTGTTCGTACCGAAAAAGAAAACAAATGATTTATTACTTTATAAATAATTATCGCACTAAGAAAGTGTTTTGGGATATTATAAAAAGTTAACTTATTTTGCTATTTTATTTTGAGTTTAACTTACAGTAACGATTTCGTTTTAAAAATTTATGTTATGTTTGAAAAACTTAGTGCCATGATTTCTTCAGATTTAAAGCTTCGCGTATGAATAATATATAGTAAAGTATGCATCATTTTCAATTAAAATAATATTTTTAATATATATCTCCCTAAATTTAAAGTGAGGGTAAACATTTTTTCGTGAACCGTGTCTAGTGGAAAGACTTTACATAACAGAGTTGATATTCCATTTACTATTTACAGCCACGTTTCCGAAATATCAAATTTAAAAACTTGTATCTTTTATCCCTCCCATCTTCTAATTTTTCGACCGCAGATTTTAAGTCTGGATAGTTCTAGGTATGTAAGTATATTATTGCATGTTCTTCATTTTGGCTATGTACATCTAAAAAGTACTAGTATTTCATTAGAAATTTCAATTAAAATTATGTTATTTGCATCAAGAATTTTAAAATATTTAGAAAAGTACTTACTTTATATGTTTTCTGAGATGCACTTGTCCGGTTTTTAGCTCTGTGCTAAACTTACCCCAGTGGATGACCTAATAATATAAGAAAAGAATTTTATCGATAAATATTATAAAGCCAGACATCCAATGATTCTTTTGGTATACTTAGTGATAATATAAAAAAAAAACATTTTCTCATAAGCCTGACAATATTGAGTTGGCTAATAAACAATGAGCGTTCAAAAGAAAATATGTCTCAGTTTATTGTAACTAATCATAATACCAATGCACTTTTATTATCGAACTATTCATCTTCATTTATTTCACAAAAAATGGATGTCATCAGAATGTTAATACTCAGGTTTTTAATTGAATTATAATTTGTTAACGAACTCTCATCACAAATTTTTTTAAGGACGTATTTTCGAAATTTCGCTGCTCATGAAGGAATATTTACTAGTCGCAAACTAATGCTCGCATAGCAAGTCGCTTGTTCATGTGCAACAACTTTAAAGTCCATGCGAATTATCTTGAACGCTTACATTATATTGTAACTAAAATGAAAACATGTGTTTTACATATTTGGTAACAAGTATTATTATTTTGTGACATGAAAATTATATCGATACAACAATAACAAATATTAATATTATTCTAGCCTTCACTCGGATTTTATTCACTGCCCAAGCCAGCTAACCAGAAAGGTTATGAATAATAATTTTTTCTGCCATAAGCGCCCTTATTGAGGCAGTAATAACTCGTGACTACTAATTAATGTCTACTATTATTTTGCCTTTTGATATGTACACTGGTTGATCTAATTGTTTTCTGCCTGTAAATTAAAACCAATGTAAAATATAACTTTTATCATATAACTATATACTTTTAAGTAAATAAAAATTTAAATACAAAAAAGTGAATTCTCTGTTAATAACTCTTGCTTCATCCGTCCTCCTCCAAAATGCTCATAGTCTAGAAGTAACCAACTTAGGATATATTTAATATAAATAATTCAATTGAATACCAAAATAAACATGATAATTAAAGGTCCAGTAATTTTAGGGTCAGCCTGTTGTAAACTAACATGTCCTAGATTAAAACTACGTCATTTTAATGAATCGTGACAGACTATCTCAATAAACCGATATTGTATGGGCAACAAACATAACATTTGTCGTTTTCATTCGTGGATATTGCTTTAAAGCCGTCTCTCGACTGTCTTTAAAATAATATAGTATCACATATCGAATGTTAGTAAATATCATTGTACTTTAGTAATTAGCCTCAGATAATAAAACCTACAATAAAATATTTATGTATTTTTGAATGTATCCCATTCTTTGCACATATGTGCAGTTGAAAGAGTTACGAATCTCTGAAATTAATTATTTGCACATATACAAAAGTGGCTAACGATTTATTTATTTTAGCGTTGCCCTCTTTAGAAAATATTATCAAGTTAATTGTTAGATTAATACACGTAATGATATCTATTATAAAAATGACAAAAGTAAACGTTTTTTAAGTAAGTATACCTTATGTTGAACCGTGGAATTGTCACATCTTCTTTTTAGTTGATCGATTGCGAATAAACAAAACGTTATCGAAATCTTTTTAGCGGTTTTTGCGTTAAAAAATAAACAGACTCAGAGACATATTTCAAAAGCAATATTCTTTATTCTTTTATTTTTGTTATGTTACCCTAAATATTTCTTCGTAAACATATTTAATGTACAGACAGGTTAATTCTACAGTTTTATTATACTATCTAATATAATACTAAAGTGTATTTGTTTGTCCTTCTTTGGCGTCATAACGGAGTAACAGATCTACGTGATTTTTTGCACAGAGGTAATTGGTAGGCCGGGAAATGAGATAGGTACTTTTCTTCCCACTCTCACTCCCTTTAATCCTTAATTTAGATGGAAATATTTCTGTTTTTATTGTCATTTGTATTATAAAGTTACGAAAATAAAGGCTTAGTATTATTTAGTTCCTTTAACCATTCTAGGTTTAATTTCTCCTTATACGTTTACAACTATAACTACGTGGGCGAAACCGCGAGATTTAGTATTTACAGAAAAAACGAGTTCTTATATTAGACATTTTATATACCAACTTTGAATAAATTAGTGATATTCTGGAATGTCATCTTGGTTTAAAATTTTTGTAAAAAACAGACACGTCATGCCATTTCATTCATTTGTATATACTTATTCGAAATTCGAATATGACACCATCAAATAAAATATTTCAATTCGACTATTTTTTTTTACTTTAGCTAAGGTCGATTCATCCACAATAATCGCATCGACAGTATAGCTGAGATCGAGCATTTTTTTTCGAAATGTGAAATGAAGAGCGTCCGAAACAATCGTTTATGAGTGCTTCTCAGTGCAAAATTACCAGAGAAGGCAAAATGCCGCTTCGCGGCGGCCTACACATAGCCTAACCATGGTCTAAATGGCCTATATTTAAGAAATTTAATTATATATTTTTGTTTAATACATATTTTTCTATTTTTTTGCTGTTGCGCCAATCAAAATTGTTTTTCATCAAATTAAAGAAGTAGGAAGAAGTATATTATCATTTTTCTCGCATTTCAAGTTAAAGAAGGGAGGTATTATACTAAATTAAGTAATACATAATTAATACTCTAAACCCGTCCCTCTTTAGTGATTTCGGCGAGGAATGAGTTGCAAAAAGTTGATTTTCAGGAAATTAATGTATGAAATCAATAAAAAGCAATTGGTTTGTAATATGGAAGAAATTGACAATGTTGATATAAATATTCATATCAAATTCATTGTACTATATATTTCCAGAGTTTCTAATAAACTTGGCAACAATAGAAGTTTTTCAAATAATTATTAACGACCTAAATTGGTAAAAGTTAGGCGGCGCCAGGACTGATGCATAAGGGGATACGAATGAATGAACCATCCCAGATCCATTAATTTTATTCGAGTGTGGGCTGGCGTTAATATGCAGAAATGCTAAATTCGATAAATCGTGGACGTTTCTGACGAAGTTCAAGCCTCAAATGTTGCTTACAATACACTGTTCATTCTATAAAGGTCCCACCGAACATACGACAATATGTTTTGGTGATGGGGTCCATTTTTAGGCATCTGTTTGTCCCATATCTTGGATTAACCAACCACTCTCGTTTAAGGATATAATATACTTCTCATCCCCATTAATAAGGTGGTTCAATGAGTGGAATGTACGCCGGAAAATGAAAAAGTTGTGTACTGTACGACAATTGAGTTGATTTTCACTCAACTCAAGGGGTACCCAAACAGTATATTTGTTGACTTTACCTAACTCGTGTAAATGTTCCTTTGCTATACTGTGGAGGCATTTAAATTTCGTAGTCACCTTATTGAAAATCTGAAATGTTCTTCGGTCAGTGATTTTAATTTATTCTTGTCAAAATGAACCAATCAGCCAAACCCGGTTTGGTTCCATAAAATGTAATCGCCACTCGGGAAACGCTTGGACCGTTTTCTTGCAGTAGTTTTAGAGGAAGCATCGGGATCCACTTTCTGATATATGCTGCTAGTGGATTCTATTGCAGAACGATCAGATTGAAATTTATAAAGCCAGCTTTAATGTCATCCTTATTTTCTCGATGTTAACTTGTTAATTGTCAAACTATAAATGACGTTAAAGAACGAGACGCGCTCTTTGTATACTTGACTCCGTAATGTTTTCGAAATTTCCGAAAAATTGTAGATTGGAAAAAAAAGTAATTACTTATTAGCCGATCTGATAAAAAGTGGCAAAACCATCCCTGCTGCTAATTGCGGAACTCTGTGGATAGAATTTTGCTGGTCACTTACATCAACGTCATGTGATTTTATTTATTTATTTATTTCTGTATTTTAATGTATCTAACTGATACATATGGCGGACTTATTGCTACAAGAGCAATCTCTTACAGTCAACCACAAAACCAGTTCAGCTCCGCACGACGAACGCCCGGGAATCGAACCCGAGTCCCCGCGAATTGCCTCGTAGTCGAAGGCCGTATGCCTTGTGATCAACCCAACACATCACGGTGACGACATTTTATTTACATAGTTGATAAGCGGAATCAGTGAGTCCCCGTTATTTCAAAATAACAAATATATTTCCTTAAGTAAATTTGTTTTCGTATTAATCGGTTCGACATGTTAAAAAAAGAGAACATAAGGTAATTTTATAATATTTTAATTTAAATGGCAAAACAAAAAAAAGTGTTTAAAACATAATAAACAATGACCAAATGCATATTGGAATATACAAGTAACTAGAATTTTCAGATTTTTCGAACACGTGGTTAAAAAATTAGGGTGAATAGTGAAAGGATTTTTATATATTGCACGTTCGAATTAATTTTTTTTGTAAACAAAGCTTAAAAATTTCAAAATAATAAATGCAACTTCTATTTAATTTCAAGATATTTATAAAATGATGGGATGCGAGGATGAACATTTCGTCCTCATTTAAAACTTACGGAAAGATACATTATTTTTTTAATACTCTGCTACATATTAGTGGAGATTATTATATGAAGCAGCAAACCGCGCGGCGGACTCCACGTCAGGACTTAAGAGGGAGTCCGCTGCACGGCTTTTTTTTTCTTCAGTTCACTAGAGCACTAAGAAGAAGTTCGGCTTTGCCTATCCCCCCTACCTATCATCCGAGGGAAGACTGGCTAGGGAGCGAACTGCAGTAAGGAGCGTTTCCGGGATCAGTGTGTTAACCAGGATACATACGGCGCTGACCATGGTGGAGTTTTATGTCACAGGCATGGCAAATTTGGGACAGCCAAGGCGGTATATGGCTCGGAGGACTTGGAGGAGGCTCGGATCATCGGGGCTGGCTGGGTGGTGAACACTT
This sequence comes from Druceiella hillmani, assembly GCA_039881145.1. NCBI lineage: Eukaryota > Metazoa > Arthropoda > Insecta > Lepidoptera > Hepialidae > Druceiella > Druceiella hillmani. Next base: position 11,394,839 of record JAYKKI010000026.1, on the reverse strand, counting down.
CGATCAGAAATTCAAATTGATGCATTAGTACGTTGGCCTGTGCACCGTCAGTTTGGGTCTGACAAGTTACGAAAGTTGTGCTTAGTCCAAAGCTTAAAGAACTTGTTAAACGGAAGCGTTGCTGGTTTTTGGCAGGTGTTTTGCTTGCTGATTTCGCGACCTTAATAGAACGTAATGTAACTCAACGCAATTGAAAGCATTGCAACGTAACTTAACGTAACCAAACCTAACTTAACATAACGTGACTTAACCCAATCTAATCTAACCTAATATAAGGTAATTTTCCTTAACCTAATATAACAAAGGGTGGCCGCGACCTCTATTCGAAAATGAATCTCCAGGTTGTATGTAAACCATTGGTGAAAACCGGAATTTATTATCTCAAGGGGTTCAGAAATTATAGTATGATAAAAATTTCAAGAAAAACTGTCTGTGCGTACCTTATCGACAGGTAAAGTTATTATTAATAACTTTACCTTGCATATTAGGTAAATAATGAGTCCATACGTTCGAATGTCGCAAATAAATTATATGTAATTTAATTTTCATTAACTTGTGACTTTACAACTTATTTTTAATTCAATCGATTGAAGTATCAGTGCAAACATAATTTGATCTATCATCCGTGCAAGTCCGTGGCAATCGTTGGTGAGTGATTACTGATTTTATTCTTAGGTAACTACAAAATATGTACATACCTGTAAGTAGCGAACACTCATACACAGATTACCACTGTAAATAGATTAATACTATTATATTGAAAATACTACTATTAAATATAAAGTGATGTATACTACGGTATTTAAAATCACCAAGTGTTTTTAATTCGGAAATCATAGCTGCAAGCGTAATCCATATATACCGGAACAACCATATGCAATTGTCAAAACTCCTAATAAAACTACATAATACCCAATCTAGGCGTTCGCCTCGCCACTCCTTCCTTTGATCTTGGTCAGAAAACCGCTATTGACACGAGCGTCGAGAGAGGCGAGCGAGTCACGTTTCGCATGGCGAGCGCTCCACAACGCGGCGCAAGCATTAAACTCTTAGGCTATGTTCACAATGGACTTTTTATTATTTATTAAAAATCTAACATGTCAATATTTTTTCCTGAAATATATGCTGTTTTGCAACCTCTCCTATATGCTGTTTTGCCACCTCTGTTGTGCTGGAGGAGCACAACTCAAAGTTTTTCACAACTCAAACATAACATAATCCTAATGGTAATTTTGGTATATTTAGTGCGACTAGTGGAAAGTATGATAAATTTCGTATTCAAAAACTGAAATATACGCATTTTAACAATTCTCTTTACCATTCTTTTTCTTTAATGGCTTGACAGCCCAGGATGGGCCCCTGCAGAATCCACTTCCAAAACTTTCTTGTTCTTGACCAGAAATATCCAGTTCGTTACACTTAGGATTTTAAAGTCTTTTTTCAGGCAGTCGAGCCACCTAAGTTTAAGTCTTCCTCTTTTTCGGTTTGGCTAAGATCTTTTATGTCGCCCGACTGTCGTCCATTCTGCTCAAGTGCCCTGCCCATTTTATTCTCTGAATTGCGATGTATTTGACCACATCCGGTTCTTTAAATAATTTGTAAAGTTCAGAGTTAGTTCTTCTTCCCCAGATTTTATTACATTTTAGACCACCAAAAATACTCCTTAAAATCTTTCTTTCAAAACTTTTTCTGTTATTGTCCATGTCTCAGCAGATTATGGGTCTAATTAAGCTTTTGTAAATCAGAAGTTCAGTTTTTCTACTGGTGAAGCTGGACTTCAAGTACTTTTTAGGACCGAAAAAATATCGGTTAGATGCTGTGATCCTACCACGAATATCAGGTATGATATCATTGAGAGTATTAACTTCTGATCCTAAGTATTTAAAGTTGCTAAAGGTTTCAAATTTGTAATCACCAATTTCAAAATAAGCGCTGCTATAATTTGCACAGATCATATACTTAGTTTTATTTTGGTTGATTGCAAGATAAATTTTGCAGGCTGCAGTTTCTAGTGATGTAAAAGCCTCACTAAGTGCCTCAGCAGTTCGTGCGACAATGTCAATGTCATCCGCGAATGCGGAAGTCTGAACGGATTTGTTAAAGATTGTACCACGGGTATTTATGTTCGAGTCTTTCACAATCTTTGGAGGGAAATATTAAAGACTCTCTTTATCATTATAAACTTAAAATAGTTTTCTTCGGTGATTTCGTTTAATTACATTTATTTTATTGGTCCTTTAGTTTGTCTCTACAACCTATGTAGTGTAGATGTTTCAAACACCATCCGTAGAATGTATTTGTAATACTATTAGGCACACTGTTCAATCTTTTTTATATTTAAGTTACCTTTTAAAATATACTAAATCGTGGGCTTTTATAAGTATTACATTAATTATAGTTCTTTGCTAAACTTATTTATTTTTAGCATCATAAGCTTGGATTTCATGCATTCCTGCATTGAGCGTTAGTGTAAAAGAAGTCTCAAAGCTTATCTACTTATATACCTTTACGATTTGCTGGTATAGTTGATGCAGCTAAGAAGACTAGAGTTCCTGATGTTAGGAAGGAATTACACTACAGTGATTTCTACGATTTTAAGAAATTAGCCGGAGAATTTAATTTCACTGTTAAAATATAGAAAAATGAAGTGAAATGGCTAAAAATAAGTGCCCCAATTGATGGATTTTTCCATCAAATATGATGTTTTTTAAAATATCTTGGAAGCAGTAATTCTTCAAAATTTAGTTGAAGGCGGTTAAGAGCCGCGGAAGAAAAAAGTCCAGTTCACCAACATTAGATGCAATATACTCAAGCCCAACGGGCACATCGGTTGAGAAACAAAAACAATTTAATGTGCTTAGTAAAACAGAATCATACTCCTAAGTCACATGAACACTTTTATGAATCTCTGGTTAGCAATTATAAGCAGAAACATTTTGTGATTGATCCCCAAGAAGAAGAAGAGGATTTTTAGGTTTGACACCTTTTAAATATTCTCTATTCTTAGAAATCGTTTGTAATTTTATCTTTCTTGACTACATTTTTTAATTGTAGAACACTTTTTTGATAATTATTAAACGGTTTTATACAGTTCACTAATTTTCGTATATGTTCATTTTATAAGGGAAAACTGTTGTAAGTTCCACCCCACATTTCTGTTAAATTAATTTGCAGCACGAAACGGTAATTTTTGTCCCCAAAATATTTTATTTCACTTTTAGATTAAATAAAATTAGTATTTGATAATATTTGGGAACATTATTCATAATAGTAAAATTACCAATGATGTCCTCGAACAATAAAGGCGAATTCGATGTAAACAGATAGTGACCCGCTATAAAGAATATAAATATTGAGAAAAAGTTACTCATTTGTTTATGACTATTTTGAGGATCTTATCTATTTTGAGGAGTTATCGGAAAATGATAGTAGAATATGTAAGAATAAGTTATTAAATAATTGCCAACATAGGTTGCATATAAGGATCCATGTCTGATCCTCTCCTGGCAATATCTAAAAAATTAAACGTGAACGTTTAAGTTAGAACCTAGATTTTCATAGATGAGATTCTATTGATAGCTGTGGCACGTAGAATAAAAGTACTTAACGTTAAAGGTAACAGCGATCTAGAGGCGATAAAGAAGTTAGAATAAGGAAACAAAATGAGATTTGCATGACATAAAACCAAAGCGATAACAGCGCGAAAGTTAAAATACCAACAACTAAACTTTCAACTTGCCGAAGAAAGGTGGCGGTCTCAAGGGAGATAAAGGTCTTGGTGCTCGCAATTAACGATAAACGTGGTAAAGTATTATCTACAGCTGTCAAAACCTCCTTGAAACTAAATGAGTACATTTTAACAATAATTTATACACACACGATATACAATCCATAATTCTGTATGCAGTTAGTGTTTGAGCTCCGACGGAAAACAAATTTTTTTTTTAAAAAGCGAGTGGACTAAGTAACGAGAATATTTTAAATTTTAATAGAGAATAGAGAGATATTTTATTTTTTAATTTGAGAATATTTAATTTTTTTTTTTTTTGGTAATTAAAAAATCACCCGTTAGGGATAAGAGAGTAAACACGTTTCGATATTTTTGTAGTAACTGCATAATATCGGCTTAATCCCACAAATACTATTTAAATTACACCACCACTTTCCTACACGAGCGAAGCCACGGTTCAAAGCATTTGTCAAAAAAAGCTTCTCATCTGTATTAGAAATTATCAACATTTATTTTCAAAGTAATTTCGTCTTCTACGAATAATGATATCGAAATGATGGAACCAGATAAAAACGTTTACCGTATCTTCAAATTTATGACATGTGTTATAATACTATTGATTTTACAGATTTTCATGTAAAAAGTATATAAATAGTCGGCTTGGAGACAGTTGACGCTGAAATCTTTATTCCCTTAAATTAAGGATTCTTAACACACGAGCGTTAGTGGATCTAGTTTATATGTTTCTTTAAATTTGTTATCTTCTGCAATTTATGAATTGTTTGTAAAAGTAGGTAATTATAAACACTAAATGGAGTTTTAAATATTTTTATTTGTTAATAAAACTTGTTAATATATAAATAGAATATGAATACACAAATAAAATATTATTAAACACTTATAAATTAATAATCTGTTTTTCTTCTTACTTTGAATGTTAACAATAAAGTATAATAATTCAAAATAAGGTCTTATGTAATATATTTTTAACAACAGTAAAACAGATCCCTATTATTAACGAATTAAATAAATTATAGTCGATAATGTGACGCTATGATCAAACATATCGATGTTATTTTGTAGAAAATTAATTAAATAAATTAAGATAATTTGCAGACTTTCTCAGCGATGTTTTTACTTCGATACAGTTGATTATTGACGTTCTTAAAAGATGGCTGAAAATAAAATTAATGGTTACTTTGGATGCTGATTATTTCGATAAACGTATAATTGTCAGCCAAAAATGTCGCCATAAATTTATACTCTTTCATAAATAGTTGGATGTTATTCAAATATATAGAAACGTATTATTGACGAAGCATTCAACTTATACAGTACCAATCGTCATACAGAGAGGACTGCGTGTGTAGATAGATCGAATGCGGTCGGCAGAAATGATGAAAAGTTTAGTATGATGTCAACATTTATTACATCCTATTAAATTTTTAAAAGTTATATAGGTTAGCCATATTCACACTGAACATATTTCTCATATTTTTAACTCTTCGTAACAATAGTATTAGCCAGTTGGGACAGTCGAGGTTTATTTTTTCGTATGAAGATACAATATTTTTGGTATAGACAAAAAATGTCTATGGTCGATGAGATACGGTTACAGTTCTCTTCCTTGAATAATTTTGTTTTATCAATTATATAGCTTATACATATACGTGTGTGGGGGCCAAAGTATATAATAGACATAATGATGGCATAAACACGAGTGGCAGAAATTAATTCGAAGGCAATTAATTTTAAATAATTGTTGGAGATGAAATATGTGTGATATATTGTCACAGCATAATCATTTTTCATTTCTTCAGTCGACGGTAACCATGAACTAAACTTGCTTCTTAGCCATAAACAGAAGAGAGAAAGAGTTTGCTTGATAAAAACAAATGTTCAATTTTAAAAAAAAAAACAAAAATTTCAGTCAAGGAGATGAACTTCTTGACTGAAATTAAACATTGTGTACAAATGTTCATGTATCTTAATTACCTACAGATTTGTTTAAAATTAGTGGTTTAGTTGTTAGAATAAAAGTAGATTTTGTTTTTAATTTATATAATAACAGTTATTTAAAAATATTTTTTTATCCGAGATGACAAAATGATGCTTTAAAAAAACACAAATCGTAAAAATCGATTAGTACAATAAAGGTCGAAGAAAATATTTTATTGTCCTTTCTGTAATCTAAAATATTTTGGAGCGTAAGTACAAGTAATGTGTTTTTACAGACAAATGGGTGTTAATATTGTTTATAATGTAATAAAACGCAGGTTTTGTTATTACTAAGTTAAATCGCTTGTAAGTCGAACGTAGTAGTCGTTGTTTTCTTTGTGAGAGCTATTTTTAGTGGAAGCTTTCTGTTAGTAACATTAAACATTGTTCAAGGTTACTGTAGAGAAAATTGGTTACAAGGAATTTAACAATTCGATTTTTTAACCTATATGACGTGTATTTTGTATAATTACAATGTGTCAGTTAGAAATAAATAAGAATGGCTAGCTATTTTTTGAAGGTAGAACTGAAAAGTCAGTTTGATTATATTCAACTTAAAATATAAATCATAGATAGTTATAAGCATTAGAAGATATAAACAAATTAATTATTTCTTTTATTCATTCTGTTCAACAATATATTTTCTAAAATAGTAATAGGTCAAGTGATATTTAAATGAAATACTGCGAAATTTTTCGCTAATTGTCGCATAATAAGAAGCATCAATGTTTAAATTTTAGAATAAGATTTATATACCTTTTCTTCGAATTAAATGAATAACCTATGTACATCGATTATGCATATCGACTTCCACAGTGAAATTCATAAACGAAACGCAAGTCGGGTTAAGAATTAACGAAGTCTAAAACGGTTAATATTATTGTTAACAAGTGAACAAGCCTTGCAGCATTAAAAACAACTCGTATTGATAACTATCAATAGAGATATCGAACAGAAGAAAATCACAGTAGACAAAGAAAAACAGTTGGTATGTAACTGTTCTTAAAAGCACAATAACTTGCAAAATCGAGGCTCTTATTTACAGGATTCGAGAACCATTAACTAACCTGTTGGTCTGATGGGATGCTGTCCTATAAATTACAGTCGCTTAAGGGGCCACAAATATAAGTCACTGATGTTGTAGGTAACGGTCGACCATGATCTGTAGGGTTTTATTTTAGGGTAGTACCACCAGAGAGGGTCCTTCGTGATCGAAGATACAGACATGTAACGGTGTGGATAGAGCATGTCAGCCCAGTGCCTGCGCCTCGTGGTGTACATGGGTGTACCTGTCACTTTTGCGAAAACAAGTCACACAACATTAGCATATATTATTAAAACAGAAGATGTACATCATTGGTCATCATAATAGCCCTTAGTAAGTTCTTAAATATAAATTAATGAAAACCACACTATATTAAATATAATAGTGCTTCTCGAGGATTTTCGTTTTTATTAAAATATTTATGTACAAAATAGACTATTTCATCATCTACGAACCAAAATAGACTATTTCATCAACTATGAACCAAAATAGACTATTTCATCAGCTATGAACCAAAATAGACTATTTCATCAATTACGAACCAAAATAGACTATTTCATCATCTTTTTCATCTACGAACATCACAAAAAATCGTTTATCCAGCTCGAGTATCTAAAAGAACTTAAAAGTTATGATAAGAACTGTAAAATTTATTTTAGGGGTATTTTCACTTTATTGAAATCAAGAATTCAATATTTATTTTATTCACTATATATATATTTATTTATTCACAATATTTATATTATCACGGTAAACAAATAATTTTACAACTATCATAAATGTTTCAATCACAATAAATTAACGTTATGAAACAAGTCCTACATCAAAATGTCTTTAAAATGCATTTTAGTTCAATTTGAACATTTACCAATTTCTGAAATCGTATAAACTAATAGAACTATAGGAAGCCTTCTCTTCTTCAATCTTTCTTATTTTGCAACTAATTTGTTCGTTTAAACTATTTCTGTGACGAAAATTATATTAACGCTCATTATATTTAACGGCTAGTTGTAAGAAAACAATAAAATCGACTGAGGTTATGATGAGTACCGTATTCTGTTCACGATATTTTTAGATACCCCAAAATGAAAAAAAAGAACCTTCCTTATGGGAACACTTCGTTGTCCGTTTGTTTATCTGTCAAGACACGTTTTTTGCAGGAAAGTTTGGAGGTATCAAGTTGAAATTAATATTAAATATTTAGGTTTATGTTCATTTGGAGCTGTAAAAAAGTCGTTTCTAAGTCAACGCAATCAAGGATAACCCTAAAAATACGGCCATTTATGGCGCATATTTTGACACTGGCCAATAAATCAAAACCTATAGAGACCCGTTGACTTAGAGTAATGAAATTTGGCAAGAAGCAAGGTCTCACAGCTGGATGTCGTTAATCGGTAGTTATATCACATAAATATTTTTTTTTAAATATGCGCCTGTGAGAGGTATAGCACGCAATGTATTTTCATTCTAAGAAATTAACAATTTTGTGAAAAGGTTACTGTGGAATATTCTGTACCATTAAATGTTTATAAATGCCTAAATGTGTACGGAACATTCGTAAATCGTTTCACGCGCTTAACACATTTTTTACAATGCAAAACCAATAAAATTTGTAGAAAACGAAGCTATTAAGGCTCCTTAATAGAGAGGTAGGTATCTAAGATTAAATTGTATTTATAGTAAATAATTCTTTATTGTATAATTACATTGAATTCTGAATTAAGAAGTTATATTTGAATATAATATTTTTTTTATTAATAAATTCAATTGACTGTTCCTAATCGCATTACAACAATTCATAATAATGTAAAAACGGAGATTTGTCAACGTATTTACATACTTTCCAAAATAAAATTAGTGATTATGTTACAAATTTGTTTTAGGTCCTGAATAACGCTTATAAGTATTACATATCAGGAATAAATATAATTCGAGTTTATAAAGCCCCATGTTAACATTTTATTAGATAGAGTAAGATTAGAGAAAACCAAAAATTGCGTCGATAGTTTTGAACCAGTTTGAATCCACGCGAAGAGAGGGAATGTTAATACTACAATTGATAGACGTATCGATCAACGATTTTTTAAAAGTACGAGTTAAGTTTTTAATGTTTAATACTACAGCAGAAGTGAGCGTAGTGACCGTTAAGCTTTAGGATCTGTTATCCTTACCATCGGCATCAAAAATAACTTCGCAATCCCGGGGAGGACCGATCCTCGGCTAGATGGGCGTCGGCGACTTGCCGCCCAGCGATCGATTAAAACCTGCCCAACTTTCAAGTTCCACAAAGAATGGGTCGCTAGCAAAGGTATCTTTCCAATTGCTTAGCTTATCTCCGTCAGGTTAGTTTGGATAATTTTGGTATTATCATTATGGCTCGTGGGTAAAGAATTATTAATAGTTTGTCACAGCCCCTGTCTTGCGTAGTTGCCTAAATTTAGCATTACATTATGTATTTAGTTATTTGTGCCGTCAAATATATTATGAAATGAAAATTGGGACCAATTATTAATAACGCGGAATCTTATTCTCAGTGAAGTTATGTTTAATTTTATCTGTAATTTCTCAATGCCTTGATTTATACAAATGATTATTGAATACAGTAGATATTGGGAAGAGATCTTTGCTTAAGATAGAAGACCGACGATAAGTTAGTTAGCAATATATTATTGTATGACTACGGTATTGCTTAGGGATACGATGCCTGTCATGATTAAGATGTATTTTGACTCATTTCACTACTGGACGGGCTGGCCATACAGATCAATGCGAGATTTAATGTTGAGTTCAAGTTATTATTAAATCTTTTTTGGTAGTTGAATGTACTACTTCTATTTGTATAAATTAAATTTAAATAATATTGATTTTTATTGGTAAAATTTAGGAAAAAAGTATCACTGCTTATGTTTATAATTCACTTTTAATTTATGAACAATTTGGATCATTTTTGACCTGCGCTCGTGAAATTGTTTAAAATAGTTACAACGCAAATACATCATATGTTTTAGTATTTTACACATATATTATAAAACTTATAGGTGTCATCAAGAGCCTCCATAGTTTACGTTGCAATATATATCCCTTAAATATAAGGGTTCTAAACGTATAACGCTTAGTGGAATTTAATTCTACGAGGGCGGGTTAAAAAGTTTATGGAATGGAGGAATGGCGTGGTGTGGGAGTTACTTACTCAGATAGTCACTAATAAGAGACTTATTACGAGTATATAAATATATATAACGTTTCAGCTTAATTGTGTCATTAACCTTTGACTTATCATCGATCGAGCATTTAATTCTGGAAGAAATCATCGACTGTGAAGAAAATCAGATTTCGTGTTGTGATCAAGTTCCTGACAGAGCAAGGAAAAAGGCCACAAGTTACATTGAATGAGATGTTATCGGTTTACGGGGACTCTTGCCCTAGTAAAACCATGATTTACAAATGGCGTGATCTCTTCAAATAAGGCAGAGATTCGATCCTAAACGACACGCGCTCAGGAGAGCACTTCTCCGGACATTGCTGAAAAACTTGTATTGGAAGACGACCGATTAAAGAAAAAACAGTCGGGAGAAATGATTGGAGCATCATATACAACCTTTTTAAATATTCTTCATGACTATTTTGGCATGTCAAAAGTCAGCGCAAGTTGGTTGCAGAGAATGCTCACGCCGACGCAAAAGCAACAAAATGTCAAGTGTTCATGCAACTTTTTGGATCTCTGTAAAATGGATAAGGAGAAGAAATATAAATTCGGCTCAAATTTCATTTTGAGCCGAATTAATATGGGTGACAAAACTTGGGTTCATTATTATGATCGTGTTTCGAAGCAGGGATCCATGCTGTGGTATAAAATAAGTAACCCGCCCCCTAAGAACTTCACGGTGTCGCAATCGGCTGGAAAATTCATGGCGACGGTTTTTTGGAATACTGAGAGTATCTTGCTCATTGACTTGAAAGATAACGGTATTTTTATAAGAGAAAAATACTACGCTCGTTTAAGGGAGTTACTTAAAAAGCATGGAAGGAGGAAAGGCGAAGCAAATTATGGAAAGTTGCATTACTTTCCTATACACAAGAGTCATGTTGCGATGGATGCCCTTCACAAGTGCGGCTTTCAATATTGTTATACCTAGATTACAGCCCAGGCTTGGCTCCTTGCGACTATTATTTGTTTCCAAAAATTTTAAATGAGCTTCGTGAAAAAAAAATTGGCGATGATGAAGAGGTCAAATTTGCAATTTCAGCTTATTTTCAAGACAAATAGAAAACATTTTTTGAGGATATAAATAAATTAACCGACAGATCTAAGAAATGTATTAGGGTTAAGCGAGAACATATTGAAAATTAAAAGGAGCATCACATTTCTTTGACCTTCCTTCCACCCCATTCCGCAAACTTTTGGACCTCTTCTCCTATGTTTCTTCAAATTTCTCATCTCTATTTTCAAAGAGAGAATTAATATTTTATATATTGCTTATTTCATAATATTTTAAAACCTTTTTAATGGTGGTGTTCAAAAAACTTTTTTATATGATTTTTTTTGTAAATTTTTTTTGTTTTTAAATTTTTTTTTAAACATATAAATGGAATATGAATTTAAAAATGAAATATTATATAATCTTATAAATTAATAATTGGTTTATCCTCTTACGTAGAATGTTACCAATGAAATATAATTAACCTCTTACATAATATATTTTTAACAAAAATTTAGCGGTACCTTTCTGCGTTGTGGGCAGGCCTTAGCGTTATTTATGGATTAAATAAATAATTAATAATTTGGCACTATAATCAATACTTTATTTTATCGAAAATTATTAAAATAAAGTATTGTTGCAGTTGTATGGTGATGTTTGAATTGAGACACAGTTGAACGGCGGCGGAAAGTTAAGTAAGTATATTAAAATCAGAGCAAAGTAATCATAATAAATTTATATCCATAAATATATAGCATAAATGATTGGGATTCAGCATGTTTTAATTATAGCGATAGGTATATATTATTGAGGACGTATTCCACTAATGCTGCACCCATCGTCATGATAGAATGGACTGCATGACGGTAGAACAAAGGCCGTCAGCAAAAATGAGAGCGGTAAAGTCTGAAGTCAACATTTATTCACTTTGTACTCGATTCTGAAGTTTTGAAAAGAGAGAGAGAGAGAGAGAGAGAGAGAGAGAGAGAGATTGGTTGAAATGATATTCCATATTTCTCATATTGGAAGGTTAATAGCAATAGATTATAATTCAAGTGGGGTTGATAAAATCCACACGTCAATAGAATTTCTATGAAGAAAAAAATGCAAAACGCAATTTTGTAAGCTATTATTGATTGTTCGAAAAATAGTAGCAGTTAGTTTCCATCGATGGTTGAGACATTATAGCCGTTATTTTTTTTACACGAAGACCTATAATTTCTGGTGAACGCGTAGGAAAAAATATCATTATGGTCAATGAATATTGAGAAACGATTCACATTAACCTCGAATGTTTAGGTGTATGCATAAACTCTGAGTGTTTTTATTGATAATGAAAATATAGTTTTCATCAAACTGAAGATTACATATCATAATAATTAAAGTATTTTTCCTGACTTTTCGTCACTTTAACCTATATCAGGGAGTTTTTGCATTCCTTACTGGAAGGAGTACTGTGGTTTTGGAAGTACTGTGGTTTTTGCATTCCTTACTGGAAGAAGTACTGTGGTTTCAGGGAGTTTTTGCATTCCTTACTGGAAGTAGTACTGTGGTTTCAGGGAGTTTTTGCATTCTTTACTGGAAGAAGCACTGTGATTTTAGAGGCGATGACATTTTTGATCTAATTTTGATACGATTGCTTGAGGTTTGCAAAGTGCTAGCGGGAAAGTGTTTATCAATGGCACCTAAACATATCATAGAACGATGTTAAATAAAATGCCGCTCATGGATAAACTTTTCAACCTATGTAGAATATTGTTCGTTTTATTGGCAAATCGATATGTGGACTAGCCTTGTCATTCTGCAGATTGAGTTGTTGCGCTTCATTACCCCGTCATTTCTCTTTAATTTTCTCACTCATGCAGATTAACTGGTAACTGTAGAGTTTGGCAATAATGATTTCTCCGTATTTCAACAATTCGTAATAGAGCATAGTCATCATATGCGCTCTTCATTCTGATGCAGGACCATACTTTTTGCTAAATTTATTCGTTCTAGAAATGGAAGTTAATGTCCAAAGAGGATCTACCTGCAAGTTTCGACATTTAGGCTTATTGTATTGATCCTATCGTAATCATAGTAGTATTACTTTTCATCTCTTCTCCCTATTTTCTATAGAAAAGATTTTCTTTTACGATGAGCAAGAAGTGACATACAAGTGCTAGGACGATTCTCAATGTTGCATTCTGTAAGCTCAGGTGGAAAGCGTTTCGCAGCTTTTTGAATAACGATGGTGAAACGGTCAATTCCAAACTTCCTATCCAGCTTCTTTGCAGATCTTCTTCGAGTAGCACGTAGATAATCGTTTTTGAATTCTTCTATTGGCTTGTCTTTCAGGTCGGGATCTACCTTCTTTAATTTGGCAAACTTTTTTTGCAACATATTTGTAATAACGCTATACTCTCCATATGGTTCGTTGATTATTTTTTGGTTTCTGCAAAAGACTTTCCACGGTCGGAAAGGAAAATCATGCAATGTTGAATGTACATATTTTTGATAGTCATGACTAATGAACTACGGACTCGTCTTATTGAGAAACTAAATATTAGTCTATATAAATCCACCAAGTGTCAATTTATACGGATGCCATATTTCGGTCTCTCAGTTGTCTCCTCCTATATATATATATATATATATAGATATATATATATATATATATATATATATATATATGTATATATATATATATATATATATTTACATACATATATATATATATATATATATCTTTTTTTGTTATCTAATAATTAATTAATAATGATAATTACTTTAAATTGTTTAATTAAAAAATAGTGACATTAACTAACTTTTGCGGGTGCGTACGTTAGTTATTATTGCCAATAATAAAAGTTACAATAAAAAATATTAGAAATAATTTAATGGTAAGCAGTTGTTTGTGATTTTCTGGACAATAATGGTAAAATTAGGAAAAAAAAGGAATGCCATTCTTGATTAATATGTCTGTTTGAAAAAGTTAACGAGGCAGGAGACTCACCATGATTTGGTAGAGGCATTAGAGGAGTCTGAAACACCGTACTTCCTGCTATTAGGTGAGTTTCTCAATTTCGATTTAACAGAATAATCGTTCAATATGAGTTCAATCGATATTGAAAGGGTATTTGAATATGAGAACAGTACCTGCGATATAGGTGGCGAGAATGTTAACAGAGAAGCAAAGAGAGAGAGGACTTGAAGTTTCAAATGCCTGCTTGGGTAAATTTCATGAAGATCCTAAGTTTAAAGATAAAAAGGGATCGAAGCCTTGTAGAAGTTCTAGATCCATATGTATAGAGACAAAGAGAAGAATTTGAAAAAATCCATTAATATTATGTCTTATTTTCATTAATTTTTGAACTCTCCTCGTGTATGCATATATATATATATATATATATATATATATATATATATATATATATATACACATATATACACACAAATATGTATATATATATATATATATATATATATATATATTCGTCGACGGGAAGTATAATTAATATTACACGAGTTAAATATTTTAGAATTAACAAATTATCAGATTTGACACTAAGTTGTTTTTATCTGAAATGAAGATTTTTTAAATTCGTAACATATCATGATGTAATTTTCGTTTATAAATATTCATCTGACTTAGATTTCTGGCGATTAATACGTTGCAAAATATTAATTCCGGTTTCGGTCTCTACAAATGTTCAAATTTGCCTTTTTATATATTACATAATATCTGAAAACCAAGGCCGTGCATGTACAGATGGTGCTGAAAAATATTTACAAAAATTTTAAAAAACGAGGCTCGTATTTACAGCATTCAATAACCATCAACTAACCTAATGATCTGATAGGATACTTTTCCCATAAATAGGTTCGCCTAATGGGCGGCAAATATGAGTGCCTGTAGTAGTAGATCGACCATGGCTTGTAGCGTCTCAGTTCAGGATAGTCCCACCAGTAAGGATCCCTCGTGATCGAAGGTAACGATAAGTAACGGGTTGGATATATCAACTCATCCCAGAGCTTGCGCCTCAAGCCACCGACGTCGTATAGGGGTGCACCTGATGTTTCCGCCAAAAGAAGTCACACAACATTAGCATTTGAAATATATGATTAGGACAACAGATATACATTATTATTTATCATCGTATTTCTTAGCAAGGTCTTAAATAATAGGTTCTATGAGCAAATTTGAAGTTTGGAAAGTGAAATATAACAGAAATCGGTCTAACGGAGATCAGAGCTAAGTTGCCACACTATAAAAGAAGTTCTCAAAGTACGAATGGTTCTTGAAAACTTTCGTTTTCATTAGGATGCTCGTATACTTCAATTTGACACCAATTTGGGTTTTGCAAATCTGTAGACATCACAAAATAAAATTTTCCTTAGGAATCTTTTAATCTTTATATTATATATTTAATAAAAGAGTAACTATGAAGCATGGTGTGGGAATATTCTCTGCATGATTTTGTTGACATTAAAACCAATATTTCAATCTTCATTTCGCTGATTCAATTGTAGTTATCAAATAAGTATCATTTGTTTATGGAAACTTGTTTTGATTGTAATAAATCTATAAATTAAATAATGCATCAAGGTTTAAGAAATATGCTTTCACTCTTAGAAAAAAAATTATTTAGTTTCATTTTAAAAATAATATGTCTATATGTGAAAATATACCAGTTTCTAAACATAATAGGTAATGCAATAGAGGCTAAATAGAACTGTTTCCTTTTCATTTCTTTCTTTTTTACAACAATTTGTTCATGTTAACCAGTTAACTGATCAGAATTACATTTAATGCTCATTATATCTAAGGGATACTTGCAAGAAATAATGACGTAGAATGAAGCAACGGCAACTATAACATTCTGCTTTTTTTTGTAATATAATATCAATAACAATTTAGAAAAAAAAATTAAGCGGTTAAGAAATTTAAAACAGAAGAATAGATACAATTATATTTATAATGAAGAACTTTTTTGTAATAACATTCGGTTGTCAATTCAGAATTTATACATAGATATGTGTACAAGGTAATGATGGCAGCACGCGATGATTTGCTGACCGACAATAAGTTAGATATAAAGCATTATTGCATGCTTATGTTATTTACGGTGTTGCTTATGGCATCTTATGTCATGATTAAGAAGCAGTTTGAGTTGTTTCATTACTCATGTATATGACTTATTATATATTTATAGTATTTTACATGTATATTAAAAAAATTACACTTGTCATCAATTATCTGGGTCTTTCATATTGCAATTTTTATTTTCACAAGGGTCCTTAACGCATATGTGTCGGTGAAAGTAGGTGAATACAAAGACGTAATGGTGTTTTATATAATTTTTATTTTATGATTTTTTTAAAACTTTTTTAATATATAAATAGAATATGAATACACAAATAAAATATTATAAACCCTTATAAATTAATAATCTGTTTGTCCTCTTACTTTGAATGTTACCAATGAAATATAATAAGATCTTACGTAATATGTTTTTGACCAACAATTTAGCAGATCCCATTGCGCGTTGTAGGCAGGCCTTTGTATTATTTACGAATTAAATAAATTATAGTCGATAATTTGTCGCTATGAACAATCATAACGACATATTATTTTGTAGAAAATTATTAAAATAAAGTGTCGTTGCGGTTTCTTGATGATGTTTGAATTTCGACGCAGTTGATAATTGACATTCTTAAACGGCGGCTGAAAGTAAATAGATATTTATTAGTGCTGATAATTTTGGTAAACATGTAATGGTTATCAAAAATGTCGCAACCAATGTACATTCTTTGATATGCAGCATAAATAATTTGGGTACGGTGTTTCTTCCTCATTCTTCTGAAGAAGCTGTCAACTTATACAGTATGCATCGTCAAATAGAATGAACTGCCAGTGTGAATAGAATGCAGTCGGCAAAAATAAGAGGCAGAGTTTGAATTTAACCTTCATCAACTTTCTGCTGCTTTTTTTTAGTTTTAGAAAGGGATAAATTGGCTGTATTCATCCTCCATATTTCTTATATTTATAGATTACTATTAATATATTTGTCTATACATACATGTAAGTTTTATGAAGAAAAAAATGCAAAATCTATTTCGATTAGGTATATTGCTCCAAAGACAGTCATAATTAGTTGCGACATTCATGCTGATTTTTTTTGTATGAAAATGTACGATTTTTGTTACATACATAGGAAAAAATAGCTTTATGATCAATAAATAATGAATTACTATTTAAATTATTCTCAAATACATTATATATATATATATATATATATATATATATATATATATATATGCAGCAAAGTACATAACCGACAGTAAGACATTATTTTTAAATAACTGTTATATCTAAAAATAAAGTCAAAACTAATTCTCGTTTCGTTGCTTTTTTCTTTTCTGATAGTATTATCAGTATTGCATATTTTATCGTGGCGTGGCGTCATAGCAGTGGTGATATGAAAAACAACGTGAAATTAGCACAAAAATTATAATACTTGTTGCTCAAGCCGACGGTAACCATGTATTAAAATTTGTTCTTAGCCGAGCACAGGAAAGAGACTTTGCTGGTTAAAAAAGGACGTTTTTTATTTCAGTCTAATCAATCTTGTCTCGATCTGTCTATATACTCCTTTAATATACTACATCTTACATATATTCACTGATTTCCATTGTTTGTTTAACATTTTTTATTCAATGTTCGTGACGCAACAAAACTGACAATATTTTAAAGCACAACTACTTCTATAAGTCACAATTTCTTTGATCACATTCATATTTATATTGTACCTTTTCTTCCAAAAGATAAATTATAATTTTAAACAGATTCCATGCCATAATTTTAAGGACACAAATGTTCACAAGTCTTGTGGTAAGTGCTTAAAGATTTCTTTTCAAAATTCCTATATTTTTTTGATAAAATAATTGTATATTTTTTAATATTCTGATTCTTAAAAAGTTATAGTAAAAAGAGGTAAGAGCTAATCACAGCCTGAAACTAATGTTATTTAATTTTTTTTACCTAAGTGATATCTAATAATTACATATCGAAAAGTTTAGTTAGTATAACAAATTTGTAATGAAATGTTTTGTTACCTTTTCTACCAAGACGTGTTATCAGTATAAAGGTTGGAAAAACACATTTCAAATATTTAAGAATACAAGTAAAACTAGTGTACCAGGTGTATTTCTACTGACACACGGGCGGTTAATACTGTTTAAAATAAATATACGCTGTAATTTTTAAAATTGCATTACAAAGTTAAAGCGTTTCTAAGTCGAACAAAATTCACTTTGTTTTCTTAATAAGGGTTATTTTTCTATTGGAAGTTATTGCAAATAACATTAAATGAACTGTATTATTAATTTAGGGTAATCCAGTTCTAGGACATTTAATAATTTAATTTTTTTAACTTTCATTAAATTATGTTAACTATAAAGGGACAACTCCTAAACCAAAAGACGATTTAACATTTTGAAAAATAAAAATGTTTTTTAATAATTTATACCTTTATTTGATATACACAGAATATGCCAATTGGAAATGGATAAAAATGTCTAAATTTTTTAAAGGAAAAACTGTAAGATGACTTGATTATATTCAAGTTAAAAAGTTCATAGACAATTGTATGCAGGTATACACAAACCCGTATACCGGTAAGAAATTTTTAATTACTTTCTGTATCAATTTTTTTAATAACAGATCTAGAGATATCTTAATGAAGTACATACTTTGTGAAATTTTCATTTAACTGCTAATAAACAAATAGGGACTATGAATATTAACGTGGGTACCAAACAAATAGGGAATGGTTATTAACGTGAACTTATTTTCCCAGGTAATTAACTTAACGTAGGAAAATAAGATTTATATAATATTTTAACTGAGTTATATGGATCTCCTCTTTATTATGTTCATAATACCTCGTATCAAATTATGAACTTTATGAAAGAAACGTAAATCGAGTTAAGGATTAATGAATCTAAGACGATTATTATAAACAAGTAACAGACAACTTTTGCTACCTTAACAACAACTCGTATTAGCAACTACCAATAGGATCATCGGCATTACACAAATAGTAAAAGAACGAAACCGGAATACAATTTCAAGGGGCACATGAAGCATGCATCCGTCGACATACTTATTTAGAGCGTGCGCAAGAAAGGAAGCGTCCTGCTGAAATCACCAATGGAGAAGCTGTCGTTCAGCATAAGATCTGTCAAATAAATACTTGCTTTGGTGACCTGCAACACTTAATTGAGCCTTAAGTAATAATATTTAATTAATTGTTGTTATTGTATTATTTGTTCAAACGCGTCGTTAAACCTATATTATTTGTTTTTAATGGTTAATCGATGTTTCTGAATAATTTTTCGACGAGCATGTAATATGTTTCGTAGCGAATCTGGTGATACTTAAATGGGTATAAAATATTTAAGGATTGATAGATTTGACGATGATGCGTAGAAGTGTAACTTATAACGATCTTGCGGTGACTTGGTAAGTTACTGGATTCGATGGTTAAGTTGGTTTTTATCTCAAATGAAGATACTTTATAAACTTCTAACGTATTTTAATATTGTTTTTCATCTATAAATATTCGTTAGACTTACACTCGAAGACGATTAATGTTTGTATATCGTTGGAAAATTGAAAAACACCGAAAGCAAAAAGTCAGATCTTGCAGAATGTCCAGATTCGCTTAACTTAAAATATTACATAACTTCTGGAGTCCAACGCCGCGTATCTAGACGTGGTGTTTAACCGTTGCTGAAAAAGGCTTACAATAACTTGCAAAATCGAGGCTCGTATTTACAGCATTCAAGAACCATCAACTAACCTAATGGTCTGATGGGATGCTTGTCCCACAAATAGGTTCGCTTAACGGGCGACAAATATGAATCTCTGATGTAGTAGGGAGCTGTCGACCATGGCTTGAAGGGTTTCAGTTCAGGGTAGTCCCACCAGAAAGGGTCTCTCGTGATCGCAGATAGCGGTAAGTAAGGGCTTGGATTGAATAAATCAGCCCAGGGCTTGCGTCTCAAGCCTCCGGCGTTGTACAGGGGTGCACCTGATATTTTCGCCAAAACAAGTCACATAACATTAGCATTTGAAATATATGATTAGGACAACAGACATACATTATTTGTCATCATAGTCACTCTTAGTAAGATCTTAAATAATAAATGAGTTAATGCGAAGCTCTACATACTACAATACATTAAACACAATAGGTTCAGCGAATTTCAAGTTTAGAGAGCGAAATGTAAGAGAAAAGACCCTGATTCTGATCAGAGCTAGATTGCCAAAGTGAAATTCAGTGATTTCTACAACTTTCTAAAACTCTTGTTTTTTATTAAATTTGTGTATTTTATTAAACAATAAAATAGGCTGATGTAAATATAGAGACATCAGAAAATAATTTTTTTCTTAGGAATCTGAAAAACTCTATCACATATTCAGTAATATATTAACTGTGAAGTGTCTGGGGAACTATTTTCTCTTTGATTTTATATTGAAAGCATTATTTCAATGTTTATTTTGCCGATATAAACAATTATGGTTATCAAACAGCTAACGTATATTTATGGAGACTTGTTTAATTACAATAATTTACGAAGCAGATGCTATATCAAAATGTGTTTAGAAATACGCTTTCACTCTCAGAAAATATATTAATTTAGTTTGTTTTACTTACCGTGCATTTACAAATGAACATTTATTAATTTCTGAAATAAGACAAAGCAATAGAGCTACACGATCTTTTTTCTTCTTTATTTGAGTTTTTTTACGACTGATTTGTTCATGTAAACTTTCCAGTGTGCAGAATTGTATTTAGCGTTAATTATAATTTAACAATTAAATAACTGTTAAATATTCCGTAAGAAAATATTCACGTATGATATATGTTTATGATATTTTTTTGCAATATAGCACAAAAAATATAGAAAATTAAACTAAGAAGATTTTACAACAGAGGAGAATAGAAACACACAATTGTAAAGAATTTTTATAGTAAAGAATTTTTTATAATAGGTTTCAATTCTCACTTGAGAATTTAGATTTAAATGTAATGTTTCTTTTGTTAATATATTTTTAATTTTTCTAATCGTATATATAACGATTATTAATAGTGTTAATTGACATTTTTTTGTCTGTAAAAATTGACATTTGTCAACGTATTTACATATTTGCAAACATAAAATTAGTGATTGTTATGTTTTGAATTTGTTGTTAGGTTCTGAATAACGCTTATAAGTATTATGCAATATACACGTGAGCTTCAAGCTAGTAAAGCAATATGTTAACATTTTGTTATAGACAATGGGATTAGAAAAAAAGGAGAATTTTACAGATGCGTCGACAGTGTTGAACCTCTTTAAGTCCACGCGGGGAAGGGAAATATTAAAACCACAATCAAAACAGTTAATGGCCGCATCGATTAAAGATTTTTTAAAAGTACGAGTTAAGTTTGTGTTGTTTAATACTACAGCAGACGAGTGACGTAGTGACTGTACGCTTTAGGGTCTGTTGCCCTTACCATCGGCATCAAATGCAACTTCACAATCCCGGGGAGGGCTGATCCTCGGCTTGACGGGCGTCGGCGACTTGCCGCGCAGCGATCGATCAAAACCTGCCCAATCTTCAGGTTCCGCAAAGAATGGGTCGTTAGCGAACTTGTCCTTCAAGTTGCCCAGCTTATCTCCTATATCTTGGTTTAGATAGGTTTAATATCATCATTATGAATTAGCAAATAATTGTTTATCGAAGCCCTCGCCGTGCCTAATCGATTCAGTTGCTTGAAATATCATTCTGTAGCGTCTCTTAGTGTCATCAAATATTTTATAATATGAATATTTGTACTGACTTTATGAAGCGTTCTACACCTATACCAGTAAATACATCGGATTTAATACATAATTTTCAAATGCCTTAATGTAAACTAACGATTGTCGAATATAATATACATCGCGTATGGATCCTGTGAAAGACACTGGCGACAAATATCACGCTGCACGCGATGACTGGGAGACCTAACAATTTCCGACCGACAATAAGTTAGATAAAATGCATTAATGCATGCTAACGTTATTTACGGCATTGCTTAGGGCATCGCGTTGCATGATTAAAAGCAGCTTGAGTCGTTTCATTAATAGGTGGGCTAGCGATACAGATCGATGCGGGATTAGGTTTTGAATCCCAGGTATTATTAGATCTTTTTTACGGTCAAATGTACCTACTGTATCTGCTAGCACACCCAGTTAGTTATATGCTTAATGTATGCGCTTAATAAGTTGTGTAACAAACTTAGCCAAATTATATGGAATAAAGTTTTTATTTAATCGCGCCTAATATTCATTATTTATATTTCTATAAACTAAATATAGATAAAGTTTATTTCTTTTTATAAGCAAAATTTGAGGGAAAAGTTTATCACCTGTTAAGTTAATAATCCACGAATTTATATGAAAGTTTTAGTTCGTACACCCGTGCAATTGTCTAAATTAGTTACACAAGTGTTGTTCCAAATTTCAAATGTAAATATATGACTTAATAAATGTAGTATTTTACACGTATATTACAAAATGTACAAGTCTCATTAACTGTCTGCGTCTCTGGTGAGGAATTCATCGTATTTACCTGGCCAATGTGGCTTGTTATCTGGCTCATACTCGATGCCTTTGAGCGACTTGAGAGGCGAGTGGTCGAAGGGGCCAGCGAGGTCCGTGACGGGGTAGGCGCGGTCCTTTAAGTAGAGGCCGTAGCGGGAGGGGTAGAGGCGGTCGATGGCGGCTAGCCGGTCCAGGTGCTCCTGCAGGGCCTTATGCGCGTCGAAGGGATCTGAGCGCCTCCAACGTGATGGTACATGGTAGACTGTGAAGGTTTAGGCAAGTTTTGAATGTAGTTTTAGAAAGTGTGTAAGAAAATTTGGGCTAGGAGTGTTGATTATCGTATGGTGGATTTATTACTAAATGTCTCGAAGTGTTTCGAAGGTGTCATAGTGAGTAAAGTATCGCACTGGGTAATGTTTTTGTTTGATGATTAATGATGACGAATTAACAAATTGTTAATCACATATTTTATACAGAGGTAGCGAGGAATTTATTAATATAGTTTAATTAAATCACTGCAGTTTAACTGAATTTAGCATTGACACATATATTTGAACACAAATATTATGTTATTAACAATTCCATGATTTCATCGCAGAGTTCATATTGGTCATTTATTATAGAAATTTTTAACTATTACGTTACGCTATTTTTTTCACGCAGACTTTCCTTATTCTTCATAATGATTAATTAAATCGTTGTCATTTTAATGAAATTTTAGAGTTACCCACCGAAGGTGTGTATTTAGTCTCAAAATCCTATGACAGAATTAAAATTTGGTTTCATTTCAGTCACGATTGGTTCAAAGTAAATTATGCAAAGCGTACATGTTAATAATGTTTTCTCATATATATATATATATATATATATATATATATATATATATATATATATATATATATATACAGGCCGCGAAGTTGAATACAACAAGTATAATGAAGGTAATTTTCTTTAATGTCCCGAAGAGTGGAAGCCACTTTTCGAAATTTGTGGTGGTTCCAGTGTTATTTATGTTCAAAGTTAAAATGCTTGCAAAATTATTACCATATTTTCCACGTTTTTGATTCTATAATGTTATAAAATATCATTCAATAATTCCACATTATCAATAAATAATCCAATTTGTTTCTTTGAATACAAAAAAAATCAAGTTTAAAAAAAAACGTATGTTTTTGTCTATTTAATAAAAATCAATTGATAATTACTTATTGAAACCTCAAGTGCACAATTGATCTTTTTTTAAAATTTTTTTAACGGTCATAATTTTTCCTTATACAGAATTAAAAAAAAAAACAATTTTCATTGTTCTTTTCAAGATATAGAAAATAATTACCAGGGCTTTGAACGTATTCAACTTTACACTCCTATATGTATTTATATCCATGTACTGACGAAGTATAAATACGTTTCTCCTTCAGTGCTAATGTTACTACAACGTGACGCACGGTTAAAAAATCTCATTATTATTCAGTAACGTGCCGTCCTGTGTGTGTGTTGGCTGGCCGCTAGTGAGTAGATGCGTCTGTGCACGTCACATCCGTCTCGAGTTTATTATTAAATCAGGATTCATTACGTACATACACAGTATCATGTCTCACAGCTGTTATTTCATTCAACTTTGACGTTTAAAACGAGTTCGCAATGTAAATTTTTGATAATATACGTTTCCATTTAAATCACGAAATAATTAAATCACCGTAATTTGTACATATATCATAATTATCTTGATTGTGGACTTTTTCATACTTTTGATATTTAATTTTCAAAGTATAAAATGGATTAAATATACAGTTTGTTAAATCGGTTAATGGTATTTATTAATAGCAAGTCGGTTTCTATGGGTTTCCGAGTACGAAATAAACGATTAAAATTAATACAATTTGCATTCATCTTATCTCATTCTCGAGATATGCAATATCAGCGTAAATGGAAGGGTTAAATGTCAAACGATACGCCATACACCGGGCGTCGCGCGGCACCATCAATGCGACACGACGTGACGCGGTGAATACCTTATTGGGATTTGAAAATAAGTAGTAACTTTAGAAAAAACATTGATTATATTAGTAACTCAGTGGTTTTTGGTTTGTTATCGAGGTTTTTTTATGATAATGAAACGTATAAATATTATTTATGGTTGAGAAAACATTAAAAATAAAAACATTTTTATTATTGAAAAATTAATTATTTCTCCGTAAAGCACAAATCAGAAAATTTTATAGGTTCCTTTTTTGTCTTGTATTTTTAAGAAGAATCTGAAAAAATCTTATTTACCAATTAACCAATACCTATGTGTTCATTAATGTTCTATCTTTCTTTGTTTAATAAATGATATCCATTAACTGCAGTAGTTTAAACAGAGTGTTATCCCAATTTTTACTCTAGTTTCAAAGAAAAGAGGGAAAAAAGACATCATTAAAAGTGTTATGTAATGATGCTCTAAAACAAAAAAAATTTGAGAACTGTAACAAATTAACGTCGGGAAGTTCAGTATCATGAAATATATATGCGATACAAGATTAATGTTCGCTTATTCGTAAAGTTGTGGGGTATATATATATATATATATATATATATATATACACACACACACACACACATATATATATATATATATATATATATATATATATAAATATATAATGGATGGTGTATTGAAAGAGTAAAATGAACAATGTTTTTTCTGCGTTTGTATTTTAAAGGGCGAATTAAGAAAATACATTTTTCCAAAGAAAATTTTACATTAAAAAAGTGTTGGAAAGCAAAACTAGTCACATGATTTATTAAAAAGAAATATTGCTCGTGCGTTATGAAGGGAGACAATTACTATAAATGCAAAGTGTTTCTATTCCCTTTAGCAATTTTTTAGCTCTATGTTGCGGTTAGGCACTATTTTTCTTGCTATGCTTTTTAAATGTATTAATCATCCAAAAAGGTTGTTAATGCACTTAATAATTGAAACTTACCATTGAAAGTGATACTTACATTTTGAGATTTATAGCTGAACTGCGTCATTCATGACCCCATTTGTCTTTTTACACATAATATTTACCACCCTATCGGCGGGGGAAGGTTGATAATGAGGGGTAAACGAATTAAATAAAACTGGCACCCCCTGACAAAGGCTTGAAGGTTGGAAATATGTCGGTTTCGATTTTTTTACACATGAAATTAAAACGAGAAGTGACAATGTACATATGATCGCGCACGCTCATACAGCATACAACGCTGAAGCAGGTTTGCTGCAAAAACAAACAAACGTTTTATTTTTTACAATAAACATATTAAGAATAAAGATGTAAACTTGTTAGTTTTGTCGCATATCTGCTTTTGCGATACGTCTACTGAACAAGTGGCCCAACTCGACGGTGCGAAGGCGACCCCTGATATTCGCTGCTGTGTACGTGAGTTTGTTTACTAATGTCGTGGACTGGTGTCTGTCAATACGATCGGCGCTACTTACCTGCTTTGCCGGAATTCCTCGGCGTCCTACCGTGGAAACAAACAAGAATTCTATGAAATCTGTTATAAAAGTTGCAAGTTGCAATGGTGCATGCAATTCGTATGAAAATAACGGTAATGAAGATGCACGGCGATACGTGGGGCGGAGTAGAATGCAACGAGTCGAATGGGTTAACTATGGGAACATTCTAGCTGATGGAAATGTGTCATCCACTGCGATACAATTACTCATTTAGACTTTTGATATTAAAACCCTGCTAGAACCTTAGCAGGTACTGTGTTATTTATTATGCGAGGTTATAGTCAATAACTACTCAGTCTGAGAAGTGTATTTAGTGAAGCATTTTTTATTTCATTTTAGTAGCTACGATCGTAGCTATTTTTAGTGGAATATGGTAGAGATTGTAAAAGCTGTAAGTTATTTTAAGTTTTTATTAAAAAAAAAACAACGCCACGGTATTTAAAGATCTTAAGCGGGGCCGACTATTAACATTTTAGACATGTGGAAAGTACAAGCAGTCCATCAGATGTCATAGATTGTATCTTTTATAATATTTTCTTGAACGAATTATTTAGTATCTTTGATTGTAGGTATATTAAAGTGAGAGAGAATTAGGGCGTGTTCTAAAAGTGTTTTAAAAGTATTTTAGCTAAGCTACTCTACACGTGTGTCGCTTAGAGTTTGGAAGAGTATGTGGAATACAAGTCAGTTGTGCTCAATCAAACGATATGCTTTTGCGACAACGGACGTTGTAAGTAATTGGGACGTGTGTGTCGTTATTTATTCAGTAACTAAAAAAATACTGAATAATTTCCAAAGTCACAATAAAAAAATCATCCTCATATCTTCGAGCGTTTGGCAGGGTACAGTGTCTCAGATAAGTATTTTTTCCGAAAATTTTATTTATGAAAAAAAATTAAAATTGTAACAAATTAATTCGTCTTAAATAAACAAGTACACTGAAACTGATCTATACAATTGCAGGTACAAATATTATGTTGAGTTACAATAATAGCTCATAAATAATATAAATAACTCACTGACAAAATTATTCAAAAAGTTCCACCGGACAGCCTACAGAGGCCCATCAGATCTTAGTTTACAACATAATGGTAAATAATGAAAACAATAACAACCACGGGGACTCCCCTATATAATAATTATAATGCAAACTCAAAAATAAAACAGATCACATTGGAACAATGTGCGGTTGTGAAAGCGTTAGGTTGAGTCGCGCGCGTCCTCCTCGCGCAGTGCCTATCGCCCGCGCCTTAGTTATTTGATAAGCGAGGTTACTACGCTGAAACATGGCCAAATGTATATAACATAATATTAGTAAACATCAATTTACAAATATGGGCGGTAGAAAGTATGCAGAGAAAATGTTTATGCAGCAAATACGTTAATAAAATTTCATGACATGTAAAAAGCAATTAAAACGACATAATATATATACATATATACATAAATATCGGTAGGTTTGAGTATCTAATAAATTAGGATATTCATTGCACTAATATTTTATTTATTTGAGTAAAGGACTTTTTATTCAATGTTTAACAACTAAGCGACAGAGTTTGTTAAAAAGTTATTTCGATTTTACTAATTAAGTCTTAAATGGGTCAGATTGACAAAATCAAAGTTTTATGGACATTAATTTTAAAAAAATCACACTAACAGCTAGAGACACAGATAGCTGATAATACAATTATTTATATTTTAATTAATGTTTCCTCTGAGTTTTTTTTCTTATTCAAACCCATTTAATACTTCCGAAGTAATTAAAGCTAATAATGGTTAAGTATCTAATGTCAGCAATCGTAAGCTTCATATTATTTGTACAAAATAGCATTAAGAATATAAACAATTAAAGTTACGCAAATCTACATGGATTAATTATAGTAAATAATAAAAAGAAATCATTCTGTAATCGATGACAGTTCTTTCCAGAGGCGAGTCTCTGACGATGGACGGTCGATTACCAGTTTATGGTAACGAATCGTTCTATAATCTTTGTTCAACTGGTGTATAAATCGAAAGGGGAGACGAGCGTCGGTCGGGTTCCAGGTAGGATTGTGGGGGGAGGGTCTACTCACTTGGCCTGTATCGGTCGAGCGAGCGCGGGTAGTTGTGAGCGTAGATGGGTCGCGGGGAGTAGCCGTAGGTATCGCGGTGGATGGGCAGGTAGCGGTAGCCGGGTACGGTGATACGTTCGGCGGCGTGCAGCGGGTCGTCGTAGATCGACTTGTTGAGGAACCAGCCGCTGGAAAGTTCGGGGAAGACGCTACGCCTCGTGGGCCGAACGTAGTCGTCCGCCTTGATGTCTTCCGAGCCTGTCATTTATAAATTCGTTAAAGATATTATTTGTTCAAAGTAATCGAATAATAATTCAGATTAATGATTTTGTCTTATTTCTTGTGATTGTGATGCGATACCCCCAATGAAGAACGTGGTATTCACTTTTTGGTGTTTTTGAATTGAAATTATATTTTCGTTGTTAATTTCTTTTCCCATTACGCTGTCTAAGTAACCCTGAGCACTGGCAACTATTTTAAAGGAACTATTTAGTTGCTTTGAAGAAGTTCGAATTAGCTGCGGCAATAAAAAAGTCGCCCGTGCGTATTCAATACCGTACGTTCCATTCGAACTTTTTTAAAACGACTAAATAGTTGTTTTGAAAAAGTTGCCAGTGCGTGGGGGTACTAACTGTCACGTCTGTAGGCAATTTTTAATAATGTCAAAAACTGAATGTTTCAAAACATCAAACAAAAATACTGGATGTACCAGTATTTTTTTTTGATGTTGAATTATGTTTATCACGGTCAAACATTGAAATCCCGATCGCGAATGATTCAAAATTCTAAATTTTTGGAAAAAGTCGGATTTTTGACTTGAATTTCTTCAAAAAATCCTTCTTGCCAAAAATTCTTTACAAATCTGTTCCTGTGGTATATATATAGCAGACTGTATTGCGTTAGTGCCCCGCATCAATTGTCTATAATTTGCATTTGTTCTCAAGTAATAAATGCTTTTTTAATAGATGACGTTGTGTGATCGATAGTAGGAAAAATTTGGACGGAGTCCGACTAAAATGCTTAATATCTCGTAAAGACCAGATTTATCTTAACGAATTATAAAAAAAAGGTTACAATGTTATTCCTGGAGTGTATCGATATTGAGAGCTGTACGATAATATTATTTTATTGTTATAATTTAAGTTACTTTAGTCATTTATGTATTGATTCTCAAATGTTATGAATATTTGAGATTGTATACATACTTGAAATTCCAAAGTTTATTTTAAAACGTGTTTCACCACCAACCGTTTTTCATCATAAAGTATTTCGAGATACATAACAAATGTGTTGTCGTTACAGAAAAATCAATACCTTTTAAGGAACGGACGTAAGATTGCCAGAATTTGGCTTTCTTCGAGGGCGTCTCATTCCTGCCGATCATATCAAGATGATTCTTAAACATTTTGAATGTGTTTTATGTGGCTCGTTCGCTGTGAAGGAAGAGAAAATAAAACTTATTACTTATATTGTTTATAATTTAGTCAACTAGTTAAATACACATTTTTAAGGATTCATACGCCAGTAAATGGTCGATACGATCATTAAATGGGGATAATATTGAGCAGAGTAATATTGGAAAAAACTCTAATTGAAAGTAATACTCTTCGTGTGTATATAATTTACATTAAATTTCCCACAGTCTATAAGAAAAACTTCTGTTTATTGATTGGAATATCTTAACTTCCCCCTGGTCCGATAAACAATTAATAGCAGTTAAATTTTAATTAAACTACCTAGTCAATAGTTAATGCAACAAAAAAGGATTGATTGAAGTCAGTAATTAATACAATAAAAGCAATGGATTTCTTAAGAATACAATTTTGCGTTATTTAAAATTTATTGCAATAATACATTTTTGCAATCAAATGATGAAAGATCGAGGAGCGGAGACGTCCGTATAAGCTAAATAACGCGCCCTCTTATCGCGGTCCTATCATACATAGTCAGCTGTCATAGGCTCCTTCGTGTTGCAAGTCACAAATCGCGAGGTGTCAAGCGGCGGCTGTCGACAAAAAGCGTTGCAAGTCCCAAATTTAGGGAGCAGCACCGGGCGTCGCGCGCCCTGGCCGCCGTCCAAACCGCCCGCCCGTGCTAGAAACGCGAGAGCGGACGCAGGACCGCTAATGTCTCGAGCTCACCGCTCTGCGCGCTATTTGCGTTCTGTTACGCAAACACTCCTCACTTCTTGACCCTGAAACGCCGCCGTGTAGGTCTCCGTGTACGTCGTTACGTGCGCCGTGCGCCATATGCGCGTTCCGCGTGGGTCGATCGGCCACGTAATGCGCCGTGCTACAGTTTTTTCAGCTTTCTTTCAGAGTTACATCAATTGGATTATTGGAGTAACGCGTTTCGCCGCCCACGCGCGTTGTTCTATGACTATTATTAGGCGTAGCTTATTAGTGGTATTCAATGTATGTTGCTCGTCTTTAAGGTCAAAATTACAGAAATTATGTTGTAACACTTTTTATTAGTGATACCTATGTAACATTTTTTGAATACAGAAAGCGGTTTCAGTAAAGCAGGTATAATGTTGTATATTCCGGTAGACATATTCAATTGAAAAAAATGACCAATTACAACAATTCTCCCTTACCCAAAAAAAACTACCCTTAGTGTTTTGACTATAATAAGGTTTAACAAGAATGCATTTGCGGAAAAGCGAAAATGTTGCATTAGATTTTATGTTGGATTTAAAGACAAAAATAATTAATATCGAATTTACCAAAAGTAAACTAAGATTAATAAATGAAAAATATTAATGACGTGACCAATAATTCTTTCAAGTTTTTTTTTTCAAATCATACAAAAGAATACAATAGCACAACATATCGATATTTGAATGTTTGTAAGATGAAAGGGTAT
Organism: Druceiella hillmani; assembly: GCA_039881145.1. Lineage (NCBI taxonomy): Eukaryota > Metazoa > Arthropoda > Insecta > Lepidoptera > Hepialidae > Druceiella > Druceiella hillmani. The sequence continues at coordinate 11,363,845 of JAYKKI010000026.1, read as the reverse complement.
ATTAATGAATTGGAATTAGCTCATCTCGCTTACTTCATCGAAACCTTTGCTAATTTATTTACATCGTAATAAAAGTTTGTAACCTGAGTCCTGAACGATCTGTTTTTTAAATTGATAACTATAAATCTTGCATGCAAAGCCAGGTGTCTTAATACTTATGCATAATAGAAACGAAGCGAAATCGAGAGTGAAGTATTGAAATAAGCACTGAAACATTTTCGGTGAGCGTTGCATGAAATTTGTAAAAATATTATGCTGAAGTATAAGCTACTTGCTATTTACAACAATTGAAAAGAGCGCAACGAATATTTAATACATCCGAACCAAATATCCGACATCCGAACCAAATTTGATACGAGTAAAAAACAACTCGACCGAACTTCAAAAATAAGTTATTTTCCTAAAATGGCATGAAGTTTCATAAATAATCGTCACGGAAGGTTTATGAGGGCGTAGAACAAAATACGAGAGTCAGCTAGGAAACCCAGAGTCAGCTAGGAATGGAGATATCAACAGAAGGTTACGTGAAGACTGAAATCCACCCTTGAATATTTACGAGATAGTCGCCGGTGACCTTCCTTTAGGCAATAACTGGGACCGTGAGGACTGGACCTGGGGCGGTAATATTTTGGGGCGGAAAAACTATTAACAATGTACAAATATTAATATGCAAAATTATTAATACGTATAATTACACGTTATAAGAAAGACGGTATACCAGCATGGGCCTAGGGCGCCATACTTACTACAAATAAGATATTTTGCAGTACTTAATACAAATAAGATATTTTAAACGCGGAAATAAAGGTTAAATTACTAACAGTTGCCTCAAAAATTTTATTGAGAAATGTAAAACATACAGGAAAATTAAAGCCGCTAGAGACAAAACTGATAGTCGTTTTAAAAGTAAAAAGTATTAGTAGAGTATTGTGGTTATTACAGTGGCAAAATAATTTTATGATCTGTTTTAATTTTTTTACAGCAAAACAAATTTTGTTTACAGAAATATGTGTGACATGGCTTGTCGATACTATGGGACTTCTATTATCGATCATCTAAGTAGTGTAAGTAAAGACATTTTTAAAATATATCAAGATATATCCAGAGCAACTTGAGGCATTCCTTGGCAAGTTTAGTTACGATTGGATACCTTGAAGGTCTTTTGTCAGTGCAGTTTTCAGACGAAAGCGTCATATTTTTAAAAAGCCATGTATTTTTAATAAGGACATGACAATAAGATATAACTGATGCATGGCATATGTATATCATTTTGAAGATGATACATGATCTTTACAGATTTGTTCAGATAAGGAAGAGAACGCTGCACGGTACACTTTTCTCTAAGAATTATTAAAGACATAGACTGAAATCTTTGAATGTATTCTCGACCAGGAGACACAAATGTACATATTCTTATATACAGTTACGTAACTGGTTCTATGTTACCAAATTCTAATCGAATGTGATTATTTTTATAGAATTTAATCGAAATAATAGTTATGTACTAATTTTAAAATTTTAATTAAATTTTAGAAAGTTTTTTTTAGCGATTGAACTGAAATTACGTTTGGAGTTTTAAATTTGATCAATAATAAATTGCAATTTAAAAAAAATTAAGTATTAGTTTCTGGCTATGTAAGTAAATAATCAAAGTTTATGGTCATTTCTTTAAATTTACAGTAGGTCAATTTATATGATATTTAACTATAACAACAGGCTTATTATATAGACTAAGAAGTTTAGTTGTTGCCAATTTTGATCGTGACACAGTTTTTATGTGTCACACAGTCTTTTATGTGTAATACCGGTTGGCGAACTTTGCGACGCGAACCAGAGTTGGTATTTCCGGAATAGCCCGATCTGCACACGGCATCAATCGAATGCGACGCTTTACGCAATTCGGATATGGAAAGAGGTTCTAAATAATTTAAATGTTATTTGGTATGTATTTTAAACATTTTTATACGTATAATGAAGCAATTACACATCAAATCGTTAAACCAACATTTTTAAGAGGATAAAATGGAAATTTAGGAAGGAAACACACAATGTAGAATATATAGTTTTAAATTAAAAGGAAATAAATTCATCGTTTATCTGGAAAACAAGAAAAAAACCTAACGAGTTTAAATCCATTTGAAAAATTAACAAATGCAATTGACTTGGAAGAAAATAATAAACCCAATGTTTTGAACCTTAAATTTAGTAAAATTTCTTAATTTATTTAAAATTTTTATTTAAACTTCTCAATTTAAAATTTTTCATTGAATTTTTAATTTCAGAACGTTTAAAAATTATCGATCATTTTAATGTTTTTAATACTAATTTCTGCAGCAAAGTCTTAATTTTACCGTCTAATAAAACATTTGCACCCACATATATGAATTTTAATTGAAAATAAATTTATTCTTCTTTTTTTAATATTTTGACTTAACTTTTAGAGTATTGCCGGCCATTTAAAATCGCATTTTGAATTAAAAAAACCTTTCAAAATCGGTCAGAATTTAATTTTGAAATATTTGAATCTGTTCAAAATAATATTCGTATACTTATTTATGGGTTCTATATATTTAGTTACATTGATCAACGCCAGGAGGAAATCTATCATCTTCAATAAATTTGTCAAAATTGTTTTGACGACGAACTGTTGCCCAATATCAAATATCGCGAATATACCTTTGTACCTACTACGAAAGCGTTCGTATAGCGACGCCGAGCGCGCGTCTTGGGGCAAATTTGGCTCGGATAAAGGATCCCGCCCAAAATAGATCGCTGGGCGGCGCGTACTAGGGCGGATCGGGTGTACGCCTTTATATTTGTATGTGGGTTAAGGCGGGCGGCATTAGATATTTATTTAATATATGGTGAGTTAAAATTTTACGTTAGGGTGGGACGACGCGATCAGATGAAATTATTTACATAACATAGTTGGCCGTTATATCGATTTTGAGAAATTAAAACACGAGCACACCATTAGGGTAAAAAAGTCGTAAATCATGAGTGGGACGTCGACCGACATATTTTTAGACAATATTTTCTTTTCATTTTGTATTTAGTGGTTTATTCTATGTATATTATGTTATTGAGCTTTTGTTTAACAATTTATTTATTTTTTTTATTCAATTCGGTTTCATTGATGATTAAAAACTAAATTTAAAATTAATACACAAATTTTTATATGATAGACGTGCAAGTGCTAATATTATAATGTTCATTCTTTTCATTAAATGATAATTCACTTAGATTATGCAAACGCCAATCGACAAATTTGTATTTAAGAATTACTTTGCACAGTTTTACGAAGAGATAAAATTGCGTACGTCAAACGTAAATGGTTCGGTTGTCTCGAGTTGGGCGGACGAACGAATTACAGTTCAAAAGTTATGGGTCGAAACGGCACTTCACATGTCAGCTGAAGCTCGGCACACACGCGTCGATTGGGAGCGCGGTTTAGCAATGGAAACGCGACTTTACTTCTAAATGCACTGTGTATTTACTTGCAATGTATATCACGTTCAACTCGGAATCGAAATACCGCACTTTACTGTTACGACACAACAAATTGTATTAAAGAACTTGAATAATTTTATACATATGATACAGAGAGATGCACAAATACAACAGTAGTAGTGGATGTAACAAAATAAACCATTAATTATAATCAAACTCGATGTTCGCTCTCGATCATTTCAAAGCCAGTTCAAGTCAGAATGCTTACCGCTAATATATTATATGTTTATTGTTTTCTAAGAGTCGAAAAGTAATATATTCGTTGAAGAGCGCGGTAGTGTGCTCTTCGTGACCTGCCGCTGACTACTGGCCGGCGGGCGGGCGCGGGCCGCGTCGCTGCCGCCGCCGCCCTCGCTCCCGCCCACCGCCTGCTAAATATGGATACAAACCGATTTCGAGTATCGTAACCGAAAACACATAACACTTGGGGCGGCATTCCGACTTGGATCGCCGATACCTTTCGGCTTACCGCGAGTGATGCTGCAAAATTATGACGGCCAACGCTGTTTAAACGTAAATGGTCATAGTCAAAATTATTGATCTAAGCAGAATATCTCGTATTCTTCTTTTTTGTGGCAGATTTGATTAAATTAGTGGACAAACATTCTATTTATCTTCATTTAGCTGCACTTGCTACTTTAGTCAATCCTTCTGGTTGGACGGACATCCGCATTGACCTTTTTTCGCTCTTGACATTTCAACGATGTACAGTTTCCTGTTTTTGATGCGAAAAAGTTTTATTTAGATTTTAATCAAATAAAATTCTCAGTTTATCTACTTTATCGAATAATTGCTACTTCTAATAATTTTACAAACGAAATCTATGTTTTACTTAGACAAGTAGACTTAGTTAAATTCAGAAATATTTGACGATCATGTTACAAGTTAAAAGTTTTATCTGGGGACAATATTTTTCTCAGTTTTCTATTTTTTCCCGGTTCAGGGCAATATTTTCTTAGTTTCTCTTAATATTGCTACCATTTTTGAAAAACAACTAACTCATTTTCTTTCCATTTAATATGTTTTACAAACTGTTCACTTTGCGACTTCACTCTTCTTATGTTAATTTGTATTATTATCTTTTTAATAGAGACATTTCGGTAATTATTACGGATATTTTTTTTTAATCTGATATATATTTAACGGAGTTAATTAAATATTGCCTTTAAAATTAGCGCTGAGGAAAATTAAACTTTATAAGTCTATAAAACTAACTGGTCCTCCTTCTAATTCAGGGATGGTTTCCTTTCCTTTATTTCTATTTATTTTTGCTCGCTGAATTGGAAAAATATATAACGACATCTCTACTTTTAAGTTGATCGTGGTTTCCTCAATAATTTTTCTGAAATATTTTCTGTCATTTACTGATTTATGTTGTCTGGAGCGTTCTTCTTTTAGGCGTTTATCTTTTTTCTTGCCTTTTGTATGACTTCTTAATCTTAGGTAACCTTTGGCTTCTTCTACTTCTTGGATTTGGTATTCTTAAAGTAAGTCTCCTTATATTTTCTCCTTTAGTTATTGGGTCAAATATTTTTGTAAGAAAATGTTTGTCAAATACACAGTGTTGTTTAATATAAGTATTTGACAAAAATGTTTGTCAAATACGTATATTAAACAACATACAAATATTCATATTATTTTTCACCACGTAAATTTTTCACATGTGTAAAAATATTGGAAATTTTTCAAAAGCTATGAGACATAGAGTCATCCTTATAGTTAGTTTTTTTGTAAACATTTTCCAAAAAATCATGTAAGTCGTTTTTTTTCAATTGATACTCTGTAGTATAGAGTATCTATTCAATTTTATATTTCGTTTAAAATCTATATGAAATATATCATTTAAAAAAATGTCTTTCTTTTACCTCCTCTAGAATTTCCGTATGAATATTTTTCAGTATTCTATTGAGATATATGCGGATTATAATGGTTTTTACAATTCAAGTTCCCAAGTCAAACAGTTACGGTGGTATAAGGACTGTGACAGATAGAAAGAGGGACAGACACGTGAGTGTTCTTATAACGGTCGCGTAGTTTTCCTTTTGGGCTAAGGAACAGTAAACAAATGACTATACAATTTTTTAATCTGTCATCAGCAGACTCACTAATTAAAAACTAGACGTAATACAATAAAGAATTAAATATGAACTATGACATATGTAGCCACTAAGATACTATGTTATTTAGGGTCAATTATATATACATATATATATATATATATATATATATATATATATATATATATATATATATATATAATGTGGAAAAATCCGTGAAAAAATGTGGCACTGAATACACAACATCTGCTAAATTGTGTCAACATAGGACATTCCTGCACAATTTGAGGTCTTTTAGAAACAAATTATAATAAGGCGCTGAATTTTGGGTGAACATTATTAAACAAATATCATTAGTCTATATTTGATTAGGCGAATTGTTACGTAATCCTCAATGCGCAAATGCAGATAGCATTTGACTAGTTTTTTACGTCTAACGTGAGAATTACGTAACATGAAAAAAACATTATCAATGGTCAGTTACGCATGCTTTAAATAAGCATAGGTTACAACCCTCTTTTATTAAATACAATATTCAAATGGCATAATATTGCCCTAATTTAATGTGCATGTAATATGTTCAGGATTATAATCAATTTCCATTACAAATAGTCCCGTTACAAATAATGAAAACTTTTGAAACTTTAAGCTTATATATATATATATATATATATATATATATATATATATATATATATATATATATATAATAATGATGGGTTCAAAGTCTCGGTCCAGCTGTTGGATGTTCAAAAACTGGATGTTTTGGATCTGTTTCTCGTTTCTTTTTGTCTGCTTTCACACCAACCTTACACCTTACGTTAGTTCATGCGATACCAGCAAGCTGGTATTATACCAACTAACTGGGGTAGAGTTATGGTTGCCAATGATGAGAAATACTGTCTAGTTGAGAGCTATTTTGACATCTTTAGTATGAGATAATGTACCGCATGGTTTATCTTAATATCGAAATTGATTTATCAGACTGTTTTTTCAATCTTAATCTTTATATCAAAATAATGCAAAAATAACAGGTGTGAAGGGCCAAAATAAAAACACCACAGCTGTTCTGACTTCTTTGCAAAAATAGACACGATACGTACTTACGGCGTGTCTCTGGTATTCAAAACAAAAATGCAGTATTATGTTGTTGCCAACTCTTTTTTAAAAATTGGCAATGATGCAATTTGATGATAGTATTTTGACACACCGCTTCCAGCTTTACTGTTTGCGTTCACAAAGACAGTGAAACATCATATGTGCATTTATTGAGTGATTTCTAAGCTAATTTTAGTTGACATTAATTTGATTTGAAAAATATAATCAAAGATATGTTTGACACGAAGAAGTAATCTCACATCGTATGTGTTTAGAATATTATATAACGCCATGGCAATTAGTACAATGATAGAGAAATAATAATTGATATAAATTAAATGTAAACTGATAAATAATATTTAATAGGGTAGATGTAAAAACAATCTAATGATTTTTTTTAAATATACCGTAAGCAGCCTTTGCTACTGTTGAAAACAATATTTAGTATAAGTCGTCTTTCAATTAAATATAGTAAAACAATGATTCATTTTTGGTAAATTGAATTTGTTTTTTATCGAAAGTAAATTTACATTTACTGTAGCTGTGAGTCTATTAATAACGGCAGCAATGTGAGCTACTAGTTAAATTTTGTTAAAAGCATGTCCAATTTTTACTGGAAAAAATGTTTTTCTCAACATTTTGTAGTTGTTTGGGAATTTACCTATAAATAATGAAATATTAATAATAATTTTTTATTTTTAAAGTTCTGTATCTCGAAATGTTCCATTTTTCTCAAAAACTGTTTGATGTAAATATTTGAAAGACAATTATAAAGCAAATTTGCATATATCTCAATTAACAATCAAAAATATTATATAAACAATTTGGAGGCGGTAGATAATGTGTTAATTTAATAATTTATGTTAAATACATCTCGTGTAATATTAATTAAAGAATGATTTGCAAGGGTCTAAAATTAATTTTTTTTCAGAATATTATGTGAGACGTTTCTAGATACATTGCTGAAAATGTCCAGAAAAATATCTCTCGTCTCCCATTTCCGAAACTGTTAAAAGTGAAAATTATATAAATGAGCAACTTTAGAAGTTTACCAAAAGTTAATTGGAATAATATGACGATCATTCTAATTTTCAGTATTTGAGAAATTCACGATATTTTCACGCATGTGAAAGATGTACTAGTCAATATGTTGCATTTAATATATGACTTTGTCTTAGTGTTTGTCGAACACTCTTAACGAGAGTTGTACTTGTGCGTAACCGTTATCGACATTAAAATTTCAATTATTTTTTAAGTGAATAATCAAACTTTTACTTATTTACGATTTTTATAAAAATAAATATAGTTTATAAAATTTTGATAAGCTAGTAAATGTAAATATTAATTAGACTTTTTTTGACATTTTTTGACAAATATTTTTGTAGTTATTGTAGTCTTTTACGTTACATTGGTTTTTCTAAAGCTTGTGATCCCTCCTTCTCACATCTCTATTGGGTTATATTCAAAGAATTGTTATTTATTATAATTGATAAATGTTTCAATTCTCGATATAATCTCTCTGTAACGAAACTTTTTAAGTTATTGACTTTATACTTTTATAAAGAGAAGTCCACGAAGCGTTTCCTGAAAGTTTTCATTTACAGAGCTTTCTTCAAAGTGGATTTGTCTCATAATTTATGTCGTTATCTGATTTTTGGAGTACTTAATAGATATTATATAAAAATAAATAATAAGTAATATATATATATATATATATATATATATAAAACGGAACAGCTGTTATTTTTCAGTTCCTGTCAATAGTCATAAAATTTTAAAAACCGTATAAGCATATGAATTTATTATTCCAAAAGTCAACAATTGACAAATATATGCTTCATTTTGATAAAAAATAGGTATCATAAAACTGATAAATACGTATATTTTTTTGCAATAAAAATACATAATACGGAGGTAAGGAAAAACGAGTGAGGTTATTGTGTGGAATATACGATTTGGTTCCACGGTAGTGGAACGCTAAATTCCGAGTCGCAATATTGTATACTGCATTCTTTACGTGTAGCGTTTCGCAGCTATTTTGAAACCCTTAGGGGGTTTCAGCAATCGATAGAAAAATACCAGATTACAATGTATTAATAATGTAGAAATACCAGATTCAATTTCTAGATTATATTAATAGTAGTCGTATCTATAACAGTAGTTTCTGCGATTTTTGACGTCTAAAATGTGCAATTTTGTTTTATATACTCTCATTTACTCACTCTTTTGCTGACAGATCGTCAAAAACGGTATAAACTGTATTTATATATATATATATATATATATATATATATATATACATATATATATATATATATATACATATGTAATAGGTTTTTACGATTAACGTGTTTAGTATAATAAGAGCTGTGGTTCGGGAAAATATTAAATAAATTTTATATTTATCTATTTGGAATTATAGTTTCGTTTAGCATTTCTATAGTTATACTTAGATTCACTCTCTAGTTTTGTATTATGTTACTACACATATATAGGATTTCTTTATGTACATCAGTTTTGTTATTTACAAAGTTTTATGACTACGATAGAGATACAATTTTTATTTTAAGATTTTGGCTTTTAAAAACGGTATTTTGTTCTCCAAGTAATTGGAAAATTTATGATAATATATGGTTTGTTTTAAAAGTCTTTGTTTGGTTTCGTTTGAACGGAATTTTGCCGAGGTTTGACTGGGTTACTGACATTTAACCTTAATAAAAATCCCTTAATTTTCAAGACATAGACATTTTTTCTAAATTTGCGACAATAACTACTCTGGATCGATCCTTTGGGCGCCACAGCTTCAAATTAAATCAGATTGTTAATTTTTTTGTGGTTTAATATAACCATATTGAATGGTGCCTTTTGTGGTTAAGTATGAATATCTTTTTTTTATAGTTAAAGGCAATAAGATTTTATTACTAAAATTTTTACATTACATGTGCAAATTTTTCAAATAGTTTGCCAGTTCTGAGTGGTACATTTTTTTTCAGCACAAACAGTTAAATTTGTGCGAGGAAAATTACGAAACAGTAAAAAGTACATTTTTAAATTTTGTGTAAATAATTCAAAAAGTGGTTTTGATAAAAGTGGTATTGATAATACTATATTTAATAAACATACTATACTATATTTAATAACAAAAAAATTAAAAATCAGATTTAATTTGTAGTCATGGCACCCAAAAGAACGACACATACTAGTGATTTTCACAAATTTAATAAAAAAGTTCTATGTCTCGAAAATTAGAAGATTTTTATTAATATCAAATTTTGTCAGTAAGCCATGATCCGTGACTTACAGGAAAGCATGTATAATTTTAGTATCAGATCAAACAATGTGCAATACGTAGATCATTGGAAAGAGCTTCAGGTTCACAGATGTTAATAAACCTGGGCAAAATTATCCGAACATCGAAGTTTATATCCAAAAGTTCAGCAATAGGTCATTATCTGAGTTGATCATATCCATTTGAGGAATATGGGAATCGCTCAATAAGAGGTCGATTTTGTGGTGATACTGATGTAGGAGGTGACGCTACGCTGTGATGTTTTGCGCCAACCCAAGTTAATTTTCAGGGGAGCATTAAATGGTATCCTGATGACAACAAAAAGGTTGAAAAATGACCATTAACTTCATCCATGAATAGGAACTTATAATAGTTACAAATGTCAAAAGGACCTACCTCCATTGAAAACAACACCATAAATGTATGGCATACGCTTTAACCATATATGAGACTTAGTATCAATAATGCTGCAATGCCCTAATTGACAACGCGTCTGCTATTTTCTTGTATGGCCAAGCTTACGTCGTGTTGCCTGGGGCAAAGACGCTTCATGACGTCCAATAACAATAAATAATTTTGACACCGTTGAATAATATTGACACCGATAACATTAAAGCACAAAAATCGGATACGACAGACTAAGAATTACCAACTAACAGAACCGCACTGTAAAATGCAAAAAGAAGGAAAATTAATAAACGTTACCGTAAACAGGGTCAAGTCCCTCTTTAAAAAGTTAGCCGTAGGAAGAAGTTAGATAAAAGTAGCCAAGTTCTCGTAGAGCTTTGCTGGACAAGTGTAGTTGAATGAATTAGAATTTTGAGTCTACGTTTATTGAAGATTATGTCCATAAAAACGTTGAATCGCTTTAACAACCAGAGTTATGTAATTATATCTAATGACTTCATAGATCTTATCATCTGGAAAAGCGATGGCAATATAAACATTTAGCGAGGTCACGTTTAATATCTAGACGCAAAGCTCCAACTCACTCATCAACACTACTCTACTAAAGCACTGCAAGAAATTGTTTTCATTTATTTTACTAGTTTTTTCAGCTAACTTTTTAAAGAGGAACTTGACCCTGTTTATAGTAATGTATTGATGGGATTAATATGTCATAAACACGTACATTTCTCTTTTTTTTTCTTCAACAAATTAAACATTGTGCTATAAAATTAGGCAAATTTTAATTTATAGCATTTTTTATTATTAATAATTGCTGGCTTGTTAATAAAATTCAACGTTTAAGGTCGCTTGGCACATAAGTAATTTTTTTCCTTTGCCATTATATGAAACTTAAATAAAATGTTTGCTTTACAATAGTTATTTTGCGGTCGTCTCTTTACGAAAATTTAAATTTAACCCACAAACGAATCATCAGATAACAATGTGTTAGAATCAAGATAGACGGCAACCGCCCGGTTCTCACGGTATATTTCTGGCGTGCCAACTCACCTGCGCGCCAGGTCTGACAACTGCACCGCGCCAAAAATAGAGTGGAGTCAGTAGACTCCTACACACTCCCGCGGTATCGGAACTATCCCGCAAGGACGTATGATTGGATCAGGAAAAACATTATATTTTATTTCATTTTCAGCATTTAAAGTTGAATAGGAAAAGGAGTACAGAAATTATGAATCAGAACCCCATAGCTAGAGGAGGCGGGACGTGGGATATATTCGAAATAATTATATGTTTTTAAACAATAAGGGAACGATTGACTAGCCTTCATGTCATATCTATCGAAATCAGACGCTCTTGCTGGATGCCATAACCCTCAAAATCAGATGCCCTTGCCAGAAGTGTTGCATTAGCACAAAAGTATGATGTGACGTATTATCATTACTGCTTATCTCGCATTTCGTGAGGATTGGCTTGAAGGTTGATCAGTAGACAGAACTACCTATTGTTTTTCTAAATCAGGTTACTGTAAAAGGACCAACAGTTGTTGGAGATATTTGTGCTCCATTCAACCAAATTGAATAGAGCATAAAAATCTGTAAAAAAATGGCACTCTGTGAGTAAATTCCACGGACATTCTATTCCAGTTGCTGCCAGTCGACAAAGCAGTAGTTAATAATAACAAGTACTCTGATATAACGACTTTTCGGTTACATATCATTTAGCACTTATCATTAGATTTGCTTGAGCTTTATGTGACATTTGTATACAAAAAATAATGTGTCCGCGAATCCAGATCGACCCCAGATAACGGGGACGAGGTCGCTTTCAATCAAATTTCTTGTCGCTTTGTGAAAAATACGTAATCGAATGTAGGTCGGCGGGGTGCCGAAAATGTTGCCAGGGCCATCGTCTTAATCGTCGCCAAGCGACGAACGGGGCGTCGACAGATATATGCAAATGGCGCTCCCGTGTTTAATTTTATTACAGTTTAATTCGCTTGGATATTTTGCACATCGGTAATATTTTTTTTGCATATGATAACATTGTGGATTTTAATATTAGAGACGAAGTAACTGGAAGTCTCGTTTAAATTTTCAGTTTCAGTGTTGAATTCTAACCAACATCGTAAATGCGAAAGTTTGGATAGGTGGATGGATGTTTGTTACACTGTAACTCCGTAATTTATCAACAGATTTATACGAAACTTAGCACACAAATAGATTATAAGCTGATAACGAATAGATTATAAGCTGAGCTCTAAATCAATCCTTCAAGACGTTCATGAAGTTCCTAATTGATCAGGTATTCTATAAGTATGATTTTAACATATATTAATACCGTGTATCCCGAGGTACCAAATCCAAGCGTGCTCCTCCTCGGATAGCATACGCAATGTTCTCTTTCTTCAAATCTAATCACGATGTTACTACTGAACATGGCTGGATTTCTTTAACATTGAAACAGAGACAAGTTATAACCTGGATATAAATCCATAGACTACATTACTGTAGTCCACAGGGATGAAGTTGCGGTCAGAAGCTTGTCCACTGACTAACTTCTGTCTGTCTTTATAATATTATATAATTGTAATTTTAGACGAGAAATAGAACAGATTTCGATAGTAGTAAGGAAGAAATTTCATAGAAAAATAAAACTGTACTCGTATGAATTTAAGAACACTTCAGTGGCTAGGCGGACTTGATTTGATAATAAAATTGATGTTTTGGTTCTTTTCCAAAATTTTCAGATACCACACCATCGAGATAATAATTTGATCTTTGTTTATTACAATCGAATATTTTATTCGAATCGTGAATCTGCCAAAATAGCTGCATATGCAATATCTATTACTTAGCACATATACATACATGCATATTGCGACTAAAAAACCTATTTTTCACTCGAAATTTGTTTTTTAGTTTCGGAAAATTGTTTCTCATAAATAAACCTTTTGAAAAGCTGTGTCTCCCACGTTGAATTGTGTTAAAAATTGAAGACTGTAGTTCCTCTGTAGTTAACTACGTAAACGATTAGCAAAAGGAGAGTCTAGATTCATTATATCATCGTACACAAATTGATATAAAATACAATTTCAAATAAATGTTTATCCTATGTGTTTCGTCCCAGAAGATAAACATATTTCTGCATATTCACGTCACTTTTCAATATTTTAAAGAAACCTGTAGCCTTAATTTCATAGCTTTACCTACACGCGGCACTTATATATTTGAATAACAAACATTTGTTTTCGATCAACTATGTTTATCGAAAAATGTTTAATCAAACAAGGTATATTTTAGGTCTATTATCAGATTTATAACTAAAAATGTATTTTTTACTAACATTTTATACTTCACAGCTACAAATATTAAACCTCTAATTCAGGAAGAAATAAATTCCACGAAGCGGAATGGTGTTTACTGGTATTGTAAATACTCACATTTACAATATTTGTAAATATTCGTTTATGGCTTTATAACTCAGAATTTACTTCTAAACGTACTAACTAAACGTACGTACGAATATACATATTCTAATTAACAATACTGAAACATCTCTAATTCACAAAGTAATAATTTCTTACAAACAGAAGTAGCCTTTACTAATATTGGAAATACTCGCTCTTACAATATCAGTGAAGACTTGTTTGTTACCTTATAACTCAGCAATTACTTAATCAATCTTCACCAAAAGCACGTAAGAATACACATATTCGAATTAACCATAGTTAAACATCTCTAATTCACAAAGCAATATTTTCTTACAAACCGAAGTAGCCTTTATTAATATTGGAAATACTCGCTCTGACAATATCAGTGAAGACTTGTTTATTACCTTATAACTCAGCAATTACTTAATCATCAATCGTTACCAAAAGTATGTAGTAACACACTCCAATTCTATTATTTTACGTGATGTATGCACAAACACATAAACAGACAAACAGATAAGCAGATAAATGTTTTAAAAATTATCTTAATTCATTCCATTACTAATCCTTCATCCCTCTAGTCATTTTTTGCAAATATTTGTACAGACACGCAAAATTTTATAAGAGTACAGTACAGTATACAGTTTTATTAGATGTATATCTAATAAAACGCAAAATTTATTATTTTTTTTTGTATATATATAATTTATAAATTTGTATATATATATAATTTATAAATTTTGCGTGTCTGCACAAATATTTGCAAAAAATGACTAGGGGGATGAAGGAGTAGCAACAGAATGAATTAAGATAATTTTGATAAATTCAAGAAAGTTCTATGATAGATTCAAGAAAAGTTTTCAGGACAAGTTAAATTAGAAAACAGTGCGGCAGGTAGTTTCTTGAGTTTTCTTTTAAAGTTCAAAGTGTGTAATCTGGTATCTACGCAACCTAGATATTTTACACACCAAGGACGCGCGAAACATGGTAGAGCATTTGGGAACGCTAACAAATATCGGCAATTTAAATTTAGAATTTGGAGGAGCACGGATAATGTTTGTCTTGAACGATGCCATCCAGTGTTTACTATTAGACAGCAATCTGTGTCACCTAGTATTACTAATCAGACGGTGACGGAAATCGAGTTACGCAGCTTTACACTTTGTCGAAACAAAAAACAGTTCTTGTTCTGTATACGTGACCAATTCTTCGCTTTTTTTAAGTTATCAATACGTGATTTATTAACGAGAATCCATTAATAGTCTAAATATTATACTGATACGATATTGTAAGTTTCAAACGCATAGAGTTTAAGGAATTGAATTCAAAATTGGCTGATTTTTGGATGTTGTTTTCAGTAGGAAACGAAGTAGGTTCAAATATTTATCCCTAGACGGCATTGTGAAATAGTCTTTCATTATTTCTCCCTATTTTTTGGGTATCGTGTTGGTACAAGGAACTCTTATAAGTTCACCATGTTCAAATTTCAATTATATGTATCAATTTAATTAATATACAAGAAAATATTTAAAAAAAATTAATCTACCCCCTCCGTACATGTGGAATAGAAAATATTTTCGTTCCCACTCAGTCGAATGGGATGTATTTGAAATTATTTTTAAAAATAAATTGAGGTTCTCTTTGTAATTTTTCATTCTTAAAAAACATTTTTAATTTTCGAATGTGGAAATTCTAGGTACTTGCATTTAACTAGAATTTCCAATTAAGTATGTTTCTATTTGTGCCAATAATTTCAAGATATATGGACAACTTTACGCGTGTTCTACTAAGCATTTGGCTCGTTTTATTCCATAGTACTTATCTATTAGCTCGTATAATATATTGGGTTCGTGTTGGCGCGCGTCTAGCCGGAAAAGAATTGGGAATGGGAAGATTGAAGTAATTGACCTAGTTAGAAATCTGTGTTACAGACGCTTCAAAGAAGATTGTTGTATCATTATTCATGAGGCGTTTGTCATAATTACAATCAGCATAATCTATTTGCAGAACCGAACGTTGAGTGTAATAATAAATGGAAAGTATAATTATCCAAAAGTTTTGGTCTTTTTATCACAAAGACCTGATGGATTCTAACTTAGCTAGCTTGCGTCCAAATAATGGCTCGTTCGATATTATTTGATACGAGTTGTGGCGACGCGAGTTCCTTGGCGTGGAATTTGGTACGAGAAAGGATTTTAAAATTTTTGTTTGCTTTTTATTTTCTTTTCTTTCAGCATTCTAGGGGCACAAAGTTTGCTAAAAAACTCTAATAGATAGCGTTGGCAGTAATCATTGTAATATTCACCAAGTTAGGGTATTTTTTATATCTATAATATCTAAATAAAAAGTATCTTATATGTTGCTGGAAAGTATAAGTTATTGCCATACCAAATGTTATCATGATCCTCGCAGTGGATTTTGCGTGATTGAAGAACAAATTATCATACAGACAGACAAAAATTCTAAAAGGCAGGTTTTTTGGTTTCGACAATCATTCTATACGCTAAATCAATCACTATAAAAAAATTTCCCATGTACAGATTTTACTCTGTTACAATTTGATTATACAGGTGTGTATAGATTTACACTACTTTTAGTGTCAATACATTTTTAAATTTTGTATTTATTTATTTTACCAAAGAGCTATAGAACTATTACATTTAGTTACATACACATAGATTTAAATAGTGATAATGAGACTGATTTTATAATACAATAAAATCATAAGTTCTGTTACTACAACGCGTAACGATGGTGACATATTTAAAGAATTTTATTCTGTCTCCTCGCAAAGCACAATGCGATTAAGTGATTAAGCAGTTAAATACCATGAAAAGGGGATATTACTCGGTTTCAGATGTCGGTATTGCCAAAATATTGTAATTAAGTAAGCACAGGACGTTATTAGGTACGAAAGAGCGAGAGTCATCACTAAACAAGGAATGGAAAACTTTCATTTAGCAATCGAAATATTAATTTCACAAGTGGAATTACTCGCTTACGCTGCAAAGTAACCCAGGAAAATATCAGAAGGAAAAAATAGAGGTAACCATATGGTCTCATGTACGAACATCAAAGAAATTTATTTTGAGTACTTCAATCAGGATACATTTGGTCGCAGACCCGAGCAAAGTAGAACACAAATTTTACAAATTCCACATAACACGAATTGAGAAATACTCATTTGAATTGCAATGTGGTAATATCACAATTCGTTACACAAACCGAACAGTAAGATCCAAAACAATTTTAAATAGAAAATCAATTACATATAATAAAGCTTGAAACTGATTTGCACTTAATTAGCAATGTTTTATGATCAGGTCTATTCTTGCATAAATATAAGTTTTTTTAAAGTTTATTTTCACAAAGATCTCATATACGGTCTGATTTAATTGATTTTTGACTCCATCTATTAAACTAAACCTTTATTTTCATCGCCCATCGGAAACGATTACGATTTCTGAATTAACAAGTTTGGGCTTCTGATTGTTTTTTTATACGATTTTCGTGACTTTGAGCAAATGTTAATGAATATAAGAAAAATTTATTAAAGAAGAAATAACGGAATTAACGTTACTTTAATCCACATGTATATCTAGTTCCACTTTTGCATGAAACGAAGAACCTTTGGCATTTAAGAAAATATTGGTAGTGTTTCTATCGCAGTATTTAGGACCAAAAATATTTTTTGAGTGTCTTTTTGATTTTTGATAATACGCTTAGGTTTGCTTGTTCTACTATATAATTGAAATAAAAAAATAGTTTCCAAAGTAATATATTTCATGTGGCTATATGGTATAATTTAAAAAAAAAATACGCCAAAGAACTTCATTTAAAAATAAACCAAAATATCGGTCCAGTGTAAATATGGTTCCAAGTCAAGTAGTAAGAGGACCTCTCATTTTTTCTATGATCGTTAATGACTTTCTGTTGGTTATTTTCTATACTCACTTTAAATAGTTACATTGCTAATTAAAAAAGGATCTATTAAAAAGTTAAGAGAAATTGATGTTTCCAAACGAAGTATAAAATAGGTTTCTTAAATGTTTTTCTTTAAAAAATAATCTTTTAACTACATGAAAACGAAGCCAATTTATTGGCGTTAAGAAATGTTATAATCAATTAAACTACAAGATTTTTCCGCATTTATTCGATCAATTACTTCTCCAAGTACAATTGATCAGGTACATAGTCTTAAGAACTTCAAGTGGCAATTTATTATACCTAGCTAACCTTGCTACAGTCCACAGGTCGAGGTCGAAACACTGTTGCAGTTCATTCTGATAGTAATGTACAAATGCATCACGGGTACGAGGCGACCAGGCGTGACAATGTAAAGCGACCTTGCGACTCCAGGAATAGTCGCAACCATGCGCCCAGCTCACCTACTGATCTTTTAAATTATGCGTAAGACGCTGGGTGTAAACAAAGTAAGACGAATGGTTTATTTTATTTCGTGTTTTATGGAGCTAGGTTAGGGTCGTAATGGGAATTTTAAAGACTAAACCCTTACGTACAAATTTCCATGTCTGTCTGAGTAGACGTGAAGTTCGGACCAAAGGTGAATTTAAAATAAGCAAATTAAAAAAATTTACGTGTCTTCTGTCGAATACAAATCAGAAGATTGTTTTGTTGAATTGATAACGGCGCATTGCTTACGACGGCCGCTCGATGGCAGGTATCGCACAGTGCATACCGACACTCGATTGTTTTTATTATTTGATTGTTGAATACGCAGAACAACTTCTTTTTGTTTGATTGCCGGCCGGTGTGTGTATGTAGGTGCAGCTATAGATATTTTTGTGATTAATGATTGCCAAAAAAGGGGGAGGGCTGAGTTATTTGGTAACAGAAATTTGGGGTTGGTGACTTATTAGATAATGATGGAAAAATATATCGATTTGCAAGATTTCGGAATAGGGTTTATATGCTTTTCTCGTAGCTCAAAAAAATAATATTGTATACTCAAATATTTCATAACATGCTCACGAATAAGGTATATACAATAGACTCTTGATATGTGTTTATATATACTCTATAGTATGTAAAACTTAGACTAGATATAGAAATTTGAAATACTACTAGGATTTAGCAGCCAAAGGATGGTAGGCATTTTAAACTCTAACGTGCGCTATATTCATGAAAATACAATTTGATATCCTGAAAAAAATGTGAGCGTACTTAGACTATCATCATATGCAGGAAAATCAGTGATTATAGGGAGCAGCCTTTAGGATTCAGTATAAAAAATGAGCCCTAATAACTTCGTCGTATCCGTGCGTCTGTCATAGTCTCATAGTTTCTACAGTTTTGCAAGTTTTAAATGGTGACCAACGACAGAGCCTCACACTTGACTGTTGCTGGATTGGAGGATTCGATGTTCATCAGACCTTTCTTAGTCTTGATTATGAAGTCTAGAGAGAGCTTGCTGGGTCGATTGTCAATGAATATTCCTCGTCGGTGTGAGACAGTTTCTTTATTAATTAAAATAATGCTTATAAAGTTGACTATTGCTTAAACTATATATTGCTTGAACTTGAACTGTAGTGCATTGTCGAAGCGAACTGCGAGGTGAACTTGAAGTTGAAGTTGATCTTGAGCTCGATGTTGAACCGAATTTTGCAACGTCGGTACCTATATTATATGCAGCCATGAGATTATTTTGTGCGACTCCGGTTATCACGCCAGGGGTTAAAAACCCGCGGCCGCCCGATCGTCTTGTTGGTTACTGCGGTTATCCGTAGTAGTGATCTTGATAGACATGATTAAACAAAATTTAATATATCTCCCGGTACATGAAAAATGGGAATGAAAATTTGTTCTTATATTCCATCTAACGGAGTGTCATTGAACAGATCTTTGAAAATGGAATTGAGGTTCCATATAATATTTTTTTATTTTTGAATCCAATTTAAAAAATATTAAGCTTTAAAGTTATATGTAATATGTGTTACACTCTATAATTTTTAAATTTTGTATTTAAAAAAATCTGAATTTGATTAAGTTGTATTTTGGTTAAGTTGCATCAAAAATTTCAAGTTACATAGACAACTACGGAAGTCATACATATTTATATACGATTGATGGAGGTACAGTAAAATTTTCGAAAATTTCCCTTATTAGAGTGGAGTTATCAGTACTTTCAGCAAAGTAGACCTGTTCTGCACCAATACATGTTCTACTATTTTATTACTTACAAAATATCGAATCACCAATATCTGTTCTATAAATTCTTTTATCACGTTATGCTCGATAAACAGTAGCTGTGACGTAGAGGAATATGACGGACGACGCAGCCAATTGCCATGACATAAATTGGCTAGAGGATTTATTTTAGTTTATGAATGAATAATGGTGCTCGGGATGAAAACATAATTTCATAACTGTTTTTAAGAATCCGATAATACGTTATGATGTTTCATTTATTATATTTTGTACGACGCGTGTGACGCGAGTTAACTTTATTTCTTTTGAATTTTTGTTTCCCGTGACAGTTTTTTTATAAAGCAATAAATCTTACGTTATTCAATGAAAAAGGGAGGCTATTTTTTGGGAAAAAATAACTCGATTTAAATAAAAAGTCACATATTTTATAACTGAGTTTTAATAATTATATGTATGTTATAATAATTTCGTTTATTTATTGCAAGACAATTTCATAACATGGATCATATGTATACTTTACTTTGTAATACCCGTCAAGGCTACCAACAAAATTTTGTAGCTTTGGAGATTATTTGAATGCAATTATGTTATTTACCTAGTTTCAATCAACAGTTGTTTCATTTGAAATAAAATTAAAATATTATAAATATATTTTGGTTCGAATATGTATATTCGATTTAAATATTTGGAATTTTTTTGTTTCTAAGAAAATAACTTATTTCAATTTATCAGCAGTAAATTAAATTTTCTGAGTTTAATGTGGGAAGTAGGTCGATTTAAAGCAGCAGCGTAAGTTGGAATATTGTTTCATTACCGACAACTCCGCAAGACAAGCTTTTTGAGCTTTCTTTATTTTTTAATTAATTGACATAATTTACAGATTTATTTTATTAGTACAATGTATGTAGAAGACATTCTCTATTGCCAAATATGAAAAAATCATTTAATTGATAAAGTGCAATAGCTGTGAAAGGCTTTCTTCGGTCGTAAAAATATTTAAATAAACGTAGTATTTCTATTAGACTATTTAAAAAAATATTAATATTATTTGTCACCATGTGAAGATACTACCTAGTGATTTTTTAAAAACGCATAAATACTATGAATTTTTTAAAAACAATCAGCTTTATAGTTTTTAACCTAGATATAATTAAAATAACACTATTTTTTCATAAGTTTACGGATTCGAAGACGAGGGAAGGGGGATTATTTGTAAAAATTTTTAACAACATTATTACAATTATCCACATAAAATTCTAAAAAAAACTTATAATATATTCTTTTAAACGAAATTTCACGCGATACTTTTGAGTATTATGTGGGTTGATATATTTCATCATTATGCAAACTGCTTGGTCAAATCGTTCCCAAAAAAAAATCAGCTGTAACGGGCAAAGGAACGGAGATATTAATGATCTAATAAGTATTCCGTTTTTTTTTCTTTTGAATAACGGAACTTTAAAAATCGAAACTTTGAACAAATGAATCAGGAATAATAGTGTTATATACGCGGATATAATACAAATTATCTAAATGCAACCTCAACATATTTTTCTACAATCTCAACATATTTTTCTACAACCTCAACATATTTTTCTAGAATCTCAACATATTTTTCTACAATCTCAACATATTGTTCTACAACCTCAACATATTTTTCTAGAATCTCAACATATTTTTCTAAAATCTCGACATATTTTTCTACAATCTCAACATATTTTTCTACAACCTCAACATATTTTTCTAGAATCTCAACATATTTTTCTACAATCTCGACATATTTTTCTACAATCTCAACATATTTTTCTACAATCCCGACATATTTTTCTACAATCTCGACATATTTTTCTAGAATCTCGACATATTTTTCTACAATCTCGACATATTTTTCTACAATCTCAACATATTTTTCTAAGTCTTCGTATTATGCTATTTTCAGTATTCTCTCTCGAAGCGCTTCAAATAAATTACTTGTTTATCTTTTCTAATTCTGTTGTCATTGAACAGTTTATTTTCACATATACTCATCGATTATAATTTGTGACTTTATTTTTAAAGAAACTTAATTCATCTTTTTTAAGCTATGGGAAGAAAAACCGCTTCGCAACTCGTTTCACTGGCCCCGGAAGTATATTTCCATCAACGTTTCCAAAACGAAAACTTGCCACAAGGCAGACTCAAAGCCGAGTACTTTAATATACCGCTCGCGTTTGCGTAACGCGTCGCTCGTTATCGTAAATTATTTGCAGTTAGACCGTCTGGGAGGAAACAAAAAAAAAGAAGTTTATCAGACATCTAAACGAAAAACCTGGTGGAAAGCTTTATTTTCTTTTGGACGCGCGTTGAGTGAGACGTTCATATTAACGGCTGCTGCTCAAACAATTGTTTTTTGGAACGAGTTTCGACGTGAGACAGACAGTTTTAAAATATTGTTACGTGTATGAGATAACATTGTTTACGTTAAATGGACTTTTGTTAATATAGTTTTTTTTGGGTAAAAACAGATGGTTTTCGTAATAACAATGCCTTCATGACGAGTTATGTCGATCATGCATTTATTTTTAAATTATCATTAAAATTTGAGCTTCATTTGTATGTTTTCAGTAGTCTAAAATAATTTAAAGCTTTCAGAGTACTCGTAAGAAGTTATTTCTGTTGAAATTAACAAACTTTCTGTGGAACAATAAATTATATCAATGTAAATTATATAAAAATATATTATAAAATGTGTATAACAAAATTTCAAGATTTTACATATTATTTTTAAAATATCTTTCATAATTTTTCTTGTTTATCGTAATGGTAAATGACCTACTATTAGTGATTAGCCCTAAAAAGTCTGCTATGGGTTGGCGATTTGAAGTCGTGTTTGGGAAAAACTAATATTTGGAAACTGCTTCAGAGATTTTAAGGGAGTCTGAGTAAAAAGATTTAATTTAATGCAAGCAACTCAGTGATGATGACTTATTCTTAATTCACTGTAACGATTACATATGAGTCCGCGTTAACAGTTCTAGTCCCACGTTTTCAATGCATAGTACTTTACTGGTATCGTGGAAAGTTACCTGTCATTTCACGACCATCTTACGTATATCAGTAAGGTGGTCGTGAATATATATATATATATATATATATATATATATATATATATATATATATATTAAATATATAAAATATAAATTCGAAAATTTTGCGTGTGTGCCAATTCGTTCATTCGTTTCTTATCCAATAATTTTGCAATGAGGTGATGCTGCTAAATAGCTGCTAAGGTCATGCAAACGATATGTTGAAAATATAACAAGAAAGTAAACTACAACCTTTTTTAATTACTTTATTTGTTTTCAATAAGAAAACATTTTTTACTTTCACCATTTTCTTATAATCGCATATAAACATTTGATCATCGTAGATCTTCACGTTAAACAACTTTAGTATTATCTATTTTTATTTCCGTGATATAATACTCGTATTGCTTTTCGAGACCGAACAAGGTGTCGGGTACGTCGTATCATATATCGCTTTGATAAAGTCGCGCGGCGCCCGGTGTGTATCCGCTGCAGGAACTTAACCCTTGCGTTAACGTTGAAAAGTGCATCTTGAGAAACGAACACAAAAAAATTATTTATTATTATCGCTTGATATTGTCGTCAGAAAAACCCCCCGAGAGGCTAGCATACTATTTTGATTTAAGAACAGCTGTATATTTCGTTCGGTGGAGTGATACGTATGTTCCTATCTCGGTTTCACTCTCGTGGAATATCAACAACATAAAAAGTGTTCTTGGATATATGTTACGTAATCATGCCTAAATGATTAGACAAATTTTCATGATACTTGGTGTAGATATATTTCATGATTAGACTACAACTTGATAAATAGCACGATTCCAGTCAGGTGGTACATGGTGATTTTTAATCAATAGTAAACGGTGTAATGACGTATCAATATATATGGCCAAACGTGAATATATAAGCGAGCGGTAGCTTGCAGGTAAGTTTGAACCACCTCTTTAATTCCTATTTGATGTAACAAGTTAACACCACATAAGGAAGTGATAATGACTACCCATCAAATTTCATAAACATAGACTGAATAATTTGCTCATTGCCCGTAAATAAAGGTATTGTAACAGGTGAGTGAACGCAAATCGGAAGATTTGTTGCAAACATTTGTTGTTTGCCAATAACAGTTATATAAGAAATATATATCTCAATTTGTTCGCCTTCTACATTAGTGTAATGCGAACTATTTTTTATGATTCTATAGGTAAATGAACAACTTAGCTTAAAGATTTCACCTAATTTTCAACCCAGAGTTTATATTTAAAGGAACGAATGTGGAAGTCGGTTATAATACTGAGCTTATATACTGCTATGGTACAATGCTATTTCTTATTAAATGAAACTACGTGATGTAGTATTATTTCTACTTTCTTTAAGTTCTTTACCACGACCTAGGTTTCGTTGTATTACAACATCTTCAGGTGAGAAGCAAAGGTAATCTTTGCTAATAGCCCACCTGAAGATGTTCTAATACAACGAAACCTAGGTCGTGGTAAAGAACTTAAAGAAAGTAGAAATAATACTTCATCACGTAGTTTCATTTAATTGTGAATAATGAATTTCTACAAAATTAACGCCAAATGTATTCAACAATGCTATTTGACAAGTACTTTGTATCATCCCGTCATTACTTTTCTGTATTGAGACACATAAAACTTACAATGACATTTATATTTAATAGGTTATTATAAAGTGTAATTAAAACGACCGGTTTCATCGCTTGAGAATAATATTTTTATCTTTCTCTCATTAAGATTAGGTCGTTTTTCTTGATGCAGATTTGAATGATAAATATAAATCTATCTAAGAAATAATTACGCTCAGTGTTCCACATCCAGAGCCGACACATACTGGACTGGGCACTAAATATGAATAAGTAATATCCACCTTAATGCACTCATCTTGGCGGGTCACCAGGTTATGATGATAGCCACACCTAAATGGCACGGAGCCCAGATTTTACTTCTAAATTACTGAATAACACACCTCTCACCGCTAAAACGTCATCACATATAATTTAACTAAGGTAATTAATAAATTGTTGGCTTTCACTCAAATGAAGATTTTTGTTACATTCGAGCTATTATTTTTTGTTTTATTGTGAAAACAAATTAAAAAATAAATAATTGGTAGACATTTATTGAGGTAAGGATTCAATTCAGACTAAAATATTTAATTTCGATTGTGTTCTGTTTTTTACGTTCGGATACACAGGTTAGTTAACGGCAAGTCCTGGAGCCTCCTGGAGCAACTGGCGGTGTTCTCTATTAAAGTCTGGTCTATTGAATCCAACGTGCGTTTGTGAAACTAACTATTTTACTTATATTTTATCAGATTTTTATATAACATATTTTATGCCATGATATCAAATTTTCTTTTATATTACATTAGATTTTAAAGTGAGTTCAAACTTTACCACGTGACGTTGTGAATTACGATGTATGTACGTATGGACCGTAACATCATACGTTTTGCACATGGATTCTCTTAAATTCTGAAACAGATATTGCCGAATATTTAAACATTCAATATCATGAGTTGATTTTTTGGAAGAAAATTAACATTATTTGTTGTCTTGTAAATACAATACATTTTTCACAGGCGTAAAAAATTCATGAATTTTTCAAAACGTATGAGGTTTAGATTAATTGCTAAAGTTTTTCAGTAAACTCTAGTTTTACTTCTAGTAAGGGGTGAAATATATTTTTTATGGAAATTTTCATAAAATGGTATAATAATCTCTCATAAATAATAATAATCGTAATAATAATCTCTCATAAAATTATAAAAAAATGATTAGGAATCTTTGTAACCCACCTTTTATCCGAAACCCACATGATACGGCTTTATTACAAGTTTTTTTAAGCTTTATTACAAATTTTTAAGCTGAGTTATGGAATAATTTTTTGAGTTTTATTACAAGCTTTTAAGCTTTAATATGGAATAATTTTAAGCTTTATTACAAGCTTTTAAAAGCTTTATTATGGAATTCTTTTTTTAAGCTTTGGCATAGTTATAAATTTTACATAATAAATTTTGTCAAGGGTAACCAGCGAAATAGTACTGTCCATCAACGTGTTAATAATACACGTAAATACCTGGGATACAGTCAAGTTTGTGCAGTATAATAGGCGTGTTCAAATTTGTTTTCAAAAAAATTAAAGAAAAATACTTTTAGTTTCCTCTTCGTTACAAAACAGAATTATCAACACCTAGTCTCTTCATGTAATTGAAGATGCGCCACATTAAAAATATCTCAAAACCGACTGACCGTGGAGAGCGAGAGGCGATTCAAAAATAACGACAAGGTGCCGCGTAACCTAGAACCGCCTGATGATACACTCTCGTACGTACGCACGTGGCGCTGTATGTATGCGACGACCTCGAAGCGACAGATCCATTGTAGTACTGTATTGCACAGCCGACGAGTAATAAGTTATTCGTATTCTAAATAACATTCGCGACATCAAATACAGCACGATCCGTTAAATACATCAGTGTGAGTAAAGGAAATATATTTTTTTATCAGTTCATTGATATAATACGACTGAAATATAGAACGGTGTATAAAGCGAGATAAAATATAGAAATAGGAGATGTAGCGAACATTTAATGACAATGAAAAGTTTTCAAGAAATGGTATGAAATGGAGTTTACAGAAAATTATAAAGTTCAGTTCATAGTTAACAGAGATGAAGTTTCTCCTAAAACGCTGTCGGCTAGATAAACAGTGCTTCAATTACTTCTTGAAAGCGTTTGATTGAAAGCTTTTATTTGACATTTTTATTGAATTTATAGTAAACATTTTAGGATTTGGTGACTCAATACTTTTTAGTTAGATGGTGTCATCTGCCTCAAAATATGTTTGTGATTAAATAATACTACGTGTATGTTGAGAATGCTTTCGTTTGACATTCGTATCGCATGTACAAAAAAAAGGTTAGGTTTTGAATGGGTGTCCAGATTCATAATTTTACAGTTTTTTTCCATCTGTGTGATTTGTGACTTAATACTTTAGTTTACGTTGAACGTACCAAAGACACAATGTATTTAAATGGCCTTAATTAACTCGAGGAAACTAATCAATTTTTAAATAATTCGCTTTTTATTAGCAGATTGTATTTTAAATTTAATCTCAAATACAATAGCAAACATATACTCAGTAATAGTTTCAGATAAAGTATCCGTGCTTGTTAAAATTGGAACTGTATGCGCCACTACGAAGTTGTGGAGTTCATAGTTTTATGAGTGTGTTTTGTTAATAACATTTTTGTGTATTATTATAGCTAATTAATAGTTCTAAAAGTCTTGCCATTATTTCATTGAGATCATGGTTTAGTCCCTGACCCAGTAAGACTAATGCGAGACTTCTTTGTAAATAATTTTAAACCTTTTGACGAGGTCAGCAAAAATATGCAAATTTTGGGCTGTCGAAAGTAGTTAGAAATAGATTTAATATATATCTTGTGTCATTTAGTGACATGTTGTCGTTTTACATTGTTATTGTGTAGTAGGAAATACCGAGTTTTATCATTTATGCTATTCTGGAGTTAAGAAAGAGTCTGTATACTAATTGGAATAATGAGTCATCTTTATTTAGTTTAATCTGTCCAGATGTTTCATGGTACTAGCATTCCGCGCGTGTAAAATTGCTAGTACCACCTATCGGGTAAAACTATCAGAATTGTGTAAATCGTATTACTTTGGCAAACGAAACTTACGTTTGCTAACATCGGTAGCCATTTACTTAGTTGTAAAGTTATTAGGTTACAAATAAAAAACAAACACGCCTTCGAATTTATGATTTAAGTTAGCAAACCCTAGACTCATGGATTAGTTTGACATAAGAATAGAGTGTCATCCTACTGAAATCTGGACGCTATTTAATGAAAATTATATATGTGATCATTTTGTTGGAGCCTTATGAACGACAAATATATATATTATGTCGTAGACTTTAAATTGTTTGTAGGACCTTACAAAATTAGGTTAATAAAATGTATTAATAAGAAATTTAAGTTCACTGGTGTATTCGGAGAGTTTTAAAATTTATTTGCTAGTCTTAACATGAAACATCGCTTAATATCGAAAAAAATAAACTGGTTGTACATTTAAGTTTGAGCTGGCAGTGATTATTTGAGCATATAAAGGGTCTAACTACGGTAATATGCCTACTATTGTTGTGAGGTAATCGATTAAAGCAAGGAAATATATGGTAAGACTTTATGCTTTTATATAGTCGAAGATATTTAGTACTAGATAAGTTTGTTGGGGTTAGGTTCTTTTAATGGTTACCTATGGTCCATTAACACGCTAAGGACTTTTGCGACTGTATTTTTTATGAGATTGCCGAAAGTATTTTATTTTCTTACAAAGTAAAGGGAACCATATGGAAATCTATAATTTAAGAAATTGCAAATAATTTTCATTCCATGGTTGAATTGAAAGCACAATATGTTGGATTTAAGTTGAATGAAAAAGAAACATAGTGAAGCGGAGCAGGATATAATAATTTACTGATTATTTATTAGCAAAAGTTCTATCTGTTTCTTCGTATTATGTTCTATCAAAGGTGATGTTTTGTGTTGAAATTCCGGAGATAGAACCTCTATTCTAATCAGCATAATTTTAGTAATTCTGCCAATTTGTGAACATGAGAACATACATGTATACTATTTTATTTTTATGGCTCTTTACTACATTTTAGATATTATTCAATTTAGTCTTTTTTTTGGTTTTTCATATTGTTTTGTTCAACATCAAGTGAGAAAAGTCATTGGAAGTGAGCCTTGAACACAAGAATAGAGAGGATTTTTTTATTGAATAGAACAATAGACACAGCAGTGTATGATCTAATTTATTTTTTTTATATGAATACATAGGAACAAACAACAGTACAAGCAGCTGTACTGTAGACGCAGCACAGCTGTTTGCAGTGTTGTCAGATTGTTTGGTTATAAACTACTTAATCCCGATGGCATGTGCTCCATTTTACGTAAGTATATGACGTTAATGCTGCAATACACTTTATGCGAGTAGCACATCTAATGAGCTGGGGCTTAGCTTACTAAGAGATATGTCCACATAAATAACGGAAACGTTATCATAGATTTCATCTTCGTGGAGGATTAATATTGGTTTAAATATTGTTCGAGCTATATCATACGTATCAATTTGAAGAGAGGATGTTAGGAATATTTAGGTTAGGGTTTCAAACTATAACAATGTAAATCGACATGTCACTAAATGACACAAAATATATATTAAATCTCTTTCTAACTACTTTCGACAGAACAAAATTTGTATATTTTTGCTGACCTCGTCAAAAGGTTTAAAATGATTTACAAAGAAGTCTCGCATTAGTCTTACTGGGTCAGGAACTAAACCATGATCTCAATGACATAATGGCAAGACTTTTAGAACTATTAATTAGGTATAATAATTCACAAAAATGTTATTAACAAAACACATTCATAAAACTAGGTTTAGGGTTTAATAAAATTTATTTTCTAATATATATGCTAATAAATTTATTATAATCATTTCAGTCGTTATTTTTGAGTATACTTATAAAAGGGGAAAGAAAGTTAACATACTTTTAAATAGAAATAAAGACAGAAATAAAAGAAAGTTATTAACTTCTTTATTTATTTAAGGTAAGTAATAAGTGAATACAATCAACAGCTGAAATGAGGTAAGTAATAAGTGAATACAATCAACAGCTGAAATGAGGTAAGTAATAAGTGAATACAATCAACAGCTGAAATGAGGTAAGTAATAAGTGAATACAATCAACAGCTGAAATGAGGTAAGTAATAAGTGAATACAATCAACAGCTGAAATGAGGTAAGTAATAAGTGAATACAACCAACAGCTGAGATGAGGTAAGTAATAAGTGAATACAATCAACAGCTGAAATGAGGTAAGTAATAAGTGAATACAATCAACAGCTGAAATGAGGTAAGTAATAAGTGAATACAATCAACAGCTGAAATGAGGTAAGTAATAAGTGAATACAATCAACAGCTGAAATGAGGTAAGTAATAAGTGAATACAATCAACAGCTGAAATGAGGTAAGTAATAACTGAATACAATCAACAGCTGAAATGAGGTAAGTAATAAGTGAATACAACCAACAGCTGAAATGAGGTAAGTAATAAGTGAATACAATCAACAGCTGAAATGAGGTAAGTAATAAGTGAATACATATTCCGTTAGACACAGTGAAAGATGGAAGAAATTACATGAAATATGATCTGAATATACACAATTACGCCTATTTAAATTTAGTAATTTCCATTTGTTGGTAGTTGTTTAAATTGTGATTAAACAAAATTATCAGGTTTCTTCTAGGATAAGGAGGTGTTCTTATTCTGTGACCTTTTCATTTTTTTTATTTTAAAAATCACCATCACAAGTTTCATATCTCAAACTTATGTTCTCGAGTTATAATATTTCATAAAAAGAAGGACATGCTATTAAGTCATTAGATATTATTTTTTTAAACAAATTTTGAAATTTAAATTGATTCACTTTTATCTTAAACCTGTTGCTATTTTCCATAAAGTTATGAAGTTAAATAACCTTGGTAGAATTTACGTCTCTGTAATATTTTCACTGTATGCCTTTCTAACTATACCTTCACGTGATCTCCATCTGTGATGAAATTAAGCAGCTACGATGAAACGCCTCATTGTATATTTGTATTAATATGGTATCTCGCACTGCGCCACTTTGTAGGATGTGCCACGTAGCCTATGGACATATTATTTTACATGAATGGCGTTCCAGGTTCCACAAATTACTGAATTAGATAAACTTGTAACTTTAACGATAATTTATTATTTTGGATGAAAGATAAGTCTAAAGTGAAAGAAATTTCTAACTCGGGTGATATTCTAAGAGGCTACTTCCACATTGTAAACATTTATGCTTTTATTTATTAAGCCACAGTTACATCTACTCGCACAACAAATTACACGTACGGCGCTTACACATAAGACCTATCTATTGCTACGTAATAATATGTAATGTTTGTATGTTTCACATGAAGCTATAGGCTACGATTAATCATAAATAGATTGCAGTGGAAATGCAAAAGTATCTTCTAAAGAGGTGTTAATAAATGAAAATACTATTTTATTTTTAAGCTTATTACAGACATTACTTATAGCTATAAATACGTTATTAATAGAAAAGGGTGTATCATTTCTCAGTAAAGAAAAAAAATTTCATTCTTGAAGAAAGTGGTAAGTATGCTTTTGAATAAATCACAATTATATAAACAATGTGAGCATAAATATTTCATGATTACGTGAAAAAGGTAGTAATCAAAGGACACAAGATATCAGAAGTCTCAGGGTATGGAATCGTAACCTAATTCGGTCCCTTCAATTTTTGAAGCAACGTACCATCTAAAATTGTGGTGCTGGTGTGTGCGTTCTGGTATCAGGATGCACTTGTTTTCGCTAAGCAGGCCGTCCATATTCAGTTTGATTGGTCATCCTCCACGCTCTTCAAGAAGCAAAATGACAGTGTCCTTTCATATCGATCAGAAATATGGTAATGAACGCGTGCGCAATTCCAGTGTGAAAGGTTCTAAATTCCTACAGCTATGATTATAGAGGGAAGTGAAGTGTAGCAGTTGAAGAGAAGTAAGTATTTAAATAAATGCTCATTCTCTCCTTTCCTTTGTGCCTTCATAGATTACGCGAGAGAAGGAGATGCAGCTTTTAGAGCTATCTATCTACAATTTAAACGTAAAATCGTCTTCCAGGTGGCAACGTTTCTGTAACCTAGACCTACATTGATTTTCACGGTTATGGTCCATTTTTCTTAGGCATAGAATAGTCTAAGAGTATATGTTTAAATTTTTCTTATTGTTTAATTAGATATTTATTTACCATTATGACGGCAGTTTTATCCGAATAAATCTCGTTTTGAGGTGCTAATATTTGTAAGTTTTCAAGGAATATCTACCTTGATCCGAAAGAAGTCATTATATAACAA
Source organism: Druceiella hillmani (assembly GCA_039881145.1). Classification (NCBI taxonomy): domain Eukaryota; kingdom Metazoa; phylum Arthropoda; class Insecta; order Lepidoptera; family Hepialidae; genus Druceiella; species Druceiella hillmani. The sequence goes on along the minus strand of JAYKKI010000026.1, from coordinate 11,331,813 downwards.
AATTAACAGATTATAAACCTGAGAAAAAAATAAAAAACGGTCCATTAATCAACCTTACCAGCTAGTATATTATCGCTAGTATATTTGCACTCTGAGTCTTCTTTTAAAAATGTACATGCTAGATTCGTCACAGTTAATATTAAGCAGAGCTTTGATTTCTGATTTCCGGTCGTCCATGACGTTTTGTTTGCTCAAAATCATAGCCAATATTTTATTAAAGTTCGTCGTTGTTTTGTTCAAGGTGACCTTTTCAACCTGTGTCCTATATTTCTTTGAATATTGACTGGAAAAAATTACAACACTTTCCTGTGAACTCAAAGGATGAGTAAAGAGTTTGAAAAGCCATGATCCATCATTAGTTGTGAATTGATTGTACGAGTACAGAAAATGAGATGAAGTTAAGTAGTAATTTAAACGATTAAGAAATTTGTTTTATACTTGCCTAGTTTTTGAATTGAATTATATTCGATAGTGTGTGCATGTATATAAGTAAGTGTAATACTCTTCTAAGTCTTTCGTTTGTTTATGTTACGTACTGTTCTGTAGTATGTATTACATATGCTTGGGCACTACTTAGAAGATCGGTAAAAGTCGATGCATTGGCCCCAGGTATTATAAGACTAAAAAGGATATTCATATATAGGTCGAATGAAAAAATATGACCCTTAAAAGTTTTATTTCAATCGCCAATTTGACAAACAGGGAACCTTGTATTTTTTTAAGAAGTCAGATTATTTTTTCTACGATATTATAAAGGTGGCAGGTTTATCTGATATACTTTGTAATACAGGGTCTGTGTATGATACATGTGGGTGGACATTGTAAATGTTATTTCCACGATACACGGAACCATCAAGATCAAACAAAGTATAGATTGTGTCTTGTTGTATCCTCCATATACAGATGTTAGATATATGCTAATCCATGAAACTCGCAGATTTGAAAGAATTGTTGAAAAAAGCCACGTAAAACTCATCAAGAGTTAAAAAGAAATTAATTTTGACAACATAAAATTAATCTAAATTCTTACAGCTATTATTATAGAGTGAAGTGAATTGTTTTTACAACCTAAACCTTCACATATTTTCACGTTTTTATATCCTAAACTTTCACAGTTTTTCCATTTTTTTAGACATAGAATAGTCTAAGAGCATATGTTTAAATTTTTCTTATTGTTTAATTAAATATTTATTTACCATTATTTTAATATGACGGCCGTTTTATCCGAAAAAACCTCGTTTTGAGGTGCTAATATTTGTAAGTTTTTAAGTAATATCGAAAAAATAAAAATGTATAGTCATACATATAGATAATATTAGGTACACTGTAAAAAATTGGTAAGATCGTTGCAGCTTTTTGCTCCAAATTGAGGACTTCACTATGATCTTAAGAATAAAAAAATTCTAGAATGTTCAAAGAAAAAGAGGTAATTTATTACAAGTATTGATATTTGATCCGTGAGTTAGCATTATTCTAATTAAGAAAAGTTTTTATGTTATTCATTACATTTTTGTCGTTATTTATTTTTTTATTGAAAATTCTTATTGTTTTCAAAATGTATTTGCATTGAGATACTTTTTTTTTGGTTTGGACTGCGGTTAAAAATTTTGTTTTATTTTTTTACTCTTTTCTGGTTGTCAATCGCTGAATACTAAATATACTCTATTTCTATAACACCAGACCTATTTTCGCCAGTTTCCTTTAATAATTTAATATGTGGTAAACTTCATTTTATATTTTTTTAGTGTACATGAAAATATGCACTTGATACAAAAATTGCTTTATCGTCAACTAACATAAATAATTATGCCGAGCAGAAGTACTAATAAAGAGAGAGATAGAGAAAGTGAGAGACAGAGAAAGAGAAATAAAATGTTTGTAATTCATTAATAAGAAGTTTCCATATTGACGTCGTAAAGTTCTCGAGTCATGTTTGTTTCCTTTTAATTCTGCACAACATATTACCCAAAATATATATTGATTAAGTTCTGTGGCGCCATTAAAGTCGAATAAATACTAAGAGTCGTTCGTAGCAAAGCATTCGTCAAGTTTATAAATAGTCACGCGGGGAAATTACTCAAAATACATTTTAACGTGGGCGGATTGTGAGATATTATTTACTTTATTTGATATAAAAAAAAAATTGGTCTGAAAAATAATTACATTTCCAGACCTTGGCTTTTGTGTCTAGCTCTAAAAATTAATGTATCAATGTGTTATAAATTTTTTAGATCGGTCATTTAGCCGGATGTTGTTGGAAAATAATGGCTTTTTTATAACAACATTCATTTTCTCAATACATAATTAAAATAAAATCCGATAATATAAATCATAAGAAAACTGCGCAGGCGACTACGCGTCATGGTACCATTCCGGCGTCCGGCATCTTTAATAATAGATGATTCCTAAATAAGCTCTTCTGTTTTTAAAGCTATTTTAATTATCATCATCCTCTGGTATATCTTGCATCTAGTTTGGCTATCTCCATATGTTCATGTACCTAATCCGTCTATTTTCACGATATGTTTGTCACGTCGTTGCTTTTCATGTCACAATATTGGGTGAGGCTCAATTAGTCTCATAATTTGAAATGTCTGATCATAATACAAAAATGCTTAATATATCATATTTTTCTCATAGGAACTTATCTTTGATAATATCTGATTGAATATTTAAAATTAATTTTAACATTCGAACGTTTAAAAAGGATTGTATTAATTTTAGATCACTCGACGGAACCAGATAATATGATGTAATGTTTACAAATAGTGTTTTCACGTTGATGTAATTTCGTCCCGTCTTTTCGGTAATTTTGGTACCTCAATATACTACGGAACGTATTTCATATTATATATAACCTAAATGTATTATATATACTGTTAAAAGAGAATTATATTGAGTAATAAATTATAAGAGCAACGTAGCATTGTAACTAGTTACTCCATTTCGGCGAATGACGATGTTATTGTACAGATAAGAAATCCATCCGTAGGAAAATCTGTATTTTATTTTCATATTTTTCATCATGGAAATATTTTTCTGATACGTAAAATTGATTCTATTGCTTTGTCTGTAATAAACAGCTCCAACAAGCCGATACTTCCCTCCATTATAACTTTCCGTGCTTAGTAGTAACGTAATTTAATTTTGGTGTTTGTGAAAAACGAAATTAAAATATCTATTAATTTTGTCGTGTATCAGCAGTTGATTTGATGAAAAAAGTTTCTATTTTTAGATGTCCACCGAACAAATTTGATGCTGTAAAATTTCAAAATGGTGAAACAGGTTTTAACCCGTCGTTAAACCTCATAATATTCGAACTTTCGCTTACCGATTATATCACATAAAACACTATGCTCCAAAGCTATGTTTAAGACTTGTTTTCCTCCGCTAAATTTATAACAGTAGCGAGTTAGTGGTTTGGGTCACTTGTCCATTTTAATTACAATGATTCATTCAAGTTATACGCGCATTGCGGTCGATTTTAAATATCTACAGTTGCTCTGTTCATTTCTTTACACGTATTTATATTTACGATTTGACGCCCACTCAAGCTTTTCAACGTTATGTTTCTGGAAGGGAATATTGAAACAATTTCTATGTATAGAACTTAGTTCAACGAGTTTTGTGTTAGTATGAACGTCAATTAGATTCTAATTATGTCTTCATATTCTGCCTGCAAGGCGATACGATTGTATATTTTGCTTTGTTAAGCTAATGGGGTGTTACGTTTGTGTTTATAAAGTGCTGACTTATTGAGTTAGTAGACTTATATTTTATTCGTTTTAAAAATATTTGAAGTAGATAAAATGACGTCATATGACATGATATTAAAACATAGTTACAAAATATTTTATTAATAAATTTATAAATTAAGCTTAATTATCTACATCTGTTTCATTGGCGTAGGTAGATTTGCAAAGCACGTGCACGAGAGCGTGGGTTTTAAACCATTACCCTATCAGAAAAAGTTTCTATATTATTTAATGCTCGATAAATAACTAACATTAGGATTATTCATTTAATCTGAATGTACCTGCCACGGTTAGTAGTAGGCAGATGTAAAATGAAAACTAATTTTCTGTAAAATTCGTGACCAACTTACATTTGTTGCCAATCCGTCCAGCAAATTAGTATAAAATAAGTAAAGATTTAAGATGAAGGAAAGTAAAAGGTAATACACCGAAATAATTAGCGGATGTTGGTACGCGTACGCGATATATAATTTTAATGTAAAATCTATTACACATAAAATTAATAAATTCTTGTTCGAGCATTAAAGTATGGAACAAAACACGATCCCTAAATGGTTTATTAACGTCGTATCATAAATGTAGGATTAGTTTGATATGAAGCTGTTCTTAATTGCAGAGTTATATCCAATCAAAACTCACTCACTCATATGAATATACTCCCATGTACATATTCAATTGAAGCGCACACTTATTTCCAGGAGTTAAATTCTGGAATACTTACCACATTAATTGTAAAAAAGTTCAATTATCAGTACTAAATTGAAAATATATTTATTTTACTTTATAATTGTAATATTTTTAACACGTTCCTATTAGCTTGGCCTGTAATTTTCTAATATTGTAAGCAACTCTTATAGCCCAGGTTTCGCTGACATCAAATTGTCGTATCGATTTGAAACTTTGGAAATTTAGGCAGTTATGACAACAATACAATAATATAGTACCACCATCAAGCTGATATAATATCGCAGGGGGGAGGTGATCATGGGAACTTCTTAATGGATTTCAGTAAATCCAACAATTTTGGATCGGTATAACAGATCTTTGGTTACGTAATATAATCGTTAAGAATCAGATGATAGAGGAGAGAGGTATCATGAGAACAGTAAATCCATCTAGCTTTGGTTCGTTTGCCTTGTTTTAACGGACCCTTTGCTTACAAAAGTGTGTTTTTAATTTTTCTTCAAAACTACTTTATTTTTTAATTCCATTCCATAATTCCATTAAGTTTTACACAAGAAATGAACTCGTCAAACTTATAAATTTAATGTTTTTTATTGTTTACTAAGTAGCTTGATGAGAACTTGGCATATTTGTTTATTAAGTAGGCTGATGGGAACTTGGCATATTTGTTTATTAAGTAGGCTGATCAGAACTTGGCATATTTTTGTGTATTTTTGGTTGGAATTCAACTCTTTTTTAAAGTGAGTATGGCATAGATGTAGACCAATGCCAAATTCAATACCCAATTCGTTTATGTTTTTTTTTGCAACTGGGATTGATACAGCCTGTGATTAGAATTTGGTAAGTACTTATGTTTTGAGGTTCGATGCAGGAACTTTGAGGGGACATTGTATGTTCGTTGTTTTAATTAGTTTAGAGCAAAACTATTAATGCATTATCATACAAACGCCTGCGAAATAACCGCAAAATTACTTGGTCTCTATTTTCAGGTTTTCAGGCTGGTTTTGCCCATTTTCTTATTTCTCGGTTATGTAGATATGTTTAATTCTCAAATTTGAAGAATCCAAATCTAGTGGAAGTGGTCGACAGATATTGTTGATCTGTTAGTGAGTCAGTGAGTACCAAAATCAGCCATTTATGAAGTTCCATATCTCAAAACACAATTAAGCTAGATACATGAAATTTGGGTTTTTTTGTAATGTTATCTTCAACGTTATATTAGAAAATTAAATTAAATTATAACTTATGCCCTTAATTAAATTAAATTAAATTATAACTTGTTGCCCTTAATTAAATTATAACTTATAATATTTATTTTTTTATTTAAGTTTTAATGTGAACAAAACAAAGAAATTAGTGGCTTAAAATGACTAGAAATGGTTAGTGTAAATAGAGCACGAAGAGCGCGCCCGATTTCGCGAGAACATGGTCTGCATAAAACTGTACGCTTAGACGTTTAAATGGAGACCAAATTAGTGAGTTTGTCTCCAATTAACTGGGCATTAGGGCATTCAAAAATATTTAATTACTGTAATATATATATATATATATATATATATATATATTTAATTACAGTAAATAGAGGTAGCCGGAAATTTAATGAAATTGAAGGTTCCGCGTATTTGCTTTTAGTGTGACAATACAAATGAAAAGGTATTATCTTTCATGGAACTGACTAGCAAAAGAAATAGAAACCATGAAAGATACGCTATTGAAAATAACAATTTCTGAGTAACATGTTATATACGATTCTCCGATCCCAACGTCAGTGCGCAAAGTTACTTATATTCAATTGTTTCTATCGAAATTAACATGATCACTATACAAAACGTATAAAAAAATTTCTTCCGCTAGCTTTCAGCTACCGTCAACTGACGCGTAAGTTAATGGAATTAAATTATATTTAATATTCAGTGTAAAACACTGAATTTAATTTTACAGAAATTATGTTAATCGCGTGTTAAAATTATAAATAAAGTTTCATAAAAATCAATGATTCAGTTTAGAAATGATTGTGTAACGCACATTTAAACTCATTTTCCTAGAATTTTCATGTCTTCTGTTTTTTTCCATTTTCCATAATTGGGTTTAGAATATGAAAAGGCAAACAATTCAATGATTATCAACAAGGAAAGAGCAAAAGGTGAAGTAAAATTTTAAACTATAATACAAAACAAAAAAGCTGTCTTCATAAATGCGTTACATTGTATTTTGAAGACATCAAGAATTATTACTAACAAATAAAGATAACAACAAATATCTAACGAAGTAGCGATTTCCTTGATTATTAAAAATACGAGTGACTTTTGACTGATATTGACAATTATTCTGTTATGCTTTTTCCTCTCTTTTTGAGTTTTTGTGGCTTTTCCGAGAATTACGTGGCTTATTACCTATTTGTATAAGGGGGACATAACAGGATACAATTCGCATTTTTTTCCTCTTCAACACTTTGAACTAGCACAAAGAGATGCGTTGAAATATCATTTACAACCTATTATGAAAAATAACCTGATATTTCATAAACTACAATACTCCTCGTTTACATAATTGAAGATTTAAACGAGTTTATTTTTTAATTTTCTTTAAATAAGACTGTCATTTCTGCTCTTTACCTGGGACCAATACTATATGGACTTTTGTTAGTGTCTTTTGGTAAAGATTCGATGTTTGGTTATATAACTTGTTTTAAGAAGTTTATTTTTTAATTTTCTCTATATAAGAGTGTAATTTATGTTCTAATAATATTTGGACTTTTGCTAGTCTCTTTTGGTAAGGATGCGATGTTTGGTTATATAACTTGTTACTCCTTCTCGTTAACCACCTGTTATTAGAAATGTGAAAATTATAAAATTTTCACATTTATAATAACAGGAGGGATTTTATTTTTTTATGATTTAGAATTGCATGCAAAAAGCAGGCAGGTCTATTGAAGAATCAGGATTCTGAGCAGCAATTTCATGAAACGAGTCTCCGTAGGAATAAAACTTTCAAGTAGTTTTTGATTTCACCCAATTTTTAGGGTTTTGTACCTCAAAAGAAAAAAGGAACCCTTAGAGGATCACTTTGTTGTACGTTTGTCTGTCCGTCAAGGGCCTTTTTCTCAGGAATGCGTAGAGATATCTAATTGAAAAGAAATATCGAATACTCCGGTCTACGGTTCCTTGGAAGGTTGGATTTATGCTGTACAAAAATCAAGGTTAGAACCTCAACGCAATCGAAAAAAAATATCTAAAAATACGGCCATTTATGCCGCATATTTTGACACTCGCAAATAAATCAAAAGCTATAGGATACTTCTCGTTCACCTAGAATCATGAAATTTGGCAAGAAGCAAAGTCTCACAGCACAAGTAAAGGAGAAGATCGTTAATTTATAGTTATATCACATGAAACGAAATATTTTTTTAAATATGCGCCTGGGAAAAATATAGTAGGCAATATATTTTTGTTCTAAAAATTTTAATTTTGTACGGACCCCTGGCAGTGCGAGTGTCATTCGTACTTGCCAGGTGTTTTTAATAATTATTTGAACGATGCTCTCGTTCAGTGTTATGTCTGGTTTATTTTCACGAAATACAGATATTTTAGCTTGTTTTAAAATAAACTCATCGTAGTACTTATCTAAGCGTATATTTTTAACTACAACACGATTTAGATATATAGATGATATATTTTTCCTTTTTACGAATGGGTTTAAAAATATCAACGAGACCAAAACCTGAGTAACGTATAATTGTATCAGTTTACTAACATAACAGCTTCATTAGCCATATTTTGAATATATATTTCGGGAGATTCGTTAGTTTCTTATTTATTTCTTCAGAGGATGTTGGAATCATGATTATGTATAATAGCAATTATTCCAGTTTGTTTTTTCCAAAAATAAAAACCTCAAATTCAATATATTTCAATTAAGGACGTGATATCTGTCAAGCGTATTAATTGCGACGTAAAAGTCATAACATTTTTCAGTATGTTGCGGTAAAGACTTTAACATTAAGTAAATTTTTTTCCGCCCTTTTGGGATTTTCACGTCCATCTGTATACTCATTTTCTGTTTTTGAACTATGACATTTTCCGGGACACGGCAATTATGGTTATACGATTCATATGCGGATGTAATACGTAGGCGGGCGTGGGAAAATATTAGCACGTGTTTACATCCGGCGAATGCTCAGCGTCTTTACATTAAGCAGCGGCGCCGCATGCGTCACACGTGTAAACATGCCTGAAGGTTATAAACAGTCGTAAATAATTATGCTACTTACGGCTGAAGCAGAGAAATGACTAACAAATTTTTTTTTGATCTGTAACACATCAGCTAATTTTAATATCGCTATCTTCACTCATGTGATGATGTTACGCGATCAGATATAATAAATTAAATCTTCCAGCATACCATCTAAAGAAAATGGGTTCCAATTTAACTCGGGCCAAAAAAGTATTTTCTACATTAGAATAATATTTCATTTTAATTTTAATGAGATAATGGTCCCCTGACAAATAATTTTTAATGCATTTTATATAATAGTTTAAATTAACTTCATAAATTTAAAAAAAAAATATAATTTACATCAATATGATATAAATTATAACTTTTATGTACCACATAGATTTCAGAATCAAAATTGAAATACCACTGAACATTTTGAAAAATGTTTGGTTATTTTTAAACAGCTGTAACTTGGCAAAATATGGTTCAATTTATACAATAAAATACCAAAGAAAGAAAGCTGTGATTTTATTATTTCAAATGTATTATATTTTATTTTTTTTTGTAGATTAAAAAGTGAAATTAAGAAAAAAAAATTTTCTTCCTTTTCGTTTTGTTTTTTATTAATCATCTTTCGATCATTTATATCGGAAATATTTTCTGTGAAATAAAAAAAAACTCATTTTTGGCTTTGTCTGCTACAGTTGTGTCGCACAACAAATGAACGGACAGTTTGGGTAATCTGAAAATATCCTTTAAAAATTTAAGATCAATCTTTTTGATTTTCTTATGTGTTAAGTTGCAACATCTATCTCAATATTACGATGAAATTTGCTTTTTTAACATTTTCTATAAAACATGGATTCACGTTTGGAGAAACAATTTAATTAATCTGCGGTTTTTTTAAGTCAATAGTTTCCCAAATTATTTTGCAAAATGTCTAATAGCTCAATTTCTTGTCAGTTCATTATTGGCAAAATTATAGCTGCTTCTTTTCCCACTCACCCATGACTTTTGGCAAAATTACAGTTGTTTTTTCCACCAAACCAAAAATTGTCCAAATTTTCGGCGACCCATTACTTTTGCTGAGTAGCTTAAATTCATTTTTGTGTAAAATAATTTGTACAAAAGTTGTAGAATAAAGATTGTTTCATATATTTTACAAGATAGTCACATGCTACAATAATACTTAAGGCATAAATTGAATCTCTTTGAATCTCTCGTTGAAGACATACACGCTAGGTTACAGTAATAAAATAAGATGTACAATAAATACGATAAATGTTTGAAGAAAATGATTTAAGCACAGTCTAAGTATTTCCGCTTTACGTGAAGAAGTTTTGGGGAGGGGGGGTCAATACCTATTTTAAATTCTTTCTGGTAGGATTCTAATAATAAATTACTGGGTTCGTGGCATTATTTTATATTAAGACCAGGCGGCAGTGATAAACGAACAAATGACAGAAGCAAGTAATATCGTAATTTACCCATAGAGATCATGCAAGAAACATAGAAATGGACTGAAACCATTCGCAACGCTATAAGTAATAGTATTAAACTCTTTTGGGCATGCTCTTGTCAACATTTGTGCAATATTTTTTTTAAATTTTTAACGCATGAGTAAAATACAGTTTTCAACCATTTATCATGTAAATTTTAAAAAGTACAATTGAAACGAGGAAACTATTTAATATCGGCACTATTATTAATATGAGAAAACATGATTAATATGACAAACAGATTGATGAATGTTATCCATAATCGCTATTATTAATAGTATGTAATTTGATTCTTGAAATATAAAGCAGTAACGAAGTCATTGTAGATTAGGAAAGCTGTAAAACAAATATACATCATTTAAAATTTTATATAAATAATTTTACTCTGAAATACAAGAATATTTACAATTAAATACACTCTTTAATATAAGTGACTTGTGTATACGCTACAGAAAATAATAAACGTTATTGAATGTAAAGATGTTCTGGTTATGAGAGAACATGAGATTCGATTTTTAAATAAATAAACACTGATATAATATAGTGTTTATTTTTTCAAAAATCGAATGTTTTATTATTATTATATTAATAGTATAGTTATATATTATTACTATAATTATGTTTTATGAAAATACTTCTATACAACATGCTGTACCATATTGAGGTTTAAATAACCTTGATTGATTATAATATGTACGTTTTGGGAACTTCACACAAAAAAAGACGGCAGTGTGAACTACAATTGGGTATTTGACTAAATTTTTTTATTTCATTAATCATAATTTCAAGGTACAAGCTGATGAAGAGAGAAAATTTTTTTTTAATAATCTTAAAAATTGATCGAGTTATAAAAGTTTAAATTTAACCTTTAGATAAGAACGGCAATACTGTGTTGTGAGGTCATTTTTAATATTGCACATTATATGCTACAAGCGGAAAAGAGACAGGGATATACCTAACTCTATCCGTATTTTCAAATTTAGAAGCCTATAACTGGCTTATTTTTCAATCAATTTTTGAATTTTTTTAAGACTGGTTTTTAATTAACTTATATTTCACAATATTGTATGAAAAATATCAAAATTTAGAATGAGTCAACTACCGTATTAACTAATTTATCATCAGATGGCACTGATAGCACATTGCACGGCCCCTGTAAGGACGAAAGGAAAAATAGTATTCCATATCATTTAACAAGGACCACGTAACACGTAATCACGTAACGTATCGGTTACAGATTAGACGAAAAAATCTATTACGAACTATAAAGCCATTAGAATCGCATTTTTGCCACTGTGTAAATAGTTTTGTGAATCGATTTTTAAGGGTCAAGAATAGATGAGAGATTCTATAGCATAGCGGGGGCTAATTCAATTAAGTACCTAACACTTGGGCCATGTTTATCATACTATTTTGTTCCTTTGTAATATCGGGCCCATGAAGTTACTTTTACCCAATACGCTTGAAGTATCGGTGAACAATAAAAATAATACAACATATTATAAAAAGTTTCCTGGTCTTAATATGCGACTAGAAAACGATTCGTTAGTCGAATTATTAGCATACTCTCTAGATTATCAAAACTGACAAATGACAAACCCTCTGGTTGAAATTAAAACCAGGGTATAGAACCATTTTAACCCCAGAGTATCGTTGAATTGGTATTCAACGGTTGACATATCTCTCACTTGAGATATATATTTAAGAAAAATTAATTTACTCTGTAACTATTTTTGTGAGCGTAAAAGTAGCCGAGAGTTAACAATGATGACGCATTACGATTGTGGCTTCCGTTTTCCCGATTATTGCGATTTCACCATCTTTGTTTGAGTGCGAGGGGCTGTAGAGAACTTTGATGGAATTTTTTTATCCCTCGTAATATTAATTAAAATAGTTTACTAATAATATCTAAAACATAATAAAGTTTAATCTGTTACTACTTAAACAAATGTTCAGATCATTGCAATCGTATATAATTAAAAGTGTGCAGTGTGTGACTATCATATTAATTTCATTATTACTTTATCGAGTCTTCATATACTTATATATGTTATTTAAATATACTTATATAGGCAAATCAGTGAAAAACTGCCGCGTTATCTTTTTAGCAATGTTAATAACATGTTAATAACAACCTGTCTCTGCAGACATCATACAAGGGAATTATCGCAGACAAAATTGGGTGCCACTAAACCCCACTCCTATAATCTCACTTGCCGACACAATGTGAGGCCAAACAATGAAGTGATTTGTAGTAAAGAGTCAGTCGTTCATCGATCCACAGTCGGCAACGCCACAGTGCGAGTGGCGACGGGGAAAGCTGGAAATAGAAAAGTTCGCTCACTTCCGGTCGGCGCAAACAGGAAGCGCCTTACTCCAGCGGGCATGCGGACGCGCATACAAATGCGCACATTACTCGTGACGAGTGTCACGATCAACCCTCTGTGTACAGTCAACTGCATTATTAAATTGAATAAAAATACTAAAGTTTATATCTATATCGTATTGAAATAGCATATTACACTCCTATGTAATTAAATAGCATCTTATATTTCTGTAGCATTTAATTATTTTTATACGTGTTGAAATAGCATCAGTTTATCTCCCGAAAATTTTTATAGGCGTTTTTACACTGGACGGCACCGACAATGGCACGGCGATAGTCTGGCCATCTCTACCGACCTTCCAACACTAATGTCAATTCCGACACGACAAAATGTACACGTGTTGGTTACGTAATTGTATATACTGTAATAGAGTGTGTGGAGGAGATATAGTGTGAAGCGATGTTCTTTATAATTACAGAAACGTCTGTCACATAATTTTTCTAAACATGCTTAAAAATAGCATGTAAATATGGTATTGTTACATCAATTCAATTAGTAGAAGTGTCCTCTTTTCCAATTTATGTTCTATTTTTCTCGATAGGTACTTAAATGTTTCTACTCATATGGACTCATGCAAAATGAAAAACTTTTTCGAACAATTTTTAGGGTTTTCTACCTTAAAAGGAAAAACGGAATCCTTATAGGATCACTCTAGCGTCTGTCCGTCTGTCCGCCACAACCATTTTTTTCAGAAACCGCTGTTCAAAATAATTGAAATTTGGCAGTGTTATAAAACATTTTAATTCGAATATATTTCAATAAAAAAAATTTCTATGGAAAATTTGATGGGGGATAATTTGAGTTTTCGAAATAGTTTATTTAATTATGTTTATAATGTGGGGTACTGATTAAAATAGTTAGTTATAAAGGTCTCAAAAAACTTTTTTTTATAATTTTAGGCATTACATCTTAAAAGGTGTATTAAAAAATATGAAAAAATATATTCCCCTCTATTTCGAGACTACTGAACTTAAAGTTTTGAAAAGAAAATAGATTTCAGAAGCCCATTTAAAAGCTGGAGGAAAACTATAGCAGTGATTCTTGATGTAGTTATTTTTAAAATATGCACCATCTTTTTATTGTCATGAAATATATAACAGGCAATATATTTACGTTATGAAAAACTAATATATATAAATAGTTTGATGGGAGTACTGTGTACTTTCAATTTTTATAAGTGCTTAAATGTATATGATATTCTTGCAATGCGAATTTTACACGTTGTTGACAAGCTTTTTAAAATTTAAAAAAATGTATAGAGTTTTCAGTTTTTATACTTTAAAAAATCTAAGGAGTCCCGTGAATATTTCATTTTTTTGCGATTAACTGCGTTATTATTTTTATGCCTTAAATATAACACATACAATGGATAGAATTTTTTATTTTGTAATGAAATCACTTTTTGTCAGATCGTAGACGACTTATCATATATTACGATATATTACGACGATTTAATATATATAAATTATTGAATATATTTGGCGTTAATTTTGTAGAAATTCATTATTCACAATTAAATGAAACTACGTGATATAGTATTATTTCTACTTTCTTCAAGTTCTTTACCACGACTTAGGTTTCGTTGTATTACAACATCTTCAGGTGGGATATTAGCAGAGATATAATATCTCACCTGAAGATGTTGTAATACAACGAAACCTAGGTCGTGGTAAAGAACTTAAAGAAAGTAGAAATAATACTAAATCACGTAGTTTCATTTAATTGTATATATCAATTGTAAAGTTTCTTCTTGCCTTCTCTCTGACTATTTAAAAACAGAACGGCATGGCAAAACCGTTGTTTCTCACACGTCAACCATGGAAAAGGTTCACACCAGCGCCAAGATGTTGCCGCTGCCGTGCTGCCATGCCGTGAAGTGCAATAAATTTTTGATATTTGATATTTATGGTGTTGGCTTTTTCTATATTATTGAAGCACATTTCCGTTTTCGTCACACATTTGTACTGTAACGTATTCCAGTGTAGTATTAAAAGTATGTTGGTAAATTCATAATTTTAGTGTTCGAGATGAATGTTAAATACTTGAGGTCAGACATAAATATTTTATCAATTGCAGCCGTGTGCGTGGAAATTTGATTGTCAATACGAAAGCACATTACATTGTTATGAATGTATTTATGTCTATTTCTTGTTAACACATTTTTATCCAAACGCTAATAACAGGTTCATTGTGACGAGTTGCCTTAATTAAAAGATGTAAAAATAGGTATACAGAATTTTTTTCTAATTTGTCTGCAAAAAGTTTTAAATAACATATATATGTACTTCATTCTGATTAATATACAATATGGCCAATCTTTACTTGTATCTATGAGTGTTTCATAATAATTGAAAGAAAAAGTTTAATAGCTGATAATTTTTTTTTTAATTACCGCTTTACATTTTTATAATATAACAAAATGTTCATAATTAATATAACTTCATAAAATTGTTTGCTGTCTCCAACATATTACAATAATATGTTTGAGATAGTAAACATTTCTTAATATCCCAATATCTATTGCAAATTTTAGGAAGCCTACCATCATACGATTACATTAATTTAATTTAAAGTTAAAATAAACTACCATTAAATTAGTACTACTATTATTAAAATAAACTACTAAACTTCAATTATCTTTAATTCATATAACATTTTCTGTCCTGTGTGTCGAAAGTTTAAATTTCGAATCTAAATTAAACATTTATTTTTGGTTATCGAAATGAAAAATTGTTACTAAACATCCTGAAATATGAAAAAAACGAAAGTTTCATTTGTCGTCAAATTAATTCAGTTTAAATTAGAAATATGAGTAGAATTACGTAATATTTTATATACATTTAAAAGCACGACAAAATAAATTATTTAATTTGCCAACTGTACCCAAGTATCTCCGGACCGCCTAAGTAATTCGGTTGTCGGCGTCCGGATGTTCGACTTCCGTTCGCCATATTTTCCGGGTAATCGTATAACAAACTAACTCATTTCAATGGAGTCAGAATAAAAAGCTGCCCAATAGATAGATGAATGGACGCGGCAGCCGCTCGTGTGTGGCGTGGAGTGGCGACTCAGTTCGATTGAGACATCTCCAAAAAATAGAACTCAGCAGAAGTCTTGAGATGTAAAGATGGTAGTTTTCTATTCGAGGTTTTTTATTGAAGCTCTATGGGATTTCTTTATGCATGTACTAGAGGCTGTCAGGAGATTTTCCCGGCTATTAGTCTGCCGAAATTGCTTTTTTTCCTTTTTTAACATATATGTTTACATTTCTTTCTTATTTCGAACTAGGCAAAACCGATAGCGAATTTATGAAAAGTTGCTGTTTTACATAAATACCAAAATGATTTTGAAACTTTAGTTTTATGTAGTAGAATATTTTTTTTTAATTAATTTGTTTTTACAGTTCCAGCTTGCATATCACTAAGTTACTGTATATATATTTAGTTGTATTTATACATATTTAACCAGCTTTATACTTCCGATGTATTATATTTATTGGTATACAGTTTCAGAGGTAAAGTTAAAAATGGTTTAAAAATATGTAATATTTGTAATTGACGTATTGGATAATTTGTGAATTTTTATTGAAGATTCCCTATAATATTTCTATTTTCTAACATTTCTTCACCGGAATTTCACACTGCCGCTTGTAAGTTACTAACAAGTTCCAATTTTTTTCTTTAAATATTTTTGCATTTAGATTTTGCAAAAGAAATCACAGTATATTAATAAGACATATTTAATGAAATTTTCATTCTGATCACAAGTACTGAAAATATTCCGATTTCCTAAAAAGTTTTTGGGTACAGGGGCAGAATGATAAAAATATAATTATTATAATTTCGTCACGCCTGTACGTCTGTCCGTATGTTATAGCATTGTAAAAAACTTTGGTGTTATGACCGATCGTGAGGAAATATTGTGATATATAGGAAGAGTAGTTGTATTACATAAGCATTTATAGAAATAGGGAGTATCCCTGGTGTATCAATTAAATAGGATTTTGAAATTCAGTCGAAAAATTGTACCAATATTTTCTAATACAATCTATCCTTTATGAGACAATCAACCTCTAACTTTTTTTCCGCTCATGTCAAAGATTAGAATAACGGCATTTAGTAAGTATGTCATTGTGATATTATTTTACTCAACTTGCATTAATGCTGAAGAGATACAGACAGCCGAGTTATTTGTGATGTGAAAAATGCGCAACTCAATATTTTACATCGTGAAAAATCCATCAATATTTTTAAATCGTTTAATATGAATACTATGAAATTCCCTTAAATATTAAACTTTTATATATACCTACGTGTGTATGGCAATTATGTCCGGCGTACTCGTAACTAATTTACTTAAGAAAAATATTTTATTTTTTCTTAGTTTTAACTTAAATTTAACGCTGAAATTGGGAATGTCAGCAGGTATCCATCACTATACTATAATTCCTACTGCTAGCGTTAATTTAATTTTTGTGCAATAATTAACATCGGCGAATGGCACGGTTCACGTTAGTATAAATGACAGAAATCGCTAAAATATTTAGGGTTCCATATATTAAAAGGAAAAAACGGAACCCTTGTATGATCGATCAAGTACTTGTCTGTCTGTATCATCCGGTTTGTTTTATATATTTCACAATAACTAAAACTTTTATAAATATATATATATATATATATATATATATATATATATATATATATATATATATATATATATATGGTAATTTTTGAAGGGTTAAAGTAATGTATTTTACTTTTATATATCGTATGTATAGTTTCATATGTATGCATTTTAAGTTATGAAATTAAGCATACCTTGAAATATATGTGCAAAGAAGTGCATTTGCCCTTCATTTTCAAAAATACTGTAACTTAAAAAAAATTAAGAAAAATACAGGAAAACGTGATTATCCTAGATCTTATAATTTTTGAGTAATTCACGATATTTTTACATCTACGAAAGATATGTTAAGCTTTATATTTATGTAATAAAAATAAAATTAATATTTATAAAAAGTTTAATGGAAATACTTTGTACATTTAAATGTTTATATGTGCCTAAGTGTGTACGAAACTCTGGCAGGACGAGTTCTACTCCTATCTAATAGCGTTTCAATGCGTTTTCTTCGATCGGTCAGCGGATTATATTAAAAATTATATGAATGGTCAGTATTTTTTAAAATATTTAATACGATTGCAGTTACAATGCCCGTTAAACATAATAGGACAGTTACAATGTGGGTTAAACATGATAACCACCTGACTGGTTTCCTTATCCGTGGCTCTAAAAGATTGTAAGTATGGTAGATATCCAAGTTAGGTTGATTTGTTTGCACCACAGAGGAATGCTACGTTAAGTACATTTTTTAAAATTTGTTTTTTTTTCTGGTTATATATAAAATTCCATACTTTACCTAGGAAATAAATACCGTGCATCTTTTTAAGTTTTTTGAATATTATTTGCCATAAACATGAAATGTTATTCACTGGAAAAATTATAAGATTTTAGGCACAATAAACACACATTCACTACCATATTTGTATCACCACTTATTTTTCATTATTTGGAAAAACGTGTGACGTTTTGGTCATCGGGGCATATCATACTTTACATAAAGTCGGTAATTTTAAGGAGAACATGACATAATTAAGAATCAGATCCAGGAAAAATTATGATACACGATTCATGAAACAGAATAAATCGCGGATAGACTTTCTCAATCTATGTATGTTTTGTCTAAAATTTATATTGGGTATTTGGAATAAAGGTACAAACACAGAAATAAAGGACTGATCTCATACATTCAAAATTGTAATAGGCATATCCCGTACTGGCCGTAATAACAACCCGAATTGCCTTAAAGTAAACACAATCATACAATTAATAAGGGCGGGCGTACATCCATCTCATCAAACAAACTCCCCATAACAATTAACTATAGGTGTTAACTGCACGTCATCACCGAATTGACTTTTAACGAATCACCATCATGAACGAAGGGTGACCATATGTTCCTACTTTCGATGCTATGACGATATTAGAAGGCAAAACCAGTTTTTTTTTAAATAATAAACTTGTTAACTACTTATAGAACTCTATCAATATAATAGTTTAAACATTTGGATTCCTCAAAAGCTATAAGATCTAGAATTAGCGTTGTAGGTTTTTACAAAATTTTACGTAAATTTCTAGTAACGCAATTTTTTCATAAAGTTAATTTTAGCTGATTGTAGATGTGAGGAGAGGTAAATATAATAAACATACACATAATAAGTTAAGAACTTTAAAATACAAAGAAAACAATTTGTAAATCTCGACTAACCTTTAATTATCTGCGAGGTTTTTTGTGTCATTTATATAAGTATAAATTTAAGTATTTTATGATAATATTATTAATATATTATAATTTAAGTATTTTATAATATATAATATTTAAGTATTTTATGATAAAATATTGTAGAATCTGCATATTTCAAAGTATTTACAATTGAAGTAATTTTTTAGATCTTTATTGTTATTTAATCTACATTTTTATATGGCGTTTTGATAAAGTACACGTAAAATTGCTTAGGATTATATTATATATTTCACAATAGCGCAAACATTTTATAATTTAGGCGAAATAGGCGAGTTAGCATTATTAACGGATGTTATCTATCATCATATTTTTATTGTGACACATTTATATACGAATGATATGAATTAGACATTACAAACACATTGATATATGAATTAAGAAAATATATTTTATGAAATCTACTTTATTTTAGATCTTGCGGTAAGTACTTATGTAAAATGTTCAGTAAGAAGTAAGGACTTCGAAATTTATTTCATTTGTGCATTTCTGCAAAATCTCGGTCCTAAATTTTATGAAAGAAACGATGCTGTAAGAAGTTAATAACGGTTTTTTAATGAAGGGAATTTAGCTTAAGAGAACTTTGTGAATTTTTCGTTCATCATTAAAATAAATATTCACCAGATCGTATCTATGCCCGGGGCGGCTGAAAAGTACTCAATTAGTGTAAATCCAGTTACATTAGTACTTGCTATTTGGATGTTTAGTATATATGATTGAACATTTAGACATAAACATGGAAAATTTGACGTCAAAATTTCATTAGCTCTTGTAAAACTGTGAACATCATCACGACTGGCCCATCGCTTGGTTTAATATCATATCATCGTGATAAGATTCCTCATTAAAATGGAAACATAACGAAGACTTTTGATCAAATGTCTGTAGGTCTATTGCTACTTTGCATCAACATCTCTCACCATCAATCGTTAGCCATGGTTGTTCGAGCAAAGTAGAGTGTCTTTAATATTTGTTATTTTTGTATTTAGCTTTTTAAATTTCGTGTCATAGAATGTTGTCCATATCTAGAAGTTGATATCTCTTAGCTAAATGTTGTCTTAAAAAGAATGTAGTACAAATTATTGATTACTTTACCCAGTTAATGGAGTTCATTATATTTAACACGGTATCATACGAATTAAAATTTGGTGGTCACCCTGACTGCGACAAAAGTTCAATATTTAAGGAGGGCGCAGGGTCAGGAGTCACAGACAAACAGACCCACGTGCGGATGGTGATTGTGACGTCACGGTTTTGTTTGCTGTTCTCACATAGTTTCAGCGAACGTCCGCTGTTAAACCAAGAATTATTTTGGGAAACAGATTCATAAAAACGTATAATCAGCTGCTTCTTGAAATTCTTTAAATATTTCGTCAACATTTTTATTAATGCCTTAAAATAAACGTAAAATAGTTCTTTTACAATTTATTACGTATGCTATTTTAGTAATACATTAAGACAATTTTTGTCACATACATTTTTAAATAATTTTATAGCGTGAAACTCATATTAATGTAATTTATACCAGACATATAACGCGTAAAAAATGCTATTATGTTTATTATTCACGAATAACATAATGCAATGTATCCACAACCTCGCCATAGCGTATATAACTACATTTTTTTTCTTATAAAGTCGGTCAGATGTTTTTACACGTTTAGATGATATTTACAGATTTAGATGTTAGAACATGTATAAATCAGGTTACTTAGTTGTCAATATTTCTTAAAAATTTTGATCCAAGATAACAAAAATGATTTTAATTGGAATTGTCATACTTAATAATGACAAGTTAAAGAAACATTTTAATCGAAATTGCCATTTGAAGCATCTTATTTCTAATTAAATTAAATTTGATGTACTCAGGCCTAAAACTGCAGAAAATATGTGACTTGGACAAATGGATGGACGAACGAACCGATGTCACCAAATTATAAGGGTTGTTTTGTTTCTCGATCGAAACCTAAAACACACGTTCAATATGAAAAAAATGTTCCAAAAAGCGTTCCATTTAATCTAAAAGAAATAAAAAATCAAATTACATATCTATATATATGAAAATTTTAATAACTGTTGAAACAATTTTGTTGAGTGCATTTTGACACTTCATCACATTTTTTGTCTAGAACACATTGATTTACTGTTTATTGTCTTTGAATTACCATAAATAATGTAGTAGGGTCAGTCGTTACAGGCAGTAGAGACCTACATATCATAACATATTCTTCATCGCCTCGATATAATTAAATATAAATAAATATACGGAAAAGGAAAAGAGTTATTTCAAATCATAACTTCATGATTCAAATGTACGCTTAGTTTTATTGGATAATACTAGATATATACTTAGGTAAGACGAATCATTTGTAAAATCATTGGATGATTAGATGAACGTGTTTTGATTTAGGAAGATATTTATTGTATTTAATTTGAAAAATATATGTGCAGGTACAGCGTCATTTCTGAAGATAATATCTGAATCTTCTCTATATTTTAAAATATCAATTTAATTATAATAATCGAACACATCCTAGATGAATTGACAGTAATATACTTCAATGAGCAAAAAACTTGTTCGTTGTCCAACTGGCACAGCACATTATTAACGTGTAATTACAGAGCGGATCACATAAAAAAATGGCCTTCAAACGATTACATGCTTCGAATTTGTTTCAGTAGTTTAATGGCGCCTATATAATGTCAACAATAATAAGCGTCTGTGCTCAAGAACGTTCTTGCGTGCAGCAGCTAGCTTTATGTCCGTCTTTAAATAGTCCTTCCGCCATCCGCTAAATAGAGCTGCGGCATGCGGACTTCACGCGTTGGATAGTGTCGTAATGCGAACTTCGCGAAATAGATAAAGTGTGGTCGGTAATAGCCCGTTCGGTAATTATAATATATAACATCTGTTAATATTAGAAAATTGTTTTGTCGGAGAGCGAGACTCGGACGCAGCCGACACACGTGAATAATAAAAAAGTGAATTGAAATTATGCAAAACGAATATGTTACATGCACTTCTTATATCAAAGCATCTAATGTTTTATTCAATTATATTATTTTCAAGATTATATCTATTTTCGAACTGAGAACCGAAATAAAAATATTCATTCATAAACTAAGTTATACCGCTAAAGTACGGATGTTAATATATTGGAGTATAAGTATATTACAACACCTGTGTCTTTATGTTTTTAAACTTGAATTTGAAGCGGCAGAGATGTCGAAATAAGTGGGTATTTAACCATTTTTTTTTTTCATTAATCATAATTCAAGGTACAAGCTGATGAAAAGAGAAATATTTTTAGTAATCTTAAAAATTGACCGAGTTATAAAAGTTTAAATTTAATCTTTAGACAAGGACGGGAATACTGTGTTGTGAGGTCATTTTTAATATTGCACATTATATTCTACAAAAGCAAAAGAGACAGGGAACCCAACCCTATCCGTATCTTCAAATTTAGAAGCCTATAACTGGCCTATTTTTCAATCAATTTTTGAACTTTTTTCAAGACTGATTTTAAATTAACATATATTTCACAGTATTGTACGAAAAATATTTAAAATTTAGAATGAGTCAACTACCGTATTATCAAAATATGAATATTTTCAACGTGAGAATCATGAAAATAAAATATATTTATAAACAAAATTAAACCATCAAAGATGCGAATATCGGAAACAATTTATTAAGGGTTAAAATAAGGGGAAATATTTTCTTTAAATCTGTGGAATGTGGCACTGGGCATCAACATTTTTTTTTATTTTTGAGATTGTAACAGTAGGAGAGAAAAGTTTTATTGCTTTTAATATGGTATTCCGTATGGTATAATCATCATTAATTTTGAACTCAATAAGAGTAGATTTATCAATTGGAAAGAATTTTGAACAAATACTATATATACTAATCTTGAAGTTATAGTTAACCAATTCGTCTTAATGTTTTTCATGTGATAAAAAATTAAACACCTCAAATATATATAAAAATTAATCACTAAGTAGCATGTAACAAATATGCGAGTATCCATGTTGGTTTAGAAATTATATTAACGATAAAATAATAAAAATTTCCTGTAATCTATCTTGGGAACTTTGAACTATAATATTTGAATAGAATTTAAGGAAGCGAAAATTACTTCTTTTTTCTATCACATTTATCCTTAACTTTTTTTCTTGGTAGCACCGGTTACTGACCGTTTTTAGAACTGACTATGTATAAGAGAGATATTAAAATTTAAAAAATGCATATTTCGAATAAATCGAGCTTTTGGGTATTCCATTGAGGTACTTTATTCGAAATATTCCATTTGTTTTTAAAAATTGGCCATAATTCGAAAATTGTGTGTATCAAATCATGATGAATGTCAATTTTTGTTCGATGATTTTTTATGATTTTCGCTGTATTCTCAAGCAACAACAGAGTTATGATCGACTGTTATTGGTATTTTAAAAAGAAGCTCCATGCTGCGTTAGTGTTTGCAATTGGATTAATGAGTTCAAGCGCAGTGGTACCTGATGATGATCTGCGTGAGGGACGTCCCTCAATAGCTACAATTGTAAATAAAATCAATGCTGTGCGGCTCCTTAGCAAATTTGGGCAAGTTAATGCATTGGTTTGTGATAAATATAGAAAATTTTACATAAATATGTCGGCATCAGGAAGCTTTACGGCAAATGGATACTCCATGATTCAAACAAGACTCAAAATCACCATTTAGTCCGGTCAATTTCTCTTAGACCAACCATTTTCCAGATATTGCGCTTGTAAGAATCACGTTCTACATAATCTGCACCCATATGCCACGTATATACATATTCAGGTACTTAAACAAACAAAAATGCCTACTTGTGTCTCTTTCATGTATACATTATACTATTCTAAGGAAATATACTCTCAAAAGACAGCCAGTCTTCCAGAATCCCCTCTACTCGCATGGCCTTGAATAACATCTGCCTAGTCTATTGTCCGTATGGCGTCGTTCACGTACCTGCTTCTTTTAGTGTTAGACGTACAGTTCGAGTGAATAAACGTGTCTATTTCAAGCGCTTACTGTTGTTTGTGTTGATCAATATTAAAAAAATGTCACAATTTTGTTTTATTTGTAATAAACTTTTGACTGAAGGTGAAACTGTTGTGGTTAGTCGTGGACTGCAAACTTTAATCGATGCAAGTGTCGCGAGAAATGATGATTTTGCTGATTATTTACGAAGCCAGAAGTCCGTTGTAATTCACGTGGATTGCCGTAAATCATATACCCGGAAAAGTTTTATCCCTGCAGCAAAAAGACAACGTGAAGATCAACAGGCCAGTACTTCAAAAGTAATTCCACCTCATACTAGAGCGCGATTAAGTGAATCTGAATCCACATTTTGTTTTAAAAAACATTGCTTATTTTGTGGCGAAGAAGCGGATGAAGAGGCTGAGAAGAAGAAAGCGCCGAATTATCGCCGAAAAATTCATAAAGTTTCTACACTTACATTCAAAGAATCCCTTTTAAAAGTAGCTAAACATCGTTCTGATGATCTATCAAAAACTGTCCTTGCACGTATTAATTTTGAGTATGATTTAGTCGCTGCTGATACTAAATACCATGGCAGTTGTTATACATCGTTCCTGAAACCTAATACTGGCAGTAAAACTGGTCGTCCTCAAAGTGAGGATATAAACTCTGCAATGGAGGACATTTTCAATTTCATTGAAAGTAGCGATGACTGCCAGTTTACGTTGGATGAATTAAAGAATGTTTGCCAAAATGTAGATTTAGAAAACAGAATTATAAAAATACGATTGAAGTTAAAGTATGGTAGTAGAATTATTATTACCGAGAAGCCAGGAAAATTAACATTTATTTGTTTTGTTGACAATTACCAAGACATTACACAATTTTTAAACATTCAGCAAGAGGAAGAAGAAGAAAAAGACGAAGAAGAAGAAGAAGAAATCGAAGAAAACATGGTTGTTGAAGTTAACTATGAAGAGTATGAATCAGATTAAAGTATCAAAAAAAAATTAAAATGATATTATATAGTTATTGTATTGCACTATATATACTGTATTGTATTGAATATATACTTCATAAGTGTTAAATCTTATATTGCTCGTTTTTTTTACCTCATATTAATATTCCTTCTATTATTATTAACAATAACGTCATAAAGATTCGTGAAATAGACCTACTAAACTACGTTAAAAAATAAGCGCCGAGTACACTACCTCATAGGCGGTGTGGCACATGGGTGCAGATTATGTAGAGCGTGAATCCTACAAGCGCAATATCTGGAAAATGGTAAGTCTGAGAGAAAAATTATACGAACAATTTTTATAGAAAATTTTGAGCTCTACAACTTTGGTCTGAAGTACTTTTTCGATAAAATTTACCGTTTTCAAGAAAAATCCAAAAAACCTAAAATTTTGACCTTTGACGCCGAATAACTTTTTTAGCACACATGGGATCGATGGGGACTTTTGACACTTTAGCTTTATGGGAATTTTCGCTATTTCAATTGTCTAAATTGACCGGACTAATCGCGTTGATTGGTGTTGTGAAATGCTCGACGGAGGTAATTTGAGTTGTATTCTACGTAATCACGGGTGATGAAAGCTGGATATACTGTTAAAACCCCGAAACTAAGAGGCAGCCTGCGCAGTAGGTGTTTCCTTCTGAAGGGTGGCCTACCAAAGTGTGAAAAGCATGAAGTGTGGGAAAAAGGTGGTCACGTCATTGAAAATAAAAGTACAGTTACCGCAGGCTGTTGTACCAAGAATTGTTTGCCTTTTATTTTGAAAAAGTTTGAGAGCTTAGCACACCCTCATGCTGCAATCTGTCCTTGAAATGTCCTTCATCAAGATAAGAAGATAGAATTTCGTAGTTCATCTTAACGCTCTTGACTACGTCGAGTATAAAAATTGTGGGTTATTCGTCATATAGCCCGAAATTGCGAAAAACTGATTCCCAGACACCGAAGAAGCGATTACTGCCTTCGAAAAGGCCGTCGAAGAGACGTCCAAGGAAGAGTGAGCCGAATAATTTTCTCAGTTCAAATGAAGGATGCACAGAATGCCACGGAGACTATTTTGAAAAACAATAAATAAATTACAAACTTACTAGTTGATTCCATTTTTGTTATTCTAGAAACTTTCTGTGTTACCTTTCGGATCATGCATTCAGAAAGAAGCATCGGAGTACATTCATTCTTATTAAAATTGCTCATTTATTTATGGTCTGTAAGAAATTTGTGTGTTATGTATGATGTATATATTATAGTGAAAAACAAATTCATTCTAAAATATCAAGTCATATTCGGGTTTATGAATATTTGTATTAAGTGTGAAAGCCGTCTTATGTGAAAAGGTATGTTTGGGAGAAATTAATAAGAAAATTGTGCGTTTTCTGTTCAGAAACTTAAAGATATCTTATTTTTATTCTTAAACTTAAGAATAAAATATAGTAATCTAAGGATGAAAAATATGGTAAATATGAGTATAATTTACTCTACCATACACACTTCTTCTCTTCTTTATCGTGATTCGCCTGACAAAGCGGTCGTGGTCATCTCGTGATACTCTCAGGATTCAGCTCCTTTAGTAACCCGTCTAAGGGTGTCTCGACATCTCTCTCCGTTGCCGTTAGTCTGCGAGGGTGTGTCCGTAGCAAGTTTGATCTATCTGGTCGGTTCTATGGAGCTGTCGTTGTTGCTTTAAGTTTGATTTCACTTAGAATATTCTGAATAGTTTTCTTCAGTATCATATTTCCAGGGTGTCTAATTTCTTCTTCTTAATTTCTCCATGGGTCAATGTCTCTGAAGCATAAAGAAATATAGGAAAAACATGAGCTTGAAGGACATAGATATGGGGTTTTTTTTTAATGTGGCAGATCTTCTCCATATTCCATCTCCACCTATAATTTTTTATTTGTACATTCTTAGAGACATGTTCAAGTTTGTATTATTTTTCGCTATTACATTGCATTGTACAATTTAAGAAACGAGAGGGTTTTCTTCTGGATATCTCCAGCTACATTTTTAGAAATACCTTTTACAAAATTTTTAGAATCCTCACAACCTGCCTTTTCAATTGATTGTATAAATGGTAGAAAGAAAAACTTTTTTATATTAAACTTGCCCCCTTCCATACCAATATTTTTCAGACAAATATTTTTTAGTTATTATTATCGCGAAATGTATAGACTATTGACACGCTTTACTATGCCAAATTTTTAACTTTTCGTACCAAGGACAACGGTAGATAACGGTAGTTGTTTTTCCTTTTAAGATGAATACTCGAAAAAAGTTACCAAACCAAATATTCTAAACTAACGGTGTATATCAGATATTTAAAGTTAGTGGTTGGTAAGTTGGTTATTAAGACTCGTAGTGGTCAAAATGGGTCAATGTAAGTCAAGCTTCTAAATAATGTTTTTATTCAGTGAATTATTAAAAACACTTTTAAACCATTTCTATTTCCGAAATTACAATTTTCCGAAATCAAATAAGTGTCACTGATTATATTGATATTCATTTTCTTTTTCTTGTTTCAATACTGATTTTTTTTCTCAACATACTTAACCAATTTGAACAAGTTTTTGAGTTGTTAATTTTGGGTTTTAACATCGATTCACAATTAGATTACAACAATTACTGAAACGGGGATTTTTACATAGCACACTAACATATTGATCTCTCATAAAAATTATGCTTGTAGTTAAGATATAAACAAGATAAATAATTTTCCGTATCAATGTTATTGCGGAGAAATACAAACAGGCACCTATTAATATAAGCTTCTAAGTGATATCAGCTTAGATTTCATAAGCACCTATAGATATAAGTTTAGATTTGTTTAGAAATTTCTTAAGTAATTTTTAGCGAAGTTACGGCATTTCTTGCTCAAAAATTGATAGGTAGGTAGTTGCAAACATTTGCACAGACACCCGCACACGTTATATATATATATATATATATATATATATATATATAATAAACATACACATTTATTTGAAATGAGTTAATGCGTGTTTTGTTGTTTTCAGTTTTTGTGTCTTTATCGACTTCATTACCTGCATTTCTATCGTTATAAGTTGGTAAGTTGTTATACATTATATAACATAAAAACGTACATAAGGTATACGTCACAGGCTACATTAATCAAAGTGAAAACGTGCGAAAAATAGCGGTGGTGCGACTAGCCATGAAAATTAGATTACAATATAAGACAAACCGTTTCACATGAAATAATAGGCAATAAGTAAAAAAATAGCACCGCATTATCACGACAGGTCCTTCTTCTAACTTTTAATAGGTGTAAAACCTTCAGTATAACTTTGAGTCGATTTAATTCTCTAGTAAATTAAAGTAATTTTATGATCTGTTTAGTACTCAAATTTGCATAATTGGACCTGAGTCTGAGAGACGATATTATTTACGACGATATAAAAAACTTTACGACGAAAAAAACTTTATCGTTTATATATAAGGAAATCAGCTATAGTATCGATTACTACGGGCATAAAAATAGGCCGGGGCGGCAGACGTCAGAGCGCCGGTGACGGCGGCTTGTGACGCGAATGCTTTTTCTAAATGTAAATGACGGCGACTGCCAAATTTTTGTTCCATTCTCCTTTCTTCCGAGATTAGCGTTTAGATTGAACGAAATTAGTTTGATAATGACATTGTTAGGTTATATAGTCTAATTAATAATGGCATACCTTATATGAATGAATTAAAATTCCAGTTGCAAATAAAGATGTTATAGAAGTCATAAAAAATTAACAAACTGTGAAGTTATAATTATTGTTTTTTACTATATTTTATGTCTTTTATAGCAGCAATGGGCTTTCATGAGCTCTCAGAAACGGACCTGATTTTTAGCTACCTTTCGGAGTTATCCCCCTGTCAAATCAAAAGCCTTTGCCTTCCTGGAAACAGATCTCCTCCAGCCTACCAAAAGTCTTTCTTAATTTCGTCGATACTGACGGTTTCACTCCAATGCGCTCTTTTCGATAGCTCCGTTTCTTACATGATACTAACCAGAAAGAAAATCTCTCTTCCGTTATAATAAAAATTAAATTATTTCTGTTAATTCCCTATTGTCTTATAATCTTCATTGGTAACTTATAAAATAAGTTACATCCTTTTAGGTGACGTAAACTAATAAGATTGGTCTCCCTGCATGCTGGACGGACTATCATAATTTTGTGATATTTGGCATGTCACTGAGAGCTTCGGCGTCATCAGACGTGAGCCCTATGGTTAAAGCTACACATGGGGCGGGCGAATATATGTAGTTCAAGTGTTTCAGCTCAAGGCCTTAATACCTTAAATTAATCGAAAATATCACATATTTTTCAAACACATATTTTTTTTTTAATTATACAAGCCGTATGTATTCTATATAGTAGCAGTATAGCAGTAGATATTATCGAAATATTTTAGATGGTAATTTTATCTAGTATATTAAATGCGAAAGTTTGGATGAATGTGTGGATGGATGAATGGAATCTGCATTAAATTTAACATGCACTCAAATGATAACCTAGATTAAAATGTAGGTTTTGCTTTCATCCCGAAATCTGTAAGTATTTCCTGAGAGATAGCATACATCGTTTAGGGTGTTCATTAGATTTTTAGCCTTGATGGCATATTACTGTATGTAGAGAAAATTCTGTAAGTTTGATTTTAGCTTGTACTCATATCGTGCATCCCCAAGTCCCAAAACTGAGTACGGTTAACGTGGAATGGCTCACTAAATTTCTCCCATTTATAACGATTACGATGTTACTGCTTAACGTGAATAGATTTTGATAAAAATGCATCAGAGTTAAATCAGAGCTTGGACTGACACATTGGCTATATTACTGTAGTCCACGAAGCTGCGGACAGAAACTAATAAGATCTATTTGCTGTAGAAATTTTGAGACAACAGATGTTTACGAAAAATGCAGTTGATATATTCTCTCATTTATGATCATAAAATGGAGTCGGTAATACATTTCATTTTGTCAGAAAATCAATAGAACCAACACAAAATTGGTCTGTGGTTTAAAAGGTTCTTTCAAATTGATCCCATCGTAAATAATACTTTTGAATAGAAATTTGACAGAAAATGTTGATCTTGTGTTCATGTCATTAGTTTGCTTATGATATCAAAGTATATTACAAAGATACATAAAGATAATATGAGTGGGAGAGATACATAACGATAAAACGCAATTAGGCCGAAAATTTGATACGCTTTTTAATAAAGACGTTACTCAGAAATTTGATGGGTTCAGAAAATTTAAATAAGATGATGAAATTTACTACACTATGTTTGTTAAGCCATTATAATAAATAACATTTAATATAGTTTGGTATTTGTGGTACGATAGTCAGGAATTTGTTTTATATTTAGGGTTTCGTAAAGGAAAAAGAAAAAAAACTGCTCAATGGAAAAACTTTAAATTTAATAGCTATATTCCCTCGCATATCTAATAGTTTAAATTAAAATATTAACAAATTTATTTAAAAAAAATTCGTTAACACTTCTTAAATAAGGATAAAATCCTTTTATAAGGATGAAAACTATTTTTTTTTCTGATACTATCTAATTTGTTTTAGAGATACTGCTAAAATATTCATAAAATAACGCACACCATCTTCGAAACTGCTAAAGTCAAAATGATGGAAATACTAACGTCACTAGAGATTTAGTTAAAGGCAATATATCTGGATAATAAAAATTATAACAATATTTGTAAAAACTCTAATAACAATACTATGTACTCTTAATTGTTTATATGAGTCTAACTGCGTACGGTCCCTCGAACTACGCAATACTTAAAATGTGTTATTTAATATATAGGTTTCAAAACTAGACATTGATGTAATTCTGTTCTGGTAATGATTAAAAAAATTAACATTCTGCTTAAAATGAATTACATCTTCAAGCAAATTTGTAGAATAATGTAGTTTCAATACATTATAATCTCCTTCTCTAAAATAATACCTATCACTAATTATTAAAATTGATCTTTATTTTTGTTATATATGATGACAACATAATTTTCCTGTTGAAGCAATTTTATGATCTATTTAGTATTTTTATGATTTATTAACGACTTAATTTTTATTTAACTACTTATTTCAAAATATAACAGTCAACCATTATCATAGTCAACGATTAAACATTTAGATTTATAGTCCATTCAATTTCAAGAGATAATTTTTGTAAACAATTGAATTTGACAGTTAAAATATGGTTGACACAAATATATATTCGATCAGCTGACGCCAATTTATAAAATTCATTGTGTTATGTCCAGTGTATTATAAAACTGTATACATAATCAAAATATTAACTTCAGACAGTTTCACTATAAAAACACTATTATTTTACTGATACGAATTGCAAAATTTTACACGGTAAAAATGGACAACCCCCCATTTTTTTGCGAAATAGTTAGGCGTTTCAAACATTTCGTGAAAATATTCGAAATCTCGATGCTGAAAAAGCCTAGACCATATATGCTATTCATTAATTTTATAAGGTGTTAGAGTGAGATAGCTACAACGTGTCAGCTTACGCTGCTATATTTCTAGATTTGATTACCTTACATACAGCTATAGTTATGGTATATTTGGCGTATGGATAATAAAACAAACATTGTGACATATGTTATATGCTTTTCTAATAAGTGTTGGTACTAAAACGTTTTCCAGTGTAACCTATAAATTGTATACGTACTTAAGATAATGTTTTTATAATAACTGAACTTTTACTCTTATTTTGATGTATATTTTCGATGATTATTCTTAATATTAGACATATTTATTTCAAAAACATTAGAAAAAGCTTTAATGTTAAAATCCGTTAGAAATTGGCCACTCATGTAAGGATAAGATGGCCATTTAATTTCCGGGTCATTTTTCCTCTCCCTTTGCCTTTTCCGTTACTTTTTTCTCGTGTAAGTTTTACTTTTCCGTTTCTTGTTTCTTCATTTTCTTGCCACAAGTTGTTGAATGGAATACAATTTACATGCGGCCATAAATTACAAAAAAATAATTGCAGCTAACCTTCTATTTTTTATTAAGATTTTTCTTCATAATCTTATTATTTTTACTTTCTCTTTCCTTTTTTTCACTAATATAATCTAGGGATGCGAGTACGTTTGATATTTGTTTGGACAGTTTCCGAATGCTAGTAAGCAGCAGTTCTACAACTGGGTACATATCAGCCAGGTACTTTGAAGGGCGGGTCTTTCTGTGAGCATCATCATTAGATATTTATGTTAAAGGGCCTTTAACACTTTTTTCAAGTATAATTAAAAGGATCCTCAAGTATCATTGAAATCTCTTAAATAACTCTGTCATTTTTAAGTTTATCAGATATGTAAGCATAATCTGGAAAGATTAATCCGAAATCTAAATTTAGCGCCATTTATGAATTTGTCCATTCGATTTAAGGTTACGTTATCGACAGGTTATATTACGTTATATTCAACGAAAAAACATAATAAATTTTAAAAATATTAACACTACAACATCAAATATGAACGTACTTAAAAATTGAAACTTTGAAGTTTAAAAACACTTTTTAATTTTTTTTTTCAATAAAAAAATGTATACAGCGACGTACACGTTCGAGCAGCAATTGCTCACCAATCTTAGCTCACGACATATAGAGCAGACAGTAAAATTTTTCGGTCGGTCGTTTCATCGAACAGGCCATATAATATTGAATTACCCTACGCCAATACCCGGAAACTCAGCCTTGATTGTATTTATATATATTATAGTGCATTCGCAGTGATTCCTTATGACGCATTTTAATAGTCGTACAAAGAGAAAACGCATTATGAGCGACATAGTGTACTAAGCGGAAAATAATATGATAATTAAAATATTATTCTGAAAAGAAAACATATCTACTTTTGCATTTCGTACAAGTAGTTTAAAAAATAATATATTTTTGTCAATGGCTGCGGAAAATGTAATGTTTACCTCATCTCAAAATCTTCGACAAATAATTAAATATTTATTTCATACTGACATACCTATATTAACTTTTATACTACTCGAATAATCTGAAAAACATTTGAATATATATTAGAAAGAGAAGATATGTAATGCCCACTTTTATGGTCAATACACCTTGAGACTTAGTTAATCATATTCTTTTGACACCCTACTTTCATTCGACTTTCAAAAAATCATCAGTTTATTAGATAAAAATGCCGATTTGTCCTTATGAATTTTGCCGGACAATAAACTTTATTCTCCATTCGGATATGTATATCTGGTAAAACTAACGTATTAATCTTTGGTTTGAGGACAACCAATGCGGGTTCATATGATTATCTATCTGTCCGCCTGTTGCACAAACACAAAACCTAACAATTGTATTGAAGTGGCCATATATAAATTTACGTAGGACTAAAACATCTTAATTAATCCGAGCGCACAGCTAGTACAATTATTTGCGACATTCATTAGAGTTCATAAGAGAGACACTTCTTGTCCAAAGGTATATAGATTTAGGAGATCAATTATATTTTTTTGTTTACTGTGTGATCAATAATATTTTTTTGTTTACTGTGTGTAATTAATATGGCAACTTATTTATACAACGTATATTCAAGACTTGCTTGCAACACTTATCAACGTAATGGCGGGAGATGTCCGTACATATCATTTTTCAATATTGCTCTCTAAATGTTTGGTGTTTCATAAAAATATTTTGTATTATATTAAGTTTATTATATTATTATGTGTTTTACATGTTAAATTCATTGTGTTAAATGTGTGATATTTTTAAGTACTAGTATAATTAAAATAGCGAAAGTTCTTCTAAGGACCGTACATATACAGCTGTTCAATAATACATATCACTGTAAAATACTAAGATTGGCGTCATATCACTGTAAGATAAACAGAATCAAAATTATCTGGACACAAAAGAAATTATATGTGGCGAATGAAAACATTGCTATTAAATTAAACGATGTCAAAAGATTTCTACTTGGAGCAATGTCATTTAATAAGCCCCGCGGCATGGCTGAACGAACATTGTCATTGTTGATATACGATGCAATTACTGTTGATATACGATGTAAGTACTGTTGATATACGATGTAATTACTGTTGATATACGATGTAATAGATAGATTTATGATGAATAAATTCTGCTAATATGTTCTGTAATAGATATGATATATTCTGTAATACTATTTCTCAGTAATATCTGCAAAAGGCCGGCCTCGCCGGCACTAGCATTAGGCACAATCTTCTTTGGATATCGGTGTGAAGCCCATATGCATTGTGATGTAATTATATATGTGTGCAGTGTATTTTGTCCGTGAAATGTTATTGTATTTCGTGTATTTTTATACATTAGTTCGTTTTTAAAAAATATTTTAGTGATTACTTAAAAATTAAGTATTTGGGATAATTTTTAATAATTTTCTGTATAACTTAACATTTAATTAAACAAAAAAAGAGGTATTATTTTATTATACGTCTATTTTTATGTAACAGTTATACTTTTAAATTGTTCGAAATACTTCATCTTACTTATCAGAATTTCTCATAAATGTAAAATATAACCTAAATAATATAAGTTACGTATACAGTGTAAATATGCACACTAATGAAAAAAATTTTTTAATCACCCATACTTAATAAATCCACATTAAATTACTATTGTGAATGTAAGAAAAAGGCTTACAATACCTGAACTGTCAAATTCCATTGTTTACAAAAATTATCTCTGGAAATTGAATGGACTATAGTAACGTGAAAGATTGTAGAAGATATTCATAAACCTACTTTATAAGAACATTTACAAATTAAAATATTTCGACATTTCGAAGGCGAGTTCCTGGTAGCAAGTTCATTTGATTTGAAAGTAATGGACAAACAAGAATTTTTCATAGAAAAGTGGTCATACGACCACCTTTCGGAAAAAGGAGACTGAGTTGATTGCCAAAGAGTAGCCCTATACCGTGTGTAGATAAGTAACTAAATCAGCTTCTAGGATAAGTAGGATTGTTCAAAATATTATAAAGAATGTCGATCACGAACTTTCGTCCTTTAAGTTGCGACCAATTTTCTCTAATACGGGGTGGTCAGCGATGACAAAGAATAACTTGGCATTTCCGTGCTAAAACGACTCTTAGCCATTATGTGATCATTTCCGTGAGCAGCTGGCTAGTTAGCTCCTCTGCTACAAGGCAGTAAATTAAAAGTATATATTAAAACAAATTGTTCAAATCAAACGCTTTGTCTTTTACAAATGTCTGATACAGATCTGGCAGAAAATCAGACCGTGTATGGCGTGTATCATTTCCTAGACGTGTTCCCACAACCTTGCGGTCGCGGCTTCCGTGCGTGGGCCGTGCGACTGGCGTGTCGATTGCGGCACGCGACAGCGGCGCGCAAGTGACACGCTACACCGCCCTGATTGCACCTCTAACAAAACATTGTGTAATCGTGTGTGACATCGCGAGGATAGCAAATCACTGTTAATTACGTTCGTTTGAATTGGGGCGGCAGGTTTTCGGTGGATCCGTTATGTGGGACTTAAACCATATCGTGAATATTGATTTTAACGGATGAGAGAAAATAATAATGTAGTATTCATTATTAAATTCAGTCCGTATTGATTGATGATATTTCCAATACGTAAAATATGATTTTGGAAGAAGTAGGCTGGAGAAAAAATTATTAGAATTCTGAAACCCTATGGTTTTTCTAAACGTTCACCAATCTAAAAATCTCTTAATATTTTTTTCGTTTTGTACGAATTCTATTCATATGAAAAGTGAGCCAAAAGTAATGAAAATGACAAAGTAAAAACAACGTATGCTTTTAAAAATTAAATACTTTTGTCCACATAGTTTAATAATGAATCTATACTAAAAATTGAATTGTATCCATTTTTTATAAAAAAACCTTTCGAAGAATATCCCTTTTTCGACGTTTTCAAAAAACACCTTTCCATATTTTTATCATAATATAGAAATAGGCAGAATTCTCAGTCTTTTCCACATATTGCTGTTTCGTCGCGGGACGAATTGATGTAGTCAGGTTTCGACCATGGTAATAAATCTTGCCAAAAATTTGTCCGGTTAAGTTTAGTAAGTAGTTTTAAACAGTTGAAATCATTTAGACTCACTAATTTTTGGGTAGAGTAGAAATTATAAAAGAAGGAATTAAATATAATATCTAAGTTTATTATAAAGAATAGAATAAAAATGAATTTTTAGCGAATTATGAAAGAGGAAATTTCATGTGAAAAAGTTCATGTGACAATATATTTAGGATTCCATTTATTATAAAATTTAACTGCATAAAATGTAATATGAAAAAGTTAATTTCATTATATATCTTGAGGCAATGAGAAGCTAAGATAATAAATACAAAGCGTACACTCCATTCTTACAAATGTCCAGTTTTCCTATTAATTTTTTTGTTTTATTGTGTTATAGTTAATATTTATGCTAGTTTACTAGTAGCATAACTATTGACTACGAATCTATGCTATAATTGATACGAATCTATGCAATAATTTTAAATCAATATTTAGTCTTAAGATGTCTTTTAGTGATCCGTAGTGAAGCAACGAGCTTAATAATTCCGTCATGGCTGTTACAGTTACACGGTTTCTACAATTTTAGAGCTCTTCTGATTTGTTCATGTTTATCACCGTCTCACAGTTTTTACAATTTTAGAATCCTTGTAATTTGTGCATGTCTGTCACAGTCTCACAGTTTTTACAATTTAGAGTCCTTGTAATTTGTTCGTTCATTCCGTCACAGTCTCACAGTCTTTTTCTAGTTTAGAGTCCTTGTAATTTATCCATGAACATTATGGTCTCACAATTTTTTGAGCCCTTGTAATTGTTCATGTCCGTCAAAATTTTACACTTTTAACAATTTTAGAACCCTTGTAATTTGTACATGTTCGTCACTGCCTTAGTTTTTACAATTTCATAGCCCTTGTAATTTGTTCGTTCATTCCGTCACATTCTTACAGCTTTACAATTTTAGAGCCCTTGTAATTTGTAATTTGCACACGTTCGTCAGTCTCAGTTTTTAAAATTTTAGAGACCTTGTAATTTGTTCGTTCAGTTCATCACAATCTCACAGTTGTTACTATTTTAGAGCCCTTGTAATTTGTTAATTTCGTCACAGTCTCACAATTTTTACTATTTTAAGGCCCTTGTAATTTACTCATGTCCGCCACAATTTTATGTTTTTACAATTTCAAAGTTAAAAGTTTTTACTTTTTTATAGCCCTTGTAATATGGAAATGTCCGTCACAGTATCACAGTTTTTACTATTTTAGAGCCCTTGTAATCTGTTCATGTCAGTCACAGTCTCACAGTTTTTACAATTTTAGAGACCTTGTAATATGTTCATGTCTGTCACAGTCTTACAGTTTTTATCATTTTTGACTTACCTATGTCCATGAAATTTCGCAAGTAAATTCGTCATATGGTAATTCGTCATATCAATTACTACGAAGCAAAATATTGAATTTTTTTAAGGTACCGTTTTTCATTTTTAAGATCCCTTTGCTAAGTGATATGCAGTGTCTTCAACTTTTTAAATCACGATTTGGGAAAATTGGAAAGTATTCAAGATACCGACATATGATTTAAATTTTTGACTAATTTTTCAATGTATTACGCTTAACTCGCATGAACAATTTCAAAAGATTTAGACGATTACGGATATTTTCTTCGACATGCAGTTGGGTGGTTTTCTAGTATTGCTTATATTCTCTACGTTTTTAGTTCCTAAAAAATAAAATATAATACAATTTTATTCTAGTAGGCATTTTATGTACATTTTACTACGTAATTAAATAAAACAACTGTAAGTTTTATGGATCAAAACCCTGTACACATTTTATAAATTCCTGTTCGAGTTTCACGCGCACTCGTCAATAAAATCACGTCGCACTCAATTTTTATTGCAAAATTTACGAACTCAACATCCTCCTTTATCGCGCTCGTCATTGACACAATAAATATTTGCACAGTTAACGACACCGATATAAAGCGCGATTTTGGCACCGCTCATTACGAGCCTTATAAACTGTTTATGCACCGACGTAAAGCGAGGACCGATACGATAATAGCTACGAATGTCTCCGCGTAATTGTGTAGGCGGACGCAGCGGGAGTGATGCAGTTTGTTCCGCGATCTGTTAATGTGTAATTACAATATACTGCCTTTATAGGATCCACAATATGGCTGGCTATAAATGAATAAGGGGATAAAGGGATGATCGGTTCGTTGCAAACAAGGGATTTGGTTGATCTCCAGGCGATCATTTCCCCTCGATGTTAATGTTTTCACATTTTGATAATATGTCTTTTTTGTAAGGTCTAGTATAGTTGTAAGAAGGACTTATTTTATAATATAGATGGTTTGATTTTCTATTCTATATATAATAACAGAATAAGTGTGTATTATGGTAATATTACAAATATAATTGTGTAAAATTGTCATAAATTGAACTATGTTTTGTTATAGAATTCATGATGGTTTGTAACGTAGATAGTATGATATCAGAGTAGCAAAAATCCATATCAAATCAAAATAATCAAAATAATATGAAAATTACATCACGTAAGGGTTCTTAGATACCCTAGTTATAACTATTTAATTACTAATTCATTACGCTACAAATTTCCACTAACATTTCTTACTTAATTTGAGAGTATTAAACCCGCAGAATCAAATAACAGATGAAGAAATTAATTTGTTTTTTTAAATCGAAAAATAGATTCGAGTTCCAGAAGTTATTATCTGAATAACAAGGAGGCAATACTAAGGTTCGTACTTACTGTGTGAGTGACAGCCAAAATAAAGATTTGCACTGAACAAGAAAGGATTAGCATTCAAGAAAATATTTAGAATCCGGAAAAAAAAATATAATGGCAGAAAATTTGGTTGATCCCATATAATTTCACATTAAATTGGGGCAGACAAAGCATTTGAAGGAATTATCGAATCAAGGAGAAGGTTTTGAAATGTTCTGCCAAAAATCACCACTATCGCAGGCAAGCCAAAGGACGAAATGTTTATAGGTCCAAATTTTTGAAGATAGCGAAAGATAAGGACTTCGAAGTTACAATGGACGGACAAGAAAAGGAAGCCTAATTTCTTTTAGAAAGTAGAATGTAACAGTTTCTTTGAAATAAGAAATGTTCCGATCATCTTGAATTAAGGGAAAATATATCGGAAAATTTCTTAAAATTGGAAAGTAATATGGGGTTTGAAAATTTATTTTCTGTATTTATACTAGGATTACCTTCTCTCTAAAAGAAAATCTTACGGTTTTAAGCGAGAAACAGGATAATAATGGTTTAGTCGTTCTTGCTAAAACCGGAAACTCATCTGTATGTTGAATTTAATATTTATGGGCACATCACAAATACAT
This sequence comes from Druceiella hillmani, assembly GCA_039881145.1. Classification (NCBI taxonomy): domain Eukaryota; kingdom Metazoa; phylum Arthropoda; class Insecta; order Lepidoptera; family Hepialidae; genus Druceiella; species Druceiella hillmani. Next base: position 11,292,486 of record JAYKKI010000026.1, on the reverse strand, counting down.
GTACGTCCTGTTTTTGAAGCGGAGAGATATTTTTAATTAGACGATAATTTAGGATTTGGGCCTTATTATATCAGGAAGTAACAATATTAAATTAATAATACTAATACTAAGTAATATTAATAATACTATAATAAGTAATAAAATAGTAGCAATAATTCTATACAAGTAAGTACAAAACAATTTATATTTTTATCACCAATATAACATATTTTGTCAAGTTTTTCAGTTATCAATTTTCGGGTAAATTATTTATTCTATTATAGTTTTTTTATTATCATATGTTATTTGTTTTTTAAACAACGTAAGTGTTAGCTTATTTAATTTCGATTTATCTTTGCTATCAAAGGAAAGGTATGCATACATTTATCTCCAGTGTTATGATTATGAAGACCTGTACATGAATAGGTATTAGGACTAAATCATAAACCTCGTAGCTCAAAATTTGGCCATTGTTTACAGTTTCAGTTCATATTTATTTAGCGAGTAAACTACGATTTTAAAACACAATTAAACAAAAAGCACAATTGCCGCTAAGAATTCACGAAAGCACAATTGGCTTTACACGCCTTCTATAAAAGACTCACCACTTCTTTTGCACGCCAAATTAGCGTATCGGCACAACACAAGCGGGGCGGGGTCGGGCCGAGTCGTTCGACGAAAACGACTATCGACCCTACCCTCGGGGGTTCACACGAGGGTGGCGCGGGGGGACGGCTATTAAATCAATTATACCGCCGGATATGACTTCGAAGCGGTTTTTGTTTGCACCGAGTCTACTTCCGGTGAGAGCGCGCGCGCACGTGCGCCGCCTTTTGTCGGTCGGTGAAACAATGGCTAGGCGTCGGCGCCATTTTCAGCTTTTTCCCATCTGCCCCGCGCCTAGAGCGTTTTAATGATAACTAATGACGTGTTTGCATTCGCTCCGTCGTTAGGTGCGTCGCGTCTTAATGGAATATTTGTAAAGAAGTGATGATGGTGAAATGCTTTCGCTGTTTATCATTAGGCGGGCTTTTAAGGCGGCTGTTTTTGGAGCTTTTAAATAAAGAGCCACGGATCGGGGCGAGATTCGCGGCGAGTATAGAATCGAACGACGGATGGTATTACATTGTATGGTAATCTAATTAGATTTTAGAAAATAAATTAAGAAGGGGACTTGTCAGTGCTTTTTGATGTGAAACATTTAATGCAGCGTTTTGATGGGAATTAAAATGTTCTGATGGCACGTCGCGACATTTTCGTGTCTTGTCGCTTCTTTTCAACTTAATTCGGCAAGCTTTACCTCTTGTCAGCTAACAGCATTATAAAATTAAAAATATATTTTCAACAGATTGTTAAGAAATATTTCTGTGATAGATTAATTCATAAAAACAAAATAATAAAATTAAATTAATATTTTATTGTAAACAACTATCTGAAGACTTGTTTTTTTCATTTTTAATTCGTTCAAATAAATATCTTTCAATACAAAATACAAAAAAATGATATGTTTCACATTTGCCAGGCGTCGCATGACGGTTCACAATTTTTTGGTGTTATGCATCAGCTTGTAGTTATTCACTAGATTTTCATTCAAGTGGTAATTATACGTATGAGATGTTATTCGAACGGAGTTTTAGGTATAATTACAAAAGAAGTTTTACGTACAAACTTATACCACTTTGATAAAAGAACTTTTACGTACGAACTTTTACTAATCATGATAAAAGAAGTCCCGCTAACGAATTTATACTATCGTGACAAAATAACCTTCGCATATAAACTTATACTATCGTGACAAAAGAAGTTTCACATACGAACTTAAACTATTATGACAAAAGAAGTTTCACATACTAACTTATACTATCATGACAAAAGAACTTTGCATATGAACTTATACTATCTTTACAAGTTTCTCATGCGTACTTATACTATTATGACAAAAGAAGTGACTCAATAAAACTTCATGAGAAAAGATGATTTTAACATATGAACTTATACTATCTTGACAAAAGGGAGTTTCACCCCAAAAAAGAAGATAAAATTAACCTTTGCTCTTGACAAAACAAAAATTGCATAATGAAAGCTCCGTCTTGAAATCGTATTAAATATATTTTATCGGATGCATGATTATTACGTTACATGCAATATTATTTTAAAGAATGAAAAGGTTTATAATTTTAATTAGCATGGTGAAAATGAGATAAAAATCTAGATTGTCTGAATCCAATCAATTTTACGCAAGAGAAAATATAGAAAATACTTATTTAACAAAAAAGAAAATTTACGTTACTGTATAGTACTATATTTGCACAGTAATAATTTTTATTACACAGTAGTTATTTGTTTCGCTAAAAATTTTTTCAAAGTATTTGAAAGAAAAAAGTGTTATCTTTTCTATTCTCAATTTTCCTTATAAAAAAAGGAAATTCAAAACTTTTGATGCTAACGCGGAGTCCATTCATCACATGTTACAAAATAAATTTTCTAACTAGAATTTTTATCCTAGAATGTACAGTTATTCTGTGGTGACGTATGGACACAAAAATCAATGTTATGATATTTTAAAACAAAAAGAGAATATTTAGCGCCAAGATGCTTATCGACAAATGAACGTTCAGCACCAATATCCACGAGTCACTTGTGCGTCTGTCAGATGATTTTATTTATGTCTGTACTGATATTAAAGACGGTTATTAAACTTATTTATTGCAAGGATTTCATGCAAAAGAATGAAACTCAACTGAACTCGTTTCTATATCTGTAGGACTAAAACTGATTGTGAACGATTTCGCCTAAACTTATTTTGATATATTGCCGGGTATATCAGCATAATGAGTAAGTCAGTAGAATGTTATTTACCTGCCTGCTTACGGTTTTAATATTCACAGGCCATTAAGATTGCGGTTGTACTGTTTTTGAATACTAAAATTGTACCCATGTTACTTGATTATAGAATGTTGCTCGACTATAAAATAGAAAAAAAATTGTTTTCTATATTTTCATTTATTTTGAGAATATCAAAAGGATAAAGAAAAACATTTTGTGCACTGAAAGAAAAAACAAAAATATTTTGTGAGTCAAATAAAATTTCGCATTTGCTAAATAACATAATAGTCTATATAGCAGCCGTAATACATTCTAGATTTAGCATAAAAATGAATATGCTACAATAGCGAACAAACGATAGTAATACGATTTTAAGGAGTCAACAATCCCCGTGGCATATTTTCATGCATGTATTCGCCCGATCGATATTAATAAAACAATTATGGCAAGGGATTGAGAGAGCCTGCAAAAACAAAGCGTATGACAAATAGAAGACGGAAGTGATCCATTTCACCGGGAAAGCGGGCCCGGAAACGCGTCGCCCGACCGCGAAAACTCGCTTCGCCGAGCGCGCATCCCTTTCAAATATGATTATTCTATATCGTTATATATACACGAGTATTTATATTTGGTTGGTATATGTGCTGAGGGTGTCGTCGCCCATAGATACGGTTTTATTATGTTTTGGCTGGTAAAACCGGTTTAAGCAGGATATAATTGTGCCACACTAGGTATGGAATTGGGAAAATGCAAAATGTAGGAATAAAAATTACAAATAATTCATTAAATTAAATAATTACTTGAAATAACACAAATGTTATTACTCCGAAAGTTTTAAATAAGATTTTAAAAATTTAAAAACCCACAAATAATAATATTGATTTATGTTTTGCTTTACATTGTAAATACTGCGTGCATACTATGCAGTAATTCGGTCAACATATTAAGGAAAATATAATTTCTTAGAGTTCCACCAAGATAGTTTATTGCATTCATTGGTCTATCCTTCTATCACGAATTTAAAACGTTTTCAATTTATCTTTCATCGAGGTTAAATTGTTTAGGTTAAAGATCGCAACATCAGATTCGAAACGAAATTATAAAAAGTAAATTTTTAGATTTGGTACATAATTGTACGTAAAATATGAATATGGAAATAAAATTACGCACGTTACATAAATTTAAGCATGTTTAAACAGATATTTTATAATACTACTCGATTTATTTAAAAGTTTTTTTTATGACAAGAAGGTACCTCTTTTCAACAGTTTTAAATGATATTTTATTTTTTCTCGTGAAGTGTCGTTCTAAGTCGATGAATGATTTTACTATCTACGGTAATTACCAGCGTAATTACGTTAAATGATTTTACTATCTACCCTAATTACCAGAGTAATTACGCATGAATGATTTTACTATCCACCGTACTGCCGAAACCTCGTTGTTTAAGTAGGTAGCTAAATGGTAAAAAAACGAAACCCTTAGAGTTTACATAGCCTTATTAAGTAGAAAATACAAAGGAAAAAAGTACCCGCTATTCGCTTTTTATGAAGAATTTTCAACAACGGTTAAGATAAATGTTCAAAAAATTTAAACTCCTATTGCATCCGCATCGTATTAAAAAAGTGGTAACATCCATGTCCTTTTGCCCGCAAACTACAGTCGAATCAATAACAAATAGTGAGCTACAGAATGATTCAAGGGAGCACATTGTTGCGGGTCGCGTGGCCAATCGGGACACACCGCGGGCCGGCAGTGCCAGGTGACGCGTCCCCTGGCCCACTGAATGCATCGCGACGCATGCAATCCTATTTAACCAGCTCACAAAGGGCGTGAAATTTTTGCCATATTTTATAGGAGGGGTATCGATTGCCCCGAAGAGATTCTCAAAGTTTAGAGCGAGTTGTTTTTTCTTTCCCATTGAATAACAAGCACGTTATTGATTAAATTATTATTTGTAAATACCTTTACTCTTATTTTTAGGATTCTGCATCACAAAAGGAAAACAGATTACTCAAAAAATATTTACACCCATTTCCGAAACTACCGAACAATAAATCATGAAAAAAACCAGGTTGGTAATTCTGACCAGAAAATTACAGGAAAACTAAGCAGCTGTTCTAGATTTTTTTAATTTTTGAAATATGCACCATGATTTTACGTGTATGAAAGGACATTTACGTTGAAAAAAAAATTATGTTTATAAATATTTTAACAGATATACTACGTATCCTTAATTGTTTAAAAATGCCTGAACATATACGGAATCCCCACAGAGCGAGTTCTAGTCCTATTTGCCAGATTTTTTGTTTTGTTGATAAATCAACTTCGTAAAAGAGTCCAGTGAAAACGTTTTATATTTATGCTATTGCTATTGTCGTATTAGCGGGGGGGGGGGGGCGGCACGGAAGAGGTTATTGTTTGACGCTTGATCATTGCAGATTGATCAGAAGCCATGAGTCATTGGACAATTCTAAAGTGTGACTGGGCTATTTCTAAAGTCTGACGATTTCTTGGTTCGAGCGCATCAAGCTTTCTGCACTCCCATATCCGTCGTTTAAGTGATGTCCTGAGCACACAACAAATATGGGACAATAGATAATAGATAATCTTCATAAGTATCACGTCAGTAATAACGTCAGTCGTCAGTAGAATCGATCGATGTCAGTAGTAACGTCGGAAGTGTGGCTCAGGTACGACAAAAAATGATTTCAAAACCAAGAAAATTTATAAGAAAGTTTGTAGATTGTACAAGCAAAAAGTCAATAGTGCAATTCAACATTGTGATTTTGAGAAAAAAACTTAAACTTCATCCTTATAAAATGCTAATCGTGTAAAAACTAAATGAAGCGATTATTCTTTAAGAGAGACGTGCACCAGAACGATGTTGAAACCTTTTTGGAATCCGAAAACACTTGCGAATATACTGTACAGTGCACATTTTCATATCCGGGGTTACATGAATAAACAAGATATGCGTTATTGGACTCCTCGATATCCAAAAGAATGCCATAAAAAAGATAGTTTTGTAAGTAAAGAAAAACAACAGTTTGATTCACAATGTCTACTCAAGGGATAAGTGTTTTTTTTAACTAAACAAAAACTAACACTTCTGAGGTTCACTGTATGATTAATGAGTTTTTAGTACCAGAATTGCAAGTATTTCCCGGATACAACAATAAGAAACCACAGTAGTTACACTGCTACCATTGCTAAAAGCTTAGAGACAATATTTTATTTGTAATTATATAGAAAATATAATATAGAATTTCAAGTGTTTCCCAGATACAACAATAAGACATCACAGTAGGTACACTGCTACCATTGCTAAAAGCTTAGGGACAATATTTTATTTGTAATTATATACAAAATATAATACAGAATTGCAAGTGTTTCCCGGATACAACAATAAGAAACCACAGTAGTTACACTGCTACCATTGCTAAAAGCTTAGGTTCAATATTTTATTTGTAATTATATACAAAATATAATATAGAATTTCAAGTGTTTCCCGGATACAACAATAAGAAACCACAGTAGTTACACTGCTACCATTGCTAAAAGCTTAGGTTCAATATTTTATTTGTAATTATATACAAAATATAATATAGAATTTCAAGTCTTTCCCGGATAAAACAATAAGACACCACAGTAGGTACACTGCTACCATTGCTAAAAGCTTAGGTTCAATATTTTATTTGTAATTATATACAAAATATAATATAGAATTTCAAGTCTTTCCCGGATAAAACAATAAGACACCACAGTAGGTACACTGCTACCATTGCTAAAAGCTTAGGGACAATATTTTATTTGTAATTATATACAAAATATAATATAGAATTGCAAGTGTTTCCTGGATACAACAATAAGACACCACAGTAGGTACACTCTTACCATTGCTAAAAGTTTAGGAACAGTATTTTATTTGTAATTATATACAAAATAAAGTATTTAATTTAACATTTTTACATTTATTGAAATTGTACGTTTAGAAGATAAAGAGATGTGACAAATATAGTACCCGCAAGTGTAACAAGACTAAACTGTATATGTCGGCTGTGTTTGAATAGTTCCCATGCTGACACGCTTATGGTGGCGATATTTATAATAGTCCGACTTCGATAACAACTATTTTACGTGTTTGCTTATTTAAATTTGTCTGGAAAACTTTGTTATATTTGTGAGCGTACCACGTTTTTATTTTTCTCAAAAGATACTGTGTCTATTGATTGGTGTCAGAGCTATAAATACTGAATCAGAGAGGAAGGAAGAGTGATGTAAGCAATCAAGCTGTGATTGTTTTGTTGCTAAATATACATTTTTCATTACGTTTAATTTTTCAATGACGTCTTTCATTATAAATGTAAAAGACGTCATTGCGATAAATTTATAGCCAACGCGTATTTTGTAATTTTATTTTTAGTTGTTTGTTATGACAGTCTCATCTGTTTTAGCCAACACTTTTGCTTTAAGTCTCTTTATTTTCGATGTCTGCTAGTTTTATTATCTAAAATTTTATGTACACTATTCAATATTATTTGCGATGTTGGATGTAGCGATAATGTATATTTAAATTCTAAAAAAGAATTCTGCAGTTCTAAATTTTAATTATTCTAATATTATTCTAATAACATTTTCTTCTAGTCATTTGATAACCTGTTTGAGATTTTGTTTCATATTACTGCATCTTATTATTATAACTGTTGATTTACTATAAAACTGTTGATTTATTATAGATAAATCAACAGTTTGGGAATAACTAAGTTGGTTAAATCAGTAAACTCTGAATGTGAGTCATGTCATATATAGTAGGGGAGCGGGAGACCGATCTAGGATCGTATAATTTATGATGTAATGTACTTTATTGGATTATTTTGTGTTTGCATCGATTCTCATTGTAGTGCTGATTGATTACTGAGAATTTTTGCTAACAAATGTCCTAACATCAATAATGTAAACGCAATTATTCGTCGTTTATTCGTCGGTCATTAGCTTGAGAGAAATCGATAAAGAAGTTACTTGTTGATAAATTTCTGGTGGAAGTTTTATGGAAATATACGCTCTATTTCATTACAAGCAGTTAAGACATTTTATGTAGACTTTTTTAAAATACTCATTTACATAATTTATAAATTAGAAATAATTTATTTCCTTATTAATTTTAAATTACATACAATTTGTCTTTTATCAAATATCAGCTACTTACTTACTACTATTAAAGTACTATTTTTATAAATCTAAGTTATCATTTTAAAACGTTTACATCAATTATTGTGATTCATCGTTTTCGCGCACTTGAGCAACGTGACGAGACGAGATGTTTATTTTGTAATTCTGTTTCATGTAAAGTACAATTTTAGGTCGTTTGCAAAAATAATTGATACATAGAAAAGATTTGATAGAAATTATGTAAATGTTTTCGATTCATTCAGGAAAATATACACAAATAAATATAATCATATGGTACCACCTTGAAATTAGGAATTGAAGCTACTTTTGGAATTCATCATACTTTTAACTATTTCGTTAAAACATACTGTAATAAGACTTTAAATCACCCTTGAAGATATTTATGCTTAGGAAGCACTTGATAGAAATTTCAATTTTTTGGGTATATTTCCCAGAAAAGTCTCGCCTATTGCTACGATCTCGATTTCGATATTTTAATTTAACCTGACCGCCAGACATCATGGTCACCTTGTGAGTTTATATGCGTGTATAAATAAGGAAATCAATGTATGTAAATACACACACATATATATATAAATATATATATATATATATATATATATATATATATATATATATATATATATATATATATATGTAATTCATAGACACTTGCATACAAATAGTGTAGATCAGAATCTAGGTTAAGTGGGTAAATCGATGAAATTGATACAATAATTTCAAAATGGAGATTTAAGCAAATTTGGATAAATTCATCTTCCAGTCAAAGTACGATATTAAATAATACTTGTGGAAATAAATTTTAAAATACTACAACTTTTGTCTAAAATGTTTTCTCCATTACTTATTAGAAAAAAAAATGGTGCCTCCATTTCTATTTCTATATATACTACTCATTATATATACGGTATCTTAATAGAAGGACATTCCATTTTGATAATAAAATAAAATATTTTTTTAGAAATATTTTATTTTCTTATTAAAATGGTATGCCCTTGTATTAGACAAATTTAAATAAAATATTTCTTTGAAAAATGGTGCACCTTATGCTATTTGTTAGCACGTTCGCCAACCAAAATCTCGCTAATGAATTAATCGATATATTTAATGTTTCTAGTGTGGCGGTGTGTTACCTTAACTAAATCAAGTTTCTGCTAGAAGATGGTGCTGTGTATTCTGATTGTGTATTGTGATGTGATTTATAAATAATATCAAATTGTATTAAAAAAACTAACTACTTCTTTACTAGAAGTAACTAGATGGCGCTGTATCACGAGTATATCCCAAAATTACCATTTCACGAACGTTTTCCACATATAAAAATGTAAATTCAAAAGTGAGTTCTTGGATGACTAAAATTTAAATATTTGTTCCGCGTGCATGGTTTATTATGATTATTTCTTCTTGGACAATACAAACAATATAAGCAAATAAAAACTATGAAATCCCCTTTTCGACTGGTATCTGCCATCGACGTCATTATTAATTTAGGAGCATACCAATATTTAAATATTCACATACATAACGTTATACATGTATTTAGTGCATCTATGTAAATACATAGATAATAAAACTTTGAACATTTATGAAAATAATTGAAGACACCTTTGAAGTTTACTTTCTCCTAACGACGTATGAAAATGGATAATCAACAGGTTCTATGATTTAAAGCGATAAATTCACCGAGACTTCTGCATGATTAATCAGCCCAACCGTCAGTAATATGATCGGCAGCATTCTGTTCCTACAGACTACAGCAATTACGGTTGGAGTAACGACGCTGTCATACGGTGGGACGTAGAAAACCACAGCTCGTGGTTTGATGTTGAGCTCTACTGTTTAGAAAGCAGTTAAAGAGCTGAAGTCATAATTGTTACCAGTGAGAGTGCTTTTCGATTTTCTATTAACTGAACTTGACTGGCGGTTTACTTTTATCTGTTTATTTTCAAATTAATTTATGATTTTCGACAGGGTTCTTTGATTATCATGTTCATATTTTGACGGGGTTTAACTCGTGTACATTCTTAAATATAGTCAATTATTGTAAAATAAGTTATTCGTGCTCATTGTAATGGTAAGTTTTGAATTCTCTTTTCTAAATTTTCTAAATTGCTTAAAATGTAATAGTTTCTTTTTTCCACAATCAAAAAATAAGATTGCATTTTATTTCAAAGAAATTATCTGTATCTATTATTTCGACACAAATTTCTACGAATAATAAAAGAGTACATTTATGAATATAATTTTGATGTTTAGAACTCGATAATATTATTTTATGGATAAATACATTGTTAGGTGAGATTAATACTGGGTTACAAATATGTAAGTAAATGGTGCCTTATGTTTTCAGACAAAATTACAAACAAATGTTCTTTTTTTGTGTCAGACTGAAAACTATTTAACGTAGAAACTCGAAATTTGATATAATATTGATATAAGGATATCGACCCAAATATGTTTCAATAGCCAACATTTAAAAACATTTGTATACCATTTTGAATGGGGCAAATAAAATAATAACAAAAAAAACAGCGTTACTAGATATTTATTTTAAGTTTATCGGAAAATACATACTTAAGTTTATCGGAAAATTGTAGCGACGATCCTAAATCTCAAACTTTTGGGAAATGCACAATAGTTTACGGCTGTGCAAATTATGCTAGACAATATATTTAAATTATCCTAAACATGTATGTACTCGTACTTAACGAGTTTTATTTTTATTTTCCCATCTTCATGAAACTAACTGAAAATTAATGATAATTGACTTCGCCCGTTTCTAATTTGTGACATTCGGCAGACTTTTCGTTATTTTATTCGAATTATCCGTTAATAGAAATACTGTGTATCTTTAAATGTTCCTATGTGCCTTAATGTGTACAGTTTCTCGTAGTTTGAGTTTACTTGTACTTAACGAGTTTTATTTTTTGTTTCCTCCTTCCTGAAAATAAGTGATAAAATTTAAGGATTCCGCCCGTCTAATCTGTGACATTCGGCAGACTTTTCGTTATTTAATTCGGTTTATCAGCAATGCATGTATAATATAGTTAACTTGCCTTATATAGTTTAACTTACTTTTAATCCTATAGAAAATATAGTTTATAAACATATCACAGACTTGAAACAAATTTTACAACGTAATGTTTCTAGAAATGTTTACCATTATTTATCAGTGAGTGCAGAGCGCTTAGTTGACAATAGTTTAAATAATGAAATCACTAACTGAATTTTTTTTCAACAGATTATTGATAGAATAAATACTAAGCAAAGTCCAATGATTAAAATCAGAACATATCATGTCTTTTTTCGAAATAAATCTTGTAAATATACATACCAGATATGTTTCATTGATTCAAATATATTAACCAGTAAATACAGTTGATTTATATCTTGGCACATAATGTGCCACAATTTAATATAAATTGTCTCCTCGTGAGAATACCGAGAAAATATGTATATTTGAAGTGTGTTAATATGTGTCTTGCTGTTCACAGTTCTTGTGTCTTTCTTGATTTCATTACCTTGATTTGTATCGTTGTGAGTTGGTAACTAGTTATGTATTACGTAACATAAAATAAGTAAATAAAGTCATACGTCATAAACTACAAGGCTACATCAATAAAATTCAAATCATACGGATAATAGTGGTTGTGTGACTAGCAGCGAAAACTGTATTGCAATATAAGACAAACCGTTTCACATAAAAGAACAAGCAATAAGTGAAAAGGATGGCAGTGCATTATCGCGACAGGAAGTTTGTCAAAATCGCCCTGTCAATGCCGTTGCGTAGCCAATGCTTTCCGTTTCCGTGAAGGCTTTACAGAAGCAGGGTTACCAATTTCATCGATAAAATTGATAGGAAAAATTGCTGTAAATTGGTATGGTAGTAGTTTTCTGTGGTATTAGTTATAGTAATTATTAGACGGTGAAATATTCGCTCTCAGACTTGATTCTGGTCAATGTGAAAAAAGTTTTTACGCAATGGGGGGAGATTGAACCAAAAAATATTTGGATATTGAAAATAAATAGAAAATTGTAATATAATTTCAATTTTTTATTTTTCCGCCGACTGTATTACTTACAGAGTAAACGTTGTAAAAGAAAACATATATGACGTAAATTAATAGTCTAAAAAACTAAAAAGTACGCGTTTTCAAATGATTGCACTATAAAGTAAAAAATAATCTTGAATACATTTTGTAGAAATTCTCTGCTAGTAGTAGAATATATTTGCTAATATCCCACCTGAAGATGTTGTAATACAACGAAACCTAGGTCGTGGTAAAGAACTTCACGTAGTTTCATCTAATTGTAAAAAATAATCATCAAACCTGTTTTTTCTGTCTACTCTGTAAGGACTTTAGTGTAAGCTTGGTTATTGAGTATAATATTTGAGTATAAAAGTGTGGGGTACTCTAAAAAAAAGGTTTTGCTTCTCAAATTAATGTTATGTGAATGAAAATGCTTAACATTTCAGTTAGATTTCAAGACAAAGCGCCCCATACTTTCACACTCAAATATTATACTCAACAACAAACATTGCTCACACTAAAGTTCTTGCTGATTAGACAGAGAAAACACGTTCGATAAATATTTTTTTTGCTTTTTAGTGCAATATTAGGTAAAAGTGTGTTTTCTTTAGTTTTTTAAACTATTAATTTATTTTGTTTTTTTTTAGTCTTTTATTTTTGTTTTAAGACTGTAATTTTTTTAAGATCATGAAATTATTATATTGTCATCGGTTCTTGATACGTGTACAGAATTGTAAATAATTCAAATATCTGGAAGTGGGTGAAACTTTAAATTAAAAATTCCGTTATTTTATTCTTTTTGTTTTAGGACTAACATTTTTTTTAATTTTATGAAATTATTGTTTTTTCATCAGAATTACACGTAACTGCCAAGTTTCATCATGATACAATAATTACAATTGCATGAAATTTAGTTTCATATATTCTATTATATAGTTAGTTACATACAAGTATAAGCGAGTTAATAAAAATAGAGGCATGTACGTCTTTCTAAATTATTAATATAACAACAAGAGAAAATTATAGACTAAAAAGTAACAAAAAAGTTTTGTTATACTTATGACTTACAATAAGTGCATAAAGTTTGGGTATTTCTAGTACTGGAATATCATCTATCTATTCTCTACCATATAACCCCAAGCTAGCTTCAATTCTATTCAAAGATGAACCATTCTATTCACTGATGCCATCCGACCTAAAGATTCTTTATGAATAAATTCTTAACGGTAATTCTCACTCTTAGATCTCGAGCAGACGTGTTCTTAAGATGAAAATATATTCATAGTGTTACTCATCGTTTGCTTCTAGTAGAAATTATAAATTTCTTGAATGAATTTTTCTTTCTTCAATGAAACTGTGTTGTATGAGATGGAGAGGCGCGAAGAATTCAAATTTTTTTTTAATTCAAAATTATTAAGACAATACAAAGATTTGTCAATTTTCTACAGTGTCTGGATTAACCCTATATCGGGAGCAATGCCGTCCGCCCATAAATATTTTAATGGAAAATGTCAACGAAACGTCACAAAACGTTTCGCTGATCCCATTTCCCTTACTTTGAATTTTTATCCGTAGCACGAACTTATAAATAAACGCCACTTTCGTATTAAAAAATATAATCTATATTTCAATGAAAATTTTAATTCGTTTTCAGTAGGTGAAATCTTGAATCATACCAGAAGCCGAATAGGTATTGTTAACAAGGATGGTGTCTAGTATCATTGCCATTGGTATATTATGATACACACTGTTAATATCACATACCATTCACATAAATTAGAAAAAAATAGAACGCGAATTGTCCTTATCACAAAGCTTTCATTGAATAAAATTGACTTGTATTTATAAATATTATATTCCATTGGAACCTATCTCAGTTCGTCATTGTCAAGTGGCAGCCAAACAGACTACTTCTTTCTCAAAGAATGAAGTTCTTTTTCTTTTAGCATGAGAGTAGCTCTGTCAGATAACATGAATTTGAACCGGGATCCATTACCAGTAAACGTTATTGATTTTTCTAAATTTAATGTAGATGGTTATCCTAAATGAAAATTACTGAAGAGATCAAGATATGTGAGTACACATTCAGTCATCGTAGAGCACATACCCCATGTTGCTCCGCTTTTCGCTCTAAAGGAAATTCATTGAACAAAAGCACTAAATCCTTTGTGAAATTATCATACTTTTTGTTCATTCTCTACTCCTTGAAATTTTCTTTTTAAATAAGGACATTATCGAATGCAGTGTTCTTTATATATCCTACCAGAGATGTTCGATAAAGTTTTATAGCATTCCAGATATCGCTGGAAGTAAATGGTGTCCTCATTAGTTGCCTATCTAATATAATGTTGTTTAATACATTTAATGTATACCTTTAAATAAACATAGACACAACCACAAGACGTGCAAATAAGGAAGCGGAATAGAAATTGGCATCACATTTGTTCGCCCGCTTTGTACTATAAAGTAGCTCTAAATGCGACAGCATTATTGCTAGATAATGACTAGACTGGTAATCTTTAGGGAAGTTTAACAATTTGAAGATAAACGTTTTAAGGAAAATTTATAACTTGTTAAGAAAGTAACGATAAAAATAATTATAGCAGTTAGTAAATTTCCTATGAGAGTGGAATTTGTATTGAATTCGAGTAATTAAAAAATTTTGTTACGATGATAGGAAAGACAATTTGCTAAAAGTTTATTATTTTCATCACCTGTTACGTTATTTGTTACATAACATACTGTACGTTATGTAACAAATAACGTGAAAATATGTTTAGTTCAGGTGGGAACAGTTCTGATCCTATATTTAAAATGGGTTGTGACTAAAGTCACTGGCACGGCTAGAGTGTAAACAGAACGTTTCATCAGCAGATAGTTTGAAATGAACAGAGTAATAAATCATTCCAATTATTTGTTGAGACTAATTAAAGACAGAGTGGACAGATTGCCAGTTTTAATTAGTGGAGTACCGTGAGATCTGTCAGAAAGGGCTTGCTAATTAATTGTTTTACTTGGCGGTAAAAATAAATAAATTATTTGTTAAAGAAATTGTGATCGAAGTATTATATTCGGTTGAATGAAGAATGATTATTGCTGCCCCTTCTTCTTGGAAAATGACCTTAGTAAAAGAATGAAGGAAACATTTAATTGAAAAAAAAAACAATTTTAAATATTTTAATGTATTTACCTAAAATTAAGTTTAATAAAACTTTTTTGTATTATGGTCATGCGATAGATCTAAGTTGAACGCACTAAACTGATGTCTATGAATTATGGTTTACAGGAACGACCTTAAGGTACTATAATAATACGCCTTTTTCATGTATTAATTTATTACATGAAATTAATTGTAATAAACCTTTTTTGTATTATGATCATGCGATAGATCTAAATTGGATCGCACTAAATTGATATGTTTGAACTATGGTTTACAGGAACGACCTCAATGTACTATAATATTACGCCTTTTTCATGTTTTAATTTATTTGCATACAATTAATTTTAATAAAACTTTCTTGTATTATGATCATGCGATAGATCTAAATTGGATAGCACTAAATTGATATCTTTGAATTATGGTTTACAGGAACACCCTTAAAGTATTATAATAATACGCCTTTTTTAATCTTTTTCTCTAGCATTACTATACTATCTATAGCCATTCATTTGTTTTAAATGTGACTTATATTTACTTTTAGATTAAATTTTTTTAAGTTTCTACACTAAGTAGTGTTTGGATAATCTTTCACAAAAATAAAATTCCCATTAATTTGTTGTGGTCGATTAAGAGAGAAATTTACTCTAGCAACAAATTAACTTGTTTAAGTTAATTTATTTAGTTAAATTAATTTAAGAAGGTAAATAAAACGATCATTTTATTGTCTAAAGAGAGAAATCTACTGTAGCGACAAATTAACTTGTTCAAGTTAATTTATTTAGTTAAATTAATTTAAAATTGTAAATAAAACGATTATTTTATTGTCTATCTCATTACACCGTAGGAAATTATGTAAAAGACATTTTAAACTTGTAAATTTATGTAAAGTACACTGCCAACACTAAAAAGTAAAAAATTATATCGAAGATAAATAAATTTGCGACGGCTGATTTTGAAAAGAAACTATTTTCAAGATCCTATTACCAGTTGTAATAAGGCAAATAAAAAACCAGAATGACGCACGCGCACTTCCTGAGTTAAGAAATTATGTCAAACTTTAAAAAAAAACAATCACATATATCTTTGAAACTAAATTATCTACTGTCTTCTCAGTTTCTGACACGGCAGAGTATTACAATGACAGCGTCTTTCAATGTGTTTCCAAGCCGACGTGTAATCTCAAAATCTGTAAATCTGTTGAATATTCCCTCGCTATAACCGCGCCAGTTCAAAGCAAAAGGCACTATAAATCACGAAGAGCGTATACTTGTATTATATCGCCAGGAACAAGATTCATAACACAAATACATGTATTGTTGTTGGAAAAGTTGAACTTATCAAAGGGCGACAATACAAGAATAGCCCATGTCCGTATCTGCCCCATAATGTTGCAATAATAGTCATGCCGGATGTTTGTGGAGTCCTACTAGTGAATGAGCTCACAAATTCCGCTATACGTACCGATGGGTCGTATAAAGTTTCTTATTTGAACAAATGCTTTTCTAGTTTAAGAACGTTTTAATAGATTATGCATCACAGTTTGAGATTTGGTGAGTTTTGAATGTAGATGGTTTTGTGTCTAGTGAATCTAGTAGTATATGCTAGATTATGTATTGTTACGTCCGTCCGTCGCACTATTTGCTATAATATTATAAAAAAGTATTTCCTACCCTTTTTATACTCACAATCGGCACAAAATTTGGGTTGCCTTGTCTTATGTTGGATATGATCGTCACTGTTTTCGCACGTATGCCCCTACGAGAGGAAAAATTGTACGTAACCATCCCTTCGCCGCAATTTACGATTAGATCTATCGTTCTATCTCATTTAAGGTGTGCAACCGCGCATATATTTATTTCTGCACGAGCCTTAGAGAACTTTCATCAGAGTCACATGGTCCTGCAGAATTTCTCATTGGGTATATTTCTTTTTACTTCAAGTTTAAATAAAAGTGGTTTATAAATTTTTTGAACTTTCATTTACCATTTTTCATTTCTTTGTATAAAATTTAACAAACGCAAACTTTTTTATTAATTATATAATGATAATAATTAACAAATTTTCAGTTAAGACATAAATTTATTTTGTAAACATTTTTCATTAATGTCAGATTCAATATGGTAATCTGAAAATACCATGTCCCCTTTTGTGAACAGAGCTAAAATAATAAAAATTAAATTCATAAAAACTAAGGAAACGGATAGTATTGTTGGTCTCGTTCCTAATATTTAATTCTTCCGAAAAAAAGGTTAGTTTCTACGCTTATCCGGGTTGTAGTTTTTAAGTTATTTATAATTGTTTTTCTTTGTTCCGCCATTTTCATATGTAATCATTTCTTTTTTCAACACTGCCGGAATCTCGCACTTTCTTAATCTTTTTTCTGCCTTATACATATTTAATTTACTGAAGTTAATTTTCAGTTCTTGTATTGATAAGTTTGTTAAATGTTTTCAATTTCTATATTAATAATCACACTGCAGTGTTTCAATTTAGCAATTAATTAATTGCAATGAAACAACGTTCAAGTTTCGACAGTTACAGCTTGCACATCTATGAACGAATGCAACAATGCATTGCATTTTGTGGATCCCGCGTTGCTTCCTACGGAATCCGACAAGACTTTGAAAAGCGCGGAATGGAGTGAGAATTCGGGGTCCGCTGTGCGGTATTGCAATTTCTCATATCATTAAATTATTGTCAGCGCCACGTATCGGACTTCGTAACAGATTATGAAGGAAATTTTTTTTTTTCAGAAAATAATAATAAAATTTCTATAGTGGTTGGTTTTTTTTTGTCTGCTGTCCTTAGTGTGTTAATATCCTTTTAAGCTTCTTGTTAAAATTATGTTTATGAAAATCTCATCAAAATCGATCAATAGGCGTTCCTCCATGATATTATACTTATAATGGACAATAACATAAATCGGTGTCTCTTTACAAATTATTGGTTTTTTTTAAAGTAAACTAATGCTAAAGATTAATTTTACCATAAGCGTGGTTTAATTCCAGAAATGTCTTGTACAAATTTATATGGGTTTAATTGAAAAAGGACTAATTTGAAATCTTTGTTCCGTTGTTGTTTAACATTAGCTTAACGGATTGATTAAAATGCCATATTAAATTCTACGTTAAAACGACTTCAGTCTGTCGCAGTCTTGTTAATATAAAATAACAAGACTGCAATAGACTGAAGTTACTGGCAGACAGATATATTGAAAAAGAAAAATCCTAACAGGTATTCTGTTTCTATCATGTCATTGTTATATATATATATATATATATATACTATGAGTTATACTCGCCTTTAACAGATTGTTTTAGACCATAAGGAATTCACAGAATAGGCGAAACATGCTTTTTTATTAATTATCCACGTAACACATTTTTATCAATGATTTAACGCGGTTTTGTAATAAAAGTGTGTCGATGCTGTAAAAAAACTTTAGAGTAAAAAGTTCTAAATTATAACTGCAATAAAAAAGAACTTTTATTTATAAATTAAAATAAATGAAACCTTATACCCAATAACCATAAACCAAATATGATAAAAATAGTTTATAAGTGAGGAAATACTTAATTCAATTCGAAAAAAATATGTTTTTATTTACTGTGTCTATTTCTAAATTGTGATACTATATTTCGGAGTAAGAGTAAGCTAAGTATTATAGATAATTTAACGTCCGGAAAGAGCCTTTCAAGACTGTCACTATATTTGCAGCGCTGACAGAATTGTGAGGTTTTAGCTTTTTAACCCGAGTCACATCAGAAATTTTGTGGGTAGTAAATCGATTTGGAAAACAAGATAACTTTATTATTCGCTCATACGTAATATTGGTCGCAGGCTGAAATAATTGTAACCCACGACGTAGTTAACGAAAAGTTTTAAGATTTCGGAATCTTTCTCGTTCTTATTAATAATCACTACGAAAGATTGAATAAACGATTATCAAGTGTAATATCTTATTTTTTACTGTAACCTCTTTGCGTTTTAAAATGTAGCTCGTTTATTTGTACCTAATACGCGTAGTTACGCAATGAGCGTGTAAATAAAATACTTCTTATTCCTTACTGTAACCTCTATGCGTTGAAAGTTTTTATTCCTTACTGTAACTTTTACTTTTAGAGGGTAGCTTGTCTACTCCGTGTGAAGTACATAAAGTTACGTAAGGAGCGTGTAAACACAGAAACTTTTTATTCCTTACCGTAACCTCACTGCGTTTAAACTTCTTTTTCCTCACTATAACCTCTCTGGGTTTAAATTTTTGAAGTGAGAACTTCTTTAGGCGCACCTTCGCACATTTTCTGGACAGTAAACTAAACTGGGTCGCCACATTCGGGTCGGTGACGGTAAACTCGGTTCCCTTCGGTATCGGCCAGGTGAATAAATTTTTTAAGCGCACCATGCGCATTTTTTTTTTAGATATTTAATTAAATTTGAGTCTAAAGTACTTATAACATATTTCAGTTTCCATAAAACCATTGTTTCGTTGTTACGGGTAAACTCGGCTCCCTTCGGCATCGACCGAGCAAGTTCACTGTCTAACACGAAATGCATCGCTTCAATAATTAAGTTTTCTTTTTGAATTAACGTTTTATTTGAGTATAATTTAATATAATACGCGTATGTATTGTATTTTAGAAAAAAATATCGCATTGTTCCTAATTCGCCGAACTAATATCCATCATGTAATTATTTTATTATATACCTATATATTTTAAAATTATAAGTTTTCACTTCTATTGTGTGGTCATAAGCATACGCCAAAAATTTTTATTCGTTACTGTAACCTCTCTATCTTTACAGCGCTACTCCTCTAATCTACTGTGCAACTTACTAGTGAAACTTCTTATTCCTTACCGTAACTTCTATGCGTTTAAACTTCTTATTCCTTACTATAACTTCACTGCGTTTAAACTTCTTATTCCTTACTATAACTTCCCTGCGTTTAAACTTCTTATTCCTTACTATAACTTTTCTGCGTTTAAACTTCTTATTCCTTACCGTAACTTCTTTGCCTTTAAACTTCTTATTACTACCGTAATTTTTCTGCGTTTAAACTTTTTTTCCTTACCGTAACTTTTTTTCGTTTAAACTTTTTATTCCTCACCGTAATTTCTCTGCCTTCTTATTCTTACTGTAACCCGTCAGCGTTTAGAGCGCAGGTCGCCTAATTCGTGTATAATAATAATAGTTACGCAACGAGCGTGTAAATATATAAACTTCTTATCGCTTCCTCCAACTTACTTCTTTCTATTACCTCTCTGTATTTATATTTGTATTTCCTACTGTAACCTCTCTACGTTTAAAGGGACTTGTCCAACTTGTCTAAACTATGCAAACTTCTATGCGTTTAAAGCGCAGGTCATCTAATCCGTTCAAAATACTTAGAAAATGCGCAATGAGCGTATAAACATAGAAACTTCTTGTTCATTACCCTAACCATTTTGCATTTAAACTTTTTATTCTTCACGAAAATCTCTTTTCGTTTATCTTCTTATTCCCTACTCTAACTGTTTAAAGCTCATCTCTTTTAATCCGTACCTAACACTCGTAGTTACGCAACTTGCGTGTAAGCACAAAAACAATGTCGAACGTCTCTAAAGACGAACGAAGTATATTAATGATGTGAACCGTGAGATAATAAGCGGATTGTATTTATTTCGGGAACAATAAATTGCGAGATATTTGTAAATCGCTCGAAAACGAGCGCCGCGCCGCTGCCAAGACGGTCGCGGTTCGAACCAAGGGCGGGTTCTAACCTTGCCGCCGCGCGTCGCCGCCTTGTCGGAGGAATACGTTAAATATAAATGCGCGCGTGTTATTATATTGACCGACTGCTTAAACGACACACGCCGCTAAAGATAAACAAGGGATAAATAATGGCGCGATAAAAGCTAATTAGACGTGTTCTTTTGCATACTGCATCGGTATAGATTCTACCATAAACGAAGTATTTTTAATGTTTTGAGTAAAGTTGGCTTTGATCATGCAATACGGGACGACTGACAAGGTCAATGTTAATTCAATATCACTGGCTTTCGCTTAAATCATCACTTACTTAGGAATCCTTTAAGCTATGTCTTACCCTAAGTGAACTTTAATTTGGTTTCAGCATTAATTTGACGTGGTTTAAGCATTTGATTTTTTAAAATTTTACAGGAACTTTATTGGCAAAGGTAATGTAAATAATAAATTGTAATAAACAAATTTTGGTTTAGCTGTAGCTTAAAATTTGTTAAGCGTTCCTTTTTGAATTAGGGGATGTTAGTGAAAAGTCCTGTAGAAAAGTAAATAAAACAGTAACTGAAATTTAATGGAAAAGGAACTTGTTGGGTTCCGTAAGCCTGTTCGTTATAAAAGTTTAAAAATTTTAGGATATTTAGTTTTTCTCGCAAACCTTATTTTTAGTGACACATTTTTTCGTAACTCAACGTTTTATGAGCCTTTTTTCATAATTTAACTTTTGGCAGTTTCGGAATACGTATTTACATTTTCTTCTAACCGGTTAATAATTGTTTGATTCCGAAATGTCACCGATATGCCTAAAATTTATTGCAATCGATAATTAATATCACAAAAAAATCTAAAGCGATATGCACATAAACATTACAAGCAACTGACAATAAATCTGACAATAGCTTGTTCGGGATATCACTTAATTGGAGATGTACTTAACGAATTGGATAATGATTTCAATCATTTACAACATAGCAGACATTTCTCTTAATAATTATAAATAGAACGTGTGTGTAAGCATGTGTCTTTCATGTATAGGCTTTGTCAAAAAGTTTATGCAATGGATATATTCAATCACTAAATAACTCAAACTTATGGACATTTTATACTTATATTTCCAGTTCTAAGTTTATCGATTTAGAGGTTTTTGAGTTATTCAAGTGACAGACATATGGACAAATACTAATTCAGTTTGCTTCCAAGTAGATTTTCAAAAATCAAAGCATAGAAAATTTAAAAAAATTATGTATGAAAACACATCCTTACAAGTCACAACGCTGGGATTCATATAGTTACTGAAAATACAACTATTTTTTTCAATAAATAAGAAAAAATACGTATGAGAAACGATTATTAACCGAAGGAACATACATAGACATTTTATGAAATTCTCGAACTGTAATTTAAACATATTTTTAATACATAATCCGGCATTTTTTTGACTGTTTTCGGGATAAACATACTCACAAGAATCGAAATGTCAATTGAAACGGAACGCTGCTAATATCGCCATATAGCACCGTTTCTAGGGAGACATTTTTTAGTTGTTATGGGCCTGTCTTTACGAAGTAATATAAGTCTATGATTTCATTCAAGAATGTTTCTAAATCCTAAACTCGTTATTGAAAAGCGTTATTGAAATGCTGGCGACCACAGCAATATAAATAGAAAACACAGAAAAAGAATTATATTACTTTTAAAAGCATAACAATTGAAGAACAATTCGAGTAATATTTAAGAAGAAAACGTTTGGAAAATATCGTCAATTAGTAATATAATATTAAGCTTTGTTCAAACAGCAGTTTTATTATTTTACTTGCTTCTACAAATATACCTGCACTAACTTAATTATTCAGAATATAACAGTTCTTGTGTCATAGTTAGAAATAAGAAAGTAAAAGAGCAAATATATATGCACCAATAATTTTATATAATAAGCAATGGTCTCTTCTTGTTTGTAAAGCCAGAGTTGCTCTTAAGCACGCACTTCGTAAAATAAATCAGAACATCGATAAACCCCATGGCGTTCGCATCAATTTGATTTTGTAAGTGGGTCAGAAAGCATTTGTCGTTTTACGTCCTTTAAATGAGCACCAGTATTTTATGATTGTTCGTTAATTTGGCGGGAATGCTGTTCCGGTTTTGAACT
Source organism: Druceiella hillmani (assembly GCA_039881145.1). Taxonomy (NCBI): domain Eukaryota; kingdom Metazoa; phylum Arthropoda; class Insecta; order Lepidoptera; family Hepialidae; genus Druceiella; species Druceiella hillmani. Next base: position 11,269,412 of record JAYKKI010000026.1, on the reverse strand, counting down.
TTTCTTCTGCTCGATGGACTATACCAGAAGTGCGAAAGTGATGTTTTTGGTAAGTCCAAGATCTATTATTGTATTTCTATAATTCAGTAGTTTTTTTAAATTTTTGTTCCAAGATTGTTTATGATGTTTAAAAATATTATTCGTTATTCAATTTTCCATTTAAAGTTGATCAAGCTTATATATATAATCTCCGGATCGAACCATTATTACTTCGTCAGAAGAAAGTAAATGATTATGAAATATATTTTGTCAATAAATATTCCAAAACGGCCAAAGTCAAATTACATAAAAAGGGTTATTCAAAATTTACCTGAAATTTAAGGAGTGACAAAAATGAGACGATAGTTCTAGACTTCATAGTTTTTGAGAAAATCGCACTTTTTTAAGCCTATGAAAGGTGTATTGTAAATATTGTATTGCAATAAGTGTTTATACAATTGTTTAAAATCAAGTAAATGTTTTTATGTGTACGAAATTTCAATTATTTTATTTGCACATAAATACTGTTTGGTTTAGCTGTACACAGTTTTGAGCTACGACGTGGAAATATACATAGCCTCTTTATTCTTATTCTCATGGTAGAAGTGTTTTATATTAAAAAAGAATGTTAATTTTAAGTAATTGCATGTTAAGTTCAAATAAAATTCAATACATTCGTAACAAATGTATATATTCCGTATATCTGTTTCGAATTAATGTAATGACGATTATCGGAACAGATGGATCTTTCAAAAACAACATTAATCAAACTAAATGCACAAATACTGAACTTCATTCAGTCGACTCAAAACTTGTAATAAAAAGTGCAATTCATTAAATACAAAAGCTCGTGTAACTCCCACACTTCGATAAAACTCTAAAAGCTTCAAAAGCTCTGACAAGTGCCGCATAAAAACATAACGAATTACCCAACACGATATCAATAAATGAATCATCGAAACCGATTGAACGACAAAAGATTACGAGCAATCGGTCTCCTTTCGCTCGCGAGCCCGTGGGTGGAAACATCCTTCGGAGAGTTTATTGTGTCACTTGTTGTGCAAAAAGTCTAATTGTAGAAGTCACGGCGGCTTTCTTAGACGGACGTCGGTCACGGTGTCCGCATCCGGTCGCGCCATTCACCATTGTCGGAAGGATGTAGGAGACTTTGTCTGAGAGGCGATGGCGTAATGGTTGCGAGCTTTGAGGCGGCGCGTCGGAGCGGCAATCGTTTTGTTTAGACGCTGTCGGAAGCTCCTTTGTGTCGGTTTGTCGGATCGCTTTTTCGGCGACAATGCAGCGAAAGCTCGGTGTAACGAAACGTAATTGATGTTGCACAAAGGAACATCGATTTGCGGAGGTCCGAGTTAGATGAGTGCGAGGGATGCGAATATAATAGATTGCATATGAAGTTTGTTATCTTATTATACATTTTTTATAACACTACGCTTATGCTGCACTAGTTCAGTTTACGTTTACGTAATGTTTCCATATCGGCCAAGTTATGCACGGTTTGTTATAAATATAATATTAATATACACAAAATACAGCTTTACATAATAAGTATTTTATAAACAGTACTTGGTTATAAATTCGACTAACATAAATTCTTGCTAAGGAATTTTCAACAGCACACGTTTTTCCAGTTATGAGTTATACGGGAATATAAATCAAAATGAATTTGCGATTTTCATAGAATATCATCCTCATATTTTATATATACATACATATATATATATATATATATATATATATATATATATGAGTGTGTGTGTGTATATATATATATGTATATATATATATATATATATATATATATATATATATATTTTAGGAATTTTGAATTATTCGGAAGTCAAATAAATTTTGAAGTGACAGCGAATGAAATTGAAAATGTTTTTTTAATCATTACCTCCGCGTATTATTGTTTATTTATCAAACTTCACATTAAGCTTAGAAACTTAAGTTTATACCGGTGAACTTATTGCTACAAGAGCAATCTCAAGCAGTCAATCACAATGAATCTTGTGAGAAAAATAAGTGTTATGGTCGACTGTTAGTGAATTTTGAACGCTAATTAATTACACTTGCAATATAAAGTAGATAATAACAGTGGTTTTAATATGAATCATACAGAATTAATTTCGGATTGACTAAAACAAAAGCAAAAAACGTTAGGGATAGGTACGGAGTAAGGTTGAGTATATAGATGAGTATATAGAAGAGAGTTCGATATACCGGTTATGACAGGTAATGTAATTTCAGATGACTTTTAGACAAAGAAAATTACAGTAAACTTTGTATATTGGTGTTCAGTTGATTTCATAATATAGTATATACTGTGAAAGATTCTTAATAGGTTCAATATCTGTATCCCTATCATTTGTTGGAAGAAATAAAATATGGGATTAATATTCTTTTAATATATTTGTCACGTCTGGGGTTAAACTCTGAGAATAAGACTGAAAATTAGACAAAACATAGGCTACCATTCTCAGTTAAGAGCAGTCATACTAGGGCTATGCGGTATTTCGGCCCTTTTGACAAAGTCGAATCATGTTTACAATATTGGCATATAAATATTTATTAAATGTTCTTGTGTTTTAACGTCCTTCGAGAAATGAGGTTCCATGATTTCCCCGTATGTAATGCATTGCGATTTTCTCAAGAACTAATCGACTTTGATGGATGTTTCACAGTATCTTGATTTTTAAGGGTAAGTTTAAGTGTGTAAAACATTAAGATATCACTCTTACTCTAATAGTAATGGTTCAAGAACTAACGAAGTGGGCACTAGTGATGATAGTTTTTTAAAGTCTATTCAATTTATTTTTTAAACTGTTTCATTAATATACTTACATTTCATTTCAAAAATTTTAATTAAATTTATGAAAATGATTAATATTTAATAACAAAAAGTAACCATAATAGGCTTATATTTTTGTTAATCACGATTATATGTTCGTAAATCACGATTATAATGGATTGCGACGGGCAGATATCTACAATTGAACTAATTTGGCAGTTGCCGTACGATGTCGCAGTACTGGTACATCTCGTGGGCGGCGACGCGGCAGACAGCGCGCCTCATCTACTGAATCATTCGCGATTCGGTACAAAGCTCATTAATGCCGCGTAATTATGTCCCTTGCTGTTGCCGTATGCCGTATTGTACTCGACCCGTGTAATAGCCGAGTAGCTCGGATAATATAGCCGCTAAAATTTATCTTCATTAAATATAGGTTTACGAGATTATTGATAATGCTGATTTGGGGGTGATTGACAATTTCGATAGTCATATAAGTGCCAAACGTTTGCGTCTTGTTCAGCAGGTATGGATAGCCGTATCGAAAAAATCACTGAGATAACTAATGACGTTCTGATTTTAAACAATGTCCTGCACATTGTTTATTATAGAAGTAATTTGTGCGTTGTGCATAACAATAGTCAGAGCGGACGATACTATACCGAAGAACACATTAAGAAATAAAATTATAATAACGTTAAATGACGTGAAAAACAGAGCAAACAATTTAAAAAAATAAGAGGCGTTGAATGGAAATCCGAAATTAATGAGAATAAACACGAAGTGACTAGCATGATGTGAAGTGGTGCAAGAATAGGTAAAACATGGTTTCATCAGATATAGGTTTTACCAAAATGTTGTCAAGTATGTTCGTAACAAGGGTATGATGGGGAAAGAAGCACGTAAGGATAAATCAGGATTATGTACGGTATGTTATACACACGATTATATGAAATATTTTGTAGCGCCTATAAATTATTATAATAATTTGTACAAAATTCATATATTGCTCTGATCGAAATTTGATAGAGGTAAATTTATACCAAGTCTGTGTATTTTTAATTAGAGAGAATAAATTTAAAATTAACAATGATTTGTGTCCGTATTATCACTATTTATAATTAAGAATAATTATATTACAATGAATTTAAACTAATCACTCAAAAAAATCCCTAGAAAACTAGTTTCGGTGCGTGATTTTATTAAAGTATTGTTTATAACTAATTATAGGAATGGAACCATACATTTCTAGTCTAATTGAAAATGAGGAGTAAAAAAATATCAGATGAAACCGTCAACAATAGCATTGTGAGCAATATTTCTTTACATAGGCAAGTATATGGGTACGCATAAATAAAATATTATTTATAAAGATTCATCTCCTCGTATGACAACATATTGGTAGATAACTTTTTCCTTTTGACATAATCTTGTAACGCCGTTCACGGTTTATAACTTTTATGTAATGCAAATTGTTAATAAAGAAATTATATAAAAGGTTATTCCAAAAAAGCTTATTAATCTACAATTAAAAGCAAATTCGTTGCACTATTTTGAATATACCTGCAATCTATAATGGTTAATTTTTCAATTATTTAAAAAATTAACATTTTCCACTTCACTATAAAGTTATAGCAATAGGTTTAACAAGTTAGTGAGACCACAGTGCTTTTTTCTATTTATTATCAGAATTAAAGTTTCTATTCTAATTAAAAATAACTATGTATATCCACCTTCGTTGGAGGGCAAGCTTTAATTTATATTTATTTATGTGTTTTTTATGAGTCGTGTATATAACCAAAACATGTGTTGACAGTCATTGTTTATCGTACTTAAGGAAAGCAAATATTATAGAATTAACCATATTTATTTATTTATCACTAGACATGTTCATCAAAGGTACCTAAATAGCTTGAATATCGTGTAACTTATCTAAAATTGTTCAATCAAAAGTAAAATTAAGTTTTTACGTGGATCTTCTTATGATATTCATTAATATTATAATTACTCGCAACAAAATCGTTATCGAAAGATTAATTTTGTTATATATAATGAAATGAAATGTACTGTTTCGTTTTCGTTTTTATGTATGGATTTTAATCCTATTTTGATAAATAAAATACTAATAACAGCCGCATAACAGAATTTAAAAGCTCGTTAAGTGTACCGCGTATACAATTCACAGGTTTCGTTGATGGTTAGGAGAAGAAAATAAATTTCAAGTCAATCTTTTTAATTAAACCACCATAAGATATAATTTAATAATACCAACGTGTATAACGTTGGTATTATTAAATTATATCTTATAATTCTGTAAAAGAATTTAGTTTAATATGTGTTAATATTTCGAGAAAACTTCCTATATCTAAAAATTTATCATAACAATATCGCTATAAGGGTGAATTCAATTTGGCACAGTGGATATGAAAGCTTTTTTCGAGAATTGTTCTATGTTTTAGAATATAGTATTTAAGAACATCATAAGACTAGTCTACGTCGAGGAGAAATGTACTTTTCGGAAATTTACTGATTTCATACTTTTACCTGTAATCATGATATGTCTGGATCTAAAATTCGGTAACCGAAAACCGTCATTTGAGACCCCATGAAATTTTCTGAACATAAAAACGCTTCTAGTTATACAATAGTTTTGTTGCCTTGATATTGAGGGTAATAATGAAATGTACGACTCAAAGACGAAATGTACAATTTTTATAATTTTTGTCTGTATGTCTGTCAGAGTGTTTGAGAAAAGACGGCGTTAAAATACGGTTAATGTTTGTTTAAAGACGACTACGTTTCATCAAAATTGTATAAATTAAAACTAAGTTATAACTTGATTTAAAAAGAAGTAATAATTTAAACTGGAGCAAGGAATCTCTGAACACGAGCTGCTTAGTTTGATTAAACATATTTTTGTATATTTGAAATTATTAAAAATAGTTAAAATAAAACCTTACAATACAAAAATAAATCGAAATTAATTAGTTCCAGAGAAGTGGCGCACAAAATGGACTGACTTAAGCGCATTGTTAGTATTTGACGTCAGTTCTTGACGGAAAGTTAAAAACGAATATAGTATTTTATTTGTACGATTTAATTTCAGCAACTGTTAACGGTTAAATACAGCTTTTTTAAATAGTTTGATGCTGGACCACGACGGATGTCTCCTCGCCTAAAAATGTTTAAGATTTTGTTTAAAATACTTTTCATTTTTTTCTTTAGAAAGTCCTGCTAACAATCAACACTGTCAGACGAACAAACCGACGGCTCGCCCGTACCAAAAGGTGTCACGACTCTGGTATTTGGGTTGAGCTAAAAGCGAGTGCGGCCCGATAATATACATTTCTAAGAACGATTTTTTGCGCTTCTCCTACTGAATATTTATTAGATATCAATATGTCCGTCTGACTGTCTGCAAATAGGCTTTATGAATGTGCTATACGTCAAAGTTACGAGTACGATTATTGAATCACAAATAAGTATTTCCATCGATACAAATTAACATTTTCCAAATGTTTAAAATATCATCTGGTTATTTTTGATAAATTTCATATTTATTAATAAAACTGGACACAATATACATAGACGCCGACCATTGATAAACCTACCGATGCAGTTTTTTAAAATAATACTTTCGACACTTCATCCTTTGCCCACAATCATTTTGCTAATATATGTCTGGGTGGAAAACTTCATTGCGCGATTTAAAATACATATTGCGCCATTTGTTGATGTACATAAACACTTTATACGTTATTACTACGCATCGAATATCTAGACTCTTCTTTATTGTTGTACCTACTAACGCAATATAAATTATTAAGCTTATTCCAAAAAAATGCTTACACATCTACAATAATGAGCGAATTATTTAATATTGTCATCGTGGTGTGTACGGTTGATTACGAGGCATACGACATTTAATGATGTAGTACACCACGGGTTCGATTACCGGCTGCTCGTCGAGCGGGGCTGGACTGGTATTGTCGTTGGCTGTAAAAGATTGCTCTCGCAGCAATAATTCCGCCCTATGTATCAATTAGATACATTAAAGTACAAAAATAAATAAATAAATAAATTTTTGAAAACATTAAATTCTTCATATCTTCTAAAGTGAAACAATTGCGATGAAATAATAACTCAACATTGTTTTAAATTGACATGTATGTTTTTTTAAAATTCTATCCGAATTCGGTCAATAGTTTTTACGTGGATTAGTAGTTTTTAAGTGCGTGCACACACAAGAGCACAAATAGACAAACAGCCAAAAATTATTTTAACGCATCCCATCTCTTATTTACTATCAGAGCATTATTTTTTAAATTTTCAATGCATAAATATGTAAAATATACAGATTTATTATGTGTACAAATAAACAAAAAATACCAAAAAATAAACAAAAAAAACAAAATTTGTTATATAGAAAGAAGGAAAAGTAAATAATCAAAACGGAGAGGAATAGAAACCGATTAAAGGGAGTGCGATTATGGATTATGGAGCGATTGTGAGTGCGATTATTGACTTTCTGTTTTTCTGTTTTTCCCACCTACATAATTCTGTTATCCTTAGAATATTAGAAATTATATATCCTTTAAATATTCTGCTTTTTATTTTAACTTCCATTCACATTCTTTTTGTCATAATAAATGTTTTTTTATTAAATTTATTTTCTGTTGTGTGAAAATGTGAAAAACTTATTGTTAAAAATTATTTATTTTTGATTGACTGAAAGATTACTTTTTAGTGAAAAATCCGCGCAAGTTTTTATTTGTACATAAGAATAAACAAATGCGAAAAAAAATCAATTATAGTAGTCTGTAGCAGAATTATTATTTTATTCGCGTTTATTGACTACAAATTTTTTTGCGTGAAATTCAGATTACTCTATAATTTACACGCGCAAACAGAAAAGGAAAGAAAATGAAACAATTAAGTGATGAGAAATGTTAGGTCTTAAAATATTAGAGTATCCTCACATTACGCCCACAATAAATTGTTGATCAAAATGTGGTTATACTTTCTCAAATCACGGAAGTCAGACACATATGTTTTGAATTCTATTCTTTCAAGATTTTTTGAAATATTTTTCTATTTACCTGTCCTGGCTTTGTCCAGACAAAGCGATGGATGTATTCCATCAATCACCATCAAATTTACAGTTAATTTATTAACGCTATTCTATACGGTTTAGTTATTTATTATGAGTTTTAATTAAGTACGGAAAGCCCAAATCATCTCACATAAAAATGTTCACGAGAAAAATGTATAATAGTTAACCATATACATCCTGCAACTTTTTTATAGGTTTTATTGTCGTGTACAATTCAGACATTCGGTAATAATTACCAAATATACATATTGGATATTTTTTAGATTTTCATGTTGTCTACAATACAAGAATCTTCATACATTATTTTTATATTACGGTTAGTTTATTTAAGTTATAAATACTTTTATGGTCCGATTTCATAACAGAAAACGGATCGTAACAGACAATCTGTAATCATTAACAATATATATATATATATATATATATATATATATATATATATATATACATATATATATTTATTTATATTTATATATATATATATATATATATATATATATATATATATATATACTTTTTTAGTTTTGCACGTTGTTTTCAATATCTTTCTACATTATTTTTACGTAGTTTTAATGGTTAGTTTTTTTAAATTATAAATATCTGATTCTATGACAGAAAACGTATTTTAACTGATAATATTGGAATATTGGAATATTTTTTTAGATTTTTATGTTTTCTACAATATCCCCATACATTATTATTATGTTGTTATGACGTTTAGTTTGTTTAAGATATAAATATTTCTGTCATCGAATTTTGTGACAAAATGAGGCTTTTAACAATTTGCCTGTATTGCAATAATTAGCAATACAGGCAATCCTCGTACTTAGGGCATGTTAGGTTCTCGAAATACGCGACGTAAATCGAAACGACGTAAGTCGAGACATATTTTTTCATATGTTTACATGTAAAACTCAAAGGTTAGGTTCTCCACACGGACTCAAAATTAAAAAAAAACTGCATTTATAACAAAGGATATACATACTTTATTATCAAAAGTAAGTTCTTAAAATAATTATATATGTACTTATGAAATTGCCAGTTATTTTTGGTATTTGTGTGTTATTAATTTTAATAATAATGATAAAACTTTAATAATCAAAATATGTAATGAGAAATAATAAATTAAACTTTTGGCTTAAAGAAACTATCAATTCTAGATTGTTTCGCTTCTTTCTTCGTGCTATCATACAGGTCTTGGTAACATTGATAGGCTGCACAAATTTTGTTATTAACATTAAAACTTCTCTCAAAATTAGGATCATTTTCTTCAAAAATTTTCATGGCATTCTCCAAATTTGCAATGGCTATGGAAAGTCTTTTTAGTCTAAGTTCTTTTTCAGAGTTACTAATAGAAGAAGCTATTTCTTGTGACTCGATTGCTTCCTCTTGTACTTGTACCTCCAATTCAATAAAATCTTTATCAGTCAGTTCTTGCGAATGTGAGCATAACAGATCATCAATATCATCAGCAGTAACTGCAATGTCAGGCAAACGGTTAGCCAAATGAACAATGTCAGTTGTGATCTCATCGATATTTGGTTGATCTGAAGATGAACAACTTCCAGATGGCTTAAAAAATGTGGGCATAACTTTTTCCAAACTCCTTTTAAATTGTTGGGTGTCACCTCATCCCATGAAGCAGCAATATGTTTTACGCATTGCAAGATATTATAACTTTTCCAAAAATCTCTCAGCTTTTTCATTAGCCTTTACAGCCTGTGAAAAAGTTCTCCTGAGATAATAGGCCTTAAAAGACGCTATAACTCCTTGATCTATCGGCTGTAACAACGAAGTGGTGTTTGGAGGCAGGAACAAAACTTTGATTTGAGGATCGATATCGGCAATACGCACAGGATGGCCGGGAGCATTGTCCAAAATAAGTAAAGCTTTATAAGCCAAATTATTGTTTAAACAGTACTGTTTCACTTCAGGTATAAAATGCTTAGTAAACCATTCTTCAAAAAGTATTGATGTAACCCATGCCTTTGGATTAGCCTTCCATATAACTGGAAGAGTACTCTTGACGTAATTTTTAAGAGCTCGAGTATTTTCAGACCTATATACCAAAAGGGGATTTAATTTAAGATCACCTTCAACATTCGAACCCAATAACAACGTCAAACGATCTTTAACCGCTTTAAACCCAGGCATAGACTTTTCTTTCTGCGATATAAAAGTACGAGAAGGCATTTTTTTCCAATATAAACCAGATTCGTCCTCGTTAAAAATTTGTTTAGGCGAATAGTCTCCACTTTCGATAATTTCCTTTAATATGCCAGGAAAACTCTGAGCAGCCACATGATCGGCACTAGCAGCTTCTCCTTGCACTCGAATGTTATGTAACGAATATCTCGTTTTAAAGCGCATGAACCATCCGCGACTGGCAGAAAAAGATTTTGTTTCTTCACTATTATTCTCGCCACGTTTATTTTGCAGTGTGTTGATGATACTCAGCGCATTATTTTGAATAATAGCCAAACTTTGAGGAACCCATCACTGAGTTTGATTTTGAATCCAAGTGTACAAGAGTTTTTCCATTTCACAATGGTCACATTAATCCCCGCTCGCCGACACCGCGCCCCGCTGGCCCACGGACATTGACCTCGAGACAAGTGAATTCTCCTATGCCGGAAATCGAAACAATTGACGTATGCTTGAGGAATAGTGTCAAAACATTGTTCGACGTAACTTGAAACGACGTAAATCGAAACGACGTAAGTCGAGGACTGCCTGTATACACATTAGCAACTTTTCTAGATTTTCACGTTGTCTTCAATATTGTACTCATAATTTAATTGATGTTATATATTTTTATTTACATAGAGAAATAAAAAAATTATGTTCTGAGTGAGATTAAAACCTGCATTCGCCCAGTGGTAGTTATCTTTCAATCGTTTTGCTCTTTAAATATCTGTTCCTAAACAAATATAAATTATGTTGTGTACTAAAGCAAAATTTATTTGTGGACGAAGCCGGGCGCCATGAGCTAACTGTCTAAATTTATAAAATCTTGAATCAATCACCCGCATGTGGCGAATCTCATGACTAGCTGCGCGTGCCTTAAATTTCGAGCTATCTGGCATCGGCTCAGCTTCTTGTAACAACTGAATGTTGACCAATTAATGTAACGTCAAGACATCATCGTCAATCAACTCCATGTAAGTGTCTGGATAGCCAAGTGTTGCGATGCGTGAAAACTAAATGTTTATTTTGAGTGTAATTAAGTTAGGTAATTATCCATGTTATAAACTTTGCTAATTAATTTTGCAGACTCTCTTCATTAGTTTGTACATCTCACGTTTATAATACATTGTTTTGAAGCGGTGCAACTAATGTATTCTTTCGCGAGCGATTTATCTTACTGCCGCTCCCTATACGTTACGGAACGTCAGCCGCATCATTTACCGAATGATAAACCGGCATGAGCAATTGACGGTTTTTATGCCATCTAAGATCCATATTAGATCTAAGCTTAACTGATAATTCGAATCTTATATTATTCAGTTATTTTTACATATTTTTTGCATTTTTAAATTGAAGTGGTTACTTTTTGTAATTTAATATTTTTTATAATTTTCTATGTGTCTATTACATAATTAATTTTCCGAATTAAATGAAACTACGTGATGTAATATTATTTCTACTTTCTTTAAGTTGTAACCACGACCTAGGTTACGTCGTATTTCAAGATCTTCAGGTGGTCTACTAGCAAAGATTATTAATTTCAAATATAATTAATCAAAGACATTTAATTTTGTTTAGGTTTTAGAATCAAAATCAAAGATAATTAATTTTGTTTAGATTTTGACAATTTTTTGAAATTTTGAAATTCAGTGCTTTAAATATTCATTTCATCTAATTAAAGTTGTACTAAAAAAGCTAAAGATGAAAAGAAATATGCAAGTGAAAGGAATGTAGTTTATAAAGCAGTCAAGTTACCTAAAAAAGAACAAGTAGAAAACTTTCTTTTTAATTTTCTTATATTTTTCAAACTGATTTTTAGAAAGGTTTCATCATTAAAATAGAATGAACGCCATTAAATAAAACATAACATAAAAGATGAAAACCGTAAAATAGAAACGATGCTATTGGCTGTTATTAAATGTGTATAATTTTTAATTTAAATTTCCAAGTTATTCGTGTGGTTAATGAACAATTAGATAAAATGTTTTTAAGTATCTAAACGAAGTATTAGGGGACAAATTAATTAAAATTTCTGTACCGCTTATGCGGGAATTCGAGTATATTAGTAATTTGCCCAAATATTATGTAATTTATAACCGTAAATCTGATAAAATAGCGTTGACAGATTTCTAAGTTTCATAGGAGCCGTCAGCTCCATACATTACTTCTATCGGCGAGTAATGGTAACATCCATTACCGTAGTGATAATAGACAAAGATTTGAATACGCATCAGTCAGTAATTTATTGAACCAAGAACATTGCTAATTGTAAAATATTTGTTCCTGTGAAGCAGGTTCCTGTTAAGTCGGTTCGTCTGTCATAATCTGAAGTTATCTACAATTTTAGACAATGAATACATTTTGTAAGTAGATTTAATTTTGAAAAATTTTAGGAACGCAAACAGATAATTATTTCTAATTTAAATTTTGATTTAGCACGTGTTCTTGATTTATAAAATGTTAACATAATTTCTTCTTAATTTGACGTCAAGTCTAATTACCGCCGACAATTGGTTGGTTGTGCATCGCTGATATATATTTAAAAATAATTTTGTAAAGACAGTGACACAGGTTGGTACGCTGATAACCCTAAAATCATCTTTTATTATAGTCTTATTTGCCTGTTTATCAGTGATAGTTTTGTTTATTAGTATTCAGTGTAACACAAGAACGAAGAATGTGAAAATAATTTAAATTACCTTTTTCTAAACTAGTGATCTGATGCTTTTGGAACAGTTCAATCGCTGAATATTTTATTTCTAAAATAAATATAGGATCATGTTAAATACAATAAAGACACTATTCTCTTTCAATTCCATTAGAAACCTTGTTCTCTCACATGTTACTTTTATTTTGTTTTTTACTAGTTGTGACTGCGACTTCGTACGCGAAGTACAGGATAAAGGATCGATGATATAATATATATATTAAAACCCAAAAAATTAAATTTGAAACAAAATTATAACATTGAATATATTTGGCGTTAATTTTATAGGCATTCATTATTCACAATTAAATGAAACTACTTGTTGTATTATTATTTCTAATTTCTTTAAGTTCTTTACCACGACCTAGGTTTCGTTGTATTACAACATCTTCACGTGGGCTATTAGCAAAGAAAGATTTTTTCTGATTGCCCACCTGAAGATGTAATATAACGAAACCTAGGTTGTGGTAAAGAATTTAAATAGAGTAGAAATAATACTACAACACGTAGTTTCATTTAATTGTGGAAAGTTATAATACAAAATAATATACACGTTGATGTACATAGGTGCACAAAACATTTGCGTAGCCAGTCACTTTTTTGTTCTTGTTGTACTATGGCAATGTAAAGAAATTTTTGAAAACACTACTTAGCTTTACTTCTGATGGAGTGAACCGATCGTTAAGAAATAAAAATAAAAACAAAATGTTACTTCAAGTTGACCGCTATGATTTTGTAATCATCCGATTGCATTAATAGTTTTTATATGATGCGTGCACAAACAAATATGCAAACAGATAAACAGGCAAACAAATTTATAAATGATCTTAATGCATTCTATAACTTATCGTTCATCCCCTCAATTATTTGTTAATCTCATTATATGTACATTTTCCAGATAAACGATATGTCAGATCTTTTGGTCATAAAATACAAATTTTTAAAAGAACGTAAAATGAAAGATTTTTTACTACTTAATTTCTATATTCAGCTTATTATTAGTCAATATATTATGTAAATATGTGACATGGAAATCGTGTCAGTACGTGGTTCGAATTTATTCCATTTCAGAATTGTTTAAAGTTACGCAATTTTTGTGTCAAACATATAAGTGGATAAATTGAGTATAAATTATAAAGCTTGCACGCTATGTCCTATGTCTACTTAGAGGTACGACCAAGAGAATCTATAATTATTTATATGGGTATCATGAAGGTAGAGGTCTTAAGCAGAAGTAACAGTTAATGTGAAGTGGAAAAGACAACCTTTTTCGCTCTCGATCGTTCTGTTTGTACATGCGCGAATAAAAGAAAAACTGACACAAGAATTATTTGAATTTCGAATCAATTTTATTTCATAGACAACACTTATTAAAGTATTACTTTAGCCACAGATCAGAGGAGACGACAATCAACGACCAAAACCAAAATTTTTCATGACATTTTTCGTATAGATGTAGAAATATGGCCTGAAAAATATTTTAGTTAAACAATTAATTACACTTGATCGGTGGAATAAATTACTTTTTTTCATTTATGCACAATATATTCGTACTAAACTCACGCAATATGTAAAAAAGGTTGCTTGGTAGCTTTTATTTATTACAAGTTACTTAAAATTTATTTATTACGAACTACTTACTGAACACTATTTCATATTCTAATATATTTAGTTAAAAAGTTAGAGGTCAGAAAGAGGAGAAACATTGCTCAAAAGTTTAGAGAATCACATCTTGATAAAAGCACTCTGTATCAAAAAATACTAATGGACATTTTTGATTGTTTTTTCTTTCTCGCGAATTCCATCAAACGGAATGAAATAACATTCCGTTTGACGGAGTTCGCGAGAAAATCATTTTTGATTCCTAAGTTCGATGTAAGAGGAGTTAATTATTTTTTTCCTGTGTATTAATTTTCAAGTCAATTAAGTTTCCTTGTACAATTTCATAATAATGGGTCTTAAATTGAAAAATCTGTAATGCTAGGAAGAGCTATGAATATAAACTGTATAGAGGGAAAATAATTTTAAAAAGGCCTGAAAGCATATGACCTAATCTCAATTATTTTTTATGATTAAACGAAGTGAAGCAAATCGATTACAAAAAGTGAGGGTGCAATCGAGATTTTGTGCTATAATAATATACTTATTATAGATAAATGAACAAACTCTCATAATAAGCACTTTTTAATGATATACCATATTATACACACAAGTTAAAACAAAACTATTGTATACTTTATTTACATTCTCATGAATTGCCTATATCCGAAAAATTTTATAGCATTCCAAAAATGGTTGGAAAAAATGGCGGGTATATTAGTTGTCAATTTAATAGAATTTGACTTAAGGTACTATTTCTGTGGCTCTCATTGGAATTAGTTACTTTGTCTTCTTACTCCCAATGGGAGCCATAGCTACTTTTTTATGCGAGAAAAATACCTAATTTTGCTTGTTTTTTAGTTTTTGATGGTAATAATTTAAAGTAAATTAGAAATAATGTTTATGTAAAACTCAATTATAAAAAACGTATTTGCGTTTTTTCGTAGATGGCACGTATACCCCCCGTTCCGCCCTATAATGGCGGAGTGGGGTGCTATTTAAATTGACAGTGAGCATTGGATCGCGGGCCGTACAATTTATATCCATTGCATACTTAACGATCGTAAGTTGACAATAGAATGCCAACAAATTACAATAAGTAAAATAATGTATAAGAATATATCATATTAATCAAGTGTTGTAAATTGCATGTACATATTTCGATAATAGATAGCGCCAATATCATGCAATAGAGTAGTCTGCTACTTGTATTAATTGTACTTTAGCCTCATCAGTAAATACAGTTTGTTGGTAGCTAATACCTTTTATTATAACAAAAAAGTCAATAAAACAGGAAGTTGTATATAACATTAAGCAAAGTGCACAAAACAAGTACGTGTTACAAGAATCATGTACGACTTCCTAGTACTAATATACCAACAAGGCCATGGGCAAAATTTAGTGAATTGTTTTTCTTAATTTATTTTGAATCGTATCCACAGCAAGCTTAGAGAACTTAAATAAGGCAAGCCAAAGCGATGTTACTATTGCTTGTATCATTCCCCGCGAGATATCATTTATGTCGAGCAAGAAACAAACCCTTTTGTGCGTTGTCGTATGTAATGACAGGCACTTGCAAGCGACGTACGCGACCCTTGCCGATGGTAACTTTTTTTGTAAATATTAAAAAAAATATGAAATAAAAAAGTTTAATTACAGAAAGGATGTTTTTTTTTTCAAGTGTTTTAAAATTGAAAGGTGTTGAAATGTATATTTATTTCGAAAAAATCGTTTGAAATATATATTTTTTTTTCGATCGTGTATGTTAGGAAATGCTGTCAGTGTCAGTTAAATTATTTTTAAATTCAACTAAGCAATGAAATTAAAACGTCAAATCTAAGGCATTATCGCTGTAACTTAGCGCTATAAAACTTACGTCATGAGAATGTTGTCAGCCAAGAGAAAGCAGATTCGAAGCATATCAATATGCAGAAATCTTAGGCAACGTGCAGAAAAAACTATTGCTCATTTCATGTACGAAATAAGAACTTGCTGTTTGGAATTTGTCATAACACCTTTATGTTTATTAGCCTTTAAAGATTACTCTCGGGATTGGTATCACCAGGGATAGCATTGTGTGATAAAAAAATTAGAACAGCTATTTCTGCCCAGCTGTCAACTGATTCAGGAAAGAATTTTATATTTGATTTGTCAAGGTCATCTAATCATTTATTACTTTGTTCCGCTCCGAGCCAATAAACTTTCTAAATGAGGCGAGTCAATTTTATTTTTTGAAATCTTATGTGAAGCACGGAATTAAAAAGTTCTTTTAATGTTATATTTAAATATTCTAGATACTATGGTTAATTATTTAAATAAATATCGCATTATCATCATCTTAAAAATAAAAGTGCATTGGAATGAAAGTTAATTTTAGAAATTGGTAAATTTTGAAATAAGTCATTTGATTTAAATTCTCTGGTCATAGAATCGCTATGATTGGAAGAATTAATCTATCACTTTTCCAGGTCTAATTCTATTCTGGTGTGTAGTATCCTAATATGTTCTAAAATTGTAATTCAACTTTTTAAAGCATCAAATGGGTTCATGATGGAAAGCTTTCATATTTCAGGTTTATAACCTTGAATACTGTTCATTAATGGTTAGTAGTAAAAATTTCGATTTTAGGAAATTGGCGTTTAATGAGTTTTATTTTATTTAGGTTCATTATTTTCACCACATGAAGGTTCCCTCATTTCATTTATAATTACAAATATTCATTATTTTCAAAAGTCAGCAACCTGTTTTAATTTATTATATTGAGAATCTCTTAAAATCGACTTAATATTGTGAATATACAGTTTTGATAATAATTTCGGCCATGTTTTAGAAATTGTTACATCATTTGGTTTCATTTAACTTTATATAATTAAGTCTTTAAAATCAAAGTGGTTTATTTATCCAAGTGAAACACAGTATTTTAAGTGATAATATTATATTTGTGTGAGTTAATCTTATTGCATGAACTTAGTATACAGTGAGAATTATATTTTCATTATTCTTTTCAATCGTGATGTGTCTTCAAAAAAATATTAAGACTTAACGGAAATCCAATAAGTGAACAAATTTGATTTGTTTTTTTCTTTTTTTAGATATGTTTGGTAAAAATACATTTATAATTAACATAAAAATCTGAAAAAAAGGCCGAATATCAAAAGCGTTGTTAAATTAAATGATGCATCCGTTTCTTGCCACATTTATTTTCACCTGTTTTTGGTATATCTTAAAATTTTGATGTTGTATCGATTCGATTTGAAGACGACTTTATATTATTTTTTTTATTCGCGCTTGAGGTAATTTGAATTTTTCATAATTTCGGTGTAGGTTAATAATTGCCGAACTCCCATCACATTTGTTTATTTATTGACGCTAATAAGTTATTGCGCGATTTAGCTAATAATAGTTTAATTTACTATCTAATCAATAAACCAGAAACCGAACAAGCGAGATCGTAATGATTTCATCTGGTTTCCATTAAGCAATTAACGTTTTAAACGTTTGAACATCTATCAAGTTTCAAGGTTTCAATGCGCGGATTTTGTTTGGACAGCTGTCAGTTAAATTAAATTTTTTTTTCGCTAAATAAAAAACAAGTTTTTCTGACATAGACTTGGTTTTTTTAATGCTCATGGATACATGAAACTAGACAAGTTCTAGGAATATTTATTTGTACAGGTTAAATATTTTACGTGTCAAAATATACAAAGCCCCCCCCCTCCCCAATTTTTCATCTTAGTTCATTACAAAAATATATATAATATAGGTATTTCATATAAGTCCAGGAAAAAATAATACTGTTCCCATACGATTTGTACGTTTTTGTTTGTAAATCGTGTCAACTTTAATGTTGTAGTTTATGTGTGCATATATATATATATATATATATATATACAGGATGTCGAGTGGCAGATTTCAAAGTTTGAAATAGTTTCTGAACGCAACACATAAGAGGGGCGCGGGGGGCGTCGTTAGAAGCGCAAGCGGTGCGGATGTTTTAGTAGCCATGGAACAGTGGAGTGGAGAGCACCGCGCTTTTGCCGTCGAGGCGTACATTTCGAGTGGATTTTCGCTGTCTGTAGCACGCTGTCGATTTAATAAGCGTTACAGTATACGTCGATTACGTGATGGATCATCGAACAACCTAATTCAGTCACGGGTAGCAAGGTTCAGAGCTACAGGATTAACATTAAATAGGCACAGGCCAGGACCTACACCATTGGTAGCCACGGATGAAAATGTCGAGCGTGTTATGGTTTCTGTCGTTGAATTTTAAAGTTTATCACTGCGTACACTTTCATCGATATTGGGAATTCCGAAATCAACTTTACAGGTAATAATGCGAAAAAAGCTCAAGTTCCATCCATATAAAATTCAAATTGTTCAAGATTTACACGATTCCGACTTTAAATTAAGAAAAACTTACGCGGAGGTGATGTTGTTGAGATTTCGTACTGCTACCCGGATGGGCAACATATTCTTTAGTGACGAAGCTCACTTTCACATTGGAGGATATGTGAATAAGCAGAACTTTCGTTACTGGGATGTCCACAACCCAAGACAAATGCATCAAGAGCCTTTACATAAGCCTAAAGTAACAGTCTGGTGTGCCATGTCTGCATCCGCAATCATAGGGCCTTATTTCTTTGAAAATCAACGTGGCCAAACTGTAACTGTGAATTCGGAGAGATATGCCCAGATGTTAAATGACTTTTTCAGAGTAGAACTACAGAATGTCCATCCTTCAACCAAAACACATGGTTCCAGCAGGACGGTGCCACAGCTCATACTGCTAATGTGTCCATGAATGCAGTGCGGCAGTTAGGGGAGAGTGGGGGAATTGGAGCCATGTAAGGAAAAGAAAAAAATACAGTTTCGGTTACAATCACAAGGATTTATAGACACTAATCAGTCTTTTAGTTACCCGTCTTTCAATAATTGCCAAGGAACATACAAAAAATATAGCCTTACATAGGTAAAATCACGTTTTTTATAAATCTTACTTTCGCTCCCATTAATTCATCGCATCAGGTAATGAGAGCCATGAAATAACACTAAACAAAATAAAATCCTATTTTTACCTATTAAAGAGGAACTTAAACAATCCAAAATTTTTAAGTAATCAACAAAACATAAAATAGAACATTTTCAATAAAAAAATAATAAAAGGTATTTTAGGGATCTAAACAAAAATTGCAAAGATAATTTTTATTTAGGTGATCGCAACCTGAACTCAGAATGGGCCCATTTGCCACAAGCTCTGCTACGATACCATAATTCTTCATCTTTACCAACATCGTTACACATCATACATACATTTTCCTCCTCAGAGTATTCAGAATCATCATCACAAATATTATTTTCATTGATAGATGATTCGTCAGAAGTGCTGTCTTGGAACAAATATTTAGTTCCTTTGTTTATATTTTTTTGAGATAATTTATTCTTAACCTGTCTCCTATTTTTAGATTTATATATTTGTATTTTCTTTGATTTATTCCCCTTCATCTCTCTTTTATTCTTTTTTCCCTTCATCTCTCTTTTATTCTTTTTCTCCTTCTTCTCCTCAAAAACTTCTTTCATAGGGGTGCTAGTCAAAACTTCCGAATGTTGTTTGTTTCTTTTATCTTTTGCTGATTTTGCTGATATGTTGGGAGGAGGACTTAAAATATTTAAGATATGGGCAAAACTTGTAGAAGGTTGTGGCGAATCTCTTCTCTGCACATCATATTGTGATGATTGGTCCCTGGCGGGCTGTTGAGAGGTGGTTGATGTTTGCAGCGCCTCTTGAGCGGAAGACACTGGTTGTGAAGTAACTGTAGCAATTGTTTCCGAAAGGCTAACAGTGTTTACCACGTTAGTTGCGTTGTCATTACTTTCGTTCTGGCCAAGAGGTAAAAAATCTTCTGAAAAAACAGATGGGTCCATAGGAAATATTCCAGTAGTTTTAAAGTCAGATATTCCCTTGTCAAGAGATGCTATTTTTTTGAGTAAGCTTTATTAAATAGTCCAGCTATTTCGTATGGAGTTACTTTAATCATGTTTCTAGATTTCATGTACATATCGCATTCCCTTTTGTAAGCTGTTTTTAGTGGAACAAAAAACGTCACATCTAAATGTGGACGATGTGACGAATGTGGATTAATACTCAACATAGTTACATAATTCTTTTTGGCCATCTCATATGATTCCAATGTAGCATGACTGTTATGATTGTCCATAATGAGCAAAATCTGTTTTTCTGCAGTAGGACTTGTAAATTTTATGAAATGTTCAAGCCATGTTATGAATATTTGCTCATTAGTCCACCCATTTTTGGAACATGTATAAATAGTTCCCGGTGGCCCATCACGTTCTAGCTGTGGAGAGTGTCTTTGTCGTGGAAAAATAAATAAAGGAGGCACATAAATGCCTGTAGCACTCATTGCACATATACTGTAACATTTTTGCCCCTCTCCCATGAAGTCGCTGCACCAACACGCTTCCGTCCTTTAAGAGCAATAATATTATCTGGCACATGGACTGTAGAAAATCCTGTTTCGTCCATATTGAAAATGTTTTGGGGCTCAAAATGAAATTTTGTCATTACAGATTCCAGATTACTACAGAAACGTGTGATTTCAGTCTTATTAAAGCCCAGAATCCTGTTTATACTGGTCGCTTCAGGCTTTCTAATACTGAGTTCTTGATGTCGGTTCATGAATCCGTACAACCAATCTTTCCCAGCTATTTTTTTTCAGTATTAAATCTATTCTGGACACGGAAGTTCACAGCCATATTGTAGCATATTTTACGCAGTTGGATGCTTGTTAAACCATAAAATATATTAGACATATTAAGTATGTGGTTAACAAGTATCTGTTCCTGTTCACTAGTGAACACGGCTTTTATACCGAGCGACGGAGAACGACTGTAAGTATCATCATCAGAAATTGCTAACCTGTACCGTTTTTTCAGTGTGCTGTAAGGTATTTGATTTTGTTGTGCCGCTTTATTAACCGATATTCCTTCATTTCTTATAGATTTTATTGCAGACTCTAACGTAGCTGATGTCCAACTAGCCTTTGACGTCGTCCGCTTTCTAGTTCATGGTATTAAAAAAAATAGATAAACAATACTGTTAAATTTGAATTTTGCTACTCGTAAGGGGTAATAAGAGCCATGGCGGGGTAATGGGAGCTTGAGTAGCTCCCATTATCCGGCAGTTAACCATCTCAAAATACCGACAATAACCTAAAAAACTTCGCTAACTAAATTTGTCTTCCAATGTTATCATAAAATTGAATAAATAATGCATTTAATAGAGGCAAAATACGACAAAATAATTAAAGTTTAGGTACTCACTTTATTTGAGAGATTTTGCACTTTTTTGTGGCGAGATCACTCCAAACGCACTTCTTCTTGTCACCACTGTGCGCGTGCTACTGGGCCCGCCGGCGGCGATCACCTGACATGAACGAATGTTCTCAAATTGATTCCTGTCAGTTTCGTGCGACTAGTGCGTTCCAGTCTGTGTAAATTTTAGCGGTTCCCATTACCCGCTAGCTCCCATTGCACCACTCTCCCCTATTTCCAGAAAAAACATATCCCGAAACGGTACCGTACCGTGGCCACCTAAGTCACCCGATTTAAGCCCATGTGACTTTTTCTTATGGGGATACTTAAAATCCGTTGTTTACAAAACAAATCCGAGCACTGTGAATCAACTTAAAGAAAATATTCGTGCCGAAGTCAGTAGGATACCCTAGTCGCTCTGCAAACGCGGTTTTGAAAACATGCGTGCTAGACTCGAAGAGTGTGTCACACTCGATGGCCGCCATTTGGAAAACGTGGTTTTTAAAAAATTAAATCCGCATTTGTTGTTATAAAGTTAAAATAAACCTACTTTGTATTAGAGGTGTAGTTTTTTTTTACAATTTTTCAAACATTGAAATCTGCCAATGGACAGCCTGTATATACATTTATTATATTTAACGTCTTAAATACCAGTAGTCGATGCCCGGCGTTATTTTTGAATTTAAACTATTTTATATCAATATCTAATAAAAGTGTAATTGTACATTAAATATATTTTTCATTACACGCGCACGTTGACAGTACGCTGTTTAGGCTTTTCTGAATCCAAAACGCATTTTTTTTTAATTTTAGAAAGTTTTGTCTGTCTGTTTTTTAAGTATATTTTATACGTGTAGGAATTTCTCAAGGTACAGTTTAAAACTTTAATTGTGTTATCAAGCTTTCCATAAGAAATTTGAAATTCAATTATCAAGCAAACCAAGATATAAAGTATTTTTATTCTGTCCAAGGATGCGTTTGACATGAAAGCATTACCAGTGAAGAAATATACATTTTACATGGAAATAAAACATAAGCGCGCGAAGCTGCGGGCAAAAGCTAAATTTTTGATCGCTTCGCTCGTGTTGACTTTGTTTTAGTAATCTATTAGTGGCCGCGAAATAAGATAGATTCTAAAAATATACATATAATATGTAGTTTTTGGTCTGTAGTTCTTTGACCTATAATTACATTTCAAGAGGGTTCTAGAGGGTTATTTCTAGAAGGTTGCCAAACAATCAGGTATATACGGGTTGAAGTTTTCTTCTGCAAATGTACGCGAAGTATCGTTGAAGAGATCTCTTTGAGTAAAATATAAATAAGATTTCTAATTTTTTTTTACCGATAAATATCTGTAATTCGGCCCGCTGTAATTAAACAAGAAATAGCAAAGAAAGTTAAATTAAATGATAAATATTAAACAAAATATGTGTAATAAAATGAGATATTATTTCATAATAAAAAAAAATTAAATTTGCAAATGCTTTAAGAGAACCACTATGTACCCTTAAATATTTAATTTTTATAAGTACGGCACTTTCGTAGTTCGAGATATACTCGTACTTACCAGATTAATTTTTAATTATTTCATCTATAGACTTTTGTACTTTTACTCTTTTATCTGGAATTAGATATTGCGAAGACTGAAGAGATTTTTCAGTTTTATAAGATTGTGTCTATGAATAAATAAATTAGTTGACAAAAGATGATGTTAACGCATTTTTATTTGAAACAATAATTGCAAAAGCGCTTATTGTGAGTTGTCTATGGTAAACAAGTAATAATGTTTTGAGCCTTTTCACCGATCTTTGCTATATTTCGCTTAGAAAACACTAAATGTCATATACTTTATTTGTTTAGATACTATATTTAATAATAAATACCCAAACAGTACTTTTAAACCCACCTGATTCCATTATCACTGTTTGATTGACTAGTGAAAATGAGTAAATAAGTCATTATATCTTCACAATTAAATGAAACTACGTGATGTAGTATTATTTCTACTTTCTATAATTTCTTTACCACGACCTAGGTTTCGTTGTATTACAACATGTTCAGGTGTGATATTAGCAAAGATTCTTTCTAGATCTTTGCTAATATCCCACCTGAAGATGTTGTAATACAACGAAACCTAGGTTGTGGTAAAGCAATTATAGAAAGTAGAAATAATACTACATCACGTAGTTTCATTTAATTGTGAATAATGAATTTCTACAAAATTAACGCCAAATATATTCAATCATTATATCTTATCGACAGCAAACAGGTACACAAAATATGTTTTTATAATGTTAGTTGGAATATTTTCGTTTTTATCTGGTTACAAATCTATGTCATTCTAACACAACGTTGTGTAATATAATTACTGATATTTTAATTAACTCTAAAACAATTCATTTTAAATGCAAATTTTGGTTTATGTATATTAAACATCATAGACGGTGAACTTACTATTACTTTATAAAAAAATTATTATAAAATAAAAATAATTTAACAAACGTATTGCGACCACGCAGTTGAGTAGCAGAGTGCGTACAACCCCGCGCTTCCCGCCGAGCATCTCTTCCGGGAGAGCGCTCGCTTCATCGTGTTTTCATCTTTATAATGGCTGTGCATCCCCACCACGTATGTATAATATCCCCTCCATGGATTCCTATTACTCCTCGTGTCCGTTATTTTTTTGACCGTTTAATTGGATTTTATTGACATAATTCTGAGGCACGTAACCCAGAGCCCCGTGATAAAAATCGTATAATTAAGAGGTTCGTAAAATAAATAGGTCCGTTAATATTTTGGCAGCAACGAATTTTTACCGCGAATCATTGATCCCGTTTATTTCAGGTTTGAACAAAATTAAAAAAGGTACGCGTTGAAAAATTGAATTTTACATATAGTGACACACATACCTCTTACAATTATTTCATAAGAAACGTTAAAAAAACAGATATTTTGATTTCAAAGTATTTGATATTATTTAATACCGAAAGTAATAAACTTGTAATAATGAATTATTATTGAATATATTTGGCGTTAATTTTGTAGAAATGCATTATTCACAATTAAATGAAACTACATGATGTAGTATTATTTCTACTTTCTTTTAGTTCTTCACCACGACCTAGGTTTCGTTGTATTACAACATCTTCAGGTGGGCTATTAGCAAAGATCTTTCTAATAGCCCACCTGAATATGTTGTAATACATCGAAACCTAGGTCGTGATGAAGAACTAAAAGAAAGTAGAAATAATACTACATCACGTACTTACATCTAATTATGGATGATTTATTATGTTAACCGGAAATAATAAAAATGGCCGTTATACACTTTTACATCTCAATAATAACATGTGTACAAAATTACAATTACGCTTAGACATAATTATTTTCACAGAATACAAAAAAGAAATAATATCTTGATCTGATCACAATGAGATGACTAAGTGTTTAAACGTGCAGAAGAAATCAAGTTCTGGTTAAATTTATAACTTCAATACAATTTATTCTTTTTTATACCGAATAAAATAATATAAACGAATTCTCGCTTCGTACATATTAAATTCATCATTATGGATTATACAAGATAATTGTTAGTATTAGGTGAAGTTTTGCAAACACCTGAACGTCTTGTTAACACTGTATTTTAGTATAATATGCAAATGTTGCATATTTTAAACTGAAGTATGGAAAATATTATTTCACGTTAATTAATTTTCTCAGTAAGCTGAAACAAAAATTCCCAAACAAAACAAAAACTACTTAACTCTTTATAACGAAACTCAAGGGTATTTTCTTTCGTTATAGAGGGTTTTCGCTTTATGGAGTGTGCAAATAAAATACATATTATACGACCCAAGTTGCTAAATTTCTGCTTCCTTAACTTCTTAGAGGAACTTCCCTGTATTTCAGCTTATAGTATCTTTTCATTGCTTTTTCTAATAGTAGACACAGTTGAGACATCAAATCCAAAGCGTCTCTCAACATTACTTTTCTTTTCTCCTTACTCTATGGCACGTATTATAGCCACTTTTTTGGTATAAACACACACTATTTCTCTTTGTAGCCATGTTTGCTCTTTAAAATTCAGCCAGTTAAGACACACTTGAACGAGAACATCATAGATCTTTTTTCATTTCAATAATAAGAAAAAAACTATATTTATTTCAGTGGTACGTAAGACGGTGAGCTTCGTATCAACAGAAATATATAAAGTCAATTTATTTATAGGAGTAGCCTATAAAAGAACTTTGTGGTAAATAATTAAATGCGCGTTTGCATCTTAAAAAGAGTTAGCGACAAATTTCCTTTCACGTACAAGTAGAGTTTAGCCTTTATAAAACAGATACAGATATAACACGAACGAAATCTGTTGGAAAGACTATCGATAGTAAGAAATCTTATAGGTTTTTAAGCTAGTGCTTAATGTAGGGACATAATTGAAATAGTTTAAAAGTGTTTTTAAAACTATTTTTCGAAGCTTTTTGTAACACTAACCCTTAAATAAGCAGTACTCTGTATTAGTGATCTCCTCATAAGTGTTACAGTTATTCAACAGATTACGCTACAGAAACCATGAAGCTACGAATAGTGAAACGTCACAAACCGGTCACGAACGGTTGTTCGTTACTCCATAATAGAAACACATTCGGATAGGCAGGCGCCAGTTGGTGTGCCTGGAGCGAAAGGGGCACATCTATTTGTTGTCATTTTGTCAACACTAGTTTCGCAACAGATTAATTGGCTTGCGCTGTATTGTAAAAATTCGACAAAAAGTTATGAAACAACCCCCAACCCTCCATTTGATTTAAGTGTAAAAGTTTAAGATTAAAGAATAGGCTTTATTTGGAACAGGATTAATAAGACCTTAGCTTATATAACCCAGAATACATGAAACACATTAACCTGTATAAACCATTTAATCTGCGCCATTTATAACTCCGTTTTATTTATGAATCTGTCACTGTTTTATACATTGACAGATTTATAAATAAAACATATTTATAAGTGGTATTTGGGTCACTGTTTTAATACATCCTCGAAACGTTATCTAATATAATTAATTGAATTAGACGTTTCAGCACAATTAATGAAGGTAAATTTAAAAAGAATAATGCGCTTTGTACAAAATAGGGAAAACCCTGTAGTAGAGCACTAAACTGCTTACTTATCCGATGATCATATTCTCGACATTCGGAGTTTCAGCCATTTGGTCGCCATAGATAGATATGGTTAGATTGTTTATGAAATAAATATGTTTAATTATATAATGAATTTTTACATCAATTTTGCATACATAGATTTATAACCGTCACATTTTCATTGTTATGCATTTAAAAAACCTATCAAATGCGAGTAGAACCTGCATTACCAGGGTTCCGTACACATTCAGGCATTTATATACGTTTCAATATGTTTAGCATTTCTATTAAACTATTAACAATTTTTCGTGACGTAAATATTTTACCTACTATGTCTTTCACAGGCGCAAACATACTGTATGTTTGAAAAATTATGAGATCTAAAATCATTGCCATCATTATCTACAACCTTTGCGTTCTTCTAAAATTTTTAGTCTTCTAAAATCCCATATCTTTTTCATAATTTTACTTTGAGTGTTTTGAAAAAAGGGTACATTTTGGGGATATTTTTCATTACATACTAAAATTATAATAAAAATAATTTTGAGACCTTTTTAACTAGCCCTTTCAAACGACACACACCCACACACACACACACGCACACACACACACACACACACAAAGGCGCGCGCGCGCGCGCACACACGCACACGTACACGCACACGCACAAACGCACACGCCCACGCACACGCACACACGCACACGCACACGCACACACGTGCACGCGCGCCCGCACGCACACACGCACGCACGCACATGCGCACACGCACACTAACACGCATACGCACACGCACACTAACACGCATACGCACACGCACACGCACGCGCGCACGCACTACTGCTTTATAAACTATTATTGTAAAATCAAAAACATACTGAAAATGAAATCAGCTAGTTTTATTTTACTGGCGGACTGGTATGCAATGATTCGTTACTCAAGATTTCAGTGACAGTTGGCGGAAGGGAAATCTCAGTTCACCGTTCGGTTTTCCCACTTCCGATGTGTTTCACTTATCAGTTATGATCTTGTTAAACATACGTAATTCTACTACTACGATAAAAGAAGCTGAACTTCAAAGAAGTAATTATCTTATTTTTTTCCAATTCATTTATTATTTTAGCACCTGCGGAAAAATTTAGTGGTTACATCATGTATTCATTTGTGCTGGAAAATATTACTAATGTTTTAAAATTAGTAATATAATATAAAATAACTTCGATTAGAATAGGGAGGGACGACGGGGATTAACTCCGATGTTGAACTTAAACAATTGGCCAACAATAGCGACTTGTATCGTTATGAATACGAGAATACGCGATTAACGACGTGAGCTCGATTTCGACTTTGATATGTAATACAAACTTTAATTGAACTGAAAATAACTTTCCACCAAATGTTGAATGCTTTTAAGCTTTTTTTTATGATAAATATATTTGATATTGCTTTCCTGTCTAATATAAATAGAAAAAATAATTTCAAGGTCATAGCAGAGTTGTTCTTTGAAACATTACTTAGTTTTTGGAATCAAATCAGCTTAATTTACGAATAATAATTATTTTAAACAAACATCTCACGAATAAAATTAGACATATGTATGTATGTATGTGTATATATATGTATGTATACGAATTCAATAATAGTCTCAGTGGCGCCATCTATAACAAAACGGCTGATCTACTTCGACACGGTTGTATTGCTTAGAGTGGTTTTCTTATTACTACGTAGTTGTTAAAATAAATGATTTTTAAGAGTTATCTTACAGTAGGATAATATGGGGGGCTCTGATATTTATGAGAACTTTAAAATAGGAAAAAATGGAAATTACGAGATAATAATTGAATCTTAAAAAATTGTATGTACCTGTGAAGATACGTATACTGATGTCTCTTTCTAAAAATTGGTCTAATTGTCCTTCATTATTTAGGCTTTGAAAGAATTTGTCACTATAAGAAACACCATTAAATATATTACCTTGTTGTTGTTAATAAATGATACAGTGCAACGTAAATGCCATACTTCAAAGAATACTACAGAATTTTCTAGAGATAAAGAATGCAGAAATTAATGGGATAATTAAAAATGTGTTTCCGAAGATTTTATGAAGAGATGAAATAATATGAAGAGAAGAGAAGAAATTATGAAGTCATTGCAACCATTCTTAAACTGAGCCATTTTATGGGAATTTTCCAGAGTATTGTAAAACTATTAATTTAACATTAATTTATGAAAAAAATTTGAGGAAAAGAAGGACGAAATTGATTACATAATTAAAATTTTATTTCTGAAACTTGAATAAAGACATAGGAACCGTTTTCAAGCTGACATTTTTTTGTGAATTTTTCAAGATGAAACTAGTAATTAAACATTTATTTATAAAGCTGATTTGAATTGTTAAATTTAAATTGAGTGGTAAGTCAATTAGTATGCAATTTATGTTTATAAATCATTGCTATTTGATGGAATAAAAAGAAAAGTATCTATGGTAAAGACTCGACAAGGACACAGAAACACAAAATTTACACAATTTGAATTTATTTATATGTTTTACAAAATTAAGCGAGAGATAGTAAATAGATTATAATTTTATTGCAAGCGAATGGAAACGTTCATCTTTAATGTAATTTATACGATAGCAGTTCCGATGACTCATAAAATATCAACCTGGCAAACTCTCCAGCTAAAATTGAAAATCGGAAAAAGGGCCAAGGTGGTTTTTAAATATTAGCTATGAAAAGTAGTGAGATAAGAGCAACAAAGTTCTCACGGAGCTTTGCTGAATGAGTCAATTAGAGCTTTTGCTTTTAGAATTGTTGAATATTATATCCGACGCAACATTGAAAGTGACCGCAGTGGATAATTTTCAGATAATTTATTGTTTGGCAACTAGAGGTGTGCAAAGACAAAGTTCTAGTGATTTTAGTTTTTATCATATGACGAAGCGATAAAGAAACAACTTATGTTAATAGATTAATCGTTAATAATAATTCTATAATATAATAGGGCCCAAGTGCGTATTGGGATTCGCAAGGAGTAGAATCCCATAATTAAAATTGTTGATGCAAATTGAAAAATTAGAGAAACTCATTGGGGGTTAAAATATGAGTCACTTTAAAGCTTAATATTTTGCAAATGGGGTTAAAAATAAAAAAAAGAGTAAATAGAAAGTCAATCCTATTTTAAAAGACATTATGTATATTAAAGTCTATGTGGGCATTTAATAACAGAAAAATAAATCGCTAAATAGATAAATAAAATTGTGCGGTAGGTATATAGGGCCCATATGCACAACATACGGTCAAGACTGTCAGTCGGACTTACTGACAGTTAAAAAGGTATTTCTGTTTCTCATTAACTGTCAGTCGAATCGTAACAAGAGTCTACTTTACCCTATTGCAGGGTCTAATTCCTAAAGTATCCATACAAAATACGTTTTTAATTGTCAGTAAATGCGACTGAGAGTCCTGACCATGTGTGGTGCATACTGGCGTAAGCCGCATATCGCAAGTGGTATAGAAATATATGTTTTAAAAATTCGCAACATGAATTTTCTTTTTGTAATTGTTTTCTTTCTTTAGAATTGTGTTATAATTTGGTTCAATAAATTATTTTTAATATCATCATAAAAAAATGAAGTTTGTTGTCCGAACCAGATATGACTTACTTAACAATATAGTATAAATATAGGCACAATTAAGAATGTCATCAAAAGCAAACGACCAAAAAAAAGGACAGTGTTGTGTATAGTTTGTTTAATAATATGTGTTGTTGTTTATTTAACTTAGGAGTAAAATATGGTTATTTGAGGTAGTTGCCGTGTAGAATTTTTTATATATTATTTAAACCATAAATATACAAATAGTTTATAAATTATTTACAGTTTAATTTTGGTAAAAGTCGCTTCGAAAAATTGTACAATTAACATTTTAGGAAAATTAGTAATTTCACCAAACTTAATTTCATTTAAAAAACGCGTCAAGTGATTTTTCTAAAAAATTACGTCAATTTAAAATTATATTAACAATTTGAACAAAAAATCAATAAGCGTTTCATAATCATATGTGTCACGTGACAATTGTTTGTTGCAATACTTATTGCATATATTTGTTTTTATTTCTGATATAAGTATTCTTCATATTCGTCATAATAATGTTGAATTGGGAAAAGTACGTAATTTCAATTCTAAGAACTACATTACAATACAGTCGCATTACTGTAATGAAAAAACTGTTACAAGTCCTAATGACATTGCTCAATTTCGATCACTAACTGTTATTTTTCTCCAAGGTTTACCAGCAATGTTTCTTTTCATTTCAATACCCAGCCCACCAGCAATGTTTCTTTTCATTTCAATACATTGACTAAATACAACAAAATAAAGAAGTTGCACTGTGGTACAACTACTTTCGACACGATACAGCGTTCCATAGTGGCGTGACCTATCCCTTTACCACTCGTGTCTGTCATTCCTCCTTCGTTCACTCGATTCGAAATTATCACCTCGCCGTACCATTTTTTACCATCAATTTTTACAGTTCCGTTCCTCAATATGAAATAAATGGAACCCTTTTGGATCACTTGGTTAGCCGTCCGTCCGTAGGTCTGTCAAAGCCCTTTTTTAGAAACGCCATGAGATATCAAGTTGAAATTAACATCGCACACTGAAACCTTACGATGCTGTAAAAAATCAATGTGAGATGTGGCCCTTTAAAGCATATTTTTTGTTATTTTTACCATAGTCTCAATCACTGATTATCAAAACTTATATGGTACTTCCAGTCGACCTACAATCTTTAACGTCGGCACATGTGGGATTATATATTTTTTTGAAATATGCGCCTATGAAATATATAGTAGGCAATATTTTAATAGATATACTATGTACCATTAAATGTTTATATATGCCTAAATGTTTATGGTATCCTTGTAGAGTGAGCTCCAATCGTGGTTGACAGATTATTTTCAGTCTCATATTTCATCATTCAATATACGCGTCTCACATCTTCCTTTTACACCTCGCAACTCTATATTTCTTATCTCTTTTACATACAAAACCACGATCTGGCCTTGTTCAAAACACAAAACAATTAGAATAAATATAGGGTCCTACAGCGGATATAAATAAAGAGCTCGGTGCGAGGGAGGGGAGTATATTGAGTGTGAAACAGGAGACGGATATTGCGCCCCGATTTACACGATAACCGCGTCCGGAGGACTTGGTCCACCGAATCTTCTGGGCAGAGTTGAATGAAGTGACGATTGCTGAAGATGACCATTCTACTTTTAGACCCACTTTCCAAGCCTTTTCCTGCAATCATACGAAAAAATTTTATGTGAATCTCGGAAAATTGAATCTCTGGTTAAAAATCACTTTACATTTCTTATTATTAAAAAACAAAGTCTACATATATAATTATTGTAAATATATGTAAGACTTGTTTATATGTAAGTATTCCACACTTACCCATTCGGTTCTACCACGTTGGTCTCACGAAAAGGTATAAGGAAAAAGGCCAGTGACTTCATATTTATTAATATATATATATATATATATATATATATATATATATATATATATATATATATATATATATATCCTCCAAATTTCGCGAAAATAATGGCATAGGACTAAATGTTTCTTGTTTTGCTAATATTTTATGAACTATATAAAAGCTACCGATATCCGACTAAAAATCTTGATCCGCGTGCGGGAGTCAAAGTTAATACTTTGATCGAGAGTCAAAGTTAATACTTTGATCGCGATTGAGATGGATCGTATACTTCTGTGAAGCTGTGAATAATACATGTTTCATCAAACTAAAATGTAGATAGGATAATTTTGAAAGTAATGTTAAAAGGAAGAATATACGTACTAGGAGAAATTATCAACAATTGTATCAGTCATATAACGAAAGATTATAGATTGGTTGAAATTTACGTAAAGGTGTAAAATATTTTCTTTAAATTATATTTTTAATAGAATTCAATTTCATTCGCTTTTTAAAATTTACCGCGCATTTCACGATGCGCAGAAAATCATGAACAATTATCTGCGACACAATGGCTGCGGGAGAGGGTGGGGGTGGGGGGGCTTCCGATAAATATTATGCTGCCAGTGATATCGTTATCATCTAGTATTAACAGTCACATTTTTTAAAAAATCTTTAGAATTTTATATTAAAACATATTTCAGCAGTTCTTAGAATAATTTCTTATAAAGTGAAATTTAATTTGCAACGTGATATCAACTATCAATTTGCAACGTGATGTCCCGATACTAATTTGCAACGTGATATCAAAGTGGGTTATATGAAGCTGTTTAATATAAAGGTTCTGTGTTACACTGTATATAAATGCCTTGTACACTTTTACGAAACAAAAACGTCTATAATTCATACAGGTGAATAGAGAATGAGAAATTTTAAGAAATTATGACAGTTCCAAACAGTTTCCGAAAAAATCACTGTCAATGTTACAATTTCAGCCAACATTTTTTTTTTATAGAAACACACTTCATATATACTCAGTTTGATGCAAAGAATCACCTACATCAATAACAGACGCGTTCTTTGTTACATTTGCATAATTTGCTGCAGAACTCCCAAATCGAAAAGGGCTAATTCTATTTATTGCTATATTTTTATAATTTAGAAAAGTTATGACGTGTTTAAAAAATGACGGCCAATAATTCATGTATTGCTGACTCTATTAATAGCATCTTTTTATTTAATATGCAATCTCTTGTAGATGAAATATAAAAGTAATACGTATGTGCCTTTTGAAGTCTCAATACAATCTTCCATTAGCAGATTATAAAGTTACAGATTATTTTGAATTTACCTTATATATTTGTATTTTAAATTGTAAACTAAATGTGTAATCGCCCTTATATTTTTTAAATAGCTTAATTGAAAACCATTTAACCGGCGTCTACGTGCCTCTCTGCCTAGACTTATTTGCTTAATCGATGGTAAAACGTTTTCCCAATTCTTTTTGAGGATATTTTTGCAGATCGATTGGATGTGATAAATATGAATTATTATATATCGTTGCCATATTTTTGGATAATACTAGAGTTTATTGATACTTGTTAGGAGTAAAGGAGAAAGATGTTTTTGTGAGAACAATATTAAATTATTTTAAAATAATTGAATGAGTAAAGTGACTGTAAATATTTCGCGTCGTTGTAAGTTTATTCATATTTTATATCGCCAATAAAGGTCAATTTTTACATTAAGGCGGACAGAATTGGTTTATACAGTAATAATGGTAAATTTTTAACATATGTTATGGCAAGTCTGGAATCCATAGGACACTGAAAATATTGATTAAAAAAGTAATTTCTTTGTATATTTATTTTAAAAATAATTTCTTAAAAAAGCGACATTTTACGCAATAACTCCCATAGGTACACCAATTTATTTACGTGCTAGAACTTTAAAAACATTGAAAACGTTTTCCTCATATCTCTGGATTGACATGTGACAAACAACGCCTTGTTTGATTTATAATAGATAAAAATATTTGGTTCCTTGTAATACCTATTATTTCTACTATTATTTTGAAATACTAATCAAATAAATAATGTTTTTTTTTGGGTGCTGAAATCGTAATTAATTGTGGATGCGCTCAAAATATGAGTTACAAGCCTAAAAAAATTATTAAAATTGTCATTGAATAATTTGTTAGTTACTGGCATATCAGAATCATTATTCTCTTTATTAAATGATGTTATGGTTTTTAGACGAAAGTAAGCCTGACGACTATAATAGTGTTGTATTAAACAAAATAATTACCTTATCTCAAAATTCTTTTAATATCATTTTTATCCCGTATCCAATAAGGTTAATAATCTATTCATGGTTTAAAATGTGTTTTATAGTATTAATATCTACATATTCCTTGCCGTTCATCGATATTCACAAGTGAACTTGAATAACTATTATGGGCAGTTCACCTTTTGTAGTTACAGTATAGTTTAAAAGAAAAATTAGAAAAAAAGTCTAAGTAAGTTTTAGAATCGAAAGTAAGACTATAATTTATTATTGTTATAATATTGTGTAATTTGTATAATATATAGTATAATTAATTATATTATATAATTAATTATATACAATATGGAGAGTTGATACACGTTCACGTTTTATTAATTAGCTTTTCTGCTTAGCTGCAGTCATCTGAGAATAATATTTAATATTTTAGCAATGGCCCATAGCCAATAGAGAGCTATAGCTAATATTGCCTATGCTAATAAAGATTTTTCAAATAGTTTTTTTTTAATCGGTCTGTTAGTCTAATTTTAAAAATTGTTGTTACACTAACTTCATAAACGCTCCTATTCTTTTTATAATATTAACGAAGGTATTAATTATTAAAGATAATCATTTATTTATTCAAATGTTGTGACATATCATCCGCTCTGGATTTATATTCCTGAGGAAATCTACTTTCAGTAGCATCACGACTAGGATTTTCATATTTAAGGAAAGCCCGATATCAAAACCAAGTAATTTAAAGTGTCTCAAAAAAATATTGGGCTTCCGAAAAATAATTTGTGGGAGTAGTAGTTATGTGAAAGTAGTAAATTAAGTTTTTGTCTATTATATCAAAATTATTTTGAAATCGAAAGAACGCTCCCCAAAATAGTTTTAACGAAAGTCTCTCATCCCTTGTTTTCTTAATATTTTAATGATATAGATAACTTTAATTAGATTTATAAATTTAATTAACGTTTGTAATGTTACTTTTCTTTATTTCATCATAACTCTGAAGCAGTATTATTTTCCTTCCTAGTTATAGAAGATTTTTCACTAAGATTATAAGTAAACTGAATAAAAAATAGTAGTGAAATAACATTACACTTATCTTTCTGCACACGAGTTATTATTACTAATATAATACAAGATTCATTATTTTCTCTTGATAAATCGTATTTGTTTGTATCGTGATTCATCAATCAGTAGTGTATAAGTCTTATCGGTAAACACAGCGGGTCATAATAACATAATAGTCGATTAAAACTAATCCCAGTGCCGATACTTGCGATAAGGGTATATTACGAAATACTTGTTAGTGGAGTTTCGAAGCCATTTTCACACATGCTCCCGCTCAAATCTCGATTCTGTCCCATGACATAGCGGTGGTGATGATTGATGGACCAGATAAATGGTTTGTATTAATTTCAAAGTCATATTTTTTTAAAAACAAAATGTATCATTAGTATTATCTTTAAACTGATGTGAATACACTTTTTTATGATGTTTTGAATAATCAAACGTACCTTAGAAGCAGATTTAGTTACATGTCTGCGCACGGTATAGGGCTATGCCCTTCTTTTCCCAAACAAACAATCACTTTTTTGTGAAAATTTCTTCTATGTTTGAGCTGCAAAACTTGGAAAATTGCTAGGTCATAATACCAGGAAATCGCCAAAAGCCGGCTGAAAAAGACTTTCCTTTCATAATCCCTTATTGCTGTCCTTCCATAATTCTATTTTGTTCCCTTTCCTTAACCATACTATGTAAACATTTGTAATTAATTTTTTTAAATTTAGTCTGATTTTTTACTTATTAGTTTCTTTATGATATTTCTTTTTTTGTCTTTAAAGAGTGTACGTTTTAAATTGAAAATGTTATAGTAGAGTAGGTTTATGAATATATTTTAAAATCCCCCACGTTACTAAATTCTCGTATTTAACCTTTATAGTTAACCGGAAGTGATTGCTCATTTAACAATACATCCACCAAACATATGCATTTGAAATGTTATATACATACTAACGTTTGAAAGAAATGAATAAGAACATGTTTTATAACCATAATATGTTTTTTGTTTTTTCATATTTAGTCTGGTTTTTAATTGTTAATTTTTTTATTACATTTCCTTTTCTTAATTTTCTTTAAAGGGTGTATGTTTTAAATTAAAAATGTTATAGTGGAGTACGTTTATGAATATCTTTTACAATCTTCTACGTTACTAAATTGTCATATTTAACCTTTATGGTTAACTTGAAAAGATTGCTCATTTAACAATAAATCCAACAAATATAGGCATTTAAAATGGCATGTCCACAATAAAGTTTGAAATAAATGAATAAATAAATAAGAATGTATCAGTCATAAGGTCCATAAATGTATTAATGATTGACATGAAATTTTTTATCCATATTTTTTGCCTTATTGCTATAATAATCAACAGCAAGTTTAATTTGATCATTAACGAAATATAGAAATAATATGTAGAAAAAAATATTTAAAATGTAATTCAACATAAATATGCTATTAGTAATTTTAAATCTGTGGAAATATGCAATATATTTTTTAAATATGAAGAATTTTGCGATCGGGATTTAGTCTCGTTAAGCCTTAAGTTATTAATAAGTTATATTATTTAGTAAGTTATATAAACTCGTAGAAAATTGACAATGTAATTAATTTGTATATCAGAGTATGTTAAAATTATCCCAATATTACCCTACATTTTATAATGGGAATATTTCATTCTAACCTTCAATTGAGGGATTCTTTCGGGCATTACACGTTTTGGTTTGTTGTAAAAAAACTAAAAACAGATAACCGATCCGTTAAGCGACCGGTGACAAACTCGCTTATCGCGCCTGATCGATATTTGAACGTGTCTGTGCATACATTTAGCCTCGTGTCACCAGCTCGCGCAAATATTGTGCGGCGTTGCCCGATAACTGAAGTTACTCAACTCGATGTCACGTAATGCGAAATAGCTTCCCAAAGGCAATTTAATCGAATCGGGAAAAGAGGTTTGAATTAAAATATAAGTTTTTGAAGCTAGCTGCATCCTGCGGTTTGACCGGCAGAAAATATACAATTGATAAATACTACTGCTAAATCAACAGTTAGAAATGAAACGCATACAAAAGTATTCGCTAGGACATGTCCATTGCGTGGAAAGGCGAATGCGCGAGTGAGCTGCGCACTGCGCGGCATGCTTGTTCATTCAATCCCCCCCATCCCGCCGTAGTCGCTAAGCAATCTATGTTGCGTCGGGAGCAGTAAATAAATAAACCTGTCTTTCTCTTTCTCGCATAGTTTAAACCTTGTTCCCCAGCTTCCGTTACATATTTTATCTCTGTCATGTCCTATGAACCGTAACGTTCTGATACGGTACTTTTCTCAAAGTGATTTCTAAATAAATAAACTTTTCTGATTCATGAAAAACTTGACATCTCATGATTTTAATTTTAATTACTTGGTACATAACTTAAGGAATAAATTACTATATCTTTGTATATAATAAACACAACTAAACAACCCTTTCTATAAATTGTTAGCTTTAATAAGTATGTACTAAAATATATACGCATAAGTTTACGAAGGATTATAAATGAAGCATTTACAATGTAATATCCGAGTAGGTGTTGTATGAAGCAGGATTTAATACTATTGTATGTTCAAATGAACTCGACCATCACTTGAAGGGTATTGTGGGGTAATAACGTACACAATGTGCAATGAATTTAATTTTTGAAATACTTATAACGAATTTAGTAATATTTGAGAAGTAGCCTTGTTAGAACGTTTTACTAGAAAAAATATTTGAAAGAAAAAAGAGTATTTTTAATGTTATTTTGATTTAACGTTAAAATATACATAAACTATTCATAATATATGTATATGTATATATATATATATATATATATATATATCTATATATATATATATATATATATATATATATGTATATTTATTTATTTATTTATATACATATATGTATATATATATATATATATATATATATATATATATATATATATATATATAGTGTGTATTAATATGAGTAAAAGTGGGTTCCCATGAAATTAAAGTTTATTTCCATGTACTGTGATTATCATAAAACTTTAATACATTTTAGCTACATGAGTAATGTAGCATACATTACTCATCTGATCGCTTATAAATTGACCACAATAAAGTGAAGAAGTGAAGAAACAATTTAAATTTTAAAAAAACATTATGACACATATATTATATTTATATTTAGACATGATTAGGGATGGAGAAACATTAAATGGCTGTGCAGTACTCAAAATCGTAGGAAGAGGAACTGTTTTGACGAGTTTTGGAAACATTTTTTTAAAGTTGCTTCCACCAGGAAGTCAATTATGTTTTTTAACACTTGTGGAAGACACTTGTCACTGGTACCAACCAGAATGAAATAATTTGGTGACAGAATAGAACACTTGTTTGAGCTTCTAATGTCCATTATAGTCATGCACAGCATAAAATGTGCCCAGAACTTAAGTGCGTCTTAAAAGCCCTATTCGTATTATGCATCATGTTTAGCAAGAAATGGAATGAGGGTGGAAAGAAACATTTTACGACTTTCGGACTATCATAATTACCATCATGTTGATAAATAAAAAACTATATATTCCCATTTTTACCAATGTAGTAGTAGAAACCTCCAACGCTACGCATACCACTCAACTTTGACATATGTAATATACAAATAGTAAGTACCACTTAACATAGACAGCCAGAATGATCGGCAAGCGTATTATTATTCCTCTACCACTAAACGAAAAATTGGTATTTGAATATTTAGATAACACGGTTTATTTCTACAGTACACATGGTCAGAGCTGGCGGGCGTAGCTACGGAACCAAAATTATTCTAACCTAATGATTTTTAAAATTTTTTTTATAAGTTTACCAAAAATTTGCCTCCACTAACGCATTTATCGCGCACGTACCCCGCCCTGCGCGCTATATTGACAACTCAATTCACCGCACCCCGCGGCCGCGTCAATTACGCGTCGACAAACCCGCGAGCATATTGCTCGGATGAAACATGGCCGTATTTAATTTAATGTATGTTAAGAAAACAAAATCCGTGCCGGCTCAGCCTAATCCCATATTCATAGAGAGCGAGGGAGGAGCGAGCGCGACGCGGGGGTTTTCGCCCTTGTTTTTAATCAAAACGGCATTAAGACGGCGTTTAGACAGCGCGTGTCGGGCGGCCAATAAAGTGAATAAACTGCCACCGCGGGGAACGTAATGATATTATTTTAACGCGCCGACTTTTGACCCGTTTTATGATGTTGTTGACACGCGCCGCAGCGGCCTGAACTTATTGCTTTAGGCGGTATAGTCAGATTGAAAATATGGAGGTGATCGTTTGCGAAAGTGTAGAAATTGCACATATTTTAAAGTAATGCGTATTCATCTCTTTCACCGATAATTGTATTGAGCATTTATTCTTCTATCATGCTTATACGAAGCGGGGAGTATAAATTGGACACCTGTTACTACAAATTGATTATATCCTAGTGAAAATAATATCATTTTCATGCAGAGTTCCACACGCATATTATTACCCAAGAGTTATCGAATATTTTTCTATCTATCTACGACAAAACTATATTTTGACGCCATATTTGACTACTTTTTTTATTCTACTCCAATTCAACTAGATAACCAGGTTATTTCTAATTCTTTTTAAACAATCTCGATTTGGTATGGATAAAGGTGTTGGTAGTAGCTTCCACTAATTATTTAAAATACGCTTGCGAGTTAAATCGAAAGAAAAAGAACATTAAATGCTATCAATTAATCAGTTTCTAACAAGTTTTCTCTTGAAGACCACAACAGATGTAAAATCATTTTTTATTTCTCTTTTAACAAATGTCAAATCTCTATATTCTAATTTTGCCGTTGCCAGTTTGAAATAAAACAAAAAAAAAATATTAAAATATGAAGTAAACACAATGACATCAAAACAAAGGCATAGCCGTAAATATAACTGTGGGCTTTTGGATTTGTTGTCAGGTTATTTAAAAAACATAGAAATAATGTATAAACATAAATAATTAATCAAGGATTTTGCTACTACATCCTGTGGAAAATAGTGGAAAATGTGGATACCGTCTAAAAAGAGGTAGCTTACTGACCGAATAATATACCGACCGATGACGATGACCGAGTATATGTAAGTATATATGGTTCAATATTTCTAAATTCCACTGCATATGAATGCACATTTCGCCTTTATTATGTATAAAGTATAAGCAACGCAACGCGTACGTATAGACCCCACAGCCTTGAAAAATAACAGTGTCTAGCCACGCTTCAGGGAATATCATCACAACATCGGTACCGTTTGAAATATCGTGATAAAATGAATTGGTTCCAACTAAAATCTATGTATCAATAATTATCAATAATTAGTAACAAAGTAGTTTTGTGTTAAATCCGTTCATACAGTCAGTAAGGCAGACATGTTTTTAACGTTAGGTTAGTTTCAGTAATCAAGTATGCAACTGAAAACAGTTTTAAGCTGAAAATTGGAAGATCACAGACTGACATTTCAAGTTTATTTATCTCTTTTGATACGAATAATTTAAAAGACTGTATCAATTCCATAAGCTTTAAACTCTTTAGTTTTTATGAATTTGAAATCTTTCTGTTACCGTATTGTTTTTTTTTTAATATCTGTTCGTCGTTGTTGTTCTTATTATATTATTCGCTCGACGGTTCTTTTAGTTTTTACCATTATTTTACCTTTATGTTTAGCAAGTATAATTTTTCAATTTAATGCTACTCGTATTAGGGATCGTCAAATTGTTTAAAAATTGCTTTTCCTACGACTCCGACAGAAATTTACTGAAACTGACTAAGCCGTTCTCATTTTTTTTATGAATATGAAATCAATATGAATTTTGAAGAAATAAATATAAATTTGATTTTGCATGTCACATGAAAAAGTATTATTTATTCATATGTACATAGGATTGAAATTATATTATTGTGAATATCAGAGTCCTTACAAGTAACCTGAAAAATAGACGGAGCTTTCATAATTTTTTTTAAACTCATTACAGCTGCAACTTAAACAACGCTCAATATTTGGAGCTATGGGAATGGTTAAGAGACGTAAGATATTTTAACTGACTGAACTGGGTCAAATCATTACTACCACTTTCACCTTAATAAAGGCAATGCGGTATACCTTATATTCCACTTACTATTTTGGTAGCTATTGCTATTTAATAACAAGAACGAATTTATTGCAAAAGTATGCTTGTATTATAATAAAAAGTTTGGCAAAAATACACGACTAAAATTCCACTGATGCGGGAAGAAACAAAAGCACAATTTTCTAAATGAAAAGCGATGATTGAAAAATGTATCACTATTTAGAATGAACAGTTAATTAACAACGATACATTAACGCTCTGAAAATCTACTATGCAATTGAAACGTAGTTAGTGATCATTAAAAATAATGAATAAAGTGTTTATGTGAAATACAAAGCCAGAAATTCTCAGGAGTATGTTGCTCATAATATTATTTAAAAATATATAATTAAAAGAACCTTTCACGCAGCGACGTCAACCATAATATAAAAATATAAGAAATTCGAATTCTATGAAAATATGATAATTCAGTGTACAAAGATTTTCCAGAGTTGAAAAAAGGTATTTACTCTCAAATATTTACTTTTATGAAAGGCCACAACACAATCACATTTCTTGCAAATAATTCCGGGAATCTCTTGCAGAGAATATTTTATTAATTTCAGTAATATTAAGCCTTTCATTCCTCATTTTGAATTATTTTACTTTCATTCCTTGTGTTGGAACATTATTACCTTTCATTCCTCATCTTGGAATAACTAAAGTGAAACCATATTTAAATAATATTGTCTGTACCAGCGCTTCAAAAGGAAAGATACGACCGTATAAAATTAAGTTCAACCTTTACCAAACTCTAAGTTGCATACTGCTCTACCATATTAAGATCGCAGTGACCTGTACCGAACTCAACTCAGATGACGATGCACGGCGGGTGAGCGGCGCACCATCCATTACTCCCGCAATCAATCACCAGGCATCGTCTCATTAGCCCCACATGCACCCTTCCGAATCGGGGATTACCAGCTCCCGGCATTGTTTAGCCGTAGAGGATTTGCATGCGGCAGCTATGGGCATGGCATTGCATAAGTTATATACTTACATTCGCGCACAAGAATGTTTATTGTAATGAGATAAATCTTTTGAAATTACGATTTTCATGTTACTCTCTCAAAGATGTAACATATTTGTACATACCTGAATATATGAATAATGACTAATTTGTGATCCACTATTGTCGATATCTGAAATAATAATATCTCTAGTTGGAATGACGAGAGAAGAAAAAGCTCATTGCTGAGGATCGTGGCTTCATTTTGATAACACCGTTTCTTTTATGATGTTTCGCCAAAAATTCCTAATATTAGCCCCATGTAGAGCGTTTAATGGAGTAACCATGCATTTCCCGAATCTGGTCTGTCCAGCATCTCGGGAACTGCCTCCGTGGTCTCCGTCCTTCAGCCATGCCGGTAACGACGAGATTTTTAATGCTGTCAACAGGTTTTCGCACAATATATCTGAAGTGTTCGTGAAATCTCCGAACTTACGTGGTAGATAACCTTGCTGTGATTCTGAGTTCTTTCAGAATCAAAAGGTTGATCCTGTGTGCGGATCTTGAGATGTTGACCATCATCCTCAAGTAACACATTTCGAAGGCGTCAGTTGTTTTACAATGGGCCATCTTCAGCGTCAATCACTCATCGCCATATAGAAAAATGAACAAGAACAGGGTGTTTAATAAAACCTGGACTGGATTGGTTTTCTGGTTGGCTGTAAGAGACCTTTTGTAGCATTAAGTCCGGAATATATATCAATCAGATACATTAACGTACATAAGTAAATAAAGAATAAAAACTTAACTTTCTTTGTTATGGACAAAATAATTTGATTGAAAATAGTCCTGCAACAAAAGTATTATGTATTATTTTGAAGTGTAAAATGGTTTTCTATTTTGAAAAATAAGAACTAAATTTGAAACTTAGCTACGTACTCTTACGACCCTTTTTTATGCAGCTTATTTATTTTTGCAAATGATTAGCTTTGATGTTTTTAACGTGGGAGCAGCGAAAGGAATTCAATCCTATCAACACTAACTACAAAAATATGCATGTTCATAACACAGTGAATAATACTTAACTAGTATGATTCCTACCTCCTTATTGCATTTAATTTGCAATACCATATATGTTGATACACAATGGATTACTGATAACAGTGGCCATGTGTCTCTAACAAATGATATGAAAATACCTGGAAAGGCTTTGTTAGATAAGGCGGCAATTGAGGAGATATGACAGAAAACGTGCGTAACTCTGTAAATTAAAAACGAAAAGTAATGTGTATTATCATTCTCGTCACCTTGGAGTATTTACTACATGTACGACATTTGAAGAAGTATTGAAATGTCCAAGGACGATGCGATACAATGGCGCTCTTTCGTTGACTATTGCGTTTGAATTTGTTCTTATGAAACATTGACGTATATAAAATATAACGTTTATTTTACTCCCATTTTTTAAATATATTTTTTATTTTACGTTATTAGACAGTACATATCTCGATAGATGGCTATATATGTTATATTATTTTGTTGGACATCATTTGTATCGAGAGATAAATGCTTATGCTATTTAAATATTATCTTTCAGAATGCGTTGAATTCGTTCGTGGAATATGCAGTTGGATTTTTCCTTATCATCCATTAACATATGTAAAACACAAGGTTAATTTTATTCTCTACACTTGAAATACATTTTCTTATTTTGCATTTTTACGTTGTTGGACAGCATTTGTATCGAGAGATTGCTCGTATTATTTAAATATTATCTTTCAGAGTGCGTTGAATTCAT
The DNA here is from genome assembly GCA_039881145.1 of Druceiella hillmani. Classification (NCBI taxonomy): domain Eukaryota; kingdom Metazoa; phylum Arthropoda; class Insecta; order Lepidoptera; family Hepialidae; genus Druceiella; species Druceiella hillmani. The sequence continues at coordinate 11,224,817 of JAYKKI010000026.1, read as the reverse complement.
TCATGGAATATGCAGTTGGATTTTTCCTTATTATCCATTAACATATGTAAAACGCAAGGTTAATTTTATTCTCCACATTTAAAATATATTTCTTGTTTTGCATTTTTACGTTGTTGGACAGCATTCGTATCGAGAGATGACTGTACGTGTTATTTAAATATTATCTTTCAGAGTAAGTTGAATTCGTTCATGGAATATACGGTTGCAATATTTTATATTGTCCACAGTTTTTAAAATTAAACAAAATTTACAATTAGTAAATTAGACAAGTGAATTTAAAAAATATTTTTTGACGTTCCAATAGAAATACATCAAATGCAAAATAACGACTTTCAATCAGTAATCCTTATTCTGAATCCATTTAGGTAGTTAATTGGTAATAATGTTTAATTTTGTTATTTAGGCCTATAGATTAAGAAGGCATGTACAATATATTAGGCAGATTGACACCGAGAATTCTTAAAAAATGTTAAATGCATAAACAAAATAATGATATATTATATTCTCTAATAGTATGCAGTTTATCAGATTACTTGACGTCAGATATGCATTGTACAGATTTTTAATTACTGTCCATCAGGCTCGGAGTGAGGGGGGGGGATGCTGTCGATAAATCAATAATTAACTCGAGTGACAGTGAAAATAAATTATACAAGATAAGAAATATTTAGTCCTACCATAAAAGTGAAGTACCGAGGTCATTAATTCTATATTAAGTGATCGGTGTTTACTCTATTTAAACGAGAAAAATTATATTTATGTATACGGAAAAAATAATATTATGATAGTATTCTGTCATTACCTTCGATTTTATGGGTCCAAAAATTATAATAGGGCCAAATTTAATATTTTGTGGGTGATATTTTGCTATTATTAAAAAGAAATACGAAGATTTTAAGTTATTGTCGATTTGAAAGTGTTGATTTTAATTTGAAAATCGGTATGTTATGACGGCCACTGATTTGCACCCGTCAATGATGTGTGCCCTCATGCGTGTGCCCATTTGGGTAGCTTGAGATGTGCATGGGCAACCAATCTGATGATATTTTGGGTAGGCACAGTAATCTTTACCTAAGTTTTAAATAAACAAATGGAAATATATATGTATATATATATATATATATATATATATATATATATATATATATATATATGTTTCTCGTTTTCTCAACATTATCGATGTGATTTTACTGCTGGGGTTTTTTGCGATGCGATATTTGAAAATTATAAAATTCATCCAATAGTTTGTTATATATAAAATATTTGCCTACCGCAAACGAATAAAGTAAAGCTTTGTTTACTTGTTTGTTTATAATCACATGCTAAACAGATTAATAAAGAGTTCAAAAATAGTCGATATCTTTTCTATAATTTGTCTATAGCCTCTTAAAGTAATTTTGTCAAAATATCTTAAACATGCGAACATTTTTACTTTCGCTGGTTTCGGCCTGTTACTGCGCTTAAACAATTTTTTTTTAAAACATAACAGTTTAAAAAAAAGTAACAATAAACATAAAAAGTGAATGAAATCTTATTATTTTAAAGTTTTCAAGAGTCGAAATTCGCATTCATGTTTTTAATAAACATTGCAAATTGTATTGTCGTCATTAAGGTTTTATTTTTATTTATCAGTTTTTAATAAACATTGCAAATTGTATTGTCGTCATTAAGGTTTTATTTTTATATACAGTTTTCTAGACTTTGGACAATACTTAGTTTTATGTACGTCTTTTTATTTCATACCTTGTTTCAACTAAGTTTTAAGTAAGTCGAAATGGTGCCAAAATCAGCGCACTTTGTACTCCACTTGTTTTTTTTTCTTTTTTTTAATCAGTTCTTTTTTCATCTTTCATCACTTTTTTAATCTTTTTTTATATCTCGAACAAGTTCATGCTAAAAATCTTCACAAGTAAAAATGCTGTGCGGGGAAACACGCATTATCATCTTTCGCCCGTTACTTTAAGGGATAAAGCCATGAATTAATTTACACGTCATTTTTACTATCTTCGTTCTTATTGATAGTGTCGTTCTATCTCGTATTGAAAAACAAAAATCGACAAAAGCTTTTACAATATAATCTTTTATTACAGAAAATGATTCTCATTAACCCAAATAACGTATCATTTCCTATCAATCAAGCCCGTCCGTCCACCTCACCCCGACAAAGATATCGGCTGAACAATGGAGAAAACGCTCCAGCGTCTCCACGCTCGTTGCCCGAGATTTAGCGCCTTACTTACCATATATCTTCCGGCGATGGGGAAAAAGTAAATAATAAGACGTAGGCGGGGAAAACAGCCAACCCTTGGGAGTCTCGTTATTGGCGTCTCACACCTAACTACTACAATGGCATTCGCCATCTTCTTCTGACAACAGTCCTCCTTTTCCTAAACGCTACTTGCCGTCTCGCTCATATTTCAATTTTCTCGAGATGGCTTTCATGGATTTACTTATACGACTTTTCATCGCTAACAAAGCGATAGCGCTTCGCTCTTAACCTGAAGCCTGAGATCGCGATTATAGCGCCTGTCTCACTCTTCTCCATTGAAACTACAGTGACGTGTGAGTGGAAAAAATGTCGGGTTTGTGAATTCGTTCAGAAGCGAGATTGGCTTAGTTCTTTCGGGTGAAGAAACAGCTTAATATATCAGGAGCGTAACTGAATGTTATTACGGTAACCGGAACTAAAACAATAATGGAAATATAAAAGTTGTGATTACGTTAAAGTTTAAAGGCAAATTATATGTGTCTGATAATATGTGGGTGTAAATGGGTTAATTAATTTATTAAATTAATTTCGTTTTTTCGATATATTTAAAACTTAGTGATCATTTGTATCAGAACATCTTATACTGCAATGAAAATATAAAGGTATCGTTTTGTAGGTACAAGAAATTGAGGAGAGCAAGCCAAGGGGATGATTCCAGAGTAGGAAGCAATATTTTAATTGATTTTTGAATGATTCTATAAAAATATCTGGAGACTACGCCTTTACACCATAGGTTCATTGATATGATAAATATCTCAATTGAGAAATTCACTCTTATAACGAATATGTCAATCTTCTGTTTCCATATTTCATCTAAAAGATTTACATCACAAATATCTTAATTGAGAAACTCGGTATGGGTTTCTTTCTCTTATTATAAATATTTAAATCTTTTATTTCCACATTTCATTTATATCATAAATATCTCAGTTGAGTAATTCGGTATGATTTTACTTCTCTTATTAAAAATATATAAATCTTCTATTCCCATATTTCATCTAAAAGATTTATATTACATATATCTCAATTGAAACATTCGGTGTGATTCCATTTCTTTTCTAACAAATATATAAATCTTCATTTCCACAAATATCTCAATTAGAAATTTTATGTGACTTCACTTCTTTTATTATTAACATATCAAACTTCTATAATTTATTTAAAAGATTTACCACTTGTTTATATAAACGGCGGATATTGCATAAGACATTCATATATAATAATATTAATTATACTTGAGATGTGAATAAATCAACTGCATTTCTCGCCTCGTCATCCCTATTTACCGACCAACACAATAAATCGGAAAATTTCATTGTTTTTCATTTTGTTTATTACCCACAAAAGAAAAAAAACGGAACCCTTAAAAGATGACATGTGTATCCATTTATATGTCCGTTTGTCACGGAAACAGTTTGATGGAGAAATGTTGAAATTAAGCATAGTGGTAAAGCATATTGAGTTTCATACAGCTCAAAGGAGTAAGCAAATAAAGTAATGTTTTTTTTGCATCGTGTGAAACATTAAATGAAAGAGAACCACATAAGAATTCAAAACGATATTATTTTAAATTTTAATATAAGATTGTTCGATACATATTACTAAAAAAACAAACAACAATTTACTTAGGAAGAAAGCTTGTATTTAAGTAATTAACACACAAAAATATTCATATGGAAATTTCGGAGTAATCAAATAAGCAGTTTTTTTATTTCTTATTTTGTGTAGGATATAAGGATACTTAAAACTATTGTTTTGAACACATAAGATACTTAAGCGATGATTCTAAATCTTATAGCGTTGGAGATATTCACGTTATATTTTCGCTTATAAAATATATATTAATGATGAAGTACATACTTGCAAATGTTAAGTATGAATCCTAAATCTCATAGCCATTGAGATATTTAAGTTATATTTTCGTGTATAAAGCATATACTAGGCTCCAAATAATTACTCGCATATGTTAAGTATGAACCCTAAATCTCATAACCTTTGAGATATGCACATTATATTTTCGCCTATAAAACATACACAAGGCTTGAAATATATACTTGCAAATTTTAAGTATGAGTCCAAAATCTCGTAGCCTTTACGATATTCAGGTTCATTTTCGCCTGTAAAATATATACTAGGCATGAAATATATACTTGCAAAACTTAAGTATGATTCCTAAATCTCATAGTCTTTGATATATTCACGTTACATTTTCGCCTGTAAAATATATGCTAGGCATGAAATATTTACTTGTAAATATTAAGTATGAATCCTAATTCTTATAGCCTTTAATATATTCAGGTTATATTTTGACCTGTAAAATATATAATAGGCATGAAGTATATACATGCAAATGTTAAGTATGAATAAATTTTCCGGGTGAAAAATAATGTTAGCATTGGTAAATACGTGCATTTCAACAAAAAAAACTATATACCTTTAGACGTTTGTCAATATATGCCCAAGGGTATACAAAACCCTATAGGGTATAACAAATATGAAAGTATATTTTGAAAATATAAAGTAAGTTAATCTATAAAGTGCAACTTCCATTAACATTTAACTGATTTATTATTTACCTTATAACTTTGCAACCAAGCCATGATCAAAGAAGATTGCAAATTGGTGGTACTGGTGTAACAGAAATAGAATATAATTTACAAAAACTGATATTTTTTGAATATACAAAACCATATAATACACAATCAAAAAATTTGTAAACAAAAAGATGTCTTCATAAATGCACTCGTATTGTTAAAATATCGAAAATTTTTTAATTTGAAATAAAAATAAAAAATTGGGTGTGGCTGTGTCATGGACACGGCCGTGTGTTGTACGTGAATACGTCTATGTAACGGGTTATATTTTTTTAATAAAATATTTTTATTTATGTATTTAGGATAAAAGCAAGGTAACAATTATTGTGTTACAATAGCGTATAGGCCGACATTATATATTTTTGATAATATTTTTGTATTCTCACATCTTATTATATTCACTGTCACTACTTTAAACTAATGTTTTATATACAATCGATAGATTTTGATGACAGTGGACGATTAAAACTTAAACAAACATCGTAGCTTTTCCGAATCAAAAGTTATACTAATTGCAAATCTCGATACGCAGCAAAATAACCTCAAAATGGCTGCGCTTCCCCCTCCACCGCTCGCGATGCGTCACTGTTCTCGCTTATCTTAGTGAATTCTTTGATCCTTTAGCTATCCAGTGGTATAATTTAATTTTTAATGTAGAGGATAGATTCGAAACTGCAAAGCCAAACTGCATCTCCCGATTTTTTTATCATTACGTATGGTAGCAAATTTAAAGACGTATTCACGTCAAAATAGTAAAAAAATGTACTTTACACGATAACTGTTTAGAAATAAATATGAAAAAATAATATGGATAGCGTTTCAAATGTGTAGCCAGTGCTTAACGAAATTAAAAACGAACTGTTAACTGACTTAGACATTCGTGTCGTTGCTGCCAAAATGAATATCTATTTAAATCTTTACGAATTTTATGTGTTTTTTTCGAGGACACTATTGGGCCGCAAGTTTCATGGTTTAGTATGTCATATCTGTATAAAAGGATATGACAGGGCATACAATCTTCACGTTGTTTTATCGTACTAGTTCAAATAGTTCTCTAGAAATAACATTTACAAAACTATTATGAATAATAACCCGATTTTTATAAAAAAAAACCTGTCAAACAACTCGCACTAAGAGGGTAGTACTATTTAGGCATTTATAAACATTTGAGGATACGTAGTATTTCTATTAGATTATTTACAAATATTAATTTTTTGCAAGTCAAATATTTTGCCTACAATATCTTTCTCATAGGTAAAAATATGGTGAATATTTAAATATTATAAGATTTCACAATTAAAATTAAAGAAAGTAGAAATAATACTACATCATGTAGTTTCATTTAATTGTGAATAATGAATTTCTACGAAATCAACGCCAAATATATTCAATATTATAAGATTTAGTATAGTCGCTATAGTTTCGCTGTACTTTTCCAGTCAGATTTTAGCAACCTTGTTTTTTCATGATTTCGGTATTTTCAAAAATAAGGAGAAATACTCTATATCTGGCTATTTTTGGAATGTATTTTTAAATAAGCAATTTAAAATAATGAAAAAAATGTTTTTGTATTTCTCATAACGAGCCTTTCAAATGATATGATATGTTATAATGTATCATACAATAAATGATGAAAAATATTTGATGAACATTCTTTTTGTGTGTTCTTTAATATATCTTTGAATATATTTGAATTTTTTTTTGAGATTCTTATAAATAACCCTTTCAAAAGATACCCTACGGAAATAATGGAATTAAAAAAAATTCCCCCTTATAATAATATTTTTAAGTTTTAGCAATTGAAATATGTGCGAGTTAATATGTTTTATTACTATGACAAATTTAAAGTTTCTATGTCAAGCAGTTTCTAAAAAAAAACGACTGTGACCGATGAACAGACACGTGAGTGATCTTATAAAATTTTCTTTTTTTCTTTTTGAGATACGGAACCTTAAAAATCATAGAGGTAAGTATATAAGGAGAAGCCCATAGTTCATATGTATAGTTTGTCAATTGTTAACATAATTTTTGTAAGCGAACGCACGTCACATCAAATCACGATTTAACGTCAATCGAAAACGAGATAAAACGCTTCCTTTTCTATTTACTTTTGATGGAAAATGGTTGCTTGTGTCATTAAAGAGTGCAAAAAATATAGCCGAAAGACATGTGAACTTAAAAACAATGTCACTTATCATAATTAAATCCACTTACATTTAATTTCTGTAATATATATAATTCGTAAATAATATAACATTTCAAACTAATGAAATGTTAAGTGACGTAGCTTATATTGATAATTTTAAAATAAAATGTGTCGAATAATTCTTTAATAAAAATTGTTTATTACATTAATTTCCAGGTAATAAGTTAATTGGTATATATACTCATAAGGCAATTGCAAATATTGATGTTGTAGTTTATTTAGCGTACTGAATATTTCTTGTTAATAGCATTAATAGAATTGCTGAAAACCACTCAGTTCAATGCCGGTATAATATTTTTATCTAGAATAATAATTTTATAATAATTACCAGTTAATAAAATTGTTAATGGAAATATAACTCGAGGGCAATATTTTAGTATTTAATAGCGCAATTTATTATAAGCAAAATATTAATTAAAAAGGTATAAAATATTTCTTATTATACCTCGATAAAAAGCTGCAACATGCTTTCGTTTTTTAAAATTTCATATTTTCATTTTTTCTTTTTTTCGCCGTAGTGGCAGTAATTTTGTTTTATAATGTGTCAATTATATTGATATATCCTCTACGATATATATATATATATATATATATATATATATATATATACTTTCTAGTATGATATTTTGTTATTCCTTTATATGGAAGATTACTATAATCTTTATATTTATTACCATTTTCATGACATGCATTTTTATTTAGTTTCCAAAATCAAGGTACTTCGATAAACGTGGATAAATATTTTGAGACATAATATTAATAACTGGTTACCAACAAGAAAAAGTACCTGCTGCTGACTGGCAATATTTCAGAAATGGTTAGTTTATGATCCTTTAAAAAGGATACAAATTAAATTTTTAAATATGCAGTTCCTCGTTAAATTTTTACTATTGAGGTGTGTACGAGACAGCATATACATACGATATTATTTATAAATTGAAAACTATTTTTGTCTTTTATGATTCTATGTAATTTACTATGATAAATATATGTTTGTCTATCTTAAATAAGTTTCTTTTTCAAGAATTTTATGGTCACGAATTAGGGAGCAATGCCTTTTACAAATAAGTAATGTGAGTTTACCCACATAATATAGAAAAGACTCGTACGTAAATATTAGAACTGTACAAACATCTTTAAATATGTATATTGTTTATTTGATCTGAACTGATCATTATTTTAAAAGCTCCTGAGAAAAACTTTGGTCCATCCAAGGTAAAATTTTAAAGTTCCGGAATTGTATCTCTCGAAGCATTAGAAAATCAAATTTCTTTAAAAAATCTATTCAGGGAGTTCAATAGCAAATATAAAATATTTGAAATATTAATAGTTTTGATATTGTTAGATTCGTATCTGTGCTAAAAATATAATTCTTGTCATACATCTGATTAACGATTTAAATAAAATTTTAGTGGGTATATTTTTGCATTTTCCCTATAAAAGAATGTCATTTTTATTTTTCTAACAACAACTGGACCCAACACTACATTAACTTTTCCGGTCTTCTTTGGCATGTTCGTGCTCGTGCTGAATAAATTTTTATTTAACATATGTTCGATGTTCGTGCTCGTACTGCGCAGATTTAAAATATGTTCGATGCCCTTCACATAGATTTTTGTCTTCATGCTAAAAAAGTAAGCTTTCTCATATATCTGATTAACGATTAAAATAAAGCCTTTAATGGGTATATTTTTGCATTTTCCGTATGAAAGAGTGTCATTTTTATTTTCCTATTACATGGGACCAACAATACATTGACTTTTTCCGGTCTCCTATAACTATAGTTCGTGCAGCGGAGTAGCAAACAAGTTGTTATTTCGCTTATTCGCTCGCGTAGAATATTAACACCACGAAAAGGCTGCTTGGATAATTTTGCCCTTCACGTCTAAACAGTATATTAATGAAACCCGTGACAGACATAATTCATTATTTAAATAAAAAAACATTAATTTTTAATTAAAAAACAACATACTAACTCAATAATACAATTGTTCTATTACAATATATTAGTAGATAGTAGGGCCCGTATGTTAAATGTTTTATTCCCGTAATTTGAGAACTCGAAGCCGACACGATTCGCGTGCAAAAGCTAGTGTCGTAATAAGGTCCTCAAACTTTACTCGCTATATTCATATTATACTTTTGTAAAACATATCTTAGGTCTTCTACGAATAAGTATTTAAAGTCTTTTCTAGGTAAATTGATAATTTTAAAAAATGGTATTAAGTATTAATTTATTTAGAAAAACTAAGTAACTCACCTGAAATATAAGCTATAAGAATAATTTTTATGGGAAAATAGATGATCATCCTATATACCTATATCTTATAAGACACGGTAAATTCAAGCTACAAAGAAAGTGAATGAAATAAAATAAAAATAATTTTGAAAGTAATATATTAAAGAAGGATAAAAAGACAAAACTATGTGAGCGAGATAAAAGATTAAATGAGTAAAGAATAAATTTCCGATAAGTTGCTAATTTAGAGGAAACAATAGGATACGACGTGGCAAGTTGCTAATTAATGAAAAACACTCAACACTGAACGATTTTAACTTTCTCCTTGTTAGTTTTCAACAAAAAATATGATTTCAACATAAATATGATTTCCACATAAATGTGGAAATAGTATATTTTCTCACTGAACACATTTATGTTGTATTACCAGTAACATACTCTTTTCAATTTTTCCAAATTTGATATATACCCATATGGCTTCGTTAAGGATCAATAGATTTAGATAAAACGGCACTTATCGACATCTATCTAACCAAGTTACCTTTCATGTTTGCCGCAGTAATAAAAAATGTGACAGCTTCGTACAACCCCTAAACGAATGCATCAGTGGCAACGGGTTCACGCCCATCTTCCATCCACTATTTATTCGTTCGCCCCATATTGCTTTGTGGCAAAAACAGCGCGAGCTTGTGGCGGGCCCACAAAGAGCAATCTCGCGCAGCCTCCCGCGATCTATCACCGTGGTATAATGAGAACCACGCCCCGGGCGGGACACAAGGCTGAGAAGGCGCGAGACGGTTTTGGGGGCACTTCGTGACATGGATATTCTTACTGAGCACATTATATTTTGGAGACATTTTCACAAGAGTAGCCAGGCAGACTTTAATGAATAAAGCACCACCTGGTCTTTATAATGTGCAGTTCATTTTTTATAAGCTCTATCCGTAGGGTTCTTAAATTCAGAACATGATTTGGCATTAATAATCGGTATTTTCTAATAGTATGTAATATCAAATTATATGTAATATTGAATTGATTGTAATTTGAGATGTTAACCCTTTTTGCTACTAGTCACTGAATTAATGTAATATGGATAAAAATACAAGTACAGGCTGTCCAGTGGCAGATTTCAATGTTTGAAAAATTGTAAAAAAAAACTATACCTCTAATACAAAGTAAGTTTATTTCAACTTTATGAAAACAAATGCGGATTTCATTTTTTAAAAACCACGTTTTCCAAATGGCGGCCATCGTGTCTGACACACTCTTCGAGTCTAACACGCATGTTTTCAAAAACACGTTTGCAGAGCGACTGGGGTATCCTACTGACTTCGGCTCGAATATTTTCTTTAAGTTGTGTCACAGTGCTCGGATTTGTAAACAACGGATTTTAAGTATCCCCATAAGAAAAAGTCACTTGGCCTTAAATCGGGTGACCTAGGTGGCCACGGTACGGTACCGTTTCGGGATATGTTTTTTTCTGGAAATAATTGCTGCATTGCATTCATGGACGCATTAGCAGTGTGAGCTGTGGCCCCGTCCTGCTGAAACCATGTGTTTTGGTTGAAGGATGGACTATTCTGTAGTTCTACTCTGAAAAAGTCATTTAACATATGGGCGTATCTCTCGGAATTCACAGTTACAATTTGGCCACGTTGATTTTCAAATAAATAAGGCCCTATGATTGCAGATGCAGACATGACACACCAGACTGTTACTTTAGGCTTATGTAAAGGCTCTTGATGCATTTGTCTTGGGTTGTGGACATCCCAATAACGAAAGTTCTGCTTATTCACATATCCTTCAATGTGAAAGTGAGCTTCGTCACTAAAGAATATGTTGCCCATCCGGGTAGCAGTACGAAATCTCAACAACATCACCTCCGTGTAAGTTTTTCTTAATTCAAAGTCAGAATCGTGTAAATCTTGAACAATTTGAATTTTATATGGATGGAACTTGAACTTTTTTCGTATTATTACCTGTAAAGTTGATTTCGGAATTCCCAATATCGATGAACGTGTACGCAGTGATAAACGGGGATTTTCAACGACAGAAACCGTAACAGGCTCGACATTTTCATCCGTGGCTACCAATGGTGTAGGTCCTGGCCTGTGCCTATTTAATGTTGATCCTGTAGCTCTGAACCTTGCTACCTATGACTGAATGAGGTTGATCGATGTTCCATCACGTAATCGACGAATACTGTAACGATTATTAAATCGACGGCGTGCTACAGACGGCGAAAATCCACTCGAAATGTACGCCTCGACAGCAAAAGCACTCCACTGTTCCATGGTTACTAAAACATCCGCACCGCTTGCGCTTCTAACGACGCTCCCCGCGCCCCTCTTATGTGTTGCGTTCCTACAATCAGGAATTATCTGTAAGAAATACCAGTCCAAATATTTCGCTTATATGGTATTTCCTGGGTACCAACAACGCTCGCTGTGGGTAAAAAGGGAAACAATTGCTGCTCTTCTTACGCGCTTCGTTTGTAAACAAAATAAGCTTTCTAAACAAATGAATTAATATGAGTTGCGGAAGTTTTTATGTAGTGAAGTGTAAATAAAAATAGGCGAAGAAACAATAAATATACGTTTTGCAAGGGTTCAGATAGCAAATTGGAACTCGGCAAAAAAATTAATAAATAAATAATTTTTCAGGAGAGCCAAAAACTGTCTTGTTTTGTGTTACGGAATTTTACTTTGTTTAGTTTTTTTAGTTGTGATTTTATCATTTTCGTTTATAAGATACGCAGTGTTAAAATAGTTTAAACAAAATATTAAGGGTCTTACGCCGGGATCTTAGATTAAAAACACGAAACGCAAAGCATTTTAAACGTTTGTTTTATTTACTTGAACTTCAAATCAACCAATGCAACATGACAATCAAAGATTTCTTAACAATGTTACACATTGGTGTAGCTTCTCTTAATAGCTTCCATCTATTTAAATAGCATAAAAGTGAGTAAGACGAGAAAAGGCAATAAAAATAAGTATTGACGAATGACAAGACGACAAATTACTTATGAGGAAATGTGAACTCATTATTTTAGTATTTATTTTCATTGTTATGGGCTAATTAGGAAACATAATGTTAATAAATTTTGAATATTTCGTCATTAAAATACAAACTTTAATTAAATACAATAATTTTTGTTCAGTGTTCATGATGAAAAATCAACAAGCTCAAAATGGCTTTACTTTGGAGTTACGTAAAATTCTTTAAAACTTAATGGCATGGCTATCTAAATACCATTACGTTAGCTTAACTCAAAATACTTGGTATTGGCGTAAGGATGTTTGTTTTCAGCAAGACGGTATGAATGGATCTTAATAAATTAGTTACTTTTTATATATTATTTATATATTATGGTCCTCATCTGTAATTATTAATGTATATGGTTATCATCTTATATTTTTATAAGTTTCCAATATTACATAAACACAATGAAATCATGAACGTATCAATAATGTTTAGTCTAATTACAGTTCAGTAACTTAAAATTTCCAAAACTATGAAAAGAAATTGTAGGAATAGGAATCCTAACTGTAATATATGGTAAATATGCTCCTTGTATATACGGTATATATAATCCTAAATGTAATATACGGGATACATACTTCTAACTCTAATAATATATTGCAAATTTACTCGTTGTATCACTTGAACTAGCGCTTATTTTATATCGAGATCGATTTAGTAAAACATTTAGAAACATTTTCACCCCTAAAAATTGTAACAAAACGAGAGAATTTAAAGGTGTTTCCTATTACGTATTTTTTATGAAATATTTTCACAGGGCTGATTCCTCTCATCATTCTGAACGTAACGTTTTTTGGTGAATGTGAAAAAACCGAATGGCTTACAAAGATCGAAATTTTAAATAAGTGCCGGTGTTTTATAGATGAATTTCTTCATTACATTTGTTATATCAAATTCTACTACTACCAGAGAAATAACACTAAAATTATTAATAAACTTTTTACAAATTAAAATTTCATTAATAAGATCAGCTGACAACTCGTAAAAGTTTGACATGGGATCTTTTCCATAATTTTCACTTTATGTGTGATTCGTTACATTTTTTTTAATAAGAATAAATAAAAAAATTATCTTATTTACGCTTTATTATTCACAAATATCGACTCAATCATTCCGATGGAAATATGTGATTAGGAATATTATATAACTATGGACAATATTAGCTTCCCTTCGCATATATTTCCATTTAAAGCGGCGGGAATTGTATTCAAGTTTTAAAATTTGGAAACATCTTTGGTTTTGAGCTCTCGATTTTATATACACATTGAGCCATCTATTGACAAGTTATAGTACCTATTAACATTTTCTTATTAACTAAAAAATGCCGAGTTTCACCATACAGGAATCACACTATTTTCCAAGTTACATATTAGCTTATATATTGCTAGAACGATTGAATAACAAACATCCAAACACACTTATAACGATATTAATATTCCACGCGAGCTAAGTCGCGGATAACAGGGAACGTGCAAAAAGAACTGAGATCGCTTGAAAGCACGGAAGTAATAAAAATTTTCGGTTACATTTTTATCAATACCGTAGCAGTTTTTATTCACCGAAAATAGTAAACGTCGTTTAGTGCAAAGAGGTATAATTATTATATATTATAATAACATGTTAGTATTTATAATAATAATATTTATATTAATAATACATAATTATTATTAATAAATGGTGTTACAAACGAGGCATGTATTTAACAGAAGTGCAGTAATTATGTCCCTTTTTATCCACAGCGAGCGTTGTCGTCGCGTTATCATGCTGAACGGAGGGGGGGGGGTAACCACCTCCATTCCACTCGGCAACTATACGATAAGTATAAAAAAAAACTTTTTATAATTATCGTATATTATAATTATTATATATTATATATTTTTATAATATACAATCCAAATTTAATATTCTACGAGTAAATACGAGATTAAACTTTTGAGAAACTAAACATTGTATTGCATCTATAAGTTATTGAAATTATTATTTTATTAAACACGCTACATCATATAGAGGTATTATAAATCATTTTAATTAATTACAATATGTACGCTATGAGGACATGACATAGTAAAGTTATCAAGCACGAGTACAACTCGCACTACGAGGGTTAAGTGCGCATTTAGGAAGTTATAAAATTTAAGTATTTCTGGTAAACCATTTGTAAGTATTAATTTTTCGCAATGTAAAAATATTGCCTTAAATATGTGTAATGGGCGTTAAAGCATGGCGCATATTTCGAAAATTATACGGGATAATATCAACAGTTTTTGTACAACCTTTTCGTGGGCTTCTAAAATTCCTAATTTTTCATAATTTTATTTCGGAAATAAAGAATGGAAACATATTTTTTTGCATATCTCTAGATATACTATTAAAAACGACGTAAAATATTTCAGAGGCCCTTAATGTTAAGTCTTCCAAAAGGTATCCCACATTATATGCGGAAATAAAAAAAAGAATCATTTAATAAACCATAAAACTAGATGTGACAGAAAGAAAAACAAACTTGTGAGTTATCTTACAAGGACCCAGTTTTTCCTTTTGAGGTACGGAATTCTAAAGGTGACGGCGGTGTAACCAAAAGTCCATTAATTTATCAGCATCTTGCACGGCCCCTATAGAATTTACTATTCCGTCACATGAAACATACGCATGTGAAATTATTAGGTAACTGTCTCCCAAATAAACCTAAGCATTTTACTGATTTACGATACTGTGTACAGCAGGGCTGCAGTGATGTGAATGCGTATGTGACCTACTCAAACTACCGTCATTGTTTAAGCTATTCAAAATAAATTTGAGTAAACAGAATTACGCTCACGACGGAGTGCGAGCAACACAACTCTGCAGTTGTATTGCTCGCACTCCGGTCTGCACACGGATCGCATGCTGCAATGCGTTGCAGCTTCGCGCCCGTCATTGATCTCGTGTTTACAGCAAACCTGGCCGGCGGTCGCCCCCGAGCCATTGTCGCCGGCCCGCCCATTGACACTCGCGCCACATCTCGACCGAATTGAAAGAATGAATAAATATTTACTTTAATACTCGAATGGACAAAGCGCGCGCCCGCCGCGACATTGTCGCCCTAGTGCCCATTCATGGCAGCTAATTGTAAAACGGGCTGGTTGCACAGCGGTTCCCAAATTTATAACTTCTTGTACGGTTTACAGTTTGCCGTTGACTCAGAAATGTCAACACCGAGGCTGAAGACTTATTCGAGGAGTAATCATACCACTTACCAGTCTGGATGATGTCATTTGTAGGATTGATATTATAGCATTTTGTTTTCAAGCTTTGAAAAGATTAAATTTTTACGAACACAATTAACCAAATTCTACGCTGCATTCGCTTACCAATCGATTCATAGTTTTCCCATCTTAGCCAATTTAATTTTTGCTTAAGTTTTTTATTTCATATTCATGGATAAATATCATTTTCCTTTTATTTGACTACCAAAATTTAAAAAGAAACCGTTTAATATTTCTCTTTAATTTGTTTTTATAATATATCTTTATATTCGATATTTAATGTTTTTCCGGTTGAAAAAGGTTCCGTGTTAATTTTAAAAATTTTCAGTGCTAATCAAGTTTTGTCAGATGAAAAATGCCTACCGAATTGGGGTAATAAGCATAAAAAAATTCGAAATATGTATGAATGCACACAAATTACTTCAAGTATTCTTGAGTTGTAAAAGGAAACTTCGTAATTTTATTTATACGTATTATTATAATACTGCCCCATCCACTATTGTCAGCTTAATTCGACACATCGAAACAGCTTTATTATACTGGATATGAATAACAATTTATTTAAATATTGGATATGTGATCAATTTAAAAGAGCTCAGTCTTTATATCCAACGCTAATCAAGGTTTATCAATTCATACATATTAGTATCTTAGTAAAAACCAAAAAATTCATGAAGTATTAATATCGATAACGATCAAGTAGTAAAAAGAATAATTTAATTAACTTTGTTATTACAATTTAGTAAACATATTGACAACGAAAATACAAAATATGTTTTAAGAAATTAAATATAATTTGAAAGCCTTATATTGAACATGAAATTATCCATAATTACTCATGTCACAATAACAATTCTTTCGACTGATTATGTCACAATATCAAATTATCAATACAGGAACTACAACAAAACCAATAAATAATAGGTATGGTACGTCAGGTCAGAACTACAGAGCAGATAAACACACACACGCATATGTGGTCATCTTCTACATCGAAGAATCTATACCACCGACATGCTTTGGTCGCATCGTGATTTTTCCCCCTCGTCCCCGCCTCTCTGCTTCTGCACGTATAGTACGAGGACATGTTCGCGCGGCGCCGAGACGAACTACATAGGACCAGATTCAAATTTCGATGTCATCGTTATGGCTAAAATATAATCATTTGTTGACAAAGGCCGATATCGTTATAATATTAGATACATTTAAATTACATCCGCCACGTGTATCACAACCACAGCCCGCCGGTTTAGCTTAGCATGTTTCGTTAGCTGTTAGCTTTATTTCGGAAGTTATATCTTTTATTTCGGAACCATTTAAAAAATCGAGGTGAAATAAAATGCAGATTATTCCCGGCGATACTCTTCATAGTTCGATAACATTTGAAATTTAAGCCGATTTGAAATTCATCCCGGATAAACAGATTGCGGATGTCCATCTGTCAGACTGGCAGACATCAATTTTAAAAACAATTGTTTGTAGTTAGGTTTAGTGTAAGTAACAACTCGCCAGGAAATAGTTTGAAATCACAGACACATCAGTTTTTTTTAGATGTATAAACAATAGTTTTGATTAAATGTGTTATTAAGATACATAAAACCCGTATGGTAACATTATAAGTTATGTCAGGAGGTATATGACTGAATTTAAATCTGAAATTAGGGAAGATTGATTATAAGGAAGCCTTTGCCAAATAGTAATTAACTGTTTTGATGTATGGCAACACCGTCGATCGGAAACAATTATTTTTTACTCCTTGAGAAATTACACAATATTCTACGACAATGTTGGACTCTATATGCTAAATAACAATTAGTCAAGTAGTTTACTAAGGAAACAAACAAACGTTTACTTACCGGTACAATATTAGTAGAGGATTAAAAAATGATCCAAAAATTGTTAAAAAAATAACTAAAAATAATTGGAAAATAAATACAATCACTATAATATACAAATTTTAGTAATTTAACTAGCTATTTTATTTCATTATAGGCTAATAAAAAATCGATACAGACAAATAAAATTGAGTTGTATGATTTTCATTTACATACATTTTCCGTTTGCATATTCCTAATCCGATTTCTAAAACGAATATTAAAAAGAAATTGTTTTTCTGTCTATCTGTACGAACGGATTTAAATTGAAGTCATCTGAAGCTATTGATATCAATTTTACACAAGTTATAAGTGGTAACTCTAGCACCAATATAGTTTTCACCATAATATCTCAAATCGTTCCAAAGTTATGATGATGAAAATTTACATGTAAAATTAAACAACGCCTTTGACACTCGTATTGTGGGTAACGGCGGGCTGTAGGAGAACATGGGAGCGAAGGAATCGAACGCAAGTCTGTCCGCGTGATTTAAACTAATCTAATTATTTGTGTATAACGTAAGAGCATAAAATAAACGCATTAAAACACTGCACTTAAATTTCAGAATTCGTAGTCACGTAGTTTCGAGTTACGCAGTCGAAGTCGTAAATAATGCTAGTATATAATTAGACATTAATAAATAAAGTAGATTTAAAGATTGTAAAATCAAAAGTAAACATTTTTCACGGTAATAAGTCTAATTTTAATTTAACTATCTGAATAAAAAGAAACAAATTTAAATCTGGTTTTTGATATCTACGTACAAAAAATTATTTTGCTTTTTATTTTTTAATTGAAAATAAATTAAAATAAGAACATTGCTGACTAAAACTGAAATTACACAAAGAATGTATGACACATAAGATTTGGAATTATTTATACAATATTTTTCGTTCGTTGAAAGTTTGAGGAATCAGTCAGTTGTATGAATGAATGACCATAGCACAATGCTTGGCCTGCTGAGGTGGTTGCTCTAGCTGGGTGGTCAATTGTACGCGATCAACGTTTTTTTTCGCTCTCACTAGTGCCATTGTTGTGGTCGGACGATGGTACAAATTATAAATATGCCTTATGTGATGCATTACACGAGGATTATGTATTTATAATCTTAAGATCAAACATAATTAATCAAAATTCCATTCAAAAAATTTACATTCCACATATTGAAGTGGCTGATAGTTTGCAAGTAGGAAGTTAATCGAAAAAGTGTGTATAAAGTAAAATATTTCCTAAACAGCCGTATCCAATAGTTTGAATTCCGGAAGGCAACCAAAAATACGAATAAAAAATTGAGAGAAAATACCTGAAAACCTGAAAACGGTCAAGGCATTGTAATTTCGTTTTAAATCAAAAGGAATGCAACAGTTATTGAGCTATATTCGCCTCCTGGTATCTTTTGTATTTAGTTACTTTTATTAATGTATTTGTATATTTTTTAAATCTATTTATTGGGAGGCATTATTTGCTAAAAAGATTGATGTTCTATTTTAAAAAAAATGCTTTTTTCGTAAATGTGGAAATTGTGCCAATGAACCGTTCCGTTTGACTATTAAAGGATTGGTGAAAAGATTGATGACAACGTTTTAAGAGCATTCAAGTTAGGGAAACAGGATTTTTTGTCTAACTTCAATAAAGATTTGGTTCTGAGATACCGCTTAATAATTATTTCGTCAGCACTGTAATCAGTGGCTGAATCATTTAAATTCTCATCCGGAATAAATTTGATCAAATTATTGCTATAAATCTTCTAGCCATATAGCTCATGAACAGGCTAACTTAACTGGTTTGTATAGCAAAAATATAGGTCAAAAGACCTCTAGCCGCTGATCTGATCAGGTTAAGATCGTTACGACATTCTTTGTCACTGCCGCCCTGAGACAAGCCTATGAAGGAATAGCTTGGAAACAGCTAATCAACTCCTCTAACAAGGCACTTCGAGACATTCATAACCTTCAGTAATGATGATATGACGAAGGAAGCAATCTCCTAGCTCGCTTCTGAATTTCATGTCTTCGTATTCTAAGCAGACGGTGAATTCATAAAATTCTAAATTGAACATTTTAAACATTTTTTTATATTTAATTCTACAAAGTTAAATTTATCCATTTGTTTATTTAATATTTATACTATTAAAAATAATGCAATTAGATAATATTACAATTATGAAATATAATCAAGAACTTCAAATGCAGGTAAATTAACGGAAGTTAAACTATACAATTTGACAAACGTACTGTGTAAACAAAGCCATTCAAACCGCTGACTTTCCGTCGGGCAATTACAATTCAAACTCATTCTATTGTGTTCCCACATCCGAAATACATTCGCAAAAATTCTGTATATTTACTACGCGTCCAGAACGTCACAGTATACTATAATCAATGAAAGCTGTTTATGAATGAAATGCAGAAAACGTTTTACTATTTGGGGATAACGCTTACTAAGCTTGCGTAAATTAGACCCATTCGAATCAATTTTCCGGCTCGTTGCCTGCACACAACGGGTCTAGGCGTAAAGTGTGAAATCGGTGCGAATTACGAACTAGTGATTCCGGGTGTCTGCCAATGCCCATCGGAGTGGATGATCGATTTCGCTTTGAGTTTTGTTAAATTTACACTGTGTAAAATTGATCTTTAAGTTTTGGCTTAAATGTTTTCGTTTCTGGGAAAGTAGATTGTTTGGATTGCAATTTTTTTTTGTAATATTTGTACAACTGGTTAACGACCATAAAAGAAAAGATTTAAGGCGACTTTGTATACCAGTCAAGCTTTATCGTTTTTCAATTAATTAATTACTTTAGTAAATAGTTAATAACCATCGCTTTTGAAATTGATAAACAACACTCATTTTCAATCTACATACGAATTAAAATTATATGAACATAAAGCTTAAATATTTGCTTAATTGTTTAAAATCAATGAAATGAAGACTTTTTCTCCGATTTCCTTGAATTTTTTTACATATATGTATTTCCAAAGAGCCCGCAATGAATATTTGCATAGATATTTTTCCTAATAAAATATCAGTTTTATAAATAATTTAAAAATAACTCAGTGGCATTCTTTATATATTTTTAGAAATATGTATTTCCAAACAGCCCGCAATGAATATTTGTTTAGATATATTTCCTAATAAAATATCAGTTTTATAAATAATTTAAAAAGAACTCAGTGGCATTCATTATATCTCTGTACAAGTATGTATTTCCAAAGAGCCCGCAACGAATATTTGTATAGATATTTTTCCTTATAAAATATCAGTTTTATAAATAAGTTAAAAATAACTCAGTGGCATTCTTTATATCTCTTTAGAAATATGTATTTCCAAAGAGCCTGCAATGAATATTTGTATAGATATTTTTCCTAATAAAATATCAGTTTTATAAATAATTTAAAAATAACTCAGTGGCATTCTTTATATATCTGTACAAGTATGTATTTCCAAAGAGCCCGCATTGAATATTTGTATAGATATTTTTCCTTATAAAATATCAGTGTTATAAATAAGTTAAAAATAACTCAGTGGCATTCTTTATATCTCTTTAGAAATATGTATTTCCAAAGAGCCCGCATTGAATATTTGTATAGATATTTTTCCTTATAAAATATCAGTGTTATAAATAAGTTAAAAATAACTCAGTGGCATTCTTTATATCTCTTTAGAAATATGTATTTCCAAAGAGCCCGCATTGAATATTTGTATAGATATTTTTCCTTGTAAAATAGCAGTTTTATAAACAATTTAAAAATAACTCATTGGCATTCTTTATATCTCTGTAGAAATGATTTTCATTATGTTATAGCTATTAAATGAAAATTAGCTTCGGTCGAATACAAACATTTTATAATCAGTCAAAATATGCTCCGTCAAACACTGGTAACACCTGACACAGATAGCTAGTAGTACCTTCGTATCATAAAAACTTGATATTATATGAAACAAAACGATTCAGAATTTAATGTTGCCACTTGTTAAATTTGAATTTTCAAGCATCTAAATTCCAAAACTAAAAAGATTTCATAATTACGATATGACTCACATTTTTAATTATCTTTTAGGGGAACCTAGAAATTTTTCAGCAGATATTCCCTGATTACCTCAGTTTTGGGAGATTAATTAAATAGAAGTATTAAATATTTTCTTAACTATTTTCTTAACTACTTTCTAAACTACTAGCTTATGTTTTCTTTTTCATAACGTCTTCAATAAAAAGGAAATACTCTATGTAGGTGTGTAACTCAAATCTCAAGGTAAAGTTACTTAAATATGTTGACAGTTGTGATTGTAGGGTGGTTTTTTGTTGTTTTCTTTAATACCCTCTACGAAGATTATTTCCGTAATATCGAATATTACAGAGAGTGCATACTACTGGCTGTTTTATTACGATTATTTTAAAGCAGAAAGTTTTATGAGAAAAATTAAAATGGCAATAAAAGGCTTATATTCTCTGTAGTGATGTAACTCAAATCCCAAGCTAAAGTTATTTAAATATGTTGACAGTTGTAATCGTAGTGTGAATTTTGTTGTTTATTTTAATGCATTTTATGAAAAATATATTCGTAATTGCGAATGTTACAGAGAGTAAGTACTCTTGGCTGTTTTATCACAAGTATTTTTAAATAGAAAGTCTTATAAGCAAATTGGAAGAGTCTCTAAACATTTTTAATGAATGTATAAAATATCGTAAGAATGTTTCAATATCCGATTGTGATAATAAACTCAAGAACCTCTTTGATTGTATTTAACAACTTTTCCGGCGTTCTCATTCCTACTGATACGTTATCAATTGTTCGTACCTTTCATTTGTTATCTAATGTATGAAATCAGACGTAAAGCAATATAAATTAAAGCTGGTTTCAAGGTAATGTCACGTGTGGTATCGAGACTAGGCGAATTATCTTTTGAAGTATTTGCAAGGAAATTATAACTTACACTTGCAATAAATTAATCCTTGGTTTCCTATATAAGTTATAAATGTCATTTGTGCGTTCATTCAATATAACATTAAACATTATATAATATCGTTGCGTAACTCGATTCCTACATAAATTATTAAGATAATTTTCTGCTAAACTTTTGGATGCGGATGTCCGTTAAACCAAGATGAACGAATGAAACAAAATATTAACTTAATTTCTTAATAACTTCAATGACATATAAGTTGCCCTGTAAAGAGTTAATATTATTTCATTCCCACGGTTTTCAGGACATTTGGTTATATTCGACCTTTGGCTATTTTTTGACTGTATAGCCATACATTTCTTGGAACTTTCGCATTTTGTTTTTTGCAAACGGTTTGCTAACGAAGGATAAGAAAGTCGAGAAATATATATGTCTGATGAAATCGTAAAGTATTCTTTTTTTTTGGGCTTTTCAATTGTAAACATGCACTATGCGCTTAAAGCGAATTCTATAAAATCAAGATATAAAGTTAAAGGCCAGTATCATGAATTCCCGCATAAGAGATCACGAATAAAAACTTATATGTAAAGTTTGTAAATAATTATAATAAAGACGACAGTCCCTGAGAACCGCACTAGGATGCATCCGATACCGATAAATCGGCGATATATCGTTGGTTTTCCGATATATCGGAATCGGCGATATTAGTTTGTAGATACATCGATACATTTTGAATTCCGCGCTATAATCATCCATCGTGTAAACGCTCCATCGCCGCGCTTAATTCGTTCATGCAAACACTACACAATTTATCTATACTCGGGGAATCCCCTCATTTTATATTTTTATTCCGCTAGTTGCTTGTTGTCAATTTTTGCTTTAATAAAATAAATAATTAATTTCTTTGTGGCAGTGACTTGTGATTGCAGGATTTTTTTCACTACGTGATGATTGTAAAGAAAACGTGTCCCATCGTACTAATTCAAAAAATTATAACACATCAAACTTGTGGATCCACATGAAAAGACACTATCGGAGTAAATTGGACACGGCTTCAGTGCCGAAGACAACAAGGAGTGATGACAGTGGCCCAGTACCTAAGAGACAAGCAACTTTAACATAGATGATCGATAAAAAATAATTTTATGGAGATGATGATACTAGGACAAAGAAATAACTCGTACCATTGCTGAACAAATATGCGTAAATATGGAGCCATTTGACTTAGTCAACAAGGTAGGCTATCACCTATAAACAAGCTATATTAAAGAAGCTATGCCCGAGCCACATTATGGAAAAAGTTATATCAGAAATATATGAGGGAGTGAGAACTAAAGTACTAGAACTGTTAAAAGAGGTGTTGCATATTTTGATAACCACTGACGTATGGACAAGTGAATCTTCTTTGCAATCGATGATTTTATTAGCGTAACAGCTCATGGCATAGATGCTAACTTTTAGTACCAGCTTTATTGCCTCGAAGTAATGTCATTCGAGGGGCTTCAGCACTCAGAATCCAACATAGTATGTAATATAAAGAAGGATTTTTAAGTATTGAGATGTATAGGACAGAGTTCGGTCTATAGTTGCCAACAACGTTGCAAATGTGTGTGTCACTATCTGAGAGATTTAACAATCATACAATTTAGTGCTCATCAAATGTTTGGCTCATTCACTACAATTGATAATTGAAGCTAGCCTTTTTAAACAGGATCAGGTGAATATCATGATTACTAAAGCAGAATCTATGACCATTGGTCATTTTAATAATTCTACGAGGAGCAGCAAGATTTTAAAGGAAATGCAAGACGCTCATAACGTTACGAATCTTGTACTTGTAAAAGACGTATCTACGCGATGGGACTCGACACTGCAAGCGTTAAGGCGATTGTTGGAGCAACGAGTTGTGGTGCAAGCTTATTTGCTTAGTATAAACTGTAACGTAGAACTCACAACGGAAGAATGGATAATGATGGATGAGATAGTGAATATTATTTTGAAGAGGTTACAAAACCAATCAGCAAAGCCACAGCTGTATTATCCGATGCTATTACGTTAATTAGCAGTTTCCGAAGAATGCTTCAGAACATCAAAGACACAGACGGTCAGTCTTTTGCAAGAGGGAATGTGTCGAAACTTATGGCGGCTGATATGATTGGCTCGTTATGAAAGATTTGATTATATAGAAAATGAAGAATCGTATTACTTAGCCACCGTAATAGATCCGCGTTATAAACTTCGAACATTTCATAAACAAACTACTATTAGTGTAGCGAAAAGATGGCTTGGAGAGTTACTGAACTCACAAACTATTTCAGAATCGACAATGAAACAACCAAGTACAAGTTCTGATCCATCTACGAAATGTAGGATATGGAGCGTTTGTGAAAATATTATTACTTACGAAATTGGATTTTCTCCTAATAATTTAAGGATGTTGTGTTTTCTGATAACAAATCTTATAAATGTGAATTTTAATTATTAATTTCTAATTTGAACTTCATTATTAAATTGATATTTTGTTTAATTACTATTTTCAAAAAAATAACTAATAATTTATTAAATTACAATTTCCAAATTTCGTTAGTTAACATTCTAAATAAATATTACATATGTAAGTACTATCATCTGTTTCTATATTTTCTATCCTAAATTTCATTGTGACACAAAATTCGTCGTAGGCGTAGGTTAGGTTAGTCGCGTGGGCATTATCCTTTGTGACGGACAGACAAACAAGCAGACAGGCAAGAAAGGTAGTTAATATTGCATTGTCATCCAGTTCTAAGCTATGTTTAAAGTTTCAAGTATCTAGTTCAACGGGACATTAATTTAAAACCATTTGCAAAATTTGTACTGGACAAACAGACAAACAGATAAAAAAGTGTGCTAATAAAAACATGGTAAAAATAGAAACTGAGATCAAAGTGTGCTTAAAATAACAGTCTTATTTCTTAACTATCTCTAGTGGATTATCAAAGTGGCACTAGATCCTTTTACCTATATTAACTTTTTCAGGTTCTGGAATGAATTTTACGTTCTGGAATAAATTGTCATGTAACTCATACTATATATTAGCCTTAATAAATTTAAATGTTTTTATTATCTATAGTTTTTAAAAACATAATTTTTATATCGCCGTCATCTTCTACTTCGCTCAACGTTTTGCCTAGACAAACGTAATATTTTTTTGAACTGCAAACTTTAATTAGGACGTGCATACCTTGTTTGATTTTATTCTGATGAATATTTTCTTTCTCAGTCATTATAATCATCTTTTTCTTTTGACGTGCTTGGCTTTCAGATAAAACTGTATCATTTTGTACCAATAATAGACGGCTATCATAATTAATTAAAGTGCATATCGCGTTTTATAGTGATTTCCATTGAACAATGCTACGGTTATCCATCAGAATGCTAGAATCACTATCTATCTTTTGTTCAGATAGTTTGGTCGTATTTTTAATGGATGATATTAAAGTAGAAAGTTTGGTCTTGTCTGTATTAAATGGCAGGTCTGTGGGAATACACGTATATTATATATATATATATATATATATATATATATATATATATATGTATATTTATATATATATATATATATATATGTATATTTATATATATATATATATATATATATATATATTTATATATATATAAATATATATATATATATATATATATATATATATATATATATATATACTAGCGTGACCCGTGCGAAGTCTTCGCATTATTTATTCTATTTTAATAAAATTGACATATAGAGGCGCAAGTATCAAGAGCTAAAGCGCCACTTTATTTATACGTGAGTGGATTTGAAATTAAACAAAAATTTTACCGACCGTCAATCATATTGACGTTGAGCCATTAGATGGCAGCATTGCTGTTTTGTGTATATAATTTTAATAATTAATTAATTTGCAAAAACAATAGCAATAATAAATTTTTTAGTTGTGGATGCCGGTAGAGCAAGCAATTATCTATAAAATGATATATAATTTATGTGGATTAGTTGTGAGGTTTTTTCTAAAAAGGGAGTGTAACATCTTAACCTTAGCGTATTAATATATATGATGATGATGATGATGATGATGATATATATATATATATATATATATATATATATATATACTTTATCTCCGGAAACAGGTTACGAATTGAAGAAAGAATAGGGTGAAGATGAGCACATATTGCAGCAGGGTGATGATGACAATTATTTCCCGACTCCATCTTTATATGATCTTCCAATCCCCGTTTATAAATCACCCCAATACGTAAGGATTCCGTGAACCACCAAAGTGATATAACTGTATCTAATTTTTGGTTGAAACTCTCGTTGAAATTTACGTATAATCCCTTGTTTATATTTATCTATGCATTCTCCGTTATTTTTAATTAGGTTTTTTATATTATAAGCGTGTCTTTTGAAACCTTAAGAGTATGTTGAAATATATTTATGAAATTTTTTAGGTTACTTTTTATTTCTTCTTTCATATTTCTTAGTAATTCTCATCTTTTTTTCATGACTTTTCAACAGTTTCAGTTTTTCTTAATCATTGAGGATATTTTATTATAAGCTCGTTTTTTGTAGTATCATACTTCATTTTTATTAGGTGACCTTTGAAGCAGATTGCTGACATGCAAGGAAATGAATTAATATCTCACACTTGTTTTTGAATAATTTTGTTGATATCATAAGTAGGGATTATATTGTTTTTAAATAAAACAGTACAAAGTTACAACATGTTTGTATGAAATCTTCAAAAACACCTTTCTTTTGTATCAATAGATGAAGATTCAACATAAAATGGTAATTACAGAGTAAAGTTACTGTAACAGCATTTTTGATCTGGATTTTCTCGCTTAAAATAAAGAAATAAGTTTTTCATGTTGTCCAGTAAATAACGTGTCTGTATTTTTTTCCTTTTTGCTACAATAACCCTAAATACGTCGCCTTAATTGAAAAAAAATGCATGTTTTCTTTTTAGCGTGCTACTTCTTTAATTTGGTAATTTTTCTCTAAAACAGCCTTGAACAATATTTAAGCAGTCTTTGATTATTTGCGCCTTCTTCCTAGAATTCTGAAGATAGAAGAAATTCTAAAAATATATCTTTAATAACGCGTTTCTGTTTTAAACTTTTAACTCTAGGGCTCTTTGACAGCATTCGACAAGATCACATAGTTTAGTCATCTCTGTCCGATTTTATCTGTATTAATCTATTGCACACCTTTTTGCACTGCTTATATTTGTTTTTTATTTTCTGTGTTTCTTCCTGCAAGTTTAAATTTTCTTTATGTAACTTTTATCTATCTCATTTAACTTTGTTTTGTGATAGACTGGTGCTTGCGTACAGATATTGGGACTAACATTAATGTATTGCGGAGTAAATGGATAAGATGTAAATAATCGACGACCAGCAGCTCTATGTAGATACATTGATAACAACTACAACTTTTGACAATATCATAATGACAACTCTGTCATAACCTACAACTCTATTACTATAGGCTAGTAACATAGTTGTGCAATAATAGAGCAGAAAATTTTAATAATTCAAAGACATCTCTCCAAGAATAAATTTAATAATAAGTAATCAAATATGTACTAAAGGTAGTTTCCTCTTAAGTTATTTGAATATCACTCTGAATACATACATAAATATGCAATAAAAATAATAAAACCACCCGACCTGTTCCGCGACAAACAGCTGACTAAATCGTGTAGTACGCGCCCTCAATTTCACGAACAGTGCCATGAAGTTGATGGACATTGTGACAAAATTAGTTCAAGTAATGGGGTGACGCCATCTCTTGACAGTTATCTAATTTGCTATAGTAACAGAGTGTAGCTCCAATTTCCTCAGAACCGTGGAACAAAAATTTTAAAAAATCGTGAAAATTTTATTATTTTTATTAAAAAATATTAAAGTTTCTTAAATAGCTTATAAATATTATCAAAAAATATTATCAAAAAAAGACAAAAAGAAAAATATCGATATTTCTGTACATTGTATTAATAGATGGACAAGATTATTTTATGCTTTTATGCAGAAGAAGAGGTAATAATTTAATTACCAGGACAAACTGATATTGCCTAAACTAAAACTAGTTTTACCTAACATGCTAAACTAAACTTCTAATCCAGGTAGCCTAAGTGAAACTAGTTCTTTCTAGAATAGGGTTGATGATGATTTCAGAGGGACAAAAAGTGGCAAACATAATAATTGCACTTTATATTTTCTGAATTAAATATTCTAATTTAATTTTCATGATCCGTAAGAAAATGGGGGAAATGGAACACTTATGAAGTCACCTCGATGTATGTTACAGTCATTTTTCTCGAAGACAATTTAACATCAATTAGAAAAGTTTTAATAAACAGCGATACATACACATAGATCACCAGTAAAGATGTATTTTCATTTGGAGGAACAGTTTTAATAGGGGGAGGGTGCGAACATTTTTTTTTTGTTTTGTTTATATATATTTTTACACTTTGACGTGTTGTACACATGAATGAAATATCTTTTAAATGTAAATTAAAAATTATATAATTAATTTACTTATATTATAATTTATTTATATTTTAACTTATAATTATTTTTATATAATTAATTTTTTAATTTTAATTTTATTTTAAAAAATACCCTAAAATTATGGAAAAATCTTTGTCGCTCCCTAAGGAACTCAAAAAGTATTGATAGGAAAAATTTAAAAACAAATCATGCATTGCTAGTACAAACCTATCAAGAAATATGTTAAGCGCGAGTGCAACTCGTATCACGAGTATTCCGTACACATTTGGAATCTTATAAAAAAAATTAAGGGTGCATTGTATTTCTATTGAAATATTCACAAATATTTATTTTTACCAACGATTTACGTTGCGTATCGTCTACTATATTTTTGACAGACGAAAAAACGTGGTGAATATTTAAAAAATTATAAAATTTAAGATAATCACAGTAATTTTCCTATAATCTACTAGTAAGATTTTATATGCCCTTTATTTGTCACGATTCTCATGTTCAGAAGTATATGGCAATAGGCGGGGGGTAAGGATGCTCTATCTTTGCATATTGTTTAGAATATATCTTTAAACATTGAATTTAAAATTATCATACAAATACTTTTATGTTTCTTATAAAAATCCCTTTCAAATAATACCGCACATTATAAATAAATTTAAAAAAAATTGGATATTTAATTCTTATAAGAATATTTTAAAAAACGTTAGTCAGTGGAAAATATATGGGTTAATAAGAAGTATTACTATACGAAATTTCAATTTCTACGTCCATGGTTTCTAAGGAAAATGGCTATGACAGGCGGACAAACAGTCGAACATGTGTGTTATCTTATAAGGATTCCATTTTGCGTTTGTTGTCAACTGCACGTGTCACTAATGGTGCGAGGTTTATCTAGCGTTCCATCAAATTACTTATTAATTAGTAGGTATTATTTTGTCACATCTATTTATATTATAACCTATATTATAACTTAAGTGAGTTCTCGCTATACTGTTCTAAAATTACTTAAATAGCCTTTTAATATCTATTAAACAAACCTAAATTCAAAGAACGCCGTTTTAAAACCCCTGAAAACAAAAACAAAAAAGAATTTATAAGACTAGCTCCTGTAGTTATATTAGAAGTCTATAAATTGTTGTTTATCAATCTAAGAGGTTGAAAAACGTAAAACGTAAAAACATTAATTGAAAAAAGAACTATCCTACCCGAGAAACGACTTCCGTGTCCAGCACACAATGGAACGGCTCGTGAATAGTTGCCGGCGGTGTACAATGGCCGGTTACCTGGATACGTTTTGGCGACACTCCGTCTGCCGTCGCCGCCGGTCCATCGTACGCTCTACAAAAGGCGTGACAGCTTATGTCCTGTCGTATTTTTGAGATTCTAAATCCTCTTAAGATGAGACTCGTTGACGTAGGTCCGTAATCTTTTCCGGTCGTGGGCTAACGCGATCTCGGACGCGACAAAGGGTGGCAATTAGCGGACGCCCGTACGGAGTGTCGCGCTCGGAGCTTTTGAATTGGGCGACAATTTTACTAAAGCGTGAATTCAATGATTTAATTTGAATATTTTCTTTGATAAAAACTTGACTAGTAAGATTATTGCGGTAACGATCGAAGACCACTTTATAATTAGCGGTTATCCTTATTTTTTTATAATTAATAATATTCGGTTTTTATTAAAATTAATAATCTCCACCTTTATTCCCTTTCGACTCAATATAATTTTCGGTCTTCCATATACGTTTTAAGGTCCCGAATCTCAAACTTAAAATTCTTACGAACGAAATCTTTATAAAATAGGTGTCTGTCGATCTATCTATCACAGTCGATTTTACAGAAATCATGCGACGAAGAAGCTTGAAATTTGGTATAGTTATACATTTTATTAACCTGCACATTTCACCTTTTTTCAAATATTCGTATACGATTTTAAATGGTCTTAACAAAGCACTCAATTATTTTTTTAAAATTTAGTATATCACGTTTTGTACCAATCGAAAGGGCAAATTGCAAATTTAAAAAAATACTCTAAAAAATATTAGAAAATGGATGATTCGCCCCCGCTCCTCTCTCCCTTCTCCCGTCCATTATTTTTTAAAACTACTTAACCAAAATCACGGAAAAAACAGGGAGTAAAATCGACTAGCAGATTTCAGGAAAATTTTAGAGATTGTCCTAAATCTCAAAATGTTTAAACATGCATCAAGCTTTGACACTTTTATTTACTTATGTACACACACACACGTACACATACATTTATCGTTACGTTACAAGTAACCTATTCTTAACGATAAGAAATTAATAGTTTAAAAAGGTTTAATTTTTTATATTAAGCATGAATACAAAATACATGAAAACTACAAAAGATAACGACGACATAATTCGACGAATTTTCTTTCAATCATCATAAATAAATCACACTCTGGTGCCGCTGTGATTGGGTGGTCGAGCAGTTGAACACTGGGGAATATGTAGAAGATATAGTAGGCAATATAGTAGTGAATAATTAATATTTGTCAATAATATAATAAAAATACTATGGACCCTTAAATTATTACAAATGCCTAAATTTGTATAGAATCCGCTTGGCACGTTTTTCTCCTGCACCCTTTTTGCGTTTTTCTATTGTCCTAACTTCTTTTCTTTCTTCACCACAATACCATTTGCATATTTTCATAAACATATTTATTTTCATGATAAGCGTGGACTTTTTCTTATTATTGTAACTAGAATGAGTAATGAAATGTGTTTGAAAAAATAATATCGAATTTATAAGGCACATTATCTATAGCTACTTTTAAAGCAGGACATTACACACATTTGAAGTAAATTAAACATGCTCGGTGTTAGGAAGAAAGGTTAGCTTTTCAGATGAGCTACTGCAATGATAAATAATTGGTTGTAACTAATCCACCTTGATGGCAAGTGACGTAAATATATAATTATATAAATATTTAAATAGTTAATATATCAATCCCTTATTACTCAAGAAAATCCGTATTATGTACTGTGATGGCTTCGATCTAGTCTAGATTATATAGTTATAAAAATTTTTGTTTGTATTTAAACCTTTGTTCAGGGGATATGATTTAATCAAAAAGGTTATAATTTTTTGTATTTTATCATTAAAGGAAATTACTATATTTATTGTCATAAAATATGTCTCGATTAAATCTTAGAGTTTAGTATTACTAGTTTTGTTCCTCCGGTAACAAATATCTCATTAATGAAAAGTAATACTCAGTCTTATATAAACGTAGATTGATATACTAGAAAATAATTTAGATTTGTGTTATAAAGATACGATTCTAGAGGTCAAGTAGTTGGCTGGTTAATTAATAAAATTTATAGTAAAATGTTATTATGAATCTTCTCTAAGGGAATGAAACCGTAGTAATGATAGTCTGTTATATCGTGTCGATACATTATCCTTTTACACTATACCTGAAAGGGACAGTACACCAGAACCCCATTCGTTACCCAAGTTTTCTAAGGTAGCATAGTTCTTTTTTAAGGTTTTTTCACAAATTTTCATATTTGTCATAGCAGCTTCACATCTATCATAGTCAATATATAATACTTTGAGGGGTTCCATACTTTTACAGCTTCCATATGACACAAGATCTTATTCTTAGGACTTCGAAATTGGATTACTGCACGAAATTATAACTACTAAATTCACTTTACAATGAATAGTAATTAAAGAAACTATTTCTGTTTATTTATATCATAATATTGTACATCTCTAAAAAACTACAAAGTGGAAATAGCAACATCACCTTCAACATTATTGACCTCCTCTAAAAAAACACAGCTACAAAACATTTTTAAACTGGACAATGTATACCTACGCCTATTAATATAGAAGGAAATGAATGTGCAAACTTTGTTGCCAAAGAGACTCAAAATCTGACCCAAATTTCTCCTACAATTACGCTAGTACATGCGAACGCTGTGGCTTGCTCTTCAATCAGGATCTCAAGGAAATACTTATGTTTATGAGATTTAAAATATTCCAGAATATTAAGCATTCATAATAGCTAAACTCAGAACAGTATATTTTCTATCACATATATTAATTAAAGTAAAAATTTTCTCAAGGCACAGCTAAGTCTGTTTCCCCCCAATATTGTGTTTTATTTAATACTGACACCGTAACATTTATAGCTACGAGGCTCCTGAATTGGCCCCTTTTATCATCTACACGTTTAAAACCAATACTTTTACTTTTGGTTCTATACTATAACGAATACGATAACAACGCCAATAACAGTTTACTAAATAATTTCCTATGACTGCTGGACTTAATTTTACATTATTGCTATGCTGATGCGGTAAGCCAAGAGACGATTAAATATTCTAGTCTGATGTAATTGTGCTTCATAAAAAATGTTTACAGCCTATTAAGCTATAAAAGGTACACACATTTTGCTTGGACTCTAAGTTAATAGGGCACTACGTCCATCGCAATTTGTCCCCATCGCACTAAAAAAGCTAGTCCAAGGGAAATAAATCGATGCGTTTTTGTTATTTAGCGAAGGCGAGTTCCGCGCCCCCCACCGGTTCCTAATCATTCGTTATTTACAGTTCGAAGGGATAATCCACTATTCCTCGCAAATGTCCTTCCGTTCGTGCAAACTTTTATCCTCGAAGGATGGTCCGTAAATTTTCTTTCTACACCCCGAACCTTTTCTTTGCGCTTGCCTGTTAAAAAGTGAATTCAATTTAATGCGTCTATAAAAAGTTTTTTAATATTCTGATTTATTGCTGGTGGCGGAGAAGTTTATTGAAGGTGCGTTGAGACAAGGATACGTTTAGAACAGCATCTGCTTGAGCTTGAGCGTTTGAGTGAGCTATATTTTGTTTTTATGTGATTTTTTAAGTACGTTGCTGAATTCCCAACAGGCACTGGGCTGTCCGTTTATTTAAAAAAATCAAAACGATGTATACCCGCTTAAATTATTCTCTAATATTTTATGGTTTTTGAAAGTTATATATAAAAAAAATTAAATACTTTATTTTTGACTCGGACCAGCTCATTCTATTAGTTTCAATTCGTTATTAAGCGAGACGCTAGCGGAGTAGCTAGGTGGTAACTGTTTCTATACTTCTGTGATTAAATATTTAAGAAATTCAAAACACCTTTAAAAATTTGAAAATTTTAGTCTTACATTTAATGGAGAGGAATTGTTTTTTTTTATGGTATACATAT
Organism: Druceiella hillmani; assembly: GCA_039881145.1. NCBI lineage: Eukaryota > Metazoa > Arthropoda > Insecta > Lepidoptera > Hepialidae > Druceiella > Druceiella hillmani. The sequence goes on along the minus strand of JAYKKI010000026.1, from coordinate 11,190,697 downwards.
GGTTCAGATTTACATATTATTTCAGTCATACAAAATAATACAATACTAAAACAACATTTGTGTGCATATACGTATAGAAGGTCGCTTATAAAAAAGCGAACGAGCTCGAGTTTGGCTCACACATTATTTATCATATGTCATTTGTAATACATTATCGCGAATATAATGAAATAATTCCAATATGATTAATTCAGTCGTAATAAGATTTGCAGGACATAACTGCATATATATATATATGTATATATACACACACACACACACATATATATATATATATATATATATATATATATATATGTGTAAGATCAGATAGATTATGAAATAATTTTATAAGAAAATAAATATGCTTATAACCCTTTCGTGGATTCATTAGCGACTAACAAAAATCATGTCTGTACCAATAACTTATAGAAAGAAAATTACATCTACGTTATAATCTATTTTCAGAAGAATGAAATGAATATACAAATTTCTTTTAACGTTATATATATCCCAATTAAACAATTATTATCATTATATGTTGAAAATATCATGAAACGTAATAATAATATGCACCTTTAGAATAACAGCACATTTATAAAATTATTAACAGATGGCGCTATCGTTTATTTAATATAGCGCTATGATTCGTCGAAGTTGGCTTTATGAATATAAAAATTGTGTGAGTAGGGAGAAATTAAATAATACATAATTATTAATGAATTAACGAGAAGTTATTCATGTTTAATTACAAATTATGCAACTAGTATTATAAGGTCGTACTTTAGTTTATTTGGCTGCAACTAAATAGTGAATCGTTAGTATACGTATCGTTTATGTAGCAGAATGACACAAATCCGCTCTTTCGCTGGCTTGACATATTAAACCACGAGAAGTGTGTTTGGATATATGTTACCCATTCATGTCTAAATGGGTGGATAACTTTCGATGAAACTTGGCTTAAACACATGTCATTAAATGACATACTGGTATGTTTATAGAACCGTATTAATCAGAAAAATAACATATTTCCTATGACATGGATTTTGTATTTTTATAAAAAATATATAAATATATATATATATATATATATATATATATATATTACTTCTTCTCTATCATGATGTTCTTGAGGACAGTTGTGGTTCTGTCAGAAGCTGATGTAACCCACCTCACTGTGTCTCGCCATCTCTCTCTTCTTGCCTTCAGTCCGATGCAATCATGTAAGGTGCGACTCACAGCAGATTTGATCTAGTATATCTGGTATATATTGGCAATTGTCAAAATATTGGCAAAGAATTTGAGTATCCGAGATTATACTAAGATCAATAGACGCTACCGAATGCCAAATTATTGAGGCAATAGTACAACAGCCTGTTAATAGATGGCGTAACGTGTATATTAAATCTCGCCTTAATCACAAAACCAAGCGGGCAAAAATATATTTGGTTATAATTCTGTCATTAGTAGTCAGACATGTTTTAGGCCGGACTAGTGTTAATAAACCTTAGTAGAATTTAGATACATATCTTTTTTTATGATAAAGTCTTACAGTATAATATTATGATTGTAAAAGGCTCCTTATGAAAACAATTTGTTGCCGATAAAGAAAGGTAGACATGGGAGGAGAGACCTAGACACGAGATGACGAATAATACAATTATGTAATAAATGACATCTTGAACTGACTATAAATGAAATGTAACAATTATTGAAATAAAACACATTCGAGCAAACCTCCGACTAAAATTTGGCAGATGTTTTATGATAAAGACAAAATTCGATAAAATGTGACTTCAGACTAGTCATAGACCGTACATGTTTAAGTGGTGAGATAGTTTGAAGTCTTCCAACATACACTTTGTTCTATCATAACTTCATGCTTCCATTTATTTCATTCTATACATACGAATTTGACGAACTCACTGTTTAAGAGTAGTGCCGTCAAATTAAACCAAATTATTGGCGTATTTAAGTTTCTGATTTTATAATTTAAATTTACTACTAAGTATTTAAATGCGCCAAAAATAATTTTCTGTTTCAGATTGGATTTGAGGGGAGGCTGCGCCCACTCGATCCTGATTGTGTCGTCTCTACTTACTGTTCTATATATTACGACGAATACGCATATTTTCTCATGCCCTATTAAACCTAACATTATCAATTTAAACATTCACCTCGTGCACCTATGTAACCCTTCCATAATTACCGTGGTTGGCTTCCAGACAATGCGATGATAAATGGAATTGCTGCGTCTGAGAGAACTATTAATCCAGGTGCTGAAGCGTTGTAGCGCTGTCATTAGGCGTGATGTACATTGGTGGTTCAACAACCGTCGATTTTACGTGAGTATATCAAGAAGAAAATCGAGTCTGCGTTATATCGAGTATCTTTGAAAAATAGTTATTAAAATATGAAGGCTTCGCGAGCATACCGATTCCTGTGAATTTAATAGACCACCTCTTGAGTGTTATTCAATTGGAGCACAAGACAAAAATCTTGCATATTATCTGCATAAAAATTGTATAAATTTACGAAAAAAATTCAAGGGTTTATCAGTCAATGTTTCATTTTTATTACTTCAGAAGTTATATTTTTTAATTACTTGGATTTTCCAGTACGTAAATAAATAAATTTGTTTAGCCGGGAACGTCTTCGAGCTGATGATGGTAACGATAATGAGTATTCTCTTTTGACATTTCTTTATCTGATCTCATATTTGATCGTTCAAAAATTTCCTTCTCTAGTCATCTTCTCTGCATAAAAGTTACTTGGGAATGACTTAGGTTCATATTTATAAGGGTTCCAATATACAAAAAATCCTATTAGGAACTTTGTCCATCTGTCTGCTATTTTACTGAATTAAAAATGTGATTACGAAAAAAATTCAAACTTGCAGTAACAAAATATTTCATTTGTAATGGCCATTTTTGTCTACTCTGTATCAATATGGCGTCACAACCGAAAAGTCTTAGAATATTTGATTCAAAACAGACAACTGTTAAGTCGCCGAATTGATAGAAAACAGTTGACGGGAATTTTTTTTCATTCTTCTGCAACCCATATGTTAGAAATATTGAAATAAAATAATAAATCTTAATAGCAGAAAAAATATCTTAGAAAAAATTGTCTTACTGAAAGTAGTTAATTTATTTTGGATAAATAAAATATAAATTTCTTTTAATTCATTAGCTAGTTCTCTGTCGGTACTCGTGATGTATGGAATTTATTTTGTATTATTTATTAACAGTTTTTTTAGTATCATATTAAACATAGAAAATCAATGCAAAAAATATTTGTAATATTCTACTTTTTGAAAGCGGTAAAGTTGAGAAGTTGTTAGAAAGAGAGAAAATTGATATGAATTTTATAAAGATGTTATCAACAAAGCTGAACAGAAAGATAGCGTCAGAAATTGTTTTCCAAATTCTGCTGTTTTAGATCGGCCTCTTTATGAATGACCAGTCGAAATTGATGAAAACCAGATAAAAGCATTTGGTTGATAAAAATAAACACGAATCATTGCTTTGAAATTGAATCCATAAAATTCGACCATCCATATTATTTTAGATTACTTGGTCTCTTTTCCAATACCGCACATCCTCAAGGAAAGAAATTTGATTCGTTGTACTCAAATCGGCGATTTGATGTGCAACCGTGATTCTAAATGAAAACTATCATGCAGCAGACGTGTTGAACTGGTCCAAAGTACATTAAAACCTTTACAATTATCAAAAAAGTTATGTTTTCCCTTAAAACCAGATAGACAAGCAATTAATACGGAATCGTATTAATAGTAAATGGACAAATTTAGTGATCCTCACAAAAAATGGCCAGAACCAACGACGAGAGCACATAGTGTTCCATTGCAGCAACCTCACAAGTTCGACGACTCGCCCATAGTCGTTCTTTACAGCTTGTGCCGAATGAGATACCACCTTAAATTCGATACCTTTCGATTATGAATCGTTCCAATCTACGCAGATATCTTTAGTTGACAAAACATTTTCATTCCAAAAGAAGATATTAAAACTGACTTAACTTTTTTTCAATGACGGGTTTTTATTAAAAAGTTATACAACCATTGAGTTATGCTACTACCACAAAGGATGGCATTTTGTTGGCACTGAATGGTCAAATTGCAATTCAATGAATTAAGATAAGAAGTTAGAAGAACAAGACATTAGATAATATATTACATTAAGATAAGACACTTAAGTACTTAGATGTAAACTGAAAAAATTGGATTAAGCGCTATTTCAATATTGAATTATGTGCTTAAATGAAGCTATGGACAGAAATAGAGGGTAATCGGTATTATTTCCTTGATGTCTTCCGGTATTTGTATATTAAACATTTGTCCGTGTTACAAATAGCTATGCAGTAGTCCTCAGCGGGCCGAGACCGGTAAAACCTTGCTCATGTAAAATAAGACATGCAGGGATGAAATTAATTATGCATTTCGTGTGTGATCCACCACCCCACACGATGGTGCTTAATTGTGAATTAGGGTTGAGAATGTATGAAGTGACGGATTACATTAAGGCTTTGACTTGCATCAAGATTTTGTTTACAGTTTTTATCCCGTCAATCTGGTTACGAAATTAATGATGAGAATATAAAATTTACGTTGTCTTTTAGCCATCATAAAATTCTGATTCTTTAACAACATTGAAATATTATTGTACCGACTTTTTATTTTTTTTCTAATTCTGTAGTGGAAATACTTTATTTTAATTCTATGTTTTAATACTGCTCTGTTATTCTAAAATTTTATATCACAGAACTATGACCAAAACTTTCAGCGTCAGACTTTCGGTGTCTTCTCCGCAGACTTTTATCGTCACAGTTGTATTGCAAAGTGATTACATTTAGTATTGTGAAAAATCACATTTGTTATTCATATATTTAGAAATATTTATTATATAAATGTAAATGTTTGAATAATAATCGTTTCTGTGCTATTTTCGCTATTCGCGATCTAAGTTGTGCCAGAATTGAACTATATGGTTTATCCTAAACAAAGGGCTTTATCTATAACGTATTATAGTTGATGGTAATTTATATTTATCCTGAAAATTATCATAATGTTTAATCTTTGCTCACTAACATGTTTGTACATATTTTTGAAATATGTGTATCAATACAGATAACTATCCCAAAATAAAAATACATAGCTATATTAATCATTAAATGCGTCATATAATTTTTGTAAAATATGGCCACCAAATTTCATATTTGCACATTAGTAAATAAGTCACCTACAGCTTACTTCATCTCACAGATTGAAAACGATCCCCTTGATTGAATATAACTAGTTGATTACGATAGTTCCATTAAATTTAACAAATATTCGTTTATCCTTTATTCAAACTGTTTTTACCATTTCGGTAAATTAAAAAAGTTATAATTATTAATATCTGACAAGTTGTTACAATAAATTGTTACAATTAATCAAATACAGAATTAATGAGACGAAATATCATTATGAAACTTTTGTAACATTTTAATGCACATTTAAATCAATATCGTCATAATTTTATCAAAAATAGTCACGAAAATAATGTACCTACATACAAATGCTAATTATAAAGTTGCTTGTATTTAGCCTTTAGCAGATAAGCATTTGCGTAAAATCGCAAAGATTGATTAACACTTTTTACTTATGCAAGTTTCTGTAAAGGCAATCACAAAATTAATCACATTTTTCATTCCCATTGCCTTAACCTTGTTTTAATGTAACTAATATTACATATATTCTGTTTGTCTCAGCGTTGCATATTTTTAATTGTGTAATTATTACTTTTTACTTGTACAAATTTCTGTAAAGGCAATCACAAAATTAAACACATTTTTCATTCCCATTGCCTTAACCTTGTTTTAATGTAACTAATATTAGATATATTCTGTTTGTCTCAGCATTGCATATTTTTAATTGTGTAATTATTACTTTTTGCTTGTACAAATTTCTGTAAAGGCAATCACAAAATTAAACACATTTTTCATTGCCATTGCCTTAACCTTGTTTTAATGTAACTAATATTACATATATTCTGTTTGTCTCAGCGTTGCATATTTTTAATTGTGTAATTATTACTTTTTACTTGTACAAATTTCTGTAAAGGCAATCACAAAATTAAACACATTTTTCATTCCCATTGCCTTAACCTTGTTTTAATGCAACTAATATTACATATATTCTGTTTGTCTCAGCGTTGCATATTTTTAATTGTGTAATTATTACTTTTTACTTGTACAAATTTCTGTAAAGGCAATGACAAAATTAAACACATTTTTCATTGCTTAGCATGAGCCATTAAATACTTATAAAAACCTAAATGTGTACGGAACCATGTAGTGTTCCACTTGTGCTTATACACTACCAGAAATATGAAGCTTTGTTGTTAATTCACGATGTCCGGGAATAAGTGTCGGCCAAAGAACACCGTGTGTGGGTATATATATATATATATATATGTATATATATATATATATATATATATATATATATATACATCCCTGCCTCAGTCCGATAGAACATATATGTCATAATTTCAAAAGACGCATCAGAACCTTAAAAATGTGATTGTTGCTGAATGGGAACGTATTCCTCAGGAAATGATAAAAAACGTACTCGTTACTAAATTTTCAAATTTTAAGTTAAATTAATAAAAAATATTCAAAAATAAACTTTAACCATTTTGAAAACGCTCGTCTGTGGACATTACATTGTTTTTTTTATTTATTCGCATTTTTAATGACTGAAGTAGGTAAAAACGATATCTCAATAATAAATAACAATATTCTCATCATATTGCCATATAAAATGCATCAAATATGATTTATTACTATAAGTGCCCGTTTTTTTTTGCAAAAGAGTTTATATATTTATATATTAATACTGGTAATACTCCTTGTAAGATCAAACTGCCGCCATTTGCAATCTGTCATATCGGCGGCAGTGAAATGTTGCAATAAAAATGTATTTTTGAAGTAAAAACTTTATGCGCACTTGCGCGCTTTGCCCACCAGCGCACTCCTTCTGAGCAGTGAACGAAGTTCAGTGACACAGAATGGAGTAAACTCGGCTCTCTTCGGCATTGGCCAAGTGTACTACTTTTTAGGTGCACTGAGCATACTTTTTGATTAATATTTTATTTGAGAGTAGTTACGCGTATGTTATTATGTTTTAAAATAATAATCTCACATTTTTCGAATTAATATCTATTATATAACATCAATGTAATTATATATACATTTTAAAATCACAACTTTTCCTTGTGGTCATAAATACACACCAGAATTTTTCTTATTTCTGCCTTAATTCTATAAACTATAAAGAGTCAAGTATATAATCATAATTCAGTAAACATCAAAGCATTATATTTGAGTCCATTGTTGGATGAACGTTTGGTGTTGCGATGAAAAATGGAAATTTCTCGGGAATAGAATATGATTTATAATATGATCAGCATATTTCAAAAATATCACAAACTTGGCCTACACGCCGAAAACGAAAATATCAAGTTGTATTTAATTCCAATCTGTTAAGTAAAACTAAACAGTAATGAAAACATCTCGTTGATTTCATTGTAGTTAAATACGACGTACGCGAAAGCAAAGCCGGTGAAACATTTATATAATTATTAGGTAATAACTATTAAAAAAATACAGTCGATAATATATAATAAAATTTGTAATGTTGAAATACACCATTTATCTAGTTAGGTATAATTTTAAATCCTATGACGACGTAAACCAATTTAACAGCGTCAAGTGTGCAGATACGCGAAGCCGATACGCGAAGGCTACCTACCACCGGCTGCATTAGCCAACTCGCTGCACATTGCACGACGTGCTGGTATCTAATCTTGCTACAAACGTAAGCGTAAAGTGTACATGATATAAGCCATGATAAGGCACCAGCAACACAACAGTAACGAGTTTATAAGGAGACAATAAATAATTAAAGTTATAGTTAAAAATGTAACTTTGTGATAAAGACTATGTTATATTTAATAATTTTCAAAGCCGTCTACGAAATTATTTATAAATATTTATATAGAGTATACACGGCTTTGTTTGCGCTTATGTCGAACATCTTACAGCGGAGATTGTTGCAGAATATTCAGATATATCAGCCATAATTTGAACATATATTTTAGCCTGAAAAATATGCTATACTTCATGTTGTGGGATATCGATCGCCAGTGGTTGAAAATAAAATAAGGAAAGAACAATAAAGTAAGCTTTAATTTAAATTTATGAAAAACACATCATTTATGGTAGACCTCGGACAGACAAAAAAAAATTCTACTTTCAAAATTGAGACAAATAAAGTTTTACGGAAAGAAGTCATCATAATCAAATGTACCTGTCCCTCTAGTTTTAAACATAGATCTTTTCCGTTTTTTTTCGAGTCCAAACAATATAGATTCGCCCTATTCCACCTGCCGCCTATGCGGCCTGCATGTAGCCGGACATCGTTCGTCCAGCATTAAAGTGGGCGGCCTCGTGCTCTGGTACGACTTCCGATCTACATTCTAACATTTTTTTCCAATCAACTCACGATGTTTTTCTCATTGTATAGGTGAGTTTACCTCGAAAAGTTTCTATGTATGAAACATTAGTGTAGGTGTTCAGATACTCTTTTCAACATACACATATCAATACTCTGACAAAATACTTCACAAAATTTAGAACTCAATTTATTCCTTTTTCAATCGGGTCACAGTCGCGTGCTACCGCTGCGGACACCGCTGTGCCGCACGGCCCGTAATGGCCGAATCAATTTGCCGGACAAAACGCTATCGGGCGCGGCGCGGAGTGGAACAGGAGCCAGTCTGCACGTGACAGACTCACCGCGGGAGCCCGATTGTTGTAGCGCGCCGGATGTTGGAAGGCGATTGAGATGTCCGGTATATAGTGGTGGCGGTCGTCTTCCTCGCTGCTGTAGAGCAGCACTTCTTACGCGAAGGGTGACCAAATATTCATCAATATTCATTTGCTCGCAGCTTGTTGGTCAACACGACAATTTTAAATAAAAGAAAATGAGCGAACAATTGACGAAACCTATTATGAGTCTCAAGGCTTGTAAGTTTAAGCCACAAACTCAAAATATTAGAAGCAGGTGACATATAACAGCTTGACAACCGTCACCAAAAGGCGGAGTTCAATATTTAGGGATGTGGCTTAATACATTAGACTAAATATTAATATATAAACATTTAAATGTAAAATTTTACCTTATAAATTTTACCGAAACTCTTATTTGAAACTAAACCGATTCCAAATTAAACGTTGTAATCATACTGATCACACGCTACCGACTGACACGTTGACAGATACCGTATTTCATTCACTATGTCAATTACTAATATTTCTTTTTAAATTTTAAGTTACATTTTGTGCTTCGATGCCATGTACACGATTCTAATTTAAATATTTCAAAACTGCAGATATACACTTCAATTTTGTTTTGTTTATATAACAGAACTAGGTCTTTGTGAAAAGACTAAGTGATATTTAAAATCAAAAGTTTTTTTGTTATACTTCATTATACCTTTATTTATTAATATTTATTTAAAATCGCTTCAACATTTTCTTATCGAATTCTTTACTAAAACAAAATAGATGCTTAGATCTTAAATAATATTATACATAAGATAAATCTTATATTAATAATATATTATTAATATAAAGTTTTATTTAATATTTAATCATAATAAAGTTTTATTTAATATTTAAATTACAAATTATATCTACTTATGCTTGGACTTTAACTTGAAAATGGCCCTAAAATATATATCATTTAACTAATATTAAATGAATAGGTAACGAAAGAAAATAAATTGTGAAGACGGGAAGCCGTGATATAATCGAAACAACTGTAATTGTCTTCAAAATTCAAAACTATCCGGCATTTTTCTTAAAACCTTAACCAAAAGCAAAATTAATATAAATTGGCAGGGCGCTCTTATATTAGAATTTTTGTAAAATTTTTCACAATTAGGAATTTGTTTATTTTTATTGGTCATTCCCTAACTTATAAAAATATCATTTCAACACAACTAAAGGCGGAGTATACCTATATCACGTGAAATTGCAAGCAAAAGTATACAATAAATGATTTTATTTTAAGTTAAAAAGTATATTTAAATGATTAGCGACTTGCAAGCATTTGTCGCTTTATTACGATAAAAAAGTAAGTCCAAAATGTAGTTATGACTCGAAAATATATTAATAATTAGAGAAAGTTTTACCCCCTAAAATGCTTAAATAATTACAATATTCATTTCGCAATAAATCATGAGAAAACTGTAAATTAAAACAATCAACATCATATATTATATACATTTTCAATGCAATACGTGATTATTTTTTGTGGGGAGCGCTATCACATTTGTAGGTATTTTCACTTAACCACTTTTAGGGATAATTCTTGAATTAATAATTTACGTAAATGTTTAAATTACAAATAAAATATCAAATTCCACCAAGTTGATAATTAAGCTTGTCAAACGAAAAAATAAAGCTTGGTGAATTTTTGAGTTAAGAAAACATTTGAAACAGATACGATCTCGCTCGAACTATTACAAATAACGACGTAAAGAAAGGAATGAAAATATGTCAGTCATTATTATTTGAGTTAAATATTGTCCGATTATTTGTACTTAATATTAAAAATATGTGATTCAAGCACAGTTTAAACGGCGGTTTGGTCATAATTTGTTTAATTTCGTTGAAGCTAAAATTTAGTGTTAAATCCAGAATTTAACTCTAAATTAAATCTAGAGTAAAATCCAGAATTTAACTCTAGATTAAATCTAGATTATTTTTACTGGCGGGACTGGGTGGTTTACACCTCTCCTCGTGTGTTAACCGCGTCAATATTGTCGCCCGGCTCTCACCTGTTTCTGTGTCGGTCATTCTAACGAACTACTATTCAGTGATCATAATAATTCAGTCGTTAATAAGTTATAATGCAAACAGAGTGTCAATATTAGTTAATAAGTTAACATTATTAATTAATCAGAACAAAATAGAAAACGCGAGTGGCAATTCTGCTAAAGAAATTATATCGTTGTGGAATGGTCTTAACAATCATTTTTAACGCCCGTACATTGTTAGAGTGATTATTTTAACATTTGGAATGAAGAAGATCGGCTGTGTTAAAATTTCCGTCTCACTCTCAATTGGGCACTCACTTTTATAATCCTGACATTATAAAGTTAAAAACATATATATTCGTTAAAAAGACGGTAAAAAAGACAGATTAGCAAAACTAATCAAATAGTAACAAATAATTAACAATTTATAATAAAGCATTTAATAAAAAAAATCTTCAAGCGTTGCAAATAACAAATTGAGTTAAAGAGGTTTAGTTAAACGGAGGTTATTGTAATATTAAAGTTAGCAATTGAACATAATCGACAGATTAATTATAAACCGAGATTTTTTGACAGTTGGTTTAAATTCTGATTGATCTTAATGGTTTTAAAAAAATTTTCTGAACCCTTAATTAGAAGAGTTAATTGAGGTATCACATCACCTTCAATATTTCTATATAATTTAAGACCAAAATTCGAACTATAGGTGTAAATATGTACGGCATCCATTTTAAAAATAAAATAATATTTTTTTGAACAAGTGAAGTCATCTGGGAATAAAAAGAATCAGATAAGACATGCAAACCACTTGTATCTTATGGTCACCCAAGTCGGGATTCAATAATGGGTTGTTGTGACAGGAACTCGGGGTAGCTGCTAACTTCTGTATCAACCTCACATTGAACGCTTACAATTAAGACCACACGTCAAATAAACTCATTGTTACTCATAATGGTCAGTTAAGTATGAATGTTAACAAAGAAAAAAAATTGAAATAAGAAAAAAAATGTCAATAAAGAACTGTAATAAATTATTGAAGCTGATTTGTTTAGTAATATATTTCAATGACCACACTTCCAAAAATGAAATAGGGAATCGTTTGAATCTAAAATAGTGTAAAGTACACAATTTAAAAAATAAATTAAAGTTGTATTAAGTATTCCTAGTATTCCCTGGCAATATTTCCAAAAGGGAATACTAATGGAGTCACTTCGGTGTTCGTCCATCTGTCACAGGTGATTTTCTGGGAAAGTATACTAAATAAAAAAAATTAATTTCGCACAGAGTTTGGGTATGGTGACTCAATTAAAGTCGTGAATTATGAAAAGTTCGAGTTTTTTCTGGGGTATAATTTCAAGGGGGGAAAATTAAAAATAATTCTTTCAGAGTTATAGTGCAGGATGTCAAATGAAAAATTATTTGAACGCGAATTCAATAATACATACCACGTATTTTTTTATGAATTTTTTCAAACATTTTTCGGGGAAAACGCTTAAAAATTGCTGTCAAAGGACAAATCCTTTGTCACCAAAATGATCCGCTCTAAAAAGAATATTGAGTATCAGGTATGGATTGATTGAAATTATCAGGATGGAACAATTTTAGGGCAATTAATTGTGTTGACAATTTAATTCAATTTATTTTATTTCCTTGCAACTTTATTGCAAATTTATTTCTTGGCAACTGCAGAACCCATTGGTTTTAGAGAAATAGTTTTCGCCGAAAATATTTCTCATGATGTAAGGAACAACTTTTGTATTTGGACGTTATCCAAAAGTTTTAACTTACCTCAATCAAAACTCCACTCAGCTCCGTGTATGAATATGAAATACGGTAACGATGCAGTCAGCAGTAATCAGCATGGCAGACGGGTGCCTTTTAAACTACACATTCGGGGTGCATTACTATTTATATTTAAGTAGGGGTTGATACGATGGAATATTGATGGTGCAGGTATAGCTTTTCCTTATTTAGATAAATTCAACTCTTCAAAATTACTGTTTTAAATTTAAACCTCAGGAAAACAATGTAAAAGTAAATGCTATATTAATAGCAATAGATGGATACATTAAATAGTTACAATTTAATTTAAACGTGCAAGCTTTTTTCGCAAGTGTCTTCGTTAAAATGACGCGTTGAGATTAAAAAAAAGAACATTGTTTTTTTTTTCGGGGTATCCTAGAATTATCTTCACTGCCATTTATAACAATGGATGAGACGCGGGCTCATCATAGTGGCTTTGGAGCCATAAAATAAAGCATGGTCTGGAAACGGTCGTTTTCATCGGTAGTTTAAAAAGTTTCGTGTTTTTGCGTCTTTATTTTTTAGGACGATAAAATAATTTCGATGATTTATTTAGAATTACCAGTTCACTTTAGACTTTTTTGATTGGGATATTAGGTAAAGAAGAAAATCGAGAAAGTTTGTTTGTTGGCGTTGTTTTAATCGAGTAGGCGGAAAGTAGTATTTGCCGCTATAAAAACAGAATTAAAACCAATGGAAAATTCTCCTTATTCTCCAGATTTTGCACCTAATAATTATTTACATTTTCCCTATTTTACAAGATCATGTTTGAGGTATCAAATTCGATATCATCATCTGCGGGGTTGGAGAATATTTCGAGCTTAGAACAATATTTTTTTCAAACACTGTAAAGCATCTGGAAAAGCGCTAATAGAAGGAGATAATGATGAAAATAAAATACATTAATAAATATTATTTACTGGTATCATCACGATTCTAAAAACTATTTGATCCACCCGCGGGTAAGTAGCCGTATTCACTATCCAATTTTACTTTCAATAGTGATATTTCAACACTTACATTTCTGTATTGCAATGAAGGGTATTTGTTTTCGGGCATTTCATCAAGTGGAGTATAGTTCAAAAAAACGTACCAAAAATCTTTATCTCTTGGTATAGTTAATGCAATACAACTACGAAATCCTACTACATGCGTGTTCCGAAACGCGCTTGGCCGTTAACTTTTCTGGACTTGTATTATGCGCAATTCTTATTTCAATCATATCTAATTTAGATTCGTTATGGTTCTACGTTGCCCAAAACTCATATCCGGTCATTAATTAATTTAATTTTACTAATTTCAAACCTATTTTCAATTAAAAGGTCACAGCTCTTTCGAAGTTGCTGCAAAATTGTGCTGGGTATACCCAACATGTGGTATTTACAGGATAGCAGGGGCCGTTTGTTTTGCTGGATTCTACCGAATTTAAGAGAAAGACAATTATGTACTCAAACCTATTTAGTTTTCGCCTTTTTGGCAGAATTAAAGTTTTAATTCTCTTAAACCTTCATTTCCATTTTAAATGTTATAATTCAGCAAATTTAAATTTGAATAATTGGGTATGACCGTTTATAAATTATTTACTAATAAGAACGAGTACTTACTATTAGTACTGATCAAACATCGTGTTCGGATAAATCCACTTACAAAAATGTCATTAGATCATTTTAGCACGAATTACATGATTTTTCCATGTAGTTTATTCCACGATATTCAGTCAATACTGAGTAAAATTTAAAAGTTAAATAAAGTTAAAACAAATGGTCCATGATATGGAGCAGATTTGCATATCAAGTATATGCAAATCTGCTCCAATGTAATTTATGTCTTTTATTGTTCCTCATAATTTTGTGAGAATTTTTTTTTCTATAATTTAATTTCTCGTCTACCTATGTTTTCTTACAAGTAACTTAATAAATATGTTTATATTACTTATTTAGAAAAGTTCATATATGTAACATTTATGCTGTAACAACGAAAAGATTGATATCGAACGAAATTACACAATTTAGCAATTTATTTGTCCTACATACGTAATGTTTGATTATATTCGATTTAATATATATATATATATATATATATATATATATATATATATATACTTATATATATATATATATATATATATATATATATATATATATATATCTAACTGAACAACGGATTGAACAAAAATATTCTAAAAGTCCACTGAATTTCGTAGCAATATTACTAAAGAAGCCATTCGTTGCAAGCTTTTAATATATTTGACTACCGCTTTGTTGAAGAAAATCTTAAAATAATTCTTTACAAACTTTTTATAAATATTCTAGTACTATACTTAGTTATTATATTTTATTGTAGTGTATTCTAATTGGGATTATTTGTTTCGATTGATACGTTAATGCATGCAAGCGTCGCCTTTAGTCTTATTTCATTTACTGTCACATAATTATAATCATGTCTCATTTTTTCTCAAACCATTCCAGTAAAGTTCTTGTTTACATTATTGTTCTTTTTCGTTATTTTCTTACTTTTATATTTCCTGTGTACGTACATACATTTGATATTCTCTCGACCCTTTATTAGGACAAATAATAAAACAATGAGATTATGCCGCACACCGTGAACACTTAGGTGTAGTATATTGCTTAAATAATGACAGTTTTCATTGTTTAAGCAATATACTGCACCTATACTGTTAGCACCTATACTGTTTTAGTATATTGCTTAAATAATGACAGTTTTCATTATTTAAGCACTATACTGCACCTATACTGTTAGCACCTATACTGTTTTTAGTATATTGCTTAAATAATGACAGTTTTCATTATTTAAGCAATATACTGCACCTATACTCCTAGCACCTATACTGTTTTTAGTATATTTCTTAAATAATGACAGTTTTCATTATTTAAGCAATATACTGCACCTATACTCGTAGCACCTATACTGTTTTTAGTATATTGCTTAAATAATGACAGTTTTCATTATTTAACCAATATATTGCACCTATACTGTTAGCACCTATACTGTTTTTAGTATATTACTTAAATAATGACAGTTTTCATTATTTAAGCAATATATTGCACCTATACTGGTAGCACTTATACTGTTTTTAGTATATTACTTAAATAATGACAGTTTTCCTGGACTAGCTATAACGGTAGCCTATAGTAGTCCAGTTTTAGCCAAACACGCTAGGTAGCAATATCATATAGGCTAGAAGAGAACGCTCGCGCGGCGGTGGGTATTATCGATTTTCTGATTAGGGCCGCGCCGACGCGCTGATAAGCGATGTTTTTCAACGTGCACCGCTGTTTGCTCGCTCCACTTTCTGGGGACACAGCGGCGTACCTGTACTTGTGTTGCTGCAGATGTTAAAGTTAAGCTAATGTCTGGCCGCTTACAGGTGGCGTGCGAACTTTTGTTAGGATGGAACGCATGCTGCTCTATTTTCTGTAGTTTTCATCTAATCGATGTAGTTTTCATTTAACATCTTTTTATTTATCAGCAGTTGTATGCTGCTTTAATCGTTGTAGTTTTCATTTAACATCTTTTTATTTATCGGCAGTTGTATGCTGCTCTAATCGTTGTAGTTTTCATTTAACATCTTATTTATCGGCAGTTGTATGCTGCTCTAATCGTTGTAGTTTTCATTTAACAACTTCTTATTTATCGGCAGTTGTATGCTGCTCTAATCGTTGTAGTTTTCATTTAAAATATTCTTATTTATCGGCAGTTGTATGCTCGTCTAATCGTTGTAGTTTTCATTTAAAATCTTCTTATTTATCGGCAGTTGTACGCTGCTCTAATCGATGTAGTTTTCATTTAACATCTTTTTATTTATCGGCAGTTGTATGCTGTTTTAATCGTTGTAGTTTTCATTTAACATCTTCTTTTTTATCGGCAGTTGTATGCTGCTCTAATCGTTGCAGTTTTCAATTAACATCTTTTTATTTATCGGCAGTTGTATGATGCTTTAATCGTTGTAGTTTTCATTTAAAATCTTCTTTTTTATCGGCAGTTGTATGCTGCTCTAATCGTTGTAGTTTTCATTTAACATCTTTTTTATCGGCAGTTGTATGCTACTTTAATCGTTGTAGTTTTCATTTAACATCTTCTTATTTATCGGCAGTTGTATGCTGCTCTAATCGTTGTAGTTTTCATTTAAAATATTTTTATTTGTCGGTAGTTGTATGCTCGTCTAATCGTTGTAGTTTCATTTAAAATGTTCTTATTTATCGGCAGTTGTATGCTGCTCTAATCGTTGTAGTTTTCATTTAAAATATTTTTATTTGTCGGCAGTTGTATGCTCGTCTAATCGTTGTAGTTTCATTTAAAATCTTCTTATTTATCGGCAGTTGTATGCTGCTCTAATCGTTGTAGTTTTCATTTAAAATCTTCTCATTTATCGGCAGTTGTAGGCGGCTCTAATGGTTGTAGTTATAGAAGACTATACATTGCAACGATTTGCAAAAATTATTGCAAACTACAGTGAACCCATACCAAAAACAAAAGTTTGTAAAGTATAAATCCTTATGATTAACGTTTCAAGAAAAAATTCTAGAAGGCATTAAATGCTTTAACATTTTATATTAATGCATTACATATTCGTAATAAACCAAATTAATTAGCTAATTTACTAGAACTAATGAACAGGGCTCAACTATATTTTGAAGAAAAGTACTTTTTAAAAATAACTTTGTCACGAGTCAACCATAACGCTAGCGAAGCATACGAATTATAAGTTCCAATTTAATTTATTTAATTCATTATAAGTTACCTACAGTGAAAATCCGAAAATAATTTACGCCGTGAAAAACATCGATTCAATTGCGTCATTGCTAAAATCAATAAGCACAGACTATTTTATAAACGTGAATCATTTTTCTTCGAAGCCAATTAATAACTAGTTGACAAAACTTTTAAGCCCACACGTGTATTCGACCCAAGTCCACCGACTTGGTCGAACTTTATTTTTTAATGAATATACATGATTAATTTTGTAATTTTTTAATAGATCCAGGATTGTATAAGTAATTTTTCATCGCACTTTAGCTAATAAATAATTAAAAAAATAATCACACAAATTTTAGTGGAATCAGAGTTAAACTTCCAAAATTTTTAAATCTTATTTATTAAGTACTTTATTTGTAGCATAAATGTTCACTAGAACCAGAATTGTGTAAAGTAGTTTTTCATTGTACCTTAATTAATAAATAATTAAAAAATAATCACACAAACTTTAGTAGGATCAGAATTATACATCCAAAATGTTTAAATCTTATTTATTAAGTACTTTACTTGTTGTATAAATGTTCACTGGATCCAGAATTGTATAAGTAGTTTTTCATTATACCTTAATTAATAAATAATTTAAAAAATATCACACAAATTTTAATGGGATCAGAATTACACATTCAAAATGTTTAAATCTTATTTATTAAGTACTTTACTTATAGCATAAATATTTCTGTATTAAATTGATGTACAAATATTTATAATGATAATACAGAGTAAAATAACGTAATCAAATTGATTAGAAAAGAAGAAACATGAGAATAGCTACTTATGTGTGTATACCAGCGGTAGAACTGGAAAATTCTTACTAAGTTTGATTAATATTAAATGTAACCGATTTTTTGTTGATCAGAAAAAATAAAATACGCTTTTATATTATATAATTTACAAAGATTATTAATGCTAGTTAATTGAAATCATTTTAATTGAAAATCGTATTCATTTGCCTACCTAGATTTTTTTGAGATGTTGCAAAGCTATGATTATAACATTAAACGGGCTTTGATGAGATGCGTTATACATTACTTTAAAGCTTTATATTTTATAAAGCTTACACTCAGCTTAACATTTTAAAAACGAATTAAAACGTAGGATTAAATAAAGAACTATGCATAAAGATAATATTTATGTATATAGATAAATATAGAATTAGAATTGATAGAACTCGTACTATGACGGTTCCGTACACACTTAGACATATATAAATACGTAAATATACAAAGTATTTCTTCACACTATATACAGATGTTAATATATATTATTTGTCATAACATGACGGACGGTCGGACGTACGGACGAACGTGATAAAATTATAAAGGTTCATTATATTTATAACAGAGAATTTAATTTTCTCTGTCTGTATTTAATTCGGAATTATGCTTCATTATTCTGTTTATTTAATACCTCCATACACAACTGGCGGCCCGCGGAGCAGTTGTGAACGGTCCAACTATATTGCTCGGTCGGTATGTAAAAAAGATTATGATTAACAAGTCATGGGTGTTAAAGTATTAAACAATTCACAACATTTTTTTTCTTTTCATTATTGCATCCATTACAGCACAATATTTCCGTGATTTTGCCATTTTTTTAATAATAAAACTTGAGCGAAAAATGGTTTGCGCGTGAAACTTTATGTCGGCGAGCACTGAGGCGCTGTTAGTTATATGTACATGCGCGTGATTTGTATATATAAATACGACGCCTATGCGATGGACCTATCACGTGTTTCCGTCCTCTTACCACAACTGCAGTCCCACATCGCTTGTCATTTGAATTTGCAGTTTGTTTTTCTTTTTGTGCGTGCGCATGAAGAGTTGAAAATGATAACAAATCATACTGTTTGTTTTTTAGGTATGAGATTATAGTTTTTAATTATTCACCATGTCAGGAGTGTCTTCTAAATACAAAATATCTGACGAAAACTGATCATTTCAAGAAAAAGTGGAAAATCGATTAAGTCGGAAATTGCGCAAAATAAACATGGTTCAACAACTTGTTTAATGTAACCTGAAAGTGCAATAGCCGTTTCACCACTAACAATCTAGCCGTTATGAGACGCTTGGTAGGTGTGAAACTTCTTATTTTTCACTATCACTTTTATTATCACCGTAACTCACATTTCAAATTAAAAAACGTTTTTAATGTTTTAAGACAGTTTAATGCAATACATCAATATGGACGAGTAAAATTGTAGACGTTAGTAAATAAAAAAACAATGCTGATACATCAACAAGTAAATAGCATGTGTATAGCGGAGTAGAAAAGGAAGCGTTAAGTCGGAAAGAGCCGACAAGACGCGAAGCTGGTCGAAAGGAAGACAAGACGCGAAGCTGGCCAAATTAAGCCGGAAGGAGCCGACAAGACACGAAGCTGGCCGAATCTTTCTGAGCCTAATCATTCCGCCGCAGATCTGTCAAAACACGTGAGAAATTGATTTTTTTATATAAAGTCAACAACATTATAATAGCATATCGGTGGTACTAGCACAAGATGCTGTTGTAACACAAGCATCGTATGAAATTCGCTATACACTTGGTAAACATATGAAGCCGTTTACTAATGCAGAAATTGTGAAAGAGTGTTTCAAGAGAAAAATTCTGCAACAAACATTTTCGAGCAAAAAATACTACAACAAATATTCGATAATTTCAGGAATAAAAAATACAGTTCTCAGATTCAATGTTAAATGCGTCGAAGATATCGTAAAATAAATGTATGATATCATAGTATTTAAGACTTAAAAAATTCAGTTTTTTAGCTTGGATTTTGATTCCAATGCAAATATTTCAGAAACATTACAATGCTCAGTAATTATTCGCTTTGTACTCGTACTAATCAGAACATAATCCGCGAAGATTTTTTGTAATTTCTCTCAATTAAAGGCCAAAGCGGAGGTTCAGACTATCTTGATATTGTTTGTAATTTTTTAAAGAATAACAAAGTGTGTATAAAAAACTTGTTTATTTGTGTCCTGTTTACTGTGACTGAATCTGAAAATGGGTTTATTTCCCTACTGAAACAGAAATATAGCTTGACTAATCTAATAACATTTCATTGCAAAGTTTACCAAGAAAACTTAGTAGAACGTGTTGCTTATTCGGAAATAAACATAAACGATTTAATAATTTTTGACTTCGATCAATAATTGTTAGGTGCAGCAACTAATAGTAAAGTATTTAAGAGTTTCTGATGTTAGTGTATTTAGTAAGGCATATTTTATTATTATTATGCATCTATCATACCCACACTTTTACAGAGCTTCTTAAATACATACTGTGCTTCCAGTGTTTTTTTACTATTACATTACCAAGTTTATACTTTGTCCACATATTTACGACAAAGGACAAAAAATGTTCGGTGATATTTACGGTACACCGTTATTGATTCGTGTGTGTGACGTTGTTATTTAATGTTATAATGAGTGTAGAATCTGACAGAAAGTCAGTTTGCCAGCCCGAAGCCGAAGCTGAAACTAATGTTCTGCTGTCACCGTTACCTTTAGCTGAAACCGAAGTCAAAATCAAAGATTCAACCAAAATTAGACTATTATGTAAATAGCTTAAATAAATAGTTATTTTTAGGAATATTAAGCCTCTTTCCTTTTCACTTATTTAATGCAAGGAACCAATTTTACTAATGGTAAAAAAATTATAAGGTTTTTGTTTATGTAAACTAGCTAAATTAAAATATTGAAGAAAAGCTAAAAAGTAAAATAGAATTCACACATTAATTACTCGTAGTCTCAATTAGATTCAGTCTCATACTTGAAATTAACTACTGTGTATTCGTGTTGTAATTTTTCTTTTATTTGCATATGATCTCTGGTGCCTTCAGCTTCGGCTAAATTTTTGGTGTTTTTTATTGGTAGCCGAATGTCGAAGGTTGCCGAAGTTCCGATAAGATATATTTTATATCAATAAAAGTGCATGCACACGTAAATTTGTTACTAATGAGTTTCTTTTCTAAACTTACCTATCAGTGGTCACATTATCTTCGAACACTTAATAATGAATTATAATAATATTTATTTATGTAAAAAAATAAGAAATTTTATAAAGTTTTAATTGCGATAATTAAGGGAAGTTTTTCTTAAATTTGACTTTTTAAGATTGCTAATATCTTTTGATTTCTAGCTAATATCTTCTTTGTTAATAGCCCACCTGAAGATGTTGTAATACAACAAAACCTAGGTCGTGGTAAAGAACTTAAAGATAGTAGAAATAATACTACATCACGTAGTTTCATTTAATTGTGAATAATAAATTTTTACAAAATTAACGCCAAATATATTCAATACTTTATAACTAATTTATTTTCCTCGTAAGACTAACGGCTGTTGAAGCAAAAAGTTATTAAAAGGATATTCACCATATAGAACATCAATCTATAATATAAGTATTTCACTGTAGCTGTATCTATAAAATTAATACTAAAGATAAAGGTGATCTGATTATTTTGTTTATATCATTGCAAAATAACTATGGCGATAAACAAATGTGGGGGATAAAACTTGTAATAAGTTAACATTTTTCATTTTAGCTCGGGAGTTTTCCTGTTTCAGAGAAATATATTAAAGATATCTTATTTCTCCATTTCATTGCATATTTCTCGTAATTAAAGCATTAAATATGTACAAAGACTCCATGAATGTATTAATGTTTTTCTCTGAAAAAAAACGGAATAAAATATATTTTCGCGGAATTAAAAAATCGAATCCAAAATCGAATTAACATATATTAATGAAATAGTCCATAAATTGGAAAATTTACTTGAATTTTATTAAACTACGCTTAAGTTCTCTTTTTGAACAAAACTTTGTTTTAGTGAAGTTTTACCATTCAGTAAAAGAAAATTTAAGAAAAAATAGGATAAAATTCATATAAATTATGGTTTAAAAAGGAATTTCAGCTCAACGTGACATAAAATGAAATTGTGTGAAATTTTCAACTTCTGTTAGGCTAGTTTCCATGTAGAGTACACAGAGAAAAAGTTATCAAAAGATATTTGACAACTTTCTCTATGTTGAATAGTCAAAATAAATATTAAATTTGTTACAGAAAGGAGAAATGTTATAAACAGGCGAAGAAGCTATTTTAAAATCGAAAGGTAAATAAACTATTTCTCAACTAAAAACCATATCAAATCATTACCAATTTATAAAGCGTTTATGATGTGAAACTTCTTTGGCGTAGTAACCACCGAGTTTGCCGACCCTTTAAATAAAATACTCTTTGGCTTTCCACCGCCCTGTTCTCAATATTTCCTTTACCCCATTATCACAAACTCTTCTTTTTATCAGATACACTAAAGTCTACACACAATCACAAATATGCGGTGCCCTCCATCTGCGAGGGGCGACCTGCGACCGGTCGACCGAACGCTCCCGGGGGTAATAATAATTGATAGTTTCGTTTTCTTTTGATTACCAGGAAATTTATTGTTCGGAAATTCCATAGAGTTGGTAATATTTCCGGATTTTTACGTCCGCCCGCTCGATCAATCTCTCTTCGTTTCACTTCGCTTTTTTTCCTTTTCGTAAAAAAGTGGGCTTTCGCGGGGTCGAGTGATGGCTTCATCGTGCCAGCACGCGCTTTGTGTCGATGCTTTAGATTTATGTCGCTCCTTGTGCACTTTACTTATTGCGCTCAAATGTTGCGCTGTTTATTGTTTACTTCATTTCGCCCTTTTGATGTTTCCAATTAATTTTTGAAAGCCCCGTCGTTAAGTGTTTACAACTATATGTACTTTAAAACGTTTTATTGTAAATTATGAATAAATAGATAAAGCTGACTAAACAGAGCTATAATAAATTAATTGGTTTTTATAAAAACACCCTTTCAAAATAATTAAATTATTTTCTTTTGTAATACAGTCCATCAACTTTAAAGCAGAAGTCGACAAAGTGGAAATTATGAATTAAGTGCAACGCTTTTTTATATATCCATCAAAATTAAGCATTATTTAGAGCTTGCTTTAAAAAGACATTACTTCATATAAAAATTAAAACTTATTTATAGCAACATTTCCAGCATATGTAGGTTCATTCAACCTTTACATACTAATGTAATGACACATTTAAAGCCAAATATCGAATTTGAAAGTTCTTTCCACACTAATTCCGGTATAAAGTGACCAAAAGTGGAAAATCAATAAATGTAATTAGTAGTAGTTACAGAAGGAAAAGTTACTATTCAGAACGAAACTCCTCTAACGTCAACCAATAAAATTAGGTAATTTCTAATTTCGTTGGTTTTCGAGAATTACAAGTTATGATTATGAGTCAGCCAGCATTTCCTATCAAAACTCGTTGATTCCTGAACGATCATGACATTGATATAATAAAAAAGTTAAATTGGTTACATAAGGAATTATGTGTGGTGTTTACAACAGACGTTGGTAAAAAACAAAGCTGGGACGATATCCTTTTCTGTACGGTCCGTCAGGAAGCAAAAGAAGCCTCAATTTACATTCACCACTAATATTTGTTATATATATTTTATTTTCTAACGAAAAAAATACTTGTCAAACGCGAGTTGAACTCGCACTACGAATATTCTGTACTTATTTAGGCATTTATAAACATTTAATGGTACGTAATATTCTTATTAAACTTAAATAGTTTAACAAAATTTAATTTTTTAGAACGAAAATATATTGATTTTATGATTCTAGGTCAACGGGGAGTACCCTATAGACTTTGATTTATTTGCCAGTGCCGAGTATTTACTCGACATAAATAATCGTATTTTTAAGGTTCCTCTTGATTGCGTTGTCTAAGCCAAACTTGATTTTTTACAGCTCCAAGGGTTTATTTTTTTTAAAGCTCCGAGGGTAAGTTAAGTATTTCATATTACTTTCAACTTGATACCTCCACGCAATCCTGAGAAAAAGAATCTTGTTAGACTGACAGACGGCCAACGAAGTGATCCAATAGGGGTTCTTTTTTAACTTTTAATGTACGGAACCCTAAAAAGAAATTATTTATATCTACAACTAATAAATGTACAATAAAAAAGATAACAAGGCATTTTAAATTAGACAATTTGTACTTCGCCCTATTTTAAAATCGTATCTTAAATTAAATTTTGTCTTATATTACTTACATGGCAAATGTCCTTCATGTCCATATAGGGAATTTAAGATGGCGACCAAATGCCTTATTACATAAACCTTAACCTTCATTAAAAAACACCGTTATTCAATTTTGATAATCGTAAGAATGTCATTTTAAGATAGCGGATAAAATTGGAGATAAAATTACATCAAAATCAGTTTTTACCATTAAAAAGTTAGAAAAAATATTTTAAAAATCATTTACAGTTAGAGGTTTTTTTTCCTTTAGGAAGTTAAATATATATATAACCAATATTAGTGGTTAGTATCATTTGACATTATCCTTTGCTTTCTTGAAGGATCGTGCAAAAGGATACATATTTAGTTTAAGAGTCCTTCTTTAATGAGATCTATTTTAAATCAAATAAATTTGTAATTACATATTTAACAAGTTTAATATTATTAGTTTAAATACCACCCACGTTTAGAAAGCAACGGGTTCTGATAGTAAATACTACTGGCTGACTCATGATCTAAAGATACAATTCTAGAAAACCGACAAAATTAAAAATAAAACTAATTTCGTTGCTTGACGTTAGAGGACTTTCACTTTGAACAGTACATTTTTATTTTTGTACAATATTATTAATTACATTTATAGATTTTCCACTTTAGGCTGGCCGCATATACTCATTTTCCGTATTCGATTTCCGAATTCGTTTTCCGTATTCGGACACCTGAATGCATAAAATCTATATAAAATACACTAACTGCCGTATATATCCGCTTTTTTCCATTAATGTATTTTATATTGATTTCATGCAATCAGGTGTCCGAATACGGAAAACGAATTCGGAAATCGAATACGGAAAACGAGTATATGCGACAGCCTTACTCGCATTATACCGGAATGAGTGTAAACTTTGATATTAGATATTTCACGTTAAGTGTTTCATTACATAATTATATATCGGTTGAATGAAACTAACTGCACTAATAAATTTTGCTGTAATTTCCTATATTTTAATAGTTATGTGGAGTAAAACCTTAAATAACCAAATAGTAATAAAAATTGTTAAATTTGATAAACATAAAAACGAGCATTGTGCTTAATACACTCCACAACCTCCAGTTTGTCGTGATTAGTTTTAAAGTTGATGGAATATATAAAAAAACAAACTAGTTTAACTATTTTGAAAGGATGTTTTTATAAAAAAATAACTGAATTTAACTTTGACAGTTTGCCTTGTCTATTGTATGATTCAATGCATACAATTTTTTTAACATTCCTATTACTTTATACGACAAGCTTTCCATACCAATCATTATCAAACCAGTGAACTAAAAGAAAACACATGACCGCACATGACACATCGTCCGCTGTGAACATAACCGCATCGCGAAACGGCATTTTTGCCAGAATTACCCGGGTGAATCTATCAAAATTTCGCAACAAAAAGGATGAAAAAATCCAAACAACAAGTAAACACAACTGCCGCGCCATTTGCTATCCTTATCTGCGCCATTGTGCGTTTTTTTGTGTCCGCCGCACCGCGAGGTCGGCACTTGATTTATGGTGGCGCGGACACGCAGCTCGATTTAGCGGAAACGGAGATAGTGCGGGCCGTATGGTGGAAATGGGCTTTTCGCAATGGCATGAGGAGGTGTCGCAATCAGGATAGAAGATTATATTTTTCAGTATTTTTTATGAAAATAGGGAATCTTATGAAATCAGTGGCGCACGACGCAAACGTGAAAAACACCGGTTGCATTTTCTGCTCCTGTTCAAATATTTAAATGAAACTTACTTGTGGTTATTCGTGTTTCAATTTTCATTCACTGACAAAAGCAGGACTTTGGCATTGAATTTTATATTTCTTCGTATCCATTGTTTTAACTTTCAGTAACTTTATTTTAAACACGTAGTTTTCTAGACGCAATTGTTTCGCTTTTTTCTTTTAATTTTCACGTTTCTCTAATATTTTTTGGCGAGAAAAATGTTATTATGTAATTAGATGTGGTATAAAATTTTCGATTTATTTGTTTCAAGTCATTTTAGCCTTAATGATGGAAACGCCACTTACACTCCACACCTTCATTGTCACTTAAATTCCGTATCATATCTATCTGATCTCTCAATACATAATTATAAAAGGTATAAAGAATCGTTGACTTTAAACACTACGAATAGTATGAAAATTGTAAAGGTTAATCGAAACTACGTAAAACTACTTACCATAAAACGAAGTCTGTCTATATTTTAACCTTCTTTGTCATAATCTAAGTGATTCCATAACTAGGCTTAGCCATTACTCGATTCCTAATTATTGTTTGCAAAATAAGAGCCTGCCTTATTAAGAAATAATTTGTTTCTTGTTTATAAATTTATTTCTCCTAACGGCACAGAGATAATAATATTCCTTGTCAACATACTAACACATATTGTCATTTAAATTTTCCGTATCTCGTTAGTTTTATGCATAACGATAATTCTACTCAATACAAGAAGTTAAATAAAACTATATTTTAACCAATTTTAGGTTTACTCTGGTCGTCAAACGTATTAAATGTGAATACCATTTTATTAAGTTTTAAAATGAGTTAAGGGCCCTTCTTCTTCGGATTCACGCTGGTCCATCAATAGGTCTTTTTCAGAATGACGGCAGATAAAACGGCAAACTGTGATCGGAGCAGCGGACGGTCGCTTGTTATCTCCAGCTTTCGGCATGAATGCCCGCGACTGACCGCAAGCTGCCTTTCATCATAACCTTATTACGCTCATCAAAACCGGCCCGTGCTCTTTAAACGAGGTAATCAATCAGAGGTGGTTAGGCCTGCTGGCCAAAAGGGCTCTTGGGGTGGCGTACGTAGGGTTAGAATTTGTGTGTGCGGAGGGCGGCGGTGGTTATATGCCTCGTCATACTCCTACTTATTGCCCTACATATGGTCGACGCTTAATGGCGACGCGGTTTAAGACGTCTCGATCCGAAAATAAAAACCAAATGATTTTAACAAAAATGTTCATCACATTAGTAAGAAGAAAAATGAAATGTGCATATAAGAATAATATAAGAGGAGAAAGACTGAATATAATAAAGAATTTTTTTTTCAAAGAGACTTGGAAAGATTGGACAGCAATCCATTGACAAAAAATTAAAAGTGAAGAGACTGACAGTATTCATACGACTCATTAGTACAAGGCAGGAGAGGTGATCGAGAATTGTTTGCCAAAACGTCACAAGGTGGTCTTTCATCCTCATCATTTATCCAAACTCTTATGTAATATTACACAATTACATTATATTATTTTAAAATTATAGTAAAAAAGGTATGTTTTCTTGTCCAAGTTGAGAATAAAAAGAGGTAGCAAGTCCAAGACTTATCTATCAAAAAACAAAAAGTGCAAAACTGGTACCTTCAATTTAGAGTTAAGTCCCACAAAAACGCAAACAAACAATGAAAGAGTGGGTTTCACAGATTATATTCACAGTTAGATTTATTTTATTTTTAAATCTTTTGCAGCAAATTAATTCGGTGTATAGTAGCAACGACCAGCGATTTAAAATAGCTATAGTATTCTTTCAACGTTGAACTATATATTGCAGCGTAGCACCGAGGCATGAAATGTTTTATTGCTCGTATTGTTGTTTTTTTTTCAAAAAAGCCTTTTCTTGAATTAAAGCTCATTAAAAATCGAGTTTCGTTATGTCCATTAATGCTGACATAATTTTCCTTTCCAATTCGCGACTTTACAAGATCTTCAATTTTAGATGGTTGCATTTTGCGTTTGTAATATTATGCAATATTACATGTTGACATTAAGTTTATATATTTTTGTGATCTAATCGAGTGTGTTGGCCAAAATTGTTAAACAAGATTATACATTTTATTGTCTCTGAGTAAGTAAATCAGATCTTTTTTTGGATTAATCGGTTGTTTAGAATTGTCCATACTGAACCCTGCTTCCTTATTTAAGATTTCTTAATTTTCCATTGCTTAATTTAAAACAATCAATTTGTTCATTGACAAATTTTTAATAATTCAGATACAGTTTGTAGTGTTATTTATGTAACTACTGCTTTTGGTGAAATATTAAATTGGTGATACAATAAATACGAGCAAAGGGGTGTTGGTCAAGGAATTCACTCAGAAATTAAAAATACGTATATATAATTAACTGTGTTTTAAATGAACAACGAACAATTGACGTGAAATCTATGAAATATTAGTTGACTTCCCAAGGAAACAATATTTATACAGTTATACAATATGCTTATTGAGGAACATATTTAATTATGACGTAATGATTAACAATAGAATTAACATTTCGATACCTCAGTGTTAAGCTGCGATTTATGATATGTAGTTTTATCGTTAAAAGAATACTGTTACTGTGCACAATTAAATGAAACTACTTGATGTAGTATTATTTTACTTTGTTTAAGTTATTTACCACGACCTAGGTTTCATTGTATTACAACATCTTCAGGTGGGCTATTAGCAAAGATCTTTCTAATAGCCCACCTAAAGATGTTGTAATACAACAAAAACTAGGTCGTGGTAAAGAACTTAAAGAAAGTAGAAATAATACTACATCACGTAGTTTCATTTAATTGTGAATAAAGAATTTGTACAAAATTAACGCCAAATATATTCAATAGTGTAACTATTTTAAATTATTGATAGTTGCAATACTGAATTAATTTTCCTGCACTTATTGAAAAAGAATATACACCTAACCTACTGTTCCACTGACTGCTTGCATGTTTATGGGATTTAATTCTAAATTGAAGATCCCAATGTTGGTTGCACTTTAGTATCGATAAATAAGTCTCGGAATTGCTACCGCTTTTTAAATAATTTTTATAAATAAATTATTTTTCTAATTAATAGTTAAAAATTTTAAAATATAATTTATCAAAGTTATTATTTTCAAACTTTGAAATATAATACAATATTTGTACATTCTCGTTAAATATTTTAATATTGTACTATATTGGCTATATTAATATTATTTTTGAGCATACGTTAACACATAAAGGATACCTATTTAATTGACAATAGTATATATTATATTCAAGAACTGAGCAGTACACGTCGTAGAAGAGATAATTGAAAATAATAGTAGCCGAAATCAAGAAAAGTCGGTCGCAGTATACACGTGGCTAGTGATGTTCTAGTTATGATTTATGAGCGATCAAGATCCGATCCATTTGTACCGCCCGCGACCCGCCGGCCCCATCACTTTGCTCGGCCGGCGCCGCCGTCGTTCAACATTGTTTCCCTTGAAGACTTACTTATGGAGTAATCTAGCTATCTGCTGCTGGCTGGTAACGAGGGTTCCGTCAATGACTTTAGGTAGCAGAAACTACCACGTTAATATTGAAACCACTGTATTGTAAACGAGAACTACGTAAGCGCACAGTTAATTAAATATTCGAATATTAACAAGATTAGAATGTGTTTATGTGTAA
The DNA here is from genome assembly GCA_039881145.1 of Druceiella hillmani. Taxonomy (NCBI): domain Eukaryota; kingdom Metazoa; phylum Arthropoda; class Insecta; order Lepidoptera; family Hepialidae; genus Druceiella; species Druceiella hillmani. The sequence goes on along the minus strand of JAYKKI010000026.1, from coordinate 11,160,714 downwards.
AGTTGCCGTTCTGTATGGAACTCAGTTTTACTGTTTTAATCGCAATTAACTGATACAAAAGGCGCAATTGACTATTGAAAAAGATTCGATGAATCCTTGAAAAACCTTTAGGCTAGTTAAGCAACGTGTGTTTATTACTATCATGGACCTAATAGAGTTTAATAGATCCATTGCTACCGTGCATCTAATTGATATTGCAAATCGCCTATATTTCATCAATGTCTTGATGAACTATTGTTAAATTATGACACATAATTTGTTTGCAATAACAATTATATGTCATATTTTTACAATAAAAATACGCTATTAAGCAATTATTTAATATAAACGATGATTCTAAATCTATAAGTACCCAAAAACATTTGCGGAATGAATTGCGAAAACTGCAAAGTTTTACAATAGTTACAGAACATAAATTCTTAATTTAAAATTACACTTGCATATATACTGCATTATATATTGCACATATATTACACTTTTAATCACTTGCACATTTACTGCATAATATTTTTTTACGTAATGAAGTAGTTGTAAACTATATTAAAAACTGCCAATATATTTTTCAGATTTTTAAAATTATTTCTTTATATTATATAATATTTACCAAATGTCTATAAAACGTACGAAATCGGTTATTTGGGCGTTAATATATTTAACGATTAAATCCAACTGCCGTTAAATAACAATTTTGTGACATCATTTGGAATCGATACATAAAATGTAAATCCTCGTAACTATTTTCTAGTGTAATAGAGAATGTCAAGTTGTTATCCCAAGACATTAAATGCTCGTATTCCTGTTAGCAGGTATTGGCCTATTAAAGTGGAGAACAATTGTGTAATTCCCATCATTTAAGATGTCAAAATGCGTTTTCATACTGAACGGCAATGATACAGCGACACGCAGTACGTGGCAGTGGGAATAGTCAGCTTCGGCAACGGCAAGATACTGGCTTTGACAACACCCTAGTAATAGACACATTGTATTAGTATAACATTCAAATTATTATTAAGATACTTAAAAAATTATATTCAAATACGTTGAGTTAAAAGAAATATCTTCTTTTTTAAGTTTTATATCCAGGTCGTTAATAAGTAATTAAACATGTCTTTTGTTTATACAAGTTCACGGGAATTCAAATTTTATTTCGGGTAATTTATTAACTTTTCTGCTTTTACAATATAAGCATTCTAATTTTTTCTTTTTCAAAATCGGATGAGCCCCATATTCGCGCTTAATTGTATATTTATTTATGCGCCAATCATAAAAGATTCGCGTTGTCACGCACGAATATTTTATGATTGTGGTAATACTCAGTGATAAATAAGTCATGGATCCACCGAAAAAGGAAAGTGGCCAAGTTATGACTAACTGTGTTTCAATTTTCATGTAAATTTATTTTTATTTAATTTTTTTCATGCATGTCATTAAATACTTCTTAAAAACGATAAAAGTAATTTAAGGTTAAAAATTTTAACAATTTCTTCAAAAAATTAAGTTTTATTTTTCGTTACAACAAATCTTCAAACTGCCTGCACTTGATTTGAATACACGTGCGATATCGAAGCAATAGAAGTTATTTAAGGGTAGAAACAATTTTAATTAAATTCTTTAATATACGATTTAAAATGTGTGTAGATACGTTGTTTGTAAATTTACTTCTATATTGGCATAAAACTTCTATATCGTCATAATATCTTACTGACTTCTATATTGTCATAATGACAGAACAGCAGGACAACAGCAAAACATTCCGTTCTCCTGCCGTCCAGTGAAAAAACGTCCAAACGCTTAGAGGCTGTGGTACTTCTTGATATGAACCATTTGTATTATTTAACATTTACACTTAATAATGCGTCACATTAACTATTCGAGACAATAAATTATATAAAGTTTTCATTTTGATAACTGTAATTAAAACGAAGTTTAAAAATATTTTCGTTGCAGTTTATCGATTGTCTCATTAGTGTTTGATTTTAAATTATATTCCAAAAGAAATTCTTTTGCTTTTAAACCTATAATTTTGTTTTTATTCATGGAAATAATATTTTCTTTCAACTTATCTTATTACTAGCCGAATGAAGTCATCTGACGATAATTATCGTAACATATTAAGAGTGAATAAGGAATATTAAAACTTCTATCACAGACTTCTTACCCATTTTTAAATCATATTGAGATATCAAAATAGAAATTAATAACGAGATACTATTTGATGCAAATTAATTTAATAAAAATAAAAACAAATTAGTAAAAGAAAAAAAATTAAAGTACTATTTGAAAACCATCATTTAAACTAACGGTTATTAATGAATGTTTCAAAAATTATTTCAAAGTTTGTATTATTTTTCCTTAAAACATAATTTTTTCTAATATTTAACGAATTATTGTTAGACATACCTGGCTTGTTTAAACATATTATTTTTATATGTTTCGTTTCTTGAAAAATATGACAGTCTTGTACTGTAATTGCAAACTCGTTAAAAGTAAAATTTCGTGGGAGCATTCGTAGGTTCAAATTAAACATACCTTTGCGAAAGCGACCAACCGCACAGCTATGCGAGAAAGGAATTTTTCAACCAATGGCCGTATTTGTACTTAATCGGTACATTGTTGGAATATATTAAAACGTAAGCGAACTATTATCGAGGAAGTTTGAGAAAACTACAATTGGCGGAGCGTCGATTGGTAGATATTCCTCAATGTTTGCCCGTCGCGTTAATCGGCTTACGGGGTAAGAAAAGATGCGCGAAATAAACGGTAGACAATTCTGTGTTCGCTGCGCCGAACAAATACTGTTATAATGGTTTAAGTCTCTATTTATATCTGCGTAAATATTAATAAAATTAGATGAAAATTTAACACTGTTTATAGCTGTTTCATTATTTTAAAACGAATTTTGTACTTTGTAAAATTGGATAGTTAGCAAATTATCAAATATTTAGTAAATATCCGGTTGTATAATTTAGTAACGTGAAAAGTAAGGAAGAAAAATAAAAGTGATTTAATTTAAAAAGAAAAGCTATATCTTGCAAAAATATGTAAAGCGGGCAATTTAAAAAACATATTTTTTAAGGTTCATACTTCAAAAGGAAAAAAAGGAACCTTTAGACAGATGGGCTACGAAGTGATCCTATCACTTTGTAGCCCATCTGTCTGTCAAAACACTTTTTCTCAGGAACGCGTGGAGGTATCAAATTGAAATTAATATGCAATACTTAGGTCGACGGTCTCTTGGAGCTGTCAACGCATTAAAAATACGGCCATTTATGCCGCATATTTTGACATTCACATATAAATCAAATCCTATAGGGTACTTCCCATTGATCTAGAATCATGATATTTGGAAGGAGTAAATTTTTGCAACACAAAAAAGGAAAAAATCGTTAATATGTAGTTACATCACTAAAAAAAATATTTTTTTTAAATATGCGCCTGAGAAAGATAGTAGACAATATATTTTCGTCCCAAAAAATAAAAAATTTGTAAATAGTTTAAAAGAAATATTATATACAACCAAATGTTTACAAATGCCTAATTGTGTACGAAAGCCTCGTCCTGCGAGTTCCACTCGTGCTTGACAGTTTTCTTCCTTTGTGTAAAAAGATAAATAAAACAAGTAAAGAGACAAACATTAATAGAGGCATAATCCATGAAAACGTATTCTTAATCTCATTACCGTGACTATAATTAATATTTATCTTTTGTCCGTTCATTAGATGTAGATATCTTTATGGTACTACAAGAGAAATGGCAGAGTAATTCATCCCAAAATAATTCATCTATAATTAAAGAGAGTAATTCATCTATAATTAATGTTTATCTATAATTAATTCAGAGTAATTCATCTATAATTAATGTTTATCTTTTGTCCGTTCATTAGATGTAGATATCTTTATGGTACTACAAGAGAAATGGCAGAGTAATTCATCTCAAAATAATTCATCTATAATTAAACAGGGTAATTCATCTATAATTAATGTTTATCTATAATTAATTCAGAGTAATTCATCTATAATTAATGTTTATCTTTTGTCCGTTCATTAGATGTAGATATCTTTATGGTACTACAAGAGAAATGGCAGAGTAATTCATCTCAAAAATAGAAAAGTTGCGTATGAAACAGTCACCATATAAATGTGAATATAAAGTTGGTTGAGGAGTATATCATCATATATCATCTATAGGAGTATATCATCGATATTAGGTTGGTTGAGGAGTATATCATCATATATCATCTATAGGAGTATATCATCTATAATTAATTCAGAGTAATTCATCTATAATTAATGTTTATCTTTTGTCCGTTCATTAGATGTAGATATCTTTATGGTACTACAAGAGAAATGGCAGAGTAATTCATCTCAAAAATAGAAAAGTTGCGTATGAAACAGTCACCATATAAATGTGAATATAAAGTTGGTTGAGGAGTATATCACTACGTCCATTTAAAATGTACTTCCTATAAATTCCTGTATTTACGCTGATACCTATATTACCAAATGTTTCACAATTACCTATAACACATTTATCTTCAAAACAACACACTCCAAGTTGGCGCCACAGTCAAATTTTTTTCGATAAACCCAAATGTAGTTCATGCCATGGTCTGCTTTTTTAATGGGAACATATGTATGAAAGTCAAGTAAAATTAATACGGGTCATAAATATTGTCAGTTTTTTCCCAAAAATGTTAAATAAAAAATATATTGTAAAAATATTATACCCACCTTCGATTATCCCAATTATTATACTCGGCGCTAAGTGATAGTAGGATATCCATAAAGTACGCGCTGGTTTGACACAAAATTTTCATGTATTATTTCTACTTTCTTTAAGTTCTTTACCACGTTGTATTACAAAATCTTCAGGTGGGCTATTAGCAAAGATCTTTGCTCATAGCCCACCTGAAGATGTTGTAATACAACGAAACCTAGGTCGTTGTAAAGAACTCAAAGAAAGTAGAAATAATACTATATCACATAGTTTCATTTAATTGTGAATAATGAATTTCCACAAAATTAACGCCAAATATATTCAACAAAATTTTGCAAACAAAACTAATAATAAATATTTCCAGGAAAAGAAAAATGGCTTAAACTTTACTTGTCGGGAGAAAAATGACAAAGGACATAAAGTGAAGGAACAGAATGGGAAAGCAGAGACAAGAAAGAAGTTAGGTTTAAGCTTGGGAATTACTTTCAGGGCGAATTTTGAAAGGGTTTGATCACCAAAATGTTCATATTTTAGTTTTAGCCATTTGACGATTTCGAATCACCTAATTCGGTACTGTAAACGGAAATGAGTACTCACAATAAAACGAACGATAGCTAGTAATAAACGGCGTGGTTAGATAGTTTAAGGAAAAACCTAGACTATGAGCAGATAAGTTCGTAACAATGGGCTAAGAATCGATATATAAATTCGTAACTATAAGCTAAGAATAAGAATATCGAGCTAAGAATAACTGGGGAGATTTTCATTTATAAACTGATATTTTTAATAATTTGGCACAATTTACGCTCAACAAAAGAAAGAATGCAAAAATGTTTCGCAAGGATTAACGAGACAAAAAAATTATATTTTCATTATGCATGGTTACTAAAATAATAACCGCCTAAATTATATTAACAACTAACCACCCTTATATACGAGCCTAGGGATATAAAGATTAACGGTAAGTAACCCCGACGCAATTAAGCCATAGAAATATTTAACTTGAAAATTATATAATGTGTACTTTTACTATATTTTTATTATTTTTTATATCTTTTACTATATTTTTATATAATGTGTACTTTTACTATAAACTTAAGTGTATGACATTTTACACAAATTATAACAGACTTGTAACAGCATATCATCCCACCTCCGTCTAACTCGCGCATTGTCCTCAGCCGATGCGACCCGACGCTCGCTCACAATGCGCGCGTACAGCTTACATTACCAATCAATCGCCACAATCACGCAGCCTAGCAAGAAAGGGCCATTATTTGTTGTGCTAACATTCGTACATTCGACAAACGATTCGACGGGCGCTTCCTGAGCCCGTGTTTGTGAAAACATCGCGCGCCTTTGTCCAATAGTTGTGCGAGACTGAACGGAGGGGCGACGGTTGTGAACGCGTGTGAAGAAGTGAAAGAGATGGTGCAAATGGAAAGATAATATGAACGTCTTCAACATGTTTAGCGTGAGTTAAGCTTTTAGATAGTTTTAAATAGGTCTCGTCCAATTTTACCTTTGTAGGCTATGAAATGATGACGCTATTATTAGCAAGTGTTTGCCGTTCATTTTTGTACATATTTTCATATCTTATAAAACATTAGTCAAGCTTTTGTTTAAAAACAGTAATGCACACAGTTTATGTATATCTGAACATAATGATATTTTCACTTGGTTACCTAACAAAATAATTAGTTTTTGAAGTAAAACTTCTTTACGCACGCTTGACTTGGGGAGTAAGCTGGCGAATGCGTGACGAGAGCGTTACGAAAAGTGTGATCGGGCGAGGCGAACGGAAGTTGAGAGGGAGATATAACTTAGTGAAGACAGAAAGAGAGAGAGTTACGTTTCGTATATTACTGTAGGGACAAGAGAGAGAGATGCGAGCACACATTTTCTTTCTCTCTTTTTCTCATAGCTAGTGCATGCAATATATATATATATATATATATATATATATATATATATATATATATATATATATATATATATGCGAGTTTGCTAGCGTTACGCGAACGGTGATTTTTTGATTATTTTCTTATTTCATTCTTGAACAATTTTATAAATTATTATTTTGTTCAATACATTAAATATTCTACGTTTAAAGTGAATAAAATTGTAAATTCATTTTAAAGTTCATATTTTGTGAATTTGAAGTTTTACTTCAGTCGTGTGGTCTAAAGCACATTCGTTTTTTTTTCATTAAAAATAACAATTTGCGAATAAAGATAAACAATTTACTACCAATTATGCGATTTCATCGATACAGTTGGAAGCTGTTTTGATAATTATAGTTTAATTGTAACTGATAACTGTATGCGACAAAATGATAAATACATCATCATCATCATCATCATCATATATATTAATACGCTAAGGTTAAGATGTTACTCTCCCTTTTTAGAAAAAACCTCACAACTAATCCACATAAATTATATATCATTTTATAGATAATTGCTTGCTCTACCGGCATCCACAACTAAAAAATTTATTATTGCTATTGTTTTTGCAAATTAATTAATTATTAAAATTATATACACAAAACAGCAATGCTGCCATCTAACGGCTCAACGTCAATATGATTGACGGTCGGTAAAATTTTTGTTTAATTTCAAATCCCCTCACGTATAAATAAAGTGGCGCTTTAGCTCAATGCTTTTGATACTTGAGCCTCTATATGTAAATTTTAGTAAAATATTTGTTTGATCTGTCATCTGAGCTTCATAATGGAATAAATAATGCGAAGACTTCGCACGGGTCACGCTAGTTCAGATACAATAGAATAAATATTTAAGAAGTTAAAACGTACTTACACTGTGAATGCATATAGCATTAAGTGGTAATTAGGAGATGGAAAAGCCACATCAACGCTGACTGTTTTTATCAATCATACTTAAAAAGTTAAAAAAGGAAATCCTATGGTGATGATTCACTGTTGTTTCGCTGTTTATCAATTAGAGCTACATAACTTTTGAATATTTAACTACTAGATGCTATGATGAACTATTAGAACTGTAGCACTAAGGCTAGAAATTATTTTTCTAACGCCCGTGAAAGATAAGCTAAGCAGTATATTTACATATTAAGGATAAAATTAAATATTTATAAATAGTTAAATAGAAATAATTAGATATACAACTTTAAGTTGCACAGGAAACTTACGTAGCGCGAGTGCTACTCGTACTTGACAGTTTTTGATTTATTTAAATGCTGAGTTGACATCATACTTATAAGGTTAATTACCAAAATTCTAATAAATGTGAAACTTTAGCTGAAAATTGGGAGAAAGTATATTGAATTACCTTTCATTGAACTTCCATAAAATCAAATATTTTCAAAATAATCGCAGCGATATAATATGCAATGAAGATTATATGAAAAATACAGGAAAAGTCCAAACGAAGACAAAAAGGATTTAAAAAAAATCTATCTGACCTCCGTAAACGTAGACGTGAAACTTCTTTAAATTGTGCAGTGTTTTAATGTTTTTACAAATCTGTAGCTAAACAAAAAAACCTTATAATTTCATAATATGTTTACGTCTGTCTGTTACAGCTTTACTGTTTTCACAGTTTTTGACCTATGTGTATAAAGATTTACAAATAAACGCTTCGGATGGAAATCTCAATCAACACAGTCAAATATAAAAAAAAAATTAATGTATAAAATGGGGACCAATTTTTTTCGCGTACATCATTAAGTCGGGTGTCATTTGATAAATCTTTCAAAATAAAACCAAAGTTCTATTTATCGTTTTCATTTTTATGTCTCGTTTTCAAAATATTAAGCTTCAGATTTTCCAACCATAGTTTTGAAATACTTGAAAAAAACTTAAGTATTAGTATACGGTAAAAGTTTTTATTTTAGATATTCATTAATTGTACTAAGTAATCAACCCGCATTTACATAGAGCTGCAACAACAAATTAAACTGATTTGATTATTAAACTAAAAAGAAATTATTTCATTTCTTATTGCAACGACGTAAAATAAATGATATCCTTAACTTATTATCAAAGCAATAGTGTTTTTCCATTAATTAATTTTATGGATAATGAAATAGAAAGTTAGTTTCAACATCGTCTTTTATCTTCGACGGTATCGAGTGAAACATGCCAGATCATCTTTTGCCAGGAAAATATTTTGCTTTGAGCTTTTTCCTTATTACGATGCGGGCTTTGCAGATATTCGTTCTAAACATCATACTTTGGTGCAATGGCTTTTAACCTTAAAATAATGATAAACGATTCTAACGATTCAACAGGAAACGTCTAAAACATTATTTAATAATTATCCGGTGTAAACTAATTATTTTTCTTTAACTAACACTGAAACAAAGGTCCTTTGTGTACCTTCCCAGGTAAGACCTGTCGAGGCTCATTAACAAAGCCAACTGTACAGATAAATTCCAACCAATTAAATAGAAATATCTAAAGCTACGCCTTTCAAATAACGTGGCGATCAAGCTGTCTCAAATATTCAACAATAGTTATCGATTATTATTATTATTGATCATATCTTATCAAATTCATCAATTAAAATAATCTTATTATGATTATAAATTCAAAAATCATTGAAAAAATCAAATCTTCATAAATCATTGTAGGAATTGATGTAAGTCCGCGTTTGTGCGCCGAAAGATTTTTGTTTAGGTGACTGATTTTTTTTTTTAAAAGCCGCCCGTATCATTTGAAATTGTTGATTCAATTTAAGGGAAGTACCCAATTAAATTTAACTAGTGAACCCTAAAAGTGGATATAATGCAAAAATAATCGATATGATGCAACAAGAATCTATATTGTCCTTTTAAAATGTAAATAATTTGATCTTTTTTCTTTAAAACCAACCGAAACCAATAAATTGAGATGAACATTACTTTTATTAGTTATTGTATTTGAAAGTTGTAATAATAATTAGATTAAAGAAGATTTCATAAACGAAACTTTAATTCGTTCGTTCATTGCCAAGGACGAAGATGAGAAATTAATCCTAGTTTCCAGACAAATCAAGATCTTCAATCATTAAACAATCCAGTGTATTGTTCACAAATAGATGTACTAGTTATTGATCTTAGTAACTTATTTCGTGCATAACCAAATAATAGGAACGTAACAAAAAATTAAAAATTGAACGAAACCTATAACAAACAATTCGAAATAAATCAATGATAACAAATGCACTGGGCAACAGTAAAAATAACCGACATCTCAAAACCACCCCCACTCATTTTAAGCCTGTGCCTTGCCTAAGCGCTAAGCTTGTACCTAGACTAAGTGCTAAGCTTGTGCCTTGCCTAAGTGCTAAGCTTGTGCCTTGCTTAAGTGCTAAGCTTGTGCTTTGCCCAAGTGCTAAGATTGTGCTTTGCCTAAGTGCTAAACTTGTGCCTTGCCTAAGTGCTAAGCTTGTGCCATGTCTAAGTGCTAAGCTTGTGCCTTGCCTAAGTGTTAAGCTTGTGACTTGCCTAAGTGGCCCAAGGCAAAAGAAATAATAAAAAAAAAAAATATAAAAGAAAAATACGAGTTTCCAAAGTTTGTTAGAACTTACCACGTAATACCGCGTGGTCGGCCACTTGTTTAAAGCGCCAGATCACACGATATCGTGTTATCGGGCACAATGAACGTGAGAAAATAAAAAATGATAAATGGAATTTTAATTCACTTTTTAAAATCCTGTCGAAATACAAGCGGGCCGATGGAACACGCGAAAAAAATCACATTACTTGTATGGATGGTACATATCTAGATTATTTTTTTCCCTTTATTTCTGAAAGCTATAAAGCTATAATGGGCGGTTTATACATAGTTTTATGAATAGTTTTTTAACCAAATATAACATTTTAACGTGATCTTATTCATTCATCTTTACGGTCTCCGTACTTGTGAAACCTTCGCAATTCCTGAATTCCTCTTATTAATTTTAATCATTTCTTTGATTATATAAATATAATTGAGTTAAAATTAATAACAATCAGCCTTATTTAAAAATTAATTACAGTCACGTCCGCCCTGAACGGACAATACGAAATTATGAAGGTTCCTTGTTTCATTATGTAACTGTAAAAATAGTGCAAAGGTTTCATAAGTATGTACATTGTACGGATCAACGAATAAGACCACGTCAAAAATGTTAAGTTCGCTTTAGAAATACTATGAACATTTCCGTCAATAATAATTAACTTAATAAAATGGGATGTCGTCTTTATAAAAAAATGTTTTTGTTGTCCTTTCAAAACATAGCAACGAAAGGTCGCTTTGAGAACACAGTGCCAACAACTCGTCTCCAATATGTGATATATTGGAGACAAGAGAGTCTCGATATATATATTTCGCCTAGTAGGAGGGAAAAAACTTTTATGACAATGCCAAATTCTTTACAGGAAATGGTCTTTTTGTTATAAATATGTTTAGAAAGAAAACTATGTTACTTCAAGTGTTGGTGAGGTGAAAATACTATTTTTTCTTTTTATAAAACTGACGATCATCTGGTTTACTACCATAAACATCGTTTCTTATTCTTTAATTCATTAAGATAAATTTATCGAAATAATTTTGTCTTCAAATACTTCTGAAACAGAATTCGTGATGATAGTGTTATATACGGGTGAACAAATGGAAAGGATGAAATTATAATAAAGTTAATAATCGTTAAGTATTGTTGTTGAATTGTTGAAGCAACTTGACCGTCACGTTGTATGAAAACCATAGATTTAGATGTTTCTAATTAATTCTTTGGAATTAATAAAAATAACTGGCTTTGCTAATGAGCCTTAGACATATGTCTAGTTTACACAAGATAATTATTAAATAATGTTTTAAACATTTACAGATGAATCATTTAGCATCATTTTACTGGGTTCCGTTTTTGTTATTTAACTAGTGAACCCTAAGTGGATATAATGCAAAAATAATCGATATGATGTAACAAGAATCTATTCTGTCCTTTTAAAATGTGAATAATTTTTTTCTTTAAAACCAACCTAAAAGAATAAATTGAGATGAACATTAATTTTATTAGTAATTTTATTTGGTTTTTTAAATATATTAGTTTGATAAATAATAAATCCGCCACATTTTTCTAGGGATTTCTGGAACTTATGAAATATTCTGATATGGTATTTAAGAACGCGGCATTGGACCTGCTGTTTAATTAACAACTATATTTCGGCGAGTAAAGAAGAAAATATAGAAATTTTACGAACAGAACTTGGAGAGATCCTGCTTCATGAACTCGGTTCCATGCTTCATGATCTTCTATTATAATCAGTCAAGATAGTCCTCATCCAGAGTTCATCAATTTATAAAAACTAAAAAGCTTTATTGATAATAATGATATCAGGCTAAATTCACATTGTTTGGTAGAGCTACTCTTACGCTCTTGTAATACAATAGAAAAACAACTTCATGCTTTGGAGAAGAAGTGAACAGATAGGATCCGTTCAAATTCAAAAAGGGCCGAGGTATCCATGGAGCTACTGAGTACCTACCCGTCTTCCCATAATTGATTATGGTATTTTATTACCCACCCTACGCTCCGGACCTTGACTAGCTCTCTGACTATCGCCTGTTTCGCTCGCTGTCTAATTATTTTCACAATAAAAAGAAATGAAAGACGCAGATCATCTGAAGCTTAAACTTACCCAATTGTTTAGATGAAAGTGTAGAAAATCCTGTAAGGTAAGAATTATATTTCTACATGCATGCTGGCAACAAATGATGAATTATGATCTTTATATAATCAAAAATTGATGATTTTATTAATAAAAAATAATTAAAAAATAATTTTGTAAAATATAATGGCGAGTTTACTGGTTGCCCACCAAATATAATACTTTATCATAACATACGTTTTAATATGTGACAAGTGCTGAAGATAAAATATGAACGCATCTACTTAATTGTACGAATTTCGTAACGATGTTATTCTCTAACCGACCATACCATTCATTCCACTGGCAATACTAATAACATTTCAATTTGGCAACAAAACATCATAATAACATCGTTGCCTATGCTGGCTACTCGGCACAAACGCGACTCAATTAAACAAGTAACACTTCGACAATGAGCGCCACATATGGCAACACAGGCGTCCTAAATGCTACCCCGAGGCGGATAATCCGGTGTAATCTCGCGATCTGTTTGCGCAACACGACAATCAAGCATTCCGAACTTATTCACAGTTAAACACTCTACACGGTCGGGATTAGGCCGGGGGCGGGCAATGAATGTCTGCTCATTGAACGGTGTGTGGGCATTATTATTTGCTGATAAAAGCTCCCGTAAAAGGTTCCCGTAACAAAGCTGCATAGCTTAATGATTTGTATGTTTGCTTCAGTTGCATTGGGTTTGAAAATTCTGTTTTGTCTAGTTTCAGTGAAAATGTTTTTTTGTAGTTACACAATACCATCATAATACACATATGATGCCAACTTCATTTTAAGAAATTTTACTTTCAGTAACACTTTTCTCACACACTTTTTTACGTACTAACAAAATGTAACGAGCCGTATAATGAGATCATTGGTCTTGATTTATGACAGTTTGCCCTAAACCACTAATGTCTTTAGTTTTCAAGGCTAGTTAATGCAATTAACCTTGTTACTTTATTTGTTATGTAGCCTTGTTATCAAACAGTAGTTACATTTCCGTCTTCAGACACATAAAGGACATTTTTCATGGTTCCATAGTGAATAATTTCCTTTACCCGTCCGTCACTCACAGCCTACAACTTTACTATAATTTTAGACTTATGAAATTTTACAAGTAGATAACTTCATGTTGAGAATTAAACTAATGTATAGAAAACATTAATTTATTTTTATATCCCATAATTATTTAACGGAATAGATCTTTTAAAATAAAATTAACTTTCACTCGCAACGTGTCCACCTTCACTCAAATATTTTAATCGCCGATTTAATTTTTTTTATTTGTTTATTTAGTCTTCAACATAAAAAGACATTTTGTGAATAATTGCTACATTGAGCAAACTCTTCAGATCAATGAAAACAACAGAAATTGAGAACTTACTGTAGTTACTAAATTAAAAATAATTTTGTTATCAACTTGAATAGGGAAAAGAATGAACACAGGGAAAGATGCAATAGAAATAAATCGACAAAATTTCTAGATACAAGTATTTCGTGAAAATTTCTGTTTTGGTGACATAAACAACTACAGAACTCTACGATGTGCGTGTTCCGACACGCAATTGGCTAGTTTTTGTTTATTTTGTCTGTGAGCTGCTAGAAGCCAATTTTTAAATATTTTTAGGACAGACTTTATAATGTTATCGGATATCTACTTCATTAAAAAAATTAAATAATTTAAGATATAAATAAGTAATAAATATATATTTTAAAATTGTAATATTGCTACTACGCCAATGGATATTATGACGGAAAGGAAACTATGTTTTCTTTTATGAGATTTTTAGCTATTCGAACATATGGGATCTTAGATATTCAGCAGTATAAGTATTCAATATCGATCGATTACAGATTAACTGTTTTAATTTTAATTTAATTAACAAATGATTCAAAATTAGTATTAAAACTACACAAAAACTCTAGAGTAGAAAAATATCAATATTATAGAAAATGCAACTTGTATTTAGTGAAATTTGATAAACCCTGGAATTTTGTTATTTTAATGTGAGAAATATATTACGGAAAGAAACTTTACATTATTAATATATTTGAAATAAAATAGCGTAACTTTACTCGAAACTGAGGACAAAGTCATACTACTTTTTTTAAATCGACGATTTCAACTTGGTTTACAGTCGTAAGTCGAGCATGAATATAGCGTCCCATGATTCAAAATTAATATTAACAAATGATTCAAAATTAATATTAAAACTACACAAAAACTCTAGAGTAGAAAAATATCAATATTACGGAAAATGCAACTTGTATTTAGTGAAATTTGATAAACCCTGGAATTTTGTTATTTTTAATGTGAGAAATATATTACAGGAAAAAACTTTGCGTTATTAATATATTTGGAATAAAATAGCTTAACTTTACTCGATAAAGTCATATTACTTTTTTTAAATCGACGATTTCAACTTGGTTTACACTCGTAAGTCGAGCATAAATATAGCGTCTAATAAGCGCGTATCTGAAGACGTTCAAACTAGGTAAGTGCTGGTAAGTATAATTTTTTCAGATTTTCCAAATCTGTATTTGATAAATTAAACGAGTGCAATGCCTTTAGTTCTTCTTAATACGTCATATCCAGTGATATCTCAAAACAAACAACCCTTATAATCGCAACCTTATAAGTGCCTCATGTATATCCCGGTCACCGTTTTACAATTTCTACAGTTTTTGACATATACATACATGCAAATTTGTAAATAGGTGTATCGTATGTAGATCACAATTACTATGTAGCAAAACACTAACACATATAAAGTGGGAGTGAAAACTTATTATATATTTACTATATAATGCAATTGTATAATGGTATTTTACTATATCATGCAAATATGTGTTAGTATTTTGTTTATTATCAAACATTAAAATTTACAAATATGTATGCGTTAGTATTTTGCTATATCATACAAATTTATGTTAGTATTTTGTTACATGATACAAATATGTGTTAGTATTTTGCTACATTTTACATATATGTATTAGCATCTTGCCACACCATACAAAAATGTGTTAATATTTTGCTACATCATACAAATATGTTTTGGTATTTTACTGCATCATACAAATATGTGTTATTATTTTGCTATATCATACAAATATGTGTTCATACGTATGTCATATAACAAATTTTTGCAGATCTCAAAAACTCCATTAGTTAATCTATTTAAACTTACGAACTTCCTTACCTTGTTATGCTCTAACCTAATTCCATTAATTCCCGTGGTAAAATATTTTTGGTGTATATCGAGATGTGACAAAACAAAATTTATATTGAAAAAAATAACCGCTGGTTAATTATTGCTTAAGATTATATCAAATTGACTTATTAAGTTTTAAATTTACCAACTAATTTTTACACTGAATGTACGTTTACTTCATATATGCTTGAACTTGTGTAGTTAGTGAATGTACACGAGTACGCTCCTTGCTATCAGTGCGAGTACATATACCCGTCCTGTAAACGATGTTTATCACGATACGTCATATACTGATGAACTATAACCAACAAACACTACGAGATAATCTGTCTCTATACCTTACATTATATCTGGATGGATGTAGGTAATAAATTATACGTATTTTCGTATTAAACTGATACTAAGATCAATAAAAATATAATGGAAATATTTAATTTTCTTGAACTATATGGAATATCAAAAATATAGGATAAAATTGCAGAAAATTTGAAAAGCCAACAGACACACAGTTAATAGCTGATGTAACCTAACTCAACATAACCCAATCAAACCAAACCGAACTTAACCTAACTCAACCTAATGCCACCTAAACTAACTTAATTAAGAGCTATTTTACTTAGAAACCAATTTTCTGGCCTGAAGGGCGGAAATGTGTATCTCTCAGTCATCTTACCCTATCTCTTCCACTTTCTGTTAGGCCTGAAAAGTGGTTTAAGTTTTATTAGCGAGTAGTATATAAATAATTTCCAAAATGTATTTTTTCGGAAACTGTGCATGTCAATCGGTTCATTAGTTTTTGCACGATACTCGAGCAAAGCTAACTTAATCTAACATAACTCAAAAGAACCAAATTTTATCTGACATAACCCAACATAACGCAACCTACCTTAATATTTATTTTATTTTAAAACTAAAATAAAATAAATATTATATATTATATATAAATATCTCCTGCATAAATAGAGGCTAATGGAGAATTTTAAGGAATTTAATTTTCTTGTTTTGTTTCACAAGCCCTCATTTGTATATCGTTTTTGTTGAACGTCATATGCAGATATATTTCATCGCTTCTTAAAATTATGGCACACTCAAAAACATTTTATATTTTGAACATTATTGTCGCTTAATAGGACACTGATTAGAGAATTCTTCTCGGGATAACGCAGTATCAAAACTTCGAAATCCACCAGCTGGCGAATAAAACGTTGTGGGGTCTATTAGAAATATTGTTAGTATTTTATACGAAAGTTTCAGATTTTGCTATTAGGAAAATGGAAAATATTAACTCATAAGTGGAAAATCAAGCAAAAATATCTAA
This sequence comes from Druceiella hillmani, assembly GCA_039881145.1. Classification (NCBI taxonomy): domain Eukaryota; kingdom Metazoa; phylum Arthropoda; class Insecta; order Lepidoptera; family Hepialidae; genus Druceiella; species Druceiella hillmani. Next base: position 11,143,818 of record JAYKKI010000026.1, on the reverse strand, counting down.
TCTGTGGCCATGACCTAATTGCGTGGCTCGTTACAGCGGACGACACAAGAAGCGAGGAAAAACTAAAGGTTAAACGTACATTAGCAACCGCTTTGACCTTTCAATAAATCTTTTCTAGGTGAAACTTACGAAAATAAAAGATAGTTTCCCGTCAAGGATATTACGATACAGAAGAAAGTTTTTCAATATCGTACCGAGCCTAATAAAAAGGATAATTTCTTTCTAAATTTACTCAAATGAATTTTTTTTCAATTTTTAATATTCACAGAAGCAAGGGTTTTCTCGACCTGTTTTCAATGGATTTTTTTAAACATTGCTATTTTTCTAATAATAGACATCTTGCTTCGATAATACAGTTAATATTTATTATATGTTTAGTATTTTACTTTTTTAGTAGTTTTTTACAAAATTATTTTTAGCCAAAATAATTTTTGGCTTTAATTTGACCTTAATCTTTATCTTCTTGAATACGGATAGACATCATATTACAGAAGACCTGTTATAAGTGTATTACTCTTAAAAGTGTATTAAGTGTAGTCTTATATAAAAAGTGTACTAGGTACTCTTAAAACTTGGCAAATATATTAACTTTACACAACAATTTGGAAATAACTATTTTGGAATTTTTGATACATTTTCCAATTACAACGGAATTTACATTTTTCCAGAAATGTTGACGAAATTTCGGATATTTTTTAAACAATTTTAATTTTTTTATTATTTTGTGGTACGATGGCGTTAATAAGCTGATTGGCAAAACCCGAGACGCATACATCACCGGATAGATCGTCGAGAATATCTTACACTTACACGCGTACATCTGACTCACGCACATGCTATATTTGCAGACTGAGCAGTTATTAGCCGTATTACAGCAACTAGTAGGTATACAATAGTAGGTAGTCCCACAGCTCCCAGGCGCGCAGCTAGCTACATGTTTGTCTGGCGGCGACACTCCACAATATTTACTTTAATTGCCTGCTGCTCTTATCGGGCTCATATTTGTTTAATAACAGGTAACTGAGTATTTTTTACCGATAACCAACTGATAAGAGACGGCATCGATACTCGGTACGGCTATCGCGCGCCTGTCTCCCTCCCTTCAAATGATGCGGCGATTTCATACAAACGAATGATGTGTCCTTTTAGCTTTGCAATATAATATAAAGCATCAAAGAAGGTATTTATTTACCTAATGCTAATTTAAAAATTCGTTGGAGATGATATTATACCCGTCTATATACGACACCGTCACATTTCACTATCCAGAGTTAGGCCGATAAGACTCCTTACGAAAATACCGTGGGGCGTGGTTGATGGATCCTTTTTAGTGTCTTATAAAATTATCTGCCATACTCCAGAATATCGAGTATCGATGAAAATTATCTGTTATACTCCAGAATATCGAGTACCAATGAAAATTATCTGTTATACTCCGGAATATCGAGTATCAATGAAAATTATATGTCATACTCCAGAATATCGAGTATCAATGAAAATTATATGCCATACTCCAGAATATCGAGTATAAATGAAAATTATCTGTCATACTTCAGAATATCGAGTGTCAATGAAAATTATCTGCCATACTCCAGATATAGAGCATCAATGAAAATATTTTTTTATATATAATAATTGTTTTATTTATAATATTTTTTTTTATATATGTAATTAGGAAAAACCCTTTTTTAATAATCGCCTATACCTTTTGAACTTTAACATTTAGTTAAATATACCCAGTATCCAATGAAGATGAATTAATAGCATTAATATCACATTTTATAGGAACAAGGGAAAAGGGAAAATAAGGGTTGTATTTTAATTATAATTTTCTTACATTATTAGATTTTTGTATTGGAAATGACTAAATGGTTTAATGCAAACATGTATACAAATAGGTATATGTATGTATGGTATACTTATTATAATTATTATACTTATGCTATTATCCATAACGGGATGATTTTTTTAAATATATTTTTTTTTTAATTCATTCTGTTCTAGGTTTATCTTCAAATTAGTATATACATGCATCATTGCACGGAGATCGGTGAACTAAATCAATCGTGAAATCAGGGCAAACTATACGAACAAATAAACAAAAAAACTTTTTTCGCGTCTATAATATTATTAATAATAACATAATTTGATTTTATCACGATATGGTAAGAGTCGTTGACAATAATAAAACAAGGCAAAAATTCTACTTTTTTTCTAATTGCCTTTGAATTTTGCCATTATGTTTTACAATCGGGACTCGCTGTCGGCTTAATGGATTATGATTTAATGGTGTTTACTTCACTATTAAAGCTATATATAGCGTCTATTGATTTTTCGAATATATTGTATGCTGGTATTTAGAATGGATCCAAGCTTTAAACAGAGATTCACCAATGCTATATGATGGTAAAAATTCCCCAAACTTTGAACCGATTGCAAGTATGCACTTGTATATGCACATCGCCAAATAAAATAAAAGAAAGTGTCACTTGGTCTATCGAACTGGATGAACTGGTCTTATTATACAGCTCAATACTTCTAGAAGGTTTAAATGTGTGAAAATGTATACACCTCATTGAATACAGTTATGCTGTAAGTCAAAGAAAACTCGCCGTACATTCAAAATATTAACGTAATTCTAAAACAACAGGACTATTTTGTCAATAGTATATACTTCAACAAATTTCCACAAAATATTTGTAACACTGGAAGTATACCTACCTATTATTCATTGGTAATTCATGGTAAGCAATGTTATGTGAAAATATTTATCAGTTAAGTGACAATGCGTTGAACTTGTTTGAAAATTTAAATGTCACCTCTGTAAGTTTGACGACAGGTCACGGTCGGAGACACGTTTGTCTACTGCAAGAACTAATATACATACGTATATTTATTGGACGATAACGCTACTTAAACATCAGGCCAAATTTATAGCTGACAGCTTATGCAGGCGTGGAAGGTTTGACAATCGATTTATCTATTGAGTATGCGATAGTTGCAACGCACATCGTAAACGCAATTGAGTATTAGATCAAATATTTATTTTTTGGAACAGAACGTCTCAAACCGCCGTCTAAGAATTGTACATACATAAAAATAAGGTTATTGTATCTTATTGGGTTGACTAAAAGGTCTTTAACCTCGAATCGTCCTTACAAATCACTCAAATACCACATTTAGCATCTTTTCCTAAATTATCCTCCGCATAAACCAAATTTCCTTCATCTTATAGAACATTGTTCACGATTGCATGACATATATCATTTGGTTACACCTTAATAAGACTGTAGTCTCTGAATCAAACTGTCTTTTAAGTGGTACTTCGAACAATCGTGTTGAACATAATCGTAAATAGATATATGTTATCGTATTAATTTTCCACGCGCAGAAAATGTAACAATATTTAACTAATAACAAATTAATTTATAATAGACAACTGCTATTATAGACATAAGAACTAAATAGGTAACTATAGACAGAAAAAATGTAAGTGCTGAAATGAGACCTATTACGCCCGTATGCCCCACACATGGTTAGGACTCTCGCTCGGATTTACTGACAGTTCAAAATGTATTTACCATGGATTCTTTAGGAATTGGACCGTGCAATAGGGTACGGTCGGTAAAGTAGACTCTTGTTCCGACTAGACTGACAGTTAATGAGAAACAGAAATACCTTTTTAACTCTCAGTAAGTCCGACTGACAGTCTTGACCGTATGTGGTGCTTATGAGCGTAAATGATCGCATCAGCAATCTGCTTGTACGACTTGAATCGTCTTCAAATTGATTTAAGTTTCTATTCATCATATATATCCCAATTTACTTTAAACTAGACTACGCGCAAATCGAAATTAGCAAACCTGCCCAGCACATGTCCAGATCTAATCTACACTGACTCAATAGTTTGTCTTATTTAATATGGTATACATATGCATCATTGTATCTCCGCTGCGAACTTATTTATACCAAAGGCTCCTTATTATGCCGAATAGTGGGAATCTGTTCAGTTCAGTCGTTATTTAATTAATTAACTATTCGATTTCACTAATTTAGGATATATATCAATAAATTATAGATGTCTAAATTACTTTATCGCTTCTTGATTATTTTGTATAAACAACGTAGCATTAAAACCTAAATTTATATAAACAACTTAGCATTAAAACCATTATTTATATATCGTTATGTGCGTAAATATTTATAATATTAAAAAAAGTGAAAACAATCATAAATTTAATGTATATCGATATTTATTTTCATCCATACATTCGATTCTAGACAGATATGAACAATTGTTTATCATAGTTTGTTAATAAATTACGTATGTTAGCCAATATGTAACAATTTTACAAACAAGAAAATAGCTTACTGTTACTTTACCTTTTATACAATTATATTTCAAACAAATTATTTGCCGCATTTAATTTTTCAATTCTGAGCTTTTTTAGCTCATGCTGAACATGTTTGTAGTTCTGGGTTATGTGCAATTTTTTAATGAAACATTTAAATAGTTGTCAACAATTAATTTGTATACTTAAAATTTAATAATTTTATAGGCTCATATTTGTACTCATTTAATGCCATGGGTTTTTAAAATATTAATTTAATTACGAAAACTTCTGTGGTTCACAAACCGCAACCATTCGGAATTTCGAAAGTTATCACACTTGACATATTATATATTGCATTATGAATCGTATAGTTTATAATTTTTTTTAATGTGATTTTCAATAATGTCATTATTTTTATCTCAGTTTTCTCTTTTATAAATACCAGATCGTTACTCGGAAAAATACTAATCGTGGTTTCATAAAAAGTTGACATTGTGAAGAGTATAAATATATTGATTGCTCTTTTTCTACTTCTGTTATTTACAACGAACAGGAATAATAAAAATAAAACGACATTTTAAAAAATAATTATACAGAATTTGGCATGTTATATCGACGTTAGTTTTCATTTGCAAGTGATTAAAATTTTAATTATTTTACATTTTTTAATATTTACCATTTCCATGGACTATTAAGAGTCACTACTGTACTGATTAGTTTCAATAATAATCTTTCATCAAAATGTCCCCTATTACACAAACTTGCAACATAAATGTTCCATTCACACTAATAATATATATATCGTTATATAATTTAGATTACATACATGTTACGTACCAACCTACATTCCTACTTAACTTCTACAAAAGTACATTATCTACCTAAATCTATCTATACAATTTATACAATAAAATCTGATTACGATCTAGATACATTAACTAAATATCGTAGTCGAATTCTTAAAATTAATGACTATATGAAAATATTCGAATTTCAGACCGCCTCTTATCTATTTTTTTAATATTTAAAACATCCTTCTAATTTTATATTTATATATGTATGTATATATTTTATATGACTCATAAAACGACATAACAGTGAATAAAATTATAAATGCTGTAGGCACACAGACAGTTGTAGCTTGAATTGTTTTTTATATTTATTCGAATTAATTCTCCGATCATTATTTTGATATTCGTTTTGATATTTTATGTTGTTTTTAAATTTATTAGTAGTTTTTAGTAGTTTAATTTCTAAGTGCGCCTAAAGCAATTAACAAATAAACTTAGTCGTGATATTATGTTCATACTTCAAGGATTGCCTTATAATCGGACAACAATCTATTTAACAGATCGTAAGCGGGATTTACACTAACTTAAATAAATACAATTTCCATAGAGAAAAATTGAAATGACATATAACTTCTATACTTATTGCATCGTTTGTTCAACTTTAGAGACGCTGTGATAATGAAAATGCCGCCATCTCATATTTATTGTCTGTAGTAATAAATTTTAGATATCACTAGATCAATCTACCATTTTTGGCTACATTAGTGGGATCACCGTGTTCCACCTGAACTTTTTGGTAAAATAAGGAAAAATTACAAAATATTCACGTCTAGAAAAATTATACCATTTTTATATATACAATACAAATGTACTAAATAAAATAGTTCAAAAAAATTAATTATTAATGTTTTACGATGCAAAAAATGTAATCAAAAATTTCTGCGTACTTTGAATTAACAATTAAACTTATATAAGCAATCGCATGAAATGTGTCTGCAAGTACACAAAAAAAAGGTCACAGAATTATCACAACGAAAAAGTTTTAAACATTTTGTCAAAATCCAACGAAACTTCTGAAAAGATTAAATATTGATGTACGCATCATAAAACGCGTTGTTAATTAAATCATAATTAAATTTTTTCATTTTAAACTTTAATTTTTTTAATATTAAAGATTAAATATTGATAAACGCATCATAAAACGCGTTGTTAATTAAATCATAATTAGATTTTTTTTATTTTAAACTCGTTATAAAAAAATGATAGCGATACACATTGCAAAAATGGATAACTTTAAATATTTTGCGTCACAAAACTTTTTGTCCTTAGTCCTATTTATTTAATGATAGTGTCCCTTGAGAGATCGATATTTTAAATAAGTTAAACTCAAAAAAGGTACAATGGATACTAATGTCTACTATAATTAGGTTATTTGCAATCATCGTCTTTTGATCCGTCTCGTGCTGACCTAACGCATGATGATCGTAATTAGGCACAATCAATTTGAAAGATTTTGCGCAGGATTATCGGCTGCTTTCTACCATCTCTAACTTTTCTTACTCTCCTGTTCGACGGCCACTGATAGATCCCGCTTACGATCCTCAAACTCGCTACCTAACTCAAATGACTAATGCAAACAAATGATCTCAGACAGCTTATCGACCGTTCAGCTCATGATTTGCTCAGGTGCCGTGCGGAGGGCCTTCTACCACCACGGCGGCGCCTGACCTGGCATTAGGTTGTGTTGGTATGGCGGTACGAGGAGGTGCTCCTGGGGCTTACCACCCGCAAGGCAAGGCTTGCCGTCTCGCACGAGTACTGGTACTGCGACACGACGAGGAGAAGGCAGACCGCCGGGCGCGTGCGCTTCGTGCAGGCCCTTTTCCTGATGTGCGCGCTTCGTCTTGTAGCGGTGGTTCTGGAACCAGATCTTGACCTGTGGTCGAAAGGATAGTCGATTAGATTGGCTGTCACATAATTCGTAATGGTCATAATTAAGTTGTGTAGAATGAATTCTGTTTAATATTGCAATCCTTTCAAAAACATAAATGAGAAAAATGAGCAAGTTCTCTTTAGAACATCATATTAGCGGAATGAAGAGTTAAAATCCCAATAAGTGTCAAGTTCTAAGTAGTTTTTATTAAGTAGAATAAAAATAAAGTTGAAATTTAAAAGGTACGCATAAATTTATTTAAGTACTTAGATTTTACATTTGAACTCAGGAAATTTTTATAATCAAGTAAAACCTATTATTGAAGGGCAAAACTTGCCAAGATTAAATGCAAAAGTTGTGTTCTCTAATTAAAAATATTTATGTGTACCTTTTAAATTTCAACGTTATTCTAATTCCACATAAAAAAACTACTTGGAACTTGACGGATATTTTAAATTCCAGCTCTTTTTTAAAGCTAACATTATAATCTAAAGAGAACTTGCCTCAATTATCATATTTATGTGTTTGATGATAGGTATTTCACGACTTCTTGCTGAAGTTTTATAAAATACTGAATTTATCCTGATTTCCCATACCTAACTACCTGACCTACCTACCACCCAACCTATCACAATCTAACCAAAAATAACACAGCATAACCCAATCTAATAAAAAACTACTCCAACATAATCTAACCTAATCTGACGCAACTCAACCTAAGCCAGCCAAATTCAGCTTAACGCTACCTAACTTAACCTGGCCTAACCTAAGTCAAGATTTTGGTTTCGAGTAAGTCGATCGGTGCTAAAATTAACAATATTTGGGAGACTATATCTGAAGAACTATAAAAGCCATATATCCGAAATTAAACATACATTGCAGTGTCCATCATTTCCTCGCGTACATAAAGTTTTACATCAAATAGGTCTCGAGTCAGAGGGGTGTCAAACATGGCTCGAAATGCTTTATGTATATATAACAACACGGTGCCTTAACTGCTTTCGAGAACTACCCTTCGTGACTACAGTAAATAGTATACATTCAGACACTGTACACAATTACATTTCGTGGGCTATTTTATTTTAAAAGCATACTATTTAGGTATCAATATCTACAGATTTTTTACTAATTACGAGATAAAGCATTTAAGAATGTAACGGATTTAACATTTTTAAGTAATATGTTTTACCAATAAAGACTTAAGAAGCAACGTCATTTATTATAAGGCTGTTTTCCTTAACTATAGATTATAGATGTTTATTACGGTTATAAAAGGAAGTAAGTGATGTCTATCGATATATTTATAGATTTACTTGACAGTTGCATTAAACAATTAGTATCAGGTAGATTTTGATTTTTCTTTTCGATGTTACTTCTGAAGTTGGTAATTATAATTACATCAAAATTATTTTAATTGGACTGGAACTCTTGGCCACTGTTCGAGTAGGTAATATAGACTATCGCCGATAAATGTGGGGGGTTGACGATTAATAATTTGATAATGTTTTGAACATTTTATTCGCAAAATGAGTCTATAAACTTATTACATTCAGATTTATTTTTCATAAATTTATAACACTAACCTGAGTAGGTGTCAGTCGTATGAGGCTGGCCAGGTGCTCACGTTCCGGCGCGGACAGGTAGCGTTGCTGCCGAAAGCGGCGTTCTAGTTCGTAGGTCTGCGCCTTAGAGAAGAGAACGCGCCGCTTGCGCTTCTTGTGGGCGGTGGCCGGCTCGGGTCTGTCCTCCTCTTCCAGCTCCTCGTCGTCGTCGTCGGACACGCGGAGGCGCGTGGGTGGCGGCAGCGAGGCATAGGAGGCACAGGCAGAGGTATCAGAGCAGGCGGGCGACGTGCTATCAGGGCTGGTTTGTTGCCCGGGGGCTGATGCTGTGGGGAAAAAAAGGTTAGATGCTGTGTTTGTAGAGAATATAAATAATGGAAATTTGAATTTAACTAAATATACCTGATGTTGAACCAATATGTTGAGTTAAATATTGAGGTAGACTGTTGAAGTATTGAATGACGCAAATTGCGTTCAATTAACATTATTTAAAGAACGCAATTTGTTACGATAGGTGACAGCAGTAAGCCGTTAATAAATAAATTTGAATCAATCATAATTTTTGTATTTTGCGGTCACTACAGACTCACGTAAATATGAGGAGGTCGATAATATTAATCTCATATCGCCTTCATTAAATAATACCAAAGATATTAACAAATTTTGTGTAAATGATTTAAATTTTTCTTTTCAATCGCCTAATTTTTATGGTAGCAACACAATTCATTCTTCAATGTTCTTTTTTTAAATTTTAGAACTCTTTCTTTTTTCGTTTTACTTTTTGTCAATATGTGTCATATTTCAGAAGTATCGAGTCAATAGCATTTCTTCGTTTAACTTATTCATTCGAATAATATAACCATTTTATCATAAATTTCTTAATTTTTCTTAATGCCTTTTCGAAAAGACTATTAAAATTTATAAAGTTTATTCTTTTGCACAAATTTTGTGTGCTCTGCCGTAATAAAAAAATTACAACAATAAAATCACAATCGTGTCATCGAAGATAAGTTAATTATTAAAATTAACTTATTTAACAATGGTGTAATTCCTAATATTGTAAATCTGTTGTATAAATAATTTTTGAAAGTTTACAAGAATTGCAATCACGAGTCATTCTTTAAAATTTTATTGCAATCTATAGATTTATGAGACTTAAATACAAAGGTTTATGAGACTTAAATAAGATAGTTTTTTTTGTATACTTTTTTTTTAATAGGGAAGATAGTTTTTATATATACTTTTATTCTATACTTGTACCTGTACAACTTTAAGAAAGCATACAAGTAAAAGGTCAAAATTTAGGTCCTTTAATAACCGCCAAATGCGATGTTTTATATAAGGCTTAAAATGTCATAAAAATTTATGACCGAACAAGTAACTTCATTCATAATTGGAAAAAGGTACCGGATTCATGTTGGAATACGCACAGAGTAGCCGTCCGTAGTTTTCAATATCACCCCAAATATTTGATGCCAGTTAACGGAAGTAATTTTGGTTTGAAGTTCTAATCAAATAGTGGTATTTAGAAATTTTCCAAATTTTTCGAACCCATGGTTGAAATATTTAAAGGCGTAGGGATATATTGTCACTTTGAACATATTCTGTAGAAAGGGTTTTACATATATATATATATATATATATATATATATATATATATATATATATATATATATATATATATATATATATATATATCATTGACACAGTGACATACATTTACATTTTGATAAACACCGTCTATGTACATGAATCGACATGTAATTTTTTTTCAGAATTCAACGCAATTACACTTGCTGTATATATCTTCTATGACATGTAATGTAATTTGTAGAGTAGCTCGAAATTTAATAACTTTATCAATCATAGATTGTACTTATGTTGGCACCATTGGGTACAAAAGTCATAGTCGACAGATTCAATTCAAATTCAAACTCCTTTTATATTAACTGATATTTTAGTAATTCAGCAACTCAATTTCAGTCATTTTTTAACCTGTTTTATGAGCTCTCCTCTATCTTAAATAGATGAAGCTTCTAGAGAAATGAAATGTTTTGCAAGTTAAGGCATTTAAGGGTTTTCTTATGGATTTTTATATGATTTTTATTAATGAAATTGAAGAAAATGTGCTGTTTCTTTGAAAGATATAAAATCATCACTTTCCCATGAGAAAAGTGTTAGCGAATATCTTGTAAATATACAAGTATACATATTTTATTTTGTCGAATGGCAAGAATCTTTTGCGTCCCATAGTTTTTAATACATGATAATGAATATCGTTGATAGAGCGGTATGCATTTACATTTTGATGATTTGCATTAATTGGTGGAAATCATTAGAATATAATTTAACCACATTGGCTATTTTGCTTCGCCGGGTGCAAAGGTCAATTATACATGTTTTGTGGAATAAATCTATATTTTTAATCTTTTTAGTTTCTACGACTTTGTTGCACCGGATGTGTGGATATATAGGAAAACAAAATTTTTTACAACGTGCAACATTTCAATTACATAGGATCTAAAAGAGATATGACGAAACTATTAAGGTTATGTTTTCACTACGGAACCCTGAAAGTACAATATCAATATGGATATATATTCACGAGTAGTTTCGCTGCAACGTCTTTCTCTTTTATAATAAGATCTCCAGTAAATTTTTGTTGATTAAATGTTTATTTAAATAATCCATCATGCTATCAATACCATCATGGCAATAATGCCACATATAAACCTTTTAGAAGGAACAAGAAATTGAATACTCGCAAATATCGACGTGGTGATCAAGATGTTAGTGCCTTAGCAAAATCAGATAGACAAACATGATTTAACTTGTTTTGCTTAGTTAACAGTCAAACCTTTTCACCTGAACACGTCGAAACTAAAAAGAAGGGTTATGAATTTAGTTTTATGTACCTATGTATTATGTAAGTATGTATTTATGTGGACCATATGTTCCCCAACTACTCCCAAGCTACTAATTGCTTTTCATGTAAGAGGTGCCGTTTGATTCATTTTTTGACACAAATTTAAATAGAGTAATTTATTTGAACCCCATCATGAAGGGTAGCAATAAAAGGGTTCTAAAAGACAAGTTTATTTTATAACATGTATATATATATATATATATATATATATATATATATATATATATATCACCATACCAAAATAATTTAAATCAAAAGTTCCTGTCATCCAGATTTTTTTCAGTATTTTCGAATCAATGATTGAAAACTCAAAGAAGAGGGCCATATTGCATTATAATTAAAACTCCATATTAAGGATTAGGAAACATTGTAAATGGAATTTAATTTCCTTTTAAACGAACTATCCAATAATACCCCACTCAAAAATTTCACATTCACTTCAGATGTGGATGTGAAATTTGCATGCAAAGTGGGGCGCTAAATAATTGTTTTTAATCGTACGTACGTAATACGTATTATTTGAAAATTTTATATGAAGCCCATCTATAAAAGATTACATTCACATAAGTTTAAAACTATTGAAACTGTAAAGCTTCGATGGAAGATGGACGTGACGCAATTAAATGGGTTCCCGCGTTTCGTGGATTCCTAAAAATACTTGAATTATGACAGGTAACCAAACTAGTTTGGAACTTGCTTTCGAAACTTCTTTATTATTGTAATCGAAATTTTCCATGTCAAATGTGATAACTTTTTTCTTTTTGAAACAGATTAAAATGATTTTCCCAAGATTATATTAAAACACAAACCGAGGAATATAATTACGGATATGCAATTTTTGATCTTTCCGAACTAAAAAAAACAGATTTTTATTATTTGCAAAGTTTACAGTTTTGGTATCCAAACTTCAAACGGTACAATTTTAGAATGAAAGGTTAGGTTCAATATAAAGAAAATATAAACAAAAATAACAAGGGTAAGAGATCTAAATCTCGTTAGAGACATCGCTATCGGCATCATCACCGCGCCGCCATGGTGCGTCGGCACGCCCATCCCCGCCGCGACATCATGGAGCTTTTAGCGGCCGGGAGACAAAAGCTCTACCAAGAGCTTTCACCGGAGGCGGAGCAGCGGGGTAGAGGGCGGGGAGTGGACAGACCCCGCCTCCCGCCCCCCGCCAGCTGCTGGATGGATCCGAGCCCCAATTCAGGAAGCGTGCGTTTAGTTATATTGATTTTGGTAACTGGTTTGATTTGCGTGATCAATCACGGCGCTTTGTTCGGCGGGAAACAATAAAGTCCATATCACCTTTTGTTCTCGTCATTATTTTTATTAGATGTTTGCCGAAGTAAAGACGATTTCCCATCAAAGAAGATTGTATGTCATATCCCATTTATCTAATATCCAATTTATTTTTTAAAGGTAAAGGACGCAAGATTTTAGAAGATGAAAGTTGGAATTAATAATATATACATGTTTTTGAAGTTAATTTTATGTACTGAAAAATACAGTTATGAGGTTATCCAAAACTTTTTAACCCGGAATTTTTAAAAACGAGAAATTTCTATGTACAATGGACTGATGAAATTTCCTATACGCTTAAATCGAAATGAAAATAGTTGACATTATTGCGACTTATATAGAGAAAATCGATAGGAATAAAACCTTTCAAGGCTTCATTGTATTTTTTATCCTGGAATAAACATAAAAATTAAAACTTAAACATAGATAGCCAGTCAATCACGGTTGCCGAATTCGAATCTCTCGTAAGGGTCATTTAGACTATACTATCAATTTCCTTTTTTCTAAGTTTTACATTTCCAAAATATGTTTCTAATATCGAAATAACAGTTATAAATCTACACATATGTGTTTATTTTTTTAGCAAATATGAAAAATCTGATGTTTTTCTACTGAGATGATTCACTAGTTCTAAAGCAGGGCAAATATAAGAAAAAAACCTATAACAAAATCATTTGTGTACTATTCTCACGTCGTAAATACAATTTTTATTACAATTCAGTTAAAAAAAATAAATAAAGTGTCATTGAAAATACGGGTGAAATCTTTTTATAAATTTTCATGGACAATCATTTATCACAAAAATACTGTAATACTGGCCGCTTTTAAACCAAACAAAGCAACCAATAGATAACAACATAAAAATAAACCTTAAATCAGTAGACGTTTCTGTTAAAATTTAATTTAGAAACAATCTGACAGGATGAATTAAAATACTAACATAAAACTTAAAGTAGACCATCTTTATATAACTATCGTCATTATTCGGGTAACATCGGATGATGTCATCCAGGTAACTCATTTCTCATGTTTACATATAAAATACTACGTTTCTGCACGATAAGCTTTATGTTAAAATTCGTTTGTACATTCAAAAAGTTACCCTTGATTTTAGAGCTGTTAAGAGAATAAATATGATATTTTTTAAATAGAAAGTAAAAGTGGCTTACACTTAAAAGTTTTTTTCAAGTCGTAAATCAGGCATAGGATCAGAAATGTATTATGTATAATTAAAGTAGTCAAGCATAGGATCAGAAATGTATTATGTATAATTAAAGTAGTCAGGCATAGGATCAGAAATGTATTATGTATAATTACAATACTTTTCTCATGTGTTTCATTTTTACGGAAAGTCAAATTACTTTTCGTAATAGTAGGTAAATGCTCTTTATACGGGAATATTTGAACCAGAAAAAAATAAATAAACTGCAATTTTTGTCCCGTTGTATTCTCCATACACAAATATACTAATCCACGAAATGCTCAGACCCAGCAACATCGCGAGAAAAGCCTCGTAAAATTAGGAAAAAGCGAGACATTCATTTTGACAACACAGAACAACAGTCAATGTCAGTTTACAGTTTTATTTTATTTTTAATTAATTTAGGCAATGTCTGCATATTAAAAAAGCGATCGATATTGATTATTTTTTGGAAACGCCTCTAAAAAGTTATTATCTAATGTATTACACGTTAGATTTGAATTTATTAAAAATTCTTGATAAATTAAATGGGTGTATATGAATATAACGTTTTGCTTTGTATTATGGTTACAGCTTGTTCTTTACTTTTTGCTCTTTCTTGATTGTCAATCGCTGAATTGCTTGTTGTTGTATTTTAAAAGATATCACCTTTATTAAAAAATATACTCTGTTTTTGTAATGTCAGGCTCATCGTCTGTGGTCTTCTTTAAGTAAAGGCGTCAAATGGAAAAGTTTTCTGGTATAAACTGGTATAATAAAAAATTATATTCTTTTTATAAATATTTATTAATTTAATTTTCAGAAAAGGCATAAAACCAGAAAAAAAGTAAGTATCCGGTTTTCTAAAAAAGTTACTGTCAAAATGTCTAAAATCATTTTGAAATAAACTAAATAAAATATTAATTATTTCTAAATTTATAGATTTTAACGTTAAATAAAAACATTAAAAATCTTGAAAAACTACAGATTTTGCAAAGAAATATTAAATAAGTTACGAAATGTGAAAATAAACGGCAAATAGTATTTCCTTTCAGTTACCGCTATAGTTAACGCTATTCTAGTTTAACGCTATTCTTTCAATGAACTAGGAATAACTTATTTTTTTTGTCTCGTAAGTCGAAATTAGTTTTAGAAGTCGCGTAAAATAAGATTATAGATATAAAAACTATTATTAGGCAGCACGTACGATAGTAAGCTTGTTTATAATTTAATCTAATCATGATTCTGGCGATCTAAGACATTTCACAAAAAAGTATTACATTCAAAGACATCAAACATTAATTAATGAATGGTAGTTGTCTCCTACAATATAAAGGTCACCCGCCACCACAATCGGCAAGTGATTGAGCTGATGACATAGTCGATGTGATAAGGCACGGCGCTGTTTGTATCGATTGATAAGATTGCGGCGGAAGGAGACGGAATATCTAAGAGGCAATAAGTATAACAACGCTCGAAAGCGGTGCGAAAAATTGAGGAAAAATCCGAGTATAATTCCAAGACGTATCGCTGTTGTGAGTCACATAATGTTATATCATGTTATTTATGGTGTTGAAGTTTATCAAGACTAGCTTGTATGCCTTAAAATATAAGATTTTCTTTTTATTTCTAAATGTTTTTAATACAACGCGATAATAATAATAATAGTTCTATGTTGTTTCCGTACAGATGTACAAAAATATGCATCACGTTTCCGTTTCCTAATTCGCATTGGTAAAACTTAAATCTATTTTCTAGCTGTTGAAAAACCTCCTCCGATAGCTTCCATGCATTTTGCCGTTCAGTTCCAAAATTTTCTATCTGCCTAATGACATATATTACTCATTCCTTCTTTTTCGTGGTCTATCTGGTATTCACTTCTCGTCCACGGGATACGAATATTTTGTTGTTTTAGGCCATCTATTTTCTTCAGCTCTCTGAATGTAACACTTCCAATATAACCTCAGTATCGTTTGATTACTACCTTGGTTTTCGTTTTTTTGTCTGTCATATTTTTTTACAACGCATTTAAATTTTAAGTCAACGTCATCCTTTCTATGCATCTCTGGTAAACTCTTTAGTATGTTAAGAGACCGTTCCGTTAGTGGCCAGATTTCAAATGTGCGAGCACGTCATGCTAATAGGAAATTAACAATGGAATTAAGAAGAATTTTGCTGAAACAATATAAGTTTTTAATTCGAATATAACTGATTTATTTAAAATTCAATCATGAAGAACTTTCAAGATATGTACTATAAATGACTTCACAGCTAACACATTTCAGGATATAAGAATCATGAACTGAAATTGCAAAATATACTACAATCCTCAGATTTTTTAAAAGCGAATACCGTAAAATCTACCCTTTTATAAAGCGAATACCGTAAAATCTACGCAAAAATTAAAAAGATTCCACAACTGCATAGAATCATTTCAGGATTTCTGACTTTATTCTATAGGTCATAATTAATATCTTTGAAAGACATGTTCTAAAAATATTAATATATCAATTTAAATATTTATGCAACGGCAATGTATTTTTGCAACATGACGCACAACTACGCTTTGTAATTAATTATTACTTTTTCGCTCCAATTCCCATGGACGAAATTAATACCTAGACAGACCGTAAATATAATTAATTTCAAAATAGGAGCTTTATTATATTCAGTAACGTCTCTAACATCATTCAAAACTGAAGAAAAGCGCTTCAACAAATACAATCGTCATGTATCCTTTCACATGGATAACAACTGAATATTTAAATAAAGTACTTTTGAATACCTTTGAATTTATGCAAAATAAAAAATTAAGAAAATAACTAAAATATGAAAATAAATCTTGACAAGCAAGTGTTACCATAATTTAGGATATGAATCCTAATCCAACTTGAGTTTTTCGAGTTTCTATGAACACATCCCGAACATTAATAATGATTAATTTTGTAATCTTTCATTGAGTTAATTATATGTAATTAACTACATTTCTTTGTTTATGGCAACACCGATAGACAACAATACGTGTTATAATTCTCAAAATTCAAATTGTTAAGAAGCGCAGATAAAAATTGCCTTTCCCTCTATCGGATATAAGCCATCCTAATAAAACTTTGAAATCTTATAAGCGTTAGAAATCTTGTGAATGTTAGACATTTTGTGAACGTTAGAAATCTTATGAAAGATTTATCAGTCTGTTACGAACGAATCACTACCAAATTCTGCATATATATATATATATATATATATATATATATATATATATATATTTATTTATATATATATATATATACATAAATATATATATATATATATATATATATTTATATATGTACATACATATATAATAAAACTTTGATCTTAGAAATCTTATAAACATATTTCTAACACTAATAATATTTCTTTTTGTAGTCTTTCATTGAGCTACTTATATATAAATGAAAGACCTGTGCTCACAATTGAATGGTAAAACCGATAAGCATAATACGTAGT
The DNA here is from genome assembly GCA_039881145.1 of Druceiella hillmani. Classification (NCBI taxonomy): domain Eukaryota; kingdom Metazoa; phylum Arthropoda; class Insecta; order Lepidoptera; family Hepialidae; genus Druceiella; species Druceiella hillmani. Next base: position 11,126,301 of record JAYKKI010000026.1, on the reverse strand, counting down.
GTAATTCTAAAAACTTCAAATTACTAAGTAGCAAAAGATAATAACTACCGCTTTCTTCGATGACATTTTGATATTTTGATTACAACTAAATTTAACTATCAATTTTCACAGAATTGAACAAAGTAATAAATCATTCTTATCACGTCGTTAGCTCTACATTGCGGCAAGACAGTTATTTATTTAACACTAGGTTAATACTGGCGATTTGATGTTAATACTCGTGATTTGCACACTACAGTACCTATTAAAATCTTTATTATTTCACATAGTAAAATATTAATTCTTTTAAAAAATTTCCGTTGGGTGCATAATAAGCTTACCGTAAAATAATATCAAATAGAGTGAAAGCAATTCGATAAGATGAGGACAAAGGAAGAATGTGTGAAGGAAAACTTTATGTGACTAAGCAGATTTTTGTTGAACACGGCAAACTTTTAACATTACTTAAAGAGAGATGCTGAGATGAGATATTTAGGATTAAGGCAGTTGGGACGGTTGCCTTAATTTAATTTAGAAGACGCGTGCAAAAATTAATACTTTACGAGGGTGTGTGATCTCGTAGTTAGATCTATTGTCCTCAAGTTACATACTACATAAAACATTGTTTTCAAATATAAACTGGTAAATTGTCGAATACATATATGTATATTGCTTTATGAATAGCCTGCAAACTTGTTTAAAATATATTATTTCCTTTTTGTACATCGTCTTTTTGTTCGAAATAATAAAGTTTAAAACATTAAATAAACAAGTCGATAAAATGAATGATAAAGATTATGGGGAAAATATTATCATAGTGTGGCCTTATTTTTGAAATCAGGTAAATCCCCTTTATCGTAGAATTACTTCCTGTGAGAGGCGAAAATATATTTGTGATAGATAACAAATATTTATAATAAATGTTAGAATCGCTTTCGTCCACTGTATTGAACTCCAAGTGAGGTTTTCTTGTAGTCTAGTTTCACGGTCATATCTTAAATTAATTTATATAGATATTATTCGAATAACACATAATTATAATACAATTTTAGCCACAAATATGACATAATACCAACCAATCCCAATTTAAAAAATTGGCCGAATGCGTGTTGAAATTATTGATACGAGTTAACCAAATTTACTTTAATCAATTAAAGTAAATTGGGTTAACTCGCATCAGTAATTTCAACACGCAGTAAGCTCTCAAGAGCTTTGATCAAATACTAATATCTAGAATATTTTGACATTTTTCAAATACATTGTTGAATAATTAGAGAGAAAATCACGCTATAGGTCACTTCGAAACATAATTTTGCAACGCAATTTAAAAATTTAAAAAACGGGCCAAAAGTGTATCGGGACACTTACAAAATTGGGATCCGAATCTGTCCACATCTCTTAAAATTGTTAACGCAAGTTAATCGAAATAATTTAATTTTAAAGTTCTAATGAAATTCCAATATTTTGAATGTGTTTTTTAAGTTTTTTAAAGCCTATTGTTGAAAAATTAGAGGAAACGTCATTCTGAAGCTTAACATTTTGCAAATGCGATTTAAAAACGAAAAGTAGTAAATGAAATTTCATTTTAAAATATCCTTCTAACCCATGTAATGGGGTTTGCTATTTTTTTTCATTCCCGCTTCTTACTTACATTTTAATTTTTTGTTTGCTACATATTAATTATGATCCTTATCTGAAGCATATATTTGTAAAACTTGCAAGTAGATTTAAAACTGTGGAAACTATGAGAGTGTGACAGACGGACGGACACAAACACAGACTGATAAAGTTATAAGGGTACCCTGTTTAACTACGGAACCATAAACATCGTAAACGAAAACTTGATTTAATTTCAAAAGCCCTATGATACATCACTCTACGGAATGGGAAGAAACTTCCTGTAATGAAATTGGAAGATGAAGGAATTTCTTTGAAATTACTTTTAAATTTAGAATTTTTTTTTCATTATTTTTAGCGGTAAATATCAAGGAGTAGACGTAGCTCGAGCCTCTTTGATGTTCCCATGAGAACTACAATTTTGATGATTTTGAGTCATTTATTTCAAATACAATGGGCTAAATTAATTTGAGTTTATTTAAACCTCAAAGACCTTCCTAATTTTTAGGTCATATAAATATTGAGGTATGAATTTTGACGCTAGCGTCATAATGAACTATGTTTTTGAGAATTTAGTGTCACCCTCACTCACGTATGTGGGAAATTAAATGGAAAAACAATAATATTTTGTTTAATGTAAACTGAGATCTTCATATCATATCACATGCAAAGTATCAAAAATTCTGAAAACTGTAAGACTGAAAAATACACGGACAGGCTGGCAAACATAACGTATTTATAAAAGAATTAAGGTTTCATTACGAAACTTGAAGAACACACGATATATGATAGATAAAGTATTAACTAAAGACAGAATGAGTAAAGATATTAATTATCATACACTCTTACTACAATTCATATCCATGTTTTAAATGTTCGAAAGCTTCCCATTACTACAGTTCAACAACAATGATAGACCATAGAAAACATAGTGAAACATCCCAAATTAAAATTAATGAAAAAAACTCGATTCACGTATTGCTTGCGCAAGCGGCGCATCAAACATCATTCCACAAACATATGTATATATACACTATAAAAGCGCGCCTTCCCAACACCACAACTGCATCGAGCCGTCATCAAATCAAAGCTACACGCATCGCACAAACAGATAACGCGATTTGAATCGAGGAACAATCACTCGAACGAGGGGTGCTGCCGGCGGGGACATCTGCACGCCACAAAGGTGCCGGAGGCGTGTCCCACGCGTGCCTCACCCTCCGCTGCGGCGCTGGGTGGGACCCGCGACTGAATGTGGGACTTTAATATTCTCGATTGTAGTGCTAATTGTTTGCGGGTGATTTATGACTGTGATATCGAGTGACTTCCGTGTCGCTTTAAAAAGGCGAATAGTGATCGTGCAATCGATTGTCTAGGTGAATATGAAAAGAGATCGATTGAACAATGAAAGCAGGACTGTAAATTTTTGCTGGCAGCATTTAGCGTCTAAATTCTAATTTTTAATTGGCAATGGGATTTCCTGTTTCGATGTTGGGGTTATTTTTATTGTTTGACACTTGAAAAACATTTGAAGACTTCCCAAATTACCTATTTACAATATTTTTTTAACTTTTTTAAATTACTCGCTCGATAAAACTTTATAACGCATAAAGGAATCGTGATTCAGCTGGCATTCCCGACAGAGTGAATGCAGCTTGAAATGCACCAACCTTAACTATTCAAAACTTTTTATCTAGGTATAAGTGCTAACGGAGACCAGCGAAAATGGATGTAGCTCAACAAATATAGAGTATAATTTTTAAAAAAAGTCTGGTATAAACTATATAAATTCAGAATATAAAAAATATATAAATTCAGAATATAAAAAATCAAACAATTCACCAATTGATAATCTGGAAAGATAAAAAATTAAATAAAATTTGGGACCGTAACACCAAAGAAAAATGTATCTTCCTAAACGTGCATATATTATATTTTTAAAATATCAGGAATTAGCAATAAGAAGTAAAAATAACCATTAAGTCTTACCAAGGACATAGTAACTTTTTAGAAACATTTACAAAAAGTAATCGATTCCGATTGTTTTTTTTTTGTAACCATCGCCTAAATTAATTAAAAATAAACTATTAACTAACATTGTACTGTAACATTTATAGTCATTATGTTGTCGAAATAGGTGTGTTTTTCGTTCTATTCTAATTTTACGTGGCTTTTTCAATGGTTTCGTGGATTATTATGTCACATTCGTATTTAGAGGATACAAAGAGATACAACCCGCACTTTGCTTCATCTTGCCGGTTCAAAGAAAACTATTATGAAAATTAAACTGATTTCATAAAAAAAAACACAAAATTTACTATTTATATAAAACTTTTAAGGAATGTATTTTTTTCATTTTCACTCTTTAAGAATATTATTTTTATTCTTATAACATCTGAGCCCAACACTAATTGAACCGTGGCTGGTCTCGTTTCATTTCTTCAATTAACAAGCACTGTGTAACATAGCTAAGCAGTATACCTCGCCTCACTTAACTGTCGACTCCCGATGGCTGTCAAAATTGTTACATTATAACGTCATGTTCAAAAATATTAGTATTGGTCCATAATTTCGAACTCTTATTATCGATGTTAGTCCGTCCAGCTTAACTAATTACGTCTACAGCAATTGCAAAAAGCGAAATATGATACCTTATTTAGTTTTAAGAGCACCTAGCTTTGACCTGCGTCAAAGTACCAGCAGCAGCGTAAACGATCATTTACGTTTATAAGCAACATTGACTTCCGTCCAAATTCACTATTCGGAACAAACGTTGTCCGACGCAATTTCCAGACAACAACCTGGGTCCCGACACTCCCGCGACCGTGAGTAAGCATAGCGCCGCGCCCCTCGCGCCCCATTAGCGCCCTCTCCCTCGCTTTAGGGGCTGCATCACGGCCACCGTGTAACGACTTCATTAAACGCTAGCTCCATTTGTTTCTTGTTTGGTTTAATCTGTTTGTTACCCATCAGGTATTGACTGTTTCGATAGGTTTATTAGTATTGTAGGAAGACAAGTTTCTAGATATAATTCGTTAGTTTAAAACCCAGCAGGTAACCGCTTTGAGATAGTCGATAAATCAAATTTGTTCAAGATAACTGATAATAATTGCATATTATAATTAAAAAGGCCAATTACGTATTAAATTATAGAAATACAAAACGATTCAAAGAACGTAGTAAACGTAATTGAAAACCATAATAATAAAATATTTAAGCCTTAATGATTAAATGGCTGTTCAAATGAATTAATATAAATCGATTGATAATAAAAATAACTTTTCCTTTTATAAGAAGCATGTGACAAGTCTAACCTTGTAATTTAATACTGAATTAATATATTATCACACGTAAACAATTAGGTATTTTGATGTGTGGATATGATTGTGTGCTAGAAAAATATCTTAAAAAGCATACATTGCCCTTGTAAAAAAATTATATGTTATTTAAAGATTAAATATATTTTACAATTTCATTGAAATTTTAAATAAATGAACGATTGTAGTTAAATAATATAATATTTGTGGTATTTTCGTAATAATAAAACAAATCAATCAATCGTGCAGATTCTGACATGTCTGCGCGTAGGTGTACGTCTGATCGTATCTATATATAAATAGCCACACGTGGAATGTCCGTATACAATTAACATACAAAAATTCCAAATTTGTACACCAGATATATTTAATCGACCTTTATCATAAAAAATATTGAAAAATTATGTTACATATTAAAGATTCGATGTTACGAGACACGATTATATTAAAAAAGAATATATCATATAAAGAATAATGAATAACGAGAAAATACAATAACAAACACAAAAAGTTTGAAGCTGTTTTTGTGAATAATGTACCTGTTTCTAGAGTTTCTCTGAGTTTTTGCAAGAATAAATGTAGAAGTTTTAAAGTAAAAATAAAAATTTAAGTATGTGTACATTTGAAAAAATATGTTTTATATTATCTATGAATTTACCAATATAATGATAAAACTGTGTCAGTGCACGCGTCACGCAAATAACACTGGACAGATTTTAATGAAACATTTGTAGTTTTGTACCACAGAGGCTTCATCATTATCCGCAAAGGAATGTATCAAGTCATTTCTTATGGAAATCGAGCAGAAAAAAATAATAACTCAGTAGAGTGTTTTAACAGCTGGGAGATATTTAAAAAAATTTTGAAATATGAACCTAGAAGTTGCCAAAAAGTATTCTATGTAAAAAATTTAAACGTTAATTGAGATTTACACTATTTAGACTGCAATATCAATAAATAATTTAAACACTTCGTTTTTTGTAATACTCGCACATATCCAACACTTTGAGTAAATCTGTTAGTCTGACATGGCGTTTTTAATAAATCAATTATTGAAAATTGATACAGAATTAATTTTGTATCAATTTTCAATAATTTCAATAGAACTATGCACAGGGAAGGCTAAGTTTACAATTTATGACTCTTTATGAATATTACCCGATCTGTGACGATTAACGTCGATGACTTTGCAAAAAAGCATTTGTCAGAGAGGTATCTCGGAGTGTGATACTTAAATCGTGGAATAACTATGGACATTGTTAATGACAATATTATTCTTTTTAAAAGTTCTATGATAAAGTCCGTGACAACAAATGAAAATATATTATAATATAAAGAAAAACGTTTCAACTCACTTTTCTAGAGCCTATTTTAAATTCTTATCAAATTAATAGGTCCAATGATCTTAAACTTATATAGATCACATTTACAGTAATTTCCTAAGGGATAGTTTATGGCGGTATTTTTAAGTAATACAAACACTACGATAAGTAAGATACCATGATAAAACTGTATCGATAACATCACAACTTCTGACAATAATATGAAAAGTGCAATAAGATGTTATAGATTTTGACCGGCCTAAAAACCCAGCAGACAAAAGCAATGAGCTGTGAAGTGCTCACGCTCGCTATCCGTTGATTTGATCATTTTTTCGGATTGTGATTTCGTCGATTCTTGAGTGCTCGCGATTATAGTGGCCCGATCAGAGCGATAAGCGAAGCCATCGCCCATTACTTAAATTTGCGAACGTGCCCGATCGTCACTTGCTCGCGACAACACTATTCTCGATAAGAGACAGTTATTGCTGAATGATTCGATTGTTTGGTTCTATTTAGAGATTGAATCTAACCGAATATAAATATCCAAATATAGATCCGGCGGCGAGGAGTTGATAGCACTTCTGTTAGCAGATAAATGTGTTTTCAGTGTTTGATGTAATTTTGCACATGACTACGAAATTGTGTTTCTTATCACGAACTAAGGATAAAAGTGGAACTTTTACCAGTACACAGAATTTATTTTGGCGGGTTTTTTTATCATTTCTTGTGTTTCAAATTTGTTTGTTAAGGATCTACTTTTTCAGACTGCTCCTCGATGAAAATATTTAAAGAAAGAGTGTCTAATTATAACAATTGGTCAAAGATTTGGCGAGACCCTTTAAGTTAGAAAATTTAATAAAAAAGATAACTAGAATTTTAATAAAAACCTAACCTGCACGAGGACATACTTGTTCCTAATACTCTCGAGAGTCTCTAAAATAACACGATAGATGTTCGTTTGTGATATAATTATTCCCAACTATTATTACTATATTTATTTTTATGTTAATAAAAATAATATTATTATTTTTAAATAGTTTAATAGAAATTTTGTTCACATGTAATTAAAGATATCTAAGTGCCAACGGAACTCTCGTAGATCTTCTACTCGTATTTAAGAGGGGTTATTAATTTTTTTACCAAATTTTACTACAGGAATTCGTTTTGTTAAAACGCATATAACTGCTACTGCACATCTTAAATATTTACGTAAAATGGTTCAAAAATAATTAAACTGTAAGACGATAGAAAGGTGGACAACGAAGTGTCACCGTGGGATTTTCATTTACAAATTTTATGATATGTAATACTAAAAAAATCCTTACTGCGACACTTGTAAGTTATCATTTTACATGGGGTCAACGGAAAAAATGGCACCCGCAGTCTTATTCAGCGGTTAGCCGGCGATATCTAAATTGGGAATTGAGGATATTCTTGTCATGTACTCATTGTACGAAACGGTTGAGTTTCACTTGACGTTGGTAATTTACTCAATCATTAATAATTTTTTTTTATCCGTTTTTACAAGCATTTTATTAAGTAATATAAAACAAAATGCGTTTTAGGATATCATAGCAAAGCAAGTAACCTTTGTAATTTTATCACGTCTGTCGATACGGCCTTGCAGTTTCTATAGTCTTGAACCTACCTACAAGAAATTTAATAGGGGTGAAATATATGCGAATAAATGCAGGCGAAAACATTATTCGCATAAAGTATTTGTACTTCCCGTCAAGAGCCTAATGTTACCCACATTAGGTAGGTTTTTTAAAATAAATTTGTAGTTTCACCATTTTTCATATTTAAACTGCGTTTGCGAAATATTAAACTAAAACGTTATGTACAGTGTCAATGGTATGCAATGCACACCCTCTATTTTTTCAAACATCGGTTTGAAAAATGTGAAAAAGTAAATACCTAGATAGTATTTAATTAGAATTTTTTTATTACATCAACAATTTAAATATGGGATACTTTTTTATACGTGTCACAACACGCTATTGGTTTTTGCTGCCAGTTTTTTTTTAAATAACAAAACTGTAAACAGTGTTTGGTTTTTGAACATCTCTTTGCGACTAGCTTTCGTGCATTCTTCTAAAAAATAATTTAATAATTTCTAATAATAATTTCTTAATTTTAACTACATATGATGGCTAAAAACACACTCACCATGCACGTCATGATGTTCCATAGACGGTAGACCCCAAGGGTGCATTGGTAGCCTACTCCCATGGAGCAAAGTGGAGTGGTCTGGCAGAGCATAGGATGAGGGCGCGCCGTAGGGCTGCGGCTCAGCAGCGCCCCCCTCAAGAGCGTGTGTTCCCTGCCCCGCCGCCTTCTGCTCGTTCAGGTCCAAGATATCGGAGATCTGGAAGCCCGAGCGGTGGCCTGGCATCTTCATACTATCCAGTAGACTGTTGAAGAAAAAGGAAAGCATTGGAAAAATGGTGGATAATGAATTTGGAAATGTCATAAGCTCTCAGCATACAGTCGTAGTATTTAAGCGGAAGTAATTGTTCAAATGGCAGTAAGGTTGGACACCAATTATAATTTAGTTTAATGAATATCACTGCACGAATTTGACTTAAAAATTGCACGCCGTAAACTTTTTACGTCACTTGTAACACACGTCACCAAAATGTTTTATATATCTTTATAAGCAAAAATGTTTTAAGGTATTCTCATATAACTCTTATGAAATACTCTGTCTTCACACCTTTTTCGTCAGCCACAAATGATTATTCAATGACAAAAAATACTTCACAGGTTTATTAAAATATTTTAACTGGACGATACCGACTAAAGGTGATATACAATAGTTAACGCATAAAGACAACAAGCGCGAATGTCAAATTATTTTAATTGGGTTGAAACTTTTATGCAAAATAATGCTAATAAACATTATTAACTAAACAATATAAAACAATTTTGACGACAGATAAAATGTTATCGTGTGCCCTTACTACACCGCAGTACTTGTATCGCGCCACAACATAAAAACCGCAAAATATTTTCTTGTTAAACTGAATAAACATAATCAAAGCAATGTCATTAAATTTCCTTGTTGACCGTAAACTGTCCTTTTGTATTATTTTTTAAAAAAATAGATCAACGGTTTTAGTATAGAAAAATACATAAAAACTCTTAGTAATGTTTCTAACAATTATAACTTGTATATTTAAAAGTAGTTAATTAATTTAAAAAAAATCACCTCTCAAAAGTTAATTTTTGAGTGTAGGTCTAGCTTTGTAGCTTTGTTTAAATTAAAATACAATTCAGTTACATATTACAAAATATTGTTAATTGTTTTTAATAAAATACGCAAACTTTCAGTTGTAAATGACAACTTAAATTACAAATTTAATTCAAAAGAATAACCAAAAGTTAATATAAGCAATAGTATTATACTCGTAAAAAAGTAAAAATATAAACCACTTCGTCATATCATAGTTCTTGATCTATACTAGAAGATAAAGAATATAGCCAAAATTATAAATAATCACCATTGTTAAAAAAGTGATAAGTCATGATTACCAAATCCCTACTTTTAAATTAATTTGCTATTTTCATGAAAACCTGAATTTTTCTTTAAGTTAGAAAAGATTTCAATTATGGTAAACAATTTTCTCTTACGCAGAAAGCATCTATAACTTTTGTTTTATAAGTTTTTTTTATTTTTTTGAAACATTCGCGAAGAAAACATTCTGCAAATATGTTTCAGTCTCTTTATTTCCTATAATTTCTAGTTTCAATACAGCATAAAAACCAAGATTTTCAACTCCATATTCACAGAATGACTTCTCAAATGTTACCGTTCAAGTTAGCGCCAGCAACAGATATGTAAGACAGATTAAATTCTATTTTATTTCCGTCTAGTAGTCTTATTCTGTGTAAATTTTTACATTGAAAAACAATTATTTCGTTAAGCATTAACGAAACTAAAATATTAATGTTTTAATATATAAAACAGTCTAAGTTGGTCTTCATGGCGATGAAATAATGAAATGTCCCCTGTATGAATAGAAAGCGACCTGATGATTTTTTGCATTTAGTAACAAATTTTTAAAAATTGAAAAACGGTAATACATTCGTTTTAATATTTATAATCAAATATGAAAAATTTTATACCGATCATAATACCTCTTTATATTAACACTACTTTAAAACTATAAAGCTAACATTTAATTAAATTTCTTCCAAATATTAGTGAATATTATGAAACTACAAGTCAAGCAGATATCGATCCGAAATTTCACCTAATGAAACATTTATTCAATACCCAAACCCTTTCTCGCTAGGACTTGTTAATAAGGGCGAAAGAAGTTTTTGCCGACGGACGCCCCGCGAACGCAGCGCTCGTACGTGACGTAGACAAAGAGCTGAAGTGGTGGTCGCGGAGACATCAATTAACAGCAATCGAGGTACAAGTGGCCGCGGCTAATCCCGACGGCCGGGCCGGAAGTCACGTCTGGCGGCGAGTCGCTGCACAACCAGACAAATAAACTTCGCAACAAAAAGCCAGGAACAAGTGGAGGTGTGAATTGATAGGATGTTTTGAATGGTGTATTTAAGATATCCTCGGGGGATCAATTGAAAGCTATAGAGTGTATTCAATCGATTCGTTGTTAAAGGTTTTTTCTACCTTTGTTTTTCATTAGACGATATGTATGTATATTGCGTCTGTCTATGATATGTAGCTAAAAGATATAAGTTAACAAAAAATCATTTCTAACAGCAAGACTGTATTAGATAAAACCTAATGAAAATATGTTTAGGCGATAAGTGTCAAATATTAAGCGAGCTGACAGATATACTGTAATATACATACATATAATGCTTAGTAATGTTGATAGTACTTATGGAGATCATCAAAACTTATCATCAAGGTAATTGTCTTTTTTGACACACAAGAATATATGGAGAAACGTATTTCAATGTTTCAAAGACGATAAAACACTTAAACACTTGACGCAATAATAAAATATTATCTTTAGTATTGCAATAATTTTACAGCCCATTTTTAAGAATACCTTAAATTCGTTTCAGAAAGAAGAAATATATCTTTCATCTTATTTGCTGGTTTTTAAATAATGTTAAGAAAAATCTATAACCAAGTGCAAGTTAATTGTTGATGGATAATAAAAAAAATCAAATTAAAATTAAAATTTGGCAAGACTTATCAAATCTGAACACTTGTGACGGATGGAGAATATTGACGGATAAAGGACAAGAAAACGATGAGAAATTCTCATACTGGAAGTTTATATTTAGGTGAAATGCAAGAAATCAAGAGTACCATCTGGAAAAAGAAGAACACGTTTGGGAGGAATTTCTTCTGTAATTCAAAATTTATAAAAATATGAAATATAATATAAATTGTAGAGACGAAGTAGAAAAATAGATTAAAATCGACATATAAACGACAACAAACCATAGGACATGATTTATCGCAAACCCCATTTTTTTCTACGCTGAACACTATTAAATTAATAAAATAAAGGACTTTAAAATCTTATTACGAAATATTCCTTATATGTAGTAATATAAAAATATACCTCTGAAAAGTTTTTTTTCCAAAATTAACGATGAATTCACTAGTAACTTTCTCAATACTGTTTCACTGACAACATTCAAGACTTGAGTTGCACCATAATATTAAAATTTTGACCTGTATCTGCTGAACGCATTTTGACTACTAAATGTTAAAAATTAAAATATTAAACGTAAAGATCTGACAGAACATGCAAAGTAATTCTTTTCAAAAGAAATAACGAGAAATTGGTTTATAGCGAAGCTAAATAAAACTAAAGAGCAAGTGGGTTTTCCCACCCATAAGGTAGGCATGATTACCTATAACGAGGCATTGTGATAAATTACTTAAAAACAAAGCAAAGCAACTATATATTAAAGACTTCTGTATTATATACGGCATTCGAATAATAGACCCCGCCTTGCGCTAGATGCTAGCCATTAATAGAAAGAGAATACGCTCCTTAATGGGTGGGAATTCCCACTTTCTACAAGGTGAAAGAATTGTCGTTATGTCTGATGCGCACATTAGCTTTTTGGCTAATAATTCTCAAAAAACATTGTTAAAAGATTATAAAAACCAGTTGAAGCTTGTTGCTATAGATACATATTATAGTATGTTCTTTTTCTTCGAAAAGCCGGCGAAATCCTCCAAAAACAAAGATTTTTTTCACCCAGTTAGGGATTCAAAATGTTTAATGAATTGTGTTCAAAATGTTATTTGTAATGAGATGTTAACCCCAGAAATAATAAAGAGCAAGAATATTTTTTAAGCTATGACTCGTCAGATTGGTTGGAAATAATTTATGCAACGTGTACCTATAAAAAGTAAATTAATAAAACTTAGAAATAATTAACAACTATCATTCTTATTTCGTAAATTAACTTTAATTGTTATTATTAAATATGTGTTATAAGAGAATTTAAAGAAAACTAATCAAAATGTATATCATATTTGCATTTTAGATAAGAAAACAACCTTTTTTAATCCAGGGATCGACATACAATTTTAACAACCACTCTTTTGTTTTACGTTTAGTTAAAAAGAATCTTGAGTTTTACTTAAATGTGTATTATTGTGTATAGTTCAGTGTATCCATACAGAATTTTTTTTCAAATTCCCTTTATCAATCGTTTAATTAAAGGTACCGATTATTCTATGATCATGTTGAAGACGTACATTTACCATAAATATATAATTTAAAGAATAATATTGATTGAATAGTACCATGCATTACATATGTATGATATAATTAGCTTTCCTTTACCATCATTTATCGTTCAACTGTATTATATGATAGCAAAAGATTGTACGGAAATATAATAGGGTACTTAATGATTAAATATTTTGACATACTTTTAATGTCATCCTAGCAACGTCGTTTAAATGTACCACACATTCCAAGATAATTTCAATAATTTTTTGATAATTATTAGACCGTATAATTATGTTGATATGTTGAATGCTAAAGTCGTTCAGTGTAAAATTAAGTTATGTTGATATACTGAATGATGGCGGCATGCAACTAGGTTTCATAATGTTTTTCTATCGTTCGTAAAATGATAAAGAACTATAAAGGGATAAAGGTTAACTAATTATATTTCCTTGGGGCGATGGATCGTATTTTATTAAGTCGATATTTTTTGAGACTGAAATATTCTCGTTAAGAATAAATTTTAATCTGGAAAATATTTAAAATGTTAGTTATACTTTTCCTTTATGGACCACGAGGCCACAGTCTTCATCGATTTGGGAAATCGGCTTAATATATACGAAGCTATATTTTTACATCTGCAAAGTGGCTATCCCAATTACTATCCCAACATTCACAGTCACATCCCAGTTACTATTCCAACATTCGGTTTTAAATAAAGATTTCAAAAATCCTTCTTAGTTACGTAAACTATCCTCTAATAAAACTCTCGTCCCCGGCACGTAATAAGAAACGAACCTGGGTAAAGCGGAACGCAGCGCCGCCGGATACAAGGCCGGCAGGAAGGCATGGCCCCAAGGAGGTATGAGGATAGGACTCCACGCGAGCAGAGACGCGGGCGGCGCTTCGCCCTCCTCCGGGCACGCCCGCGCCGACGACGACTTTATCCGCTCCAGGATCGCTTCGATGAAAATATTCCTCTCCGGATAAACTTTATCCGGAGAGCTGGCTTTGGGAATAATGGTGACTGGGTTCTCTTTATCCGTCAGGGCGAAAACTGGGTCGAGGCTCGGGCCTCGATCTCGGCAATTACGAAACAACAATCACAGCGCCGCTTCCTTCACCACTGAGCACTACATCGGCGCTTCGGGATCGATTATTAAATCAAAATTAAATAAGAAGCACTCGTCTTATCCTAAAACGCGATCGATTTCGGCAAAAAGGTTGACCGCCTTAGTGAAGAGTCGCATCGGTACTGAATGGCAATTATTGAAGTGGCTCTCTCGACGGGGTGGAGAAGGCGCCCTTCAACGGCGCCCCCGCCCCCTCGCACCCCGCTCCGCGACGACCCTCGATGCCGCCTCTCAGCGCGACTCTCGTGCTTCAACAAGGGGATACTCCAACCGTAAGGGTGCTCTTTCGCTCCGCGGGCCAATGGCGGGCGCGCGTGTCGGGGGCGGGGCTTGAGCTGGCCAATAGGGGGCGCTGACGTGGAGCCTTCGGGTTGAAAAAGATATACTTAAAAATGTAAGTAGCCTTTGATGGTTTCTTTTTTGTCGGCGAGTGCGAGCGGCGTTGAAAGCGTATTGTGAGCGCGCGACAATGCGGCCGTATTGTAATGATGGAGTTGTTTTTGTAAGTGCGCGCGCTGATGTGCGCTTAGCACAATTACGGGCTGCCGTCGAGCTTTCGATCTGATACAATTGCTTTGGAGATGATAATGCTTTGTTTGATGTTTTGTGGCGTTTAAAGGGGTGAGAGGGGCGGGGGAGGAAAAAGATTTTTTTATCACAATGATTTTGTTAATAATTTCAGTATAGGTTGATTCATGAATCTGATAATTAGATAGACACACAAGATGGTTATGCAAACATAAACAAGGTGAAGAAGTATCATGCTTTTGAACAATAATCGGATAATAAGGATCGCATTACACCAATGGCAGTTGCATCGATTAATTTAGATATTTTTATTTTTACGTAATTTTTTAGCCACAGCATTGTACCAAAAACTCATTACCCCTTGTCCATACACAAATACTATTTTTAATTAAAGGCAACTCATTAAAATTATAAAACGAAATGTAAGATAAGGAATTTCCTAAAAGATATTATTAGCAACAGTCTAGAAATGCGTGAACAGACCAGGGATTTTATAATTTGTAATACGCGAAATAAAAATGTGAAAAAACTTTTATCTTTAGGCTCTGCTATAGGAATAAATCTTGTCCGTTGGTAAAATCAGTAAGTTTCTTGGCACTTTTTTTCACCCAGAAAGGTTCGATACCTCTAAAGGAATAAGGGAAACTTTATAAGATCATTCACCTGTCTGCCTGTCATAGTAACTGAAGTTTCAATTTCAAGCCGTTTATTTGAGAATAGCTTGACGTAGGACCTTGAAATTTGTTATAATAATAAAGCATATATCTTAATGACTAACACTTAAAAATATACAAATGGTAATTTATAACCCGCACATATCTCAATGGCTAACACTCCAAAATATATAAATTATCATTTACAGCCTACACATATCTCAATGGATAACACTCAAAAATATATAAATTGTCATTTACAGCCTACACATATCTCAATGGATAACACTCAAAAATATATAAATTGTCATTTATAGCCTACATATCTCTTAATAACTAGATATCTCAAAAATATATAAATGGTAATTTTAGGTAATTTTAAATTCTATATATGGAATTTTAAATAATTTTGGGTATTGTTCCATAAAGTTAATTAAAAGGTTCTTTTATAATTTTAGGTAATATATCTTCAGAAATATACTGATAAGTATGCGGAAAATTAGGTTTTTACCAGTTTTATTTCCAAAATTACTTAACATAAAATTATGAAAAAAAGTCCAAGTTTTACGTAAGAAATTGAGAGTAAAGTCGTCGTGAAAGTTGTATCATCACAGTAGATAGGGAAACTATCACATATTGTATTATTAAATATTTAATGTACTAAGAAATCCATATTAGTAAGGACTTATAATAAATCAAATAATTTCACTTCATACGAGGAAGAGATCCCTCGACGAGAAAGCCAGACTAACACTTGGCCGTTTTTTCCAATCGGCGGTTATAAATTATATGGAAAGTTCGCTACTAACTACCAATATTCGTTAGTTTTTTCTGTGATTTTTCGGATCGTGGATTATGTCGCAAATTAAAACTTTAAAACGAACTGAAAATTCCGTTCCCTTTTTCACGTAAACTAGCAGTTTACTTCAGCAAATATGTCCGGCAAACAATTTTAGAAGAATACGAAATCAATAGCTATCTACAATTGCGACTTACAACAATCGAAACTGTACAAAAGGAACGCAAGGATTATTATTCTGTTAACTTATCACCGGAGTTGTTCCACACTGGTGTTAAAACTAGACGAGGCGTGCATAAAAAATTCAAGATCCGATAAAAACGTAGTATAAAAACCCGTTTAGTTACGTGTAGAAATCGCACTACGAAAGTTACGATACGTATAATATGTACATTAACACTTAAGGGTACATAATATTTTTATTAAACTATTTACAAACGTTAATATTATTTTTCATCGTATAAATTATATGGAAAGCTTTCACATACGTAAAATGCCGTGAATTTCTAAAAAAAAGCATGAAATTTAGAATCGATGCTATAATTTTTCCGTAATTTTTTTTCAATTGCTTTATTAACTCCTTTAATATTTCCGTATGAATATTTTTGAAAGAAATATATGCGGGTTAATGTGTTTTATAACTTAATAAATGTCAAATTTTGTTACGTCACTGTTCCTGAAAAACGGCACTGACAGACGAACGGAGAAGAGAGTAGAGGTTTCATTTTTTGACGCACGGAACCCTACAAATGGAACTTTGCTCAAAATAAACTTGTCAGTACGTCGGTGTTAACTGGAATGAGCTAGATAAATAGTACTCAATTACTAAAATTTAAATAAAGGATCAAGAATAGCACTTGAAAAAAAGCATATTTTAACAGAATAGTCATAGCACCGCGGTGTTTTTTAATTCGAATCATAATAATCGATAAATAATCATAATAATCAGTAGATTATATTTTTTTCTCTTTTGTATGCTACAGTACAAATCACACAACAGTGCAATAGTGCTTCTGTGAATGTTATTGACTATAAATTAGAATTTACTAACGACTCGGTCATACTTTCCCTCTCTCTCGCTCTCTCTTTATTTCTCTCTCTCTCTCTCTTTCTCTCTCTTTAATCCACACAAAATACAAAATTGGATTACAGAACCTTACCAAGCGTTTTGGTGAAATACGTCACAATGGAATAAATGAAAAGGAATAAATATTCCCGTTTAATGGTTCTACATATATATAATGTTTAATGTGTATATATATATATATATATATATATATATATATATATATATATATATATATATATATATATTTGCCGATTACTGTTGTAAAATAATTATACAAGCTATATTGTGTCTATCACTAGCTATTACCGGCGAGTTTGGCCGCGTACAATTTGATATATGTCCGAATTTTATATTTGATAATTAATATTAAACAATAATTAGAATCAATTACTAAAAACGTAAAGATTATACGTAATCGGTGGTTCGATAAAGAAATTATTAAATAAAGTCAACAGCAACAATGTTATATAGCCATAAACTAAAGAGGGTTTTTTATTATTACTTAATAAATTATGAATTTTATTAACAATAAACATTCTATATTTTAGTCTATAATATCATCTATTAGTGTATAAAACTTTTGTAAATATCAGCTTATTTAAAAGTATATTGAGTAACAAACAAACATATTAAAGCCCTTTAGCATTTATCCTATTAGATAGGATGATGTTTACATGAATGTAAAAGACAAAATTCTATAAACCAAACTTAAATTTTTAATTATAACAAACTAAGTAATGGAAATTAATTAAACTCGTCCAACTCCGCACGTTTAATATTGTTAACCAATAACATCGTGTTTACATTCGCCATTCAAACGTACATATATATTTCGGAATGTGTAAACGTTACGCAGCATAATTCTCTAACGATATTCATGAATTGATTTGTCAAAAAATTAAATTAAATATTCATTGTGATAAAAAAAATCGCATCTTAAATAAATTACAAGAAAGCAGTTTAAAGTTAACATTAAGTTTCCTCTTGAACTTTCATATATTTTTACAACCAAATAACTCTGCATTTATTGTTTTGGATAAAATATTATGAAAATTTTATCCCTAAATGGTTAGGGGGTGGAAATATTTTAAAAAAAATTAATTGGCTCAAAGAAGAATATATTAAAAAATTCTTTTCTCAGTGAACATTTCTCAATTTCTAATCTTTTCAAACTTAGTTAAGCTAAATATTTTAATAAGAAAGCAATGTTAGATTAAATGCACGATGATTTTAAAATACATCTTTAATACGATTTCAAAATATCTAATATTCTATACAATGGGTCCAACACGAAGCGGCACACATAAAGATTTCGATAAAAAAAATTGCTTTCAAGGAATGAAAAATCAAACGTGATTAATTTTTCAAAAAAAGATAACTAGTTCAAAAATACAGACAAGTCCGTAGGTTAGTATTAAAACTCGTTTTTGGCCGAGTGTAAAAATACTTCTTTGCGTGTGTTCCACGACAATCAGCCAAGTTTTTATTGTCAAATACCAAGTTCCTATAAGAGTCCTCAAAGGGCACTCGTGAACAAGACGTTAGTGCGGGGCGACAATAAAGCAGTTTACGACGGCTCTCTTCAGAACTTTCCAAAAACATCTCATTTTAATGGCGCGTACGTGCTCAGAGCGCCCTACCTGTCGCTCTATGCGACTCCTTTGTCGGCCGCCATACAATCCCACGCCATATGTGGCCTTATTAATTTAAATTTTAATTCTTTATTTCCTGACTAGAAACACATTGGAATGCTTTAACAACTCATCCATACATTTTACGCCTATAAAAATAACGTAAAATATAGAAAAACCAGAGTAGCCATAATTTAAAAAGTGTTGTTCATAAAAATATTCATTGTCTTTTAAATAAATATAAAAAAGTGTGTAAAAAGAAATAGACGTTATGAAAAAATAAATCATGATGATAAATCG
Organism: Druceiella hillmani; assembly: GCA_039881145.1. NCBI lineage: Eukaryota > Metazoa > Arthropoda > Insecta > Lepidoptera > Hepialidae > Druceiella > Druceiella hillmani. The sequence continues at coordinate 11,107,270 of JAYKKI010000026.1, read as the reverse complement.
AAGGAGGTAATGTAAATACACTGACTTCATAAGATAAACATACTTCATAATTATATTGCGAACCTGCCATATTGATACATTCAACAAACGATTGATGCTAAATAGTAATTAACGTTTCTTGAAGTTACATATCACAATCTGTGCATCCATAGCCTTTTTTGATCTCAGAAAATATGACGTTAGGGATAACGTTTACAGGTGGTAACTTAAAAGGATGGAAGTCCATAATAAAAGTCATCTGCATTTATTGACGTCACTTTTCAACATTTTGAAATGGTTCAATTTATTTCTAAAGTAGAAACAATTACATGTTTGCCCATGGTTTAGAGCAATATTCTAGAAATTATTGCTCTAAACCGTGGGCAAACAGTCTTCTTCAAGACAAACAAACCCGTCTCCTTTATACCATTCCACTATTTTCTACGAAAAATCATTTTCTGTATATAAGGTGTTAAACTTTAGAGGCAACTGAACCTTGACAGCAAGAACTTGTCCTCTACAAATGTTTTCAAGGATCTTTTAGAATAGTTTTGCTCTATAGCGTTTTACCCCTCCTTTATTCCACCTTACTTTCTTTGTATTATGTTTCGTAAACAAGTATGTTAATTTTTTAATGTTTCTTTTGCTTAGGATATTTTCCTATAATTTTTTTTCTAGCAATCGCATCTAATAGCTAAATATTAAGTCATGCATCGAGTTAAACTATACTTTAATGAAACAGCGGTATCATCATATATCGGCCATAATATAACGGTGGAAAACATTATCAATTCTTTGTCTATACAAATCATATGGCGTGTTCAGACTTTCTGACACCGTCACGTGAAATTACGATACGACATTTGCCTGACGGCCATCATAAGGATGATAAACAGTTTGGCAACATTTTTATGAGTAGCGGTGATCTAATTAATTAAATGAATGAAAATGTAATTTGTATAAGGAAAAATAAGAAAATGTTAATTACTCATTTCCTTAATAAGTTAGGATAATTTGTAGTGGTTATAAATTAACACATTATTACAATAGAGCATATAATGTTGAAATAAGCTTTTAATTTATATTTTAGCATATTAAACTACAAATTGTGCTACGAAAGAAATTTAGTGACTCGTATTAAGTAAGTATACTATAACAGATAAAACTATTAGTTGTTTTATGTATTATAAACTTAATTTTTTTCCTCGATTTGTTTAAAATTTGAATCTGTTGTCAATATTCGTTACTTAATTACTTTTGTATCGTCCGAATTAGGCTGTATAAATTAAATGTTACATAGTTTATTGTCTATACCTATCTACATATAATAAAATTGTAGAATCAGCTTGTCGAAAGAAGATATGTACAAAAAATTATTTAGGGAGCATAATAAATACAATATTATTGTATTTGGTATCTTTGCCTGTTTGTCTTTTGAATCAGTTAACTTAATAATATGATATGTTTTATATATACGTGAACGAATTTGCGGGCACAACTAATATAAAATAAAATTGGACAATAATTTATAGTTAATTGTAATATCCGGTACACAATGATTACGACTTAACTCCCTTGTTATATAATTATAATGTACAAAAAAAGAAAAAGCTGATGAATGGAACGTTTACACAGCGATGCTTTACCATAATTCTTATCAAAAGGGTATTTTGGTAAAAGGGCCGTTTTCCAAGGAGTGAAAAACGACCCTTTTACCAACAACCTTAATTGTATACAAAATTAATTATTAAGTTATTTCAAGTATAGGCATTGTTGTATCATAAGAAGACTACGATAATTCTGCCCAGATTGTAACGACTGAAACAAATTTTTGTTATTATTCTCCTGTTCCAATTCAGATATATTCATTATAGGTAGAAGTATTGTCATTATCGGTAAAAAAATTAAATATAATTACAACATGAAATTGTATCGCCGTCATTGTCCAAACCTGAACGTCGTTTAAGTTGACAATTCTAGTAACTAGTTGTGACGGCTAGATAATAATACTGCTTAGGAAACCATAGATTTCGACTCTAGATGGTCGTATTTTTCTACATTATATGCTTTTTAGCGGTTTACAGTTTAATCTTTCTTGTCATGTACTCTGCCCTTTCGCACATGATCATAATTAAATTGAAATATCTTGAGGTTGACGAAAATACACCTAATTTTTTAACGATATCAAACATTCATTAATATCAAACATCCAAAATATCCATTTTATGTTGTAAATCAATGATATAATCTACTGTCTGAGGCATCAATAAATGCTGACACGAGTGGAGATTACGCCATGTACTTAATAGTGACGTACGCGAATGTACGTTAATAGTATTTCGCTGTGGAGGTTCTTATGTATTTTAATTTCACCACACATGCAATCCTTTAAACGTACGTGGATTTTAAGAAATAATTTAATCGTAATCCCAGAAGCTTTTCTTTTAAAAATGTCGCTCTTTTACACTAACTCTTCGAAACAATCGGTTAGTTTTAAATTATAAATTTGTGCACAAGTAATTAGTGCACTCTAATTTAAAAATGAAACGTAAATATTTTGGACAAAAATTGTTTCTTATTATTATTAACTTTACAATAGAGAAAAATACATGATTAATGGTCAAACAAAGTTTTGATGCTAAACAATTTTTATAATTTAACATTTATGATCGGTAATTTCATAATTTTAATTAAATTTTAAGTATCACTTATTACATTCCTAAATTTATGATAAACGTATAATCAAATTAAAAAATTCATTGAACTTATACTAAATTCACACGAGAAATACGACACTTGAGTAGCAAAGAATAGTCACCGGGCATACCAAACGGAAACAGGAAAAAAGCGGATATAGGAAGTAACCGCACCGTCTCAACTGGTATATTTATACTAAGAATTAAAATTAAAATGCAAACAGATTTTTACGGATATGTTTACGACTTGGGGACAAGCGCAATTAAAATTCGTTATTTTATAAATGCAGTAATCGCGATGAGAAAATTAAAGAATAAATAAAAAGCTTCGTTTCTTCTTCAATATGCTTAACACGGCTGTGGTTCACACGAAGGGGAAAATGGGGCAGGAAGATTAATTCATCGCGCTCTCCTAACAATTGATAATCTTGGAATCATTAATCACTATGTAATGAAAATAAACATATTACATACGAATAGAACTCGCACTACGAGGATTCCATACATATTTAGACACATCTACGGTGATATTGTATGTCTATTATACTATTTAAACATTTTTATAAATATTATTTCTCGCCTTGTGAATAAATTTCCTGGTACAGATGTACCAGGAAATGTCCACAATGTCCAGGAATGTTCTACATCCGTATAAAAAACGTAAATTTCTCAAAAACTATGAGAATTAGTGTTATGGTTAGTTTTTCGATAAATTTTAGGTAAATCTTACTTTCACATAATTTTAAATTTAGTAGTTTCCTGAACAAAAAATGGTCCACTTTTGCAGATATTTTCAGCAATATCTCTACAGTCATCTTACATAAAATTCTAAAAATTATAGTATTGGAATTCTTATAATTCGCCCTTTTATTAACATCCCCCACGATGAAACGAAATAGAAAATTTTTTTGTAAACCCTCTCCAAAATTCTCAGATAAATATTTTTAATTTCTTACCATTACGAAATATGTGGGTCAATAAGGCCCGTAACAATGCCAAATTTAATTTCTACGTTAAACGATTTCTGAGATAAAATGGCTGTGGCCAACAGAAGGTCGGGCATGTGTGTGTACTTAAAAAGCTGCTTTTTGTTCTTTCGAGTTACGGAACCCTAAAAACACGTTAAGTACAAGTAGAGTAGATCTTTTAAGACGAAATTGAGCTTCTAATTAAGATTTTCATTCTTAAGTACCAATTGCGAATTACTAAATTTCAAAAGAAATTTATTTGTTTCAACACGCTTATATAAGTGAAGCTGTATAAATATTACGGAATCTTTCAATTAAATTTTCACACACTTTCAGGCGTTAGAATTATCAACAATTTTGCACACGTATCAAGAACCGATGATAGCACAATAATTTTAAAAAGTTTGAAATTTTTTTTAATCTAAATATAACGATATTGTTTTAAAACTGAAAAAAAATAAAATTACAGTTAAAAAAACATGTTTTAGTAGCAATATGAAATAAAAACAAAATATAATATTTTAATAAAAAGAGTTTGGTCAAGAGCGAAAAGATGTCTCATAACTCAGTATAACTTAATTGTCTGAATAAGCTCTCAATATTTACAATTTCATAATGACTCTACTTTTACGAAAAGTTAGCGATAAAAAAATTACGGCAACTGATATCAAGCACCCCACCCTTTCTTTACAAAATAAGTTAATTTATTTGTCAATCATTTAATTTCTGTCTTAAGCTTATTCAAAAAATTGTATTGCATAGTATTGTAAAACAACCTGTCCACTCTTGACCAAAATGTTAATATTTAATGATTATATTTTATTTTTCATTTCAAATTGCCAAAAATCATCTTTTTTTTATTTTTCAATTACATGCCATCATTTTGTTCCTCCGTCCCTTTAATTTTTCAATTATGGGTTGGAAAAATGTGAAGAGGTGCTATAATTTCATTAAAACTTTCAATAAAATTTATTTCCCTTCACTTGTATTTACAATATAAAGAAATATAAAGAAATACGGATGCCGATTTTACGCGTATACCTAACACACACTTGGCAACTTTCTATCTTTCCGACTTTCGGAATACAAACAAAAATAGCAAAAATATTCCTTGTGATTTAGAAGTCAAAGTTGTAGACACATCTTATTTTATTGCACCGTTCAGTGCTATCATTTACAGTTTGTAAACTGACTCCATAACCGTCTTAAGATGACCTTTATCCAAACGTTTTAACAAGCCTAAACTTAAAGCTATATGCAGTGACTAATACTGGTAAATGACTAACGCCCTCGCAAAATAACCACTAGCGTACAGTAAACCAGAAACGTTAGTTAAACTCGAATCACGAAAGAGCTTTTAAGCACACTCGTTTAAACGCCCCACCGAACGAGGGCAATCTACGCATCGCGCATTACACATTACAATGTTGCCGCCGACGTTCGTTAATAATATTGTCTGTGCGTGCAGTGTGCACATTGCGATTGTCTACTGCACATTGGCCCACGCATTGCCGGACCTGGTCTGCAGCGCTTAGTAAAGATGAATCCTGATATTGAGACATGCTTATCACTAGAATCTTATGGCGAAAATAAATAGTTAAATATCAAACTATTAAAATTTTAAGTACTAAAAAGTGATTGAGCTTACCATCTATATATGTTTTGAAGTGGAACTCCACTGGTGCTTATATGATAATCGGTACTAGTTTTGCATCTAAAACAATTTAGACAAATTTAATAAACACGTTGTTTGATGCCAATTCCCTACAGCCGTATAGAAGTATAACTAAGTGCAGTGTCCATAAATGGATTTTGAATGTCAATTTTCGAGATCACGTAAAAATTCCACGTTATATAAATGAAGGACTTGTTGGCCGGCCTTACACTCTTCTTAAAGTAATGGCAAATATTGCATATAAACTTTAAAAATGTAAGAAGCGACGGATATTTTTATGCACAAATTCATATTATAACTGAATAAAAGGTATTAAAAATTTTATATAAATAGACTTCATTATATTCTTCCTCATTTAGCGTCATACTTGTATAACTGAGCCGAAACTATGGCGCTTACAATAGGGGACTTATAAAGTGTATGCAGAAGATGAAGCCAAAATGTCAAGGTACCACAGATTGGAAAAGTAAGCTTGAAGTAAGCTTGAAGTAAGGAAACAAATATATACTGGAATATATTACTTAGCAATACAACAACAGTGTACTGTAGATCTAAATTTGGAACTTGAACTTCGTCGGAAACGCCCGCAATACGAAAAAGTTTTTTTTCTACAGAGTGTACGCGTCCGCACATCGCAAGAATTATTCGTTCCAAATTATTGGTCGAAATATCGAAAATGATTCCACATCGCCTGTATACTCCAGACATGCACTCCAGGTTCGACTTTTTTCTATTTCGGTCGTTAGGTAATTATTTATGTAAAACAACTTTGATGATGAGAATAAACTCCGAAAGTTCATTGACGAATTTTTCAATTCAAAATGTGAGAATTTATTTTTTTACGCTGTAGCTCCTTCGTCAAATAAACAAAGATGACTAGTCGATGATAATTCACTAATTATGCCGGCCAAATTAACTGAAGCATTCCTTCTCTTGCGTTTAAGGTTATGCTACACTCGCGTTACGGTTTATTTTCTTCAACAATTTTTTAATTATATATATATATATATATATATATATATATATATATATATATATATGTATATAATCCAAAAATTCAATCATTTAAATAAGCAAAAAGAAATGAATAAAGTGAGATTATAAATTTGATGTTTGACGGCATGTTGACAGCAATTGTCTGCCGTTTTTTCATAAAAACGGCTGAAGTAAGGGCACTTTTCGAATAGTTTTTCTTATTAAAATGATCATGATCGAATTTTTTTTTCTTAAATGCGTTGTGTATCACATACATATATTTTTTCATTTAAAGAAAAAAATGGAATTGTCATTAATACTAAAAAACTGCATTTATCTAATATGAAACATAAAACTAGGTGTTGCATAACTCTGTAGACTATGTCGACGGATTTGACCCACTTCTGTACTGAGGATGGTTAATGAGAGCGCGGATACCTTCCCCTTCGATTATTGGGTAAAATAATGGATTGATTGGTGCATTTTAACGAATCGTTGCCCAGCTGGTAGGATTCCGTCAATTAACGATGATCAATTCGACAATTGGCATGTTAGATGCACGCAAGCGATGCACTTAAGTCCGCGACGGATAATACTGTGTGCACACTAGGGAAACAAGTTTATTGGTTAAACCATTTTAATAAGAAGTTTTTATTAAAATTGTTTTCGAAAGGTGTAGAAAAGTAATTATACACTGTTATAAGATTTTTAAGGAAATGGATTAACTTCGAATGTGAATTCGCATGGAGTCAAAAATATTACACTCGCTCCTTCATCATAGATATAAATATTTAAATACAGATAATATACCTTGAACGCTATTGAGGACTGTGTACAAATTATTTTAAGAAATAATATATAGTATGAGACATATAGTAAATACTAAATCAAATAGTTCCTAATTGATTTTATATAAAGTATATATTTATTCGTAATGACATATTGGTTTGATTCACCCCTTCAAACTATTCAGGTATCGTTAAATCCTACGCTTGATATAAAATTTAAAAGGATTATTGCAAAATATAACAAAAAAATTACAAAATATCAATTAGAAAATTGTATCTTTGTGGAGGCGACCTTATATTTGTAAATAGAGTGCGGTGTTGGCTACAGAGATTGGGCGCGCGGGCAGGTGCCCGCGCCCTCGCTCTCTCGACACCAGTGGCGATGCGTTACAATAAATAATGTTCTAGTTTTTATTTAAAAAAATAATTGTTAGCTTTTACTTAGAAAATATAGGTAAGGCAGAGATTATGTAGTACCAAATAATTAAAAAAGATTTTATTAAATTTTACATCTCCCGACTAATATTTATAGCTGCTTCTACAACTGCATTTCGTCCATATTTTATCATTTGCATTCCGTTCCTATTTTAAATAAACTATGCAAATGTCAGTGGTAAATAAAAAGCTTGTCATCCTCGATCTCAACAAACATGATCCTCGGAAAATGTGGTGGTTCCATTTCGACTCGCGGATGCTCGATGAAGCTATATTTGTCTAGTCCATCCGCATGGAAAATGACATGCAGGTATACAGTGATATATCAAATATCAATACAAGTTACACATACTCATTGCTTCAGCCACAACCTGTTGAAGGCTCTTTAAATAATAAACAGAGAAACAGAATGAATGCAAAAAAAACAAAATACTAGAATAAAGGATACAAATTAAACCCGAAAAGGAGCAAGCAAAGCAGATAGAGACCGAAAATTAATGTCGTTGGATAGAACTTTTCAATAAAGATATATTTATTTTGAGCAATCTTTAAACAAAATAACTCGTCTATTTAGATATTTTGAGACCCTGATTTGAAAATTATAACAACTTTTTTCATTATAAGTCAAACAGCGCCATCGCTCGGCGATATCACGTATAATTAGAATTAATGGATGACGCATGCGTTCATGGATATTACGAATAGATTGAACACTGAACTTTAAACTAATCTTTCGGTAACCGTCTCTGTATACTATCACAACTTCAAAACTACTAAAACTATTTTATTAGAACTAAACAAATTACTAATTTTATTTGGAGAAAAAATTTGTTTGTTTTTTTTAGGATTGACAGGTATACAGTACAGAGTTGACAGGTATAGGTTCGACATTATATAGTTTATAGTATCCAGAAGAACATACAAATTTTTAAAACATAAAATATTTTTAAAACATATGGATAATGAACAATAACTGTTAAAGTAAAGTGTAAGAAAAGAATCTGTATTCTATATAATAGTAAAAATAAAAATTTGTGTGAAATAATTTTGAAAAAATGAATTTAAATGTTTTTTTTAATGTTGCTTCGAAAATATTCTGAGTGAATTGGACTACTAAATACTAGTCGACATCTGTCAAGTGGTAATAGTCCAAATAAGCGGAGAGACAAATTGAAAATTGCTCCATATACATATTCACATAAAACTTTGACTAAAAGTATTAGGCACTTATTAAAAATAGGCCTGTTAAGTTGCATTTAAAAAAAATGTATAATGTTTACAGTATGGTCGGTTTCGTCAAACAGCTGTTTTAAATAACAAAAACATTTACCACTGAGGTCATAAAGCAGCTTGCAAAAATTAAGTTATTTGAATTTTTGAGAAAAAATATCAGTGTTATTTAGCGACTCAAATTGTAAACAAACTTCCGCATATCGTTATTTTTACATCTCAGTGTGAACAATTACATAATATTTGAAATATAATGCTTAAAAAAATTAACTTACTGCATAAAAACGACTGAGAATTCAACTGTTTCCCAAGCAAAGCTAATCACGAGTTGAAATTTCCAAAGTTATTAAATATTCGAGATGTGCGGTGTATGGTGCGTATTTAAACGTTTTTCTGAGACCTGTATTCGCTTAAGTAAGAGAAGAAACGGATGAATAAGAATAACCACATAACAGGAGTTTAAACTAATTTGGTCAGTTAGTCCGAAAAATCGAATAAAAACTTCTTTCGAACTTGTCACTGATCTCAAGAGCAAACTGAAAAGCCAATTAGTGCTTGGACAACAAGAAGAAATCTTGGGAAGCGGACCTTAAAAGATCTAAGGCAAAAATGGATGGACACCATAGACATTGGACAAAGGAGGAATGGTCATAGTTCCTATGCTCCGATTAATGTAACTTCCTGGGGAGCTTCTTTCAGTAATTACTTATAAAAAATACTTATAACTGTTTGAAATAACAATCCAAATAAGAAATGGGGCAAAAAATCAAAATTGACTATTTTGTTTTATGTTCCAGCTATTTGGAATACCAGGTCTGACTTTATGTACTTGCAATTTATCTTCTAGCATGGTGCCCACTGCGAAACACGACAGAGCCACTATAAATAATCTGGGGCTGCATGGCTACCCATGGTATCAACGAAATGTTCTTTGCGAAAGTCATATGGATTGTTTAAAATACATTAACATATGTGAAACCAACTTGCTACTTTTGTTGATTCACATTTTCGGTGACGTGAACCTTAAAAAAATTTAAATACTAATAAGAAAATGTTCCTTATCCACCTCTGTGGTGGCCAATTTATGACAAGGAGTATTGTCTTATTAGTATGTTTAGTTCTGATGGCGTTGGTCCTGTGACAATACAATTATGTGTTAAATAGGCCAGCTCAGTCCCCAGACCTCAACTCCATTGAACATCTTATGAATATACTGAAACGCAAGAATTACGTTAAAAAGGGACTAAAAAGTGCTCTAGTGGAATAGGGTGCAATAACTGTTTCCGAGTGTAAAAAAAAACTTGTCGACAATATGCCTCAAATAATTTATTCTGTAATAAAATTCACAAAATACTGAGTAAAATGAATAAACATAACGGTTAAAGCAAGTTATTTTACCATTTAAAATCCATTCAAAAACAAGCCGTTTAGAATTAATAGGAAACCTAATATTTCTGGCCAAGACTGTATGTATTTGTAGCGATACGAATTACAATTTATGTATTCGACTGCAAATTGTAAAAAAAAAAACAATTTGAAATCACTTCACCATTTCAAATGGATTAAATTGAAATTAAATTGCCCAATTTCCTTTGTGCAATTTAATTTGAATTTAAGTTGAATAATTACGAAAATTGAGGTTATTAGTTAGATAAAGAAGATTGAAGTATAATATCATTTCTCGACGCTGTGTGAGATATAAACACACGTTACTGAGACTCGCCGCCACTGTCGACTCGAACTCGGAATATTCGCCCTAGACCGCGACGCGACCAGGTGCTGTGCGCAGCTGACGCGCCCGCGACTTTCCAGCGAGTACTCCGCGCCCACGGGCGAGGACAATCGCAGCCACGGAGTTCTACGTTACAGGGGTCGGCAGTTTGAATTGCGTTCATGCACAGAACGGAACGACTATCATGATTTGTTTCATCTATTAAATTAAAAAAGAAATAGATAAATTGAAAGAAGAAAATGTGTACCTAACGCTATTATATCACTTCGAACAGCACACCAAAACTTGTCAATTGAATTTTATCTTCTAATGCATATCGGTACATAGATTTTGAAATCGTGTTTTTATCTAGCCTATGAATTAAAATGTAACAAAAATTTCTAAGTGCACATTGGAATTTGTTCAATCAGAAATTTTCAAGTCATTGAATAGTAAATGACACAAACTTTTATATTTGTATTAAATTAGTAAGGCATAATCATAGACTTATATTACTTTAATATGATCATCTTTACTGTAGTGAAAATCTTTTTACGTCTTATAATTATGGCAACCAATATTAGAGAAAATATGGAAATTATTTCCTTAAATACCAGGCAACCTAAAAGGTAACATGCAGAAGGGTTGTATAATTTTTCAACGTTCACCCTGATTAGAATCAAATTGATTTAGTACATGTATAAATAAACAAGGAACATTAAATAATCATATTATTTAGAAGGTGACTGGCCAATCTCAAAGAGCAGCAAATTTATTATAACAGAATAGTCAATTTAAATTATATTACATACTAAATTTTATTGTCAACTGAACAAACCTAGCACCATTATTGAAAATAAAAAACATTATTGCCAAAAAAACATTATTGAAAATGAATTAAAAAGATTATTTTTTCAATTTGTATTAAGGAATATGTCTATTAACTGTATGATCTTAATTTATATATTAAAAATATGTACTCTTTTCGTTTTAATATTTTTTATTACATGTTAAACATTATTGCCAACTAAACAAACCTAGCACCATCTCGCCATTTATTGAAAATAAATTTAAAAGATTATTTTTTCAATTTGTATTAAGGAATATGTCTATTAACTGTATGATCTTAATTTATATATTAAAAATATGTACTCTCTTCGTTTTAACATTTTTTGCCGCGAAGAAATAACTTTTACATTTCTAGGTACATTAGTACGAACATATAAAGAGGTGGATTTTAAATAGTTTTACAAAATTACTCCCAACGCTAAGCACCTATGTATCTTCTTTACAACATACTTGTTATAAATACATAATAATGAACTTTTATTATTAAGGGCTTATTACTAAAAATGTAGTGAAAATATATCAAAACTCAATTCAAAAAAAGCATTTTTATAGTCAGTCAAAATTTTTAAAAAATTTTGACTGACTATAAAAATGCTTTTCTTTCAATGTACATACTTATATATTTAGACAGGCTAGTAATTATGGATAATTTAACCTGTGCTATTATGTTCGCGGCGTTGGGTTAGTAACTGGACAATAACTCATCGTGAATTGATAGTCTTGTAGAAAAACTTCTCAAATGTTATATATACAATAGCATAGTTGATACGAACATCAAATATTTATTATATATATGTTTCATTTCATAAGTCATTCTTTAGTCCAGACACCAAATATCATTCCAACGAAGATTACTCTCAAATCGGTGCTGTAGTTTTTGCATACTGCTTCGTCAGACGGGCAGACAAATATACAACGATATTAATTACTATAAATTCAATCCACAAATGAAAAATAAACTACGTAAGCACATTTTAAAACATACAATTTCATTTGTCATTACAAATTAAATTGCTTATTTTCGCTTTAAAACTGTTGTCGACCCCTACAATATGGTTCAAACTAACCCACTCGTGGTTACGCAGCCAATGCGCGTGTTCGCATCGGTTCCTCTTTCTTATGCGTACGTGCGCGCTACAAATATTCAACGTAATGCTGACATGTAACGGGACAAAATTGCTCCGCGGGACGTCATCTTTCTGGGAAACGTCTCTCCATATTACGTTTGATCTCGTAATCCTTTCGAATATTTAATATTATAACACTCCCTTCGTAATAAACATCACTCAATGCTTACTCAAATTATGTGACGTCTAATAATATTGTGTATTTATTTGTGGTAAAAGAAGAACTTTTGTTCTGTCTTTTTGTTATTTTTTTTCTACAAAAAGACCGACTGAAAATTCGATATTAACATTTGTTGCTTATGAAAAATTTAATTGAACTTGAGTTTTAGTCAAAAAGAAAGAGATGTTTATTATCCGTAAAACGATACAGCTTCCTTTGACCAAGATAGAGATTTATACAGAAAAAAAAACAATATTACCAAAATATTTTCACAATTATTATTTCAATTGAAATAATAATTGTGAAAATATTTTGGTAGCTCCTAGGTAGATTTAGATAGCTCCAGTAATAAAAAGAGTATATTTGTATAAATTGCGTTTTATTCACATAGCGAAATTGAAATCCTCTGAACGATTACAAACCTAATTCGACTGAAAGTAGACACGAGGTTTTGATGATGAATGAGCCAGTGACACAATTCGCAATTTTTGCAGGTCAATATCATATGAAAACAGGAATTATAAAAGTTGTATTTATGAAATTTTAAATACAGTTTCTTGTTTGTCATCTCCTCGCATTTTAACGTGGTATATTATGTAGATCAGTTAAAGGGTGGCGCGAAACGTTTCACGAAATATCACACAGCGCACGCACGGTTGTGTAAACTGTCTGCGTGCTACCACACGCTTCAAAAAGAATATGTTAAAGCTAGAAAAAAACTGTTCAAAATATTAATAGAAATTTGTGGATCAACGAGATCAAAAGCTTCAATAGTAATCTGTCCAATCTTAAAGATCTGTTTAGCATTTATTAAAATCAAAAATGTACGCATAATTAATGAAAGTAATTGAAATGTGATTGACATAATGAAATTTTTGGCTGTACAGTTGAAGGATAGGTAACTATTTATTTATTCATTCTAACATAAAAATTTTGTTACATCTTCGCAGTCAGCCCTCGTGCGAAGATCCTGAACAAGAAAACTTTAATACTGAATATGTACGAGTGACAAATGCAATCACAAATCCTACTGTAATAAAATCCCAAATCGCTGCTTTACGTGGAGTATTGTTACTTACAATTTCATATTTAATGTTTGTCTTTTAATTCCATTTAACGTAATTTTCAAACCAAAGTACACTTTTAAAAACCAGAACGTCTACTATTAAGCATTATGAAATTACAAACGAGTTCGACATTTTGACATTTGTATCGTTAATAAATAAAATACATTCTTTTCCGTAAATTAACATTAAATGTCTGTACCATATTTGGGACAACTTATCTACAGATCGAGATACACGCGCCTTTTAACTAATCGGCCACACAACGAAACTATTATCCAAAATTTACTTTACTTTAAGCTAGATGGTTCAAATGGCAACGATTTACCGCTGTAAATTAGATGTTTGATATGAAAAAGCATGATAATATAATGGCGGGTAATTATATAGCGTTTAGGGGTGGCCGGCGGCGGGGTGCGCCAGGCACCGCGAGGGATCCCCGGGGGTCTCGAACTGCCCGATGAGCTGCCTCGCTCTGTACCCGCACGCACTAAATGAGGAGTTATTAGTTCAGAGAAGACGCCGCTAAACGTGTCGCGAATCACATTAAAATATCTTTTAAATATAGCTTTTAAAATAATTTCTTAACACTATTGTCCACAATCAACATGTCTTTCTACACATATTTTTACGTTGTACAGAATCTTGTCTGAGTTGACATTAAAATACGCGAATCACATTTAAATATCTTTTAAAAATAGCATTTAAAATAATTTCTTAACAACCTTATCCGCAATCAACATGTCTTTCTACGCATATTTTTACGTTGGAAAGAATCTTGTCTGAGTTACACTACAGTATTTGGCACTTGAGAAACACTACAGTATTTGGCAGTGTATCATAATACAGATTTCCAAACTTCTGTTAATTTTGTGAATGTTTTTTGGTTATTCGTTACTTAATAACTGTGATCAAGGAATGAACAACTAAAGTTCGTTTGCACAGAATACTAATATATATTACGAAAAATGTGTTTGTATGTTTGTTATTCAATCGAACAGAATAAACAGGTTTTCATAAAGTGTTATATATACATAGTTTATAATTCGAATTGATATATAAATTAATTAACTTGTTTTTATTGATTCCGAATTATGACACAATTTTAAGAAAAAGCTCCGTGTTTTGTAATTATAATAACTTGCACGCGACTTCGTTGGCGTGGATAAAGCAAATGGTTAAATGAATTGATTTTTAATATCTTTTTAGATTTCTTCTATTTCTTTTTAATTTTTTTTATATTCGATTATTTTTCTTGTATTTATTATTTTTTGTTTGTAAGAGCTTCACTATACTCTGTCTTCTCATTGAAATTGCCTCTAAAATGACAACTATACCCCTCTGACTTACTATGCCGTGTAATCTTCTTGTAAAATTTAGACATTTTTCTGAAACTTATTTCTACCCATTCTTCAACAACCCCACTTTATAAAACCTGATAAATTTGTAGGTTATATTAGAATGCAGGGTATTACATATCGACTAGCAAAGAGACCCAGAATACCAGTCCAGCCAGGCTCGACTGGAACATTGATCCCCGCAGTGTGCTGCGCCGTCAAAGACTGTATGCCTTGCGATCAATCTAATACACCACGGCGACGACAGTATAGATAATATAAATACAACACTACAACATGGCAATTGACAGGTACATTAAACTATTGCAATTTGAAAATCCACGCGGACGAAGACGTGATGCCATATAAAACTCTGCACAATTTTTAACGATAGTATTCGATTGACATATTAAGTAATCATTTATAGATACTGTAACGCAGATCTAAGGGCTCAAACGCGTATAGGTTCAGTTCATTTACTCAATTCAGAAAAATATAGGCTTTATTATAACAATAATTCCTAAAATTGATCTAATTTTAAATTGTGTATGTATATACGTGTGTATATATATATATATATATATACATATATATATATATATATATATAAATATATATATATATATATATATGTATATATATATATATGTATATATATATATATATATATATATATATATATATATATATATGATATACTTGTGCCATCGTTTATACTTTCAATTATTATACCTTCACAGCAACACCCATAAGACACAGCTTTGCACCATGGAGTTGTAAAAGAAAATAAAACTTCTAAGTCAAAGAAATCAAGAAGAACCCTAAAAATACGACCATTTATGCCGCATATTTTGACACTCGCAAATAAATCAAAACCTATAAAGTACTTCCCCTTGATCTAGAAGCATGAAATTTCGCAAGAATCAACATCTCACAGCACAAGTAAAGGAAAAGATCGAAAATCTTGAATTTTTAGATATATCACATAAAAAATATTTTTTTAGATATGCCTCTGTGAAAGATATAGTTATAATATATTAATATATTTTCCACCTGAAAAATTAAAATTTTATAAATAGTTTAATAGAAATATTATGTACTATTAAATATTTATAAATGCCTAAATGTCTACGGAACCCTCGTAGCGTGACTCCACTTGTACTCGACAGGTTTTTTCGCAATTTTTACTTTAGCAGTTTCGGAGGACTCTCAACAATATCTCAAGGACTACCTTACATGAAATTCTGAAAGAAAATAACCCTGAACTTCTTGTAACTTGCTTTTTCAATTCCATACGAGAAAAGAAATGAAAAAAAAACAATGAGCCGTCACGGGACGCCTGGCACATGTGAAACATCGTGTTCGTACAAGTAATATGTATAAAAGACAAGATTATTATAGGAACTAAACATAGCATAATGAAAAAATAAAGTATTACGAATTTCTTACAGAAAATGGTGACTTTATTTAATAAACATTTATTTACAATTAATACAAAAATAATAAAGCACAGGTTTTGTGTACCGTAGTAAACAACAGCGTCGAACTGAGTGAAGAGGGGGTCGCGTAGTCGGTTGCGCATGGCGACACGTCGCCATACCGTACACTCTACTACATATAGACTATATATACCTTAGTATAGCGTGGCGACCCGTCGCCACGGCGAGCGGCGCCACGCCAACGATCCGGTTTATACCTGCGCCTATAGATGTTTCACATCAAAAAATTGTGCATATCAGCTCCGACACGCAACTAGAGTTTATGCCTTAAGTACGAATTCCTTGGAATGTATAAAATAGGTATATAAATATAAATATGAGTATCATTAAATGTAAATGGAAAATTCCTTAATAAAGAAATGCTGACAATATAATTATTTTCAAGTAAAACACAAATGAACAAGATCAAATTTACATAATAAAATTAAAAACATTTATTAACGTCAGACTAAGAAGTTAAAATTAAAAGAGAATTTTTAATTTTATAGGATAGAAGACACCAAATATTAATACATAATAACATTTAATGCTTACATCTTGATATAAGCGAACAATAATAAACTATCTATGTCACACTCCGTCACTGCGATTATGCCATAAGAAAATGCCAAATGAACATATTGATATCTCACTCTAAAGAAGCGCAGAAATGTTACTCGGACAGGCCACCTAACGGTTACACTTTTTTCATGCTATGAACTTCGTACCCTCTGAACTTCTGATTTTACTCCTCATAAAACTTCATACCGGACGCAATATAAGAAAATTAATTAAGGAGTAAAGTCCAAAAAAATATTGAACCCATATAAAAATTCTACATGAATATTGTTGAATGTTAACTATTATAATACATGCGGTTTAGTATTATTCACCCACCCCATCAAATTGAAATCAAGTTTCCACGTCAAACGGTTCCGAAGAAAAACGGCAGTGTTAGACGGACATGCAAGTAAGGGTTTATTTTTTTTTCTTTTTGAGATACGAAACCCTAAAAATGAAGATATTATCCATTTTCAAACAGTCTTAGTCACTAGTTCACAGAGTTAAAAATACATTGCAATACAACTACAGCGGAAGTTAACTCGCTACTTGCCGAATACCTGTCGTAATCTTATCAGACTTTCTATCGCTAATCAATTCGAAGTAGATAGTGCCTGCGTCGATTCTTCACTTTAATAATCAATGTTACGAATTGCTGTTAATTTAATTCATTTTAACATTTTATATTTTATGTGCCACGTTATTATACTAAATCATTACAATGTTTTTATTGTTCAATATTTTTATTAACTTATGAATATAATGCAATATTAAAGGACAAATAAAAATTTGATAACAGGTACTTCGATATTATTAATTATTGTAATGAATATTGCATTATTTGTCTTAAAATTGGAGTAAAATATCAAACATGTACTTATATTTATAATCATGACATAAATGTTCTTACTTCTTTAATAAATGCATTTTGCAAATGATTGGTGAATTCGTACGTTATTTACTGCGACAATAGAGTAGACAAAACTGAAATATTCCTGAGATAACTGAGGTTTTCCATTTGGATAGGTAACCAAACAAGTACAGCCTTAATATCCTTGAATTATTTTTATGGGGCTATGTTAAATAACGTAAATAACAACAACTTATATACGTAATGGACTACAGTCGCGAATATCTCATAAACTATAAAATTTAGAATCATCACTTTAGTTTTCGATTAAACTTTAGCTAAACGATTTTTTTCTCGTTGTTTGAGCAGTTTCAGAAATATAATCAACAATATCTCAATGAATATCTTACTTGATATTCTGAAAAAAATTACTTTGAAATCATTATAACTTGCTCTTTCAATCCTAAATAAGAAAAGAAATGAAAAAAAATATTGGTCCCATATAAAATTTCTATGTGAATATTTTCGAGCTTTAACTATTCCTATATATGCGGTTTATTAGTCTTTATCCGCTCCTCCAATTTGAAATCAAGTTTCCGTATTATATATATACATATATATATATATATATATGTATATATATATATATATATATATATATATATACATATAAATATTACGCGAAAAAAAATACAATTTTAGCGTTCCCCGAAAGGAAAAAATGCTGCCTTTTAAGTTCCTTTTTACCTTTCTATTTGTTTGTCCATCACAGCCAAATTTCTCATTCTTTTTTCAGATTGTTTGACGTAAAAACTTGACAGTGGCATAGAAATCGATCATATTAAGCAGCATATTTTGCAACTAAGACATTAAAATATTTATGTGGTCATTGTAGAGGAGGCAAATTAAGAACTCATTTTTTTAGTTTTAAATGTGTGTATCATTCCAATGAAAAAAAAATTGTTTTCAAATTTTTAAGCGGTTTACCCACAGAGATCAAAAGAGACCAAAATGTGCAAAAAATGTCTTGCCCGTAATTGTGTGTACATCTTTGTCATAGAAACCACCAAATGAATGGAAACATTTTTCAGATCGATAATTTTTGAAAATATTTAGAAAAAAAATACATTACAATTATTGCATATGCTAACAGATAGGTGATGTGCTATCGAAGAGAAAAAAATTAATAATTTTTGCAAATATTTCATTTTAATCTATTTCACATATGAGTGATAAAATTCAGAAGAAAGATTTTCTTGTTGTGAGCAAAACTTATCCTGTTTTGCTCACAACAAGAAAATCTTTCTTCCGAAACTATGAAGTCTCAAAATCCCATTTCCCGTAACAAAAAACTCATAAATACTTTTCAGCCCATTCCACTGAACTGACGCTTTTCCACATTTCCTCTATCAATTGTTAGCAGTAGCTAGGCTGTTGACTGTTTTTATATATTTTTAAAGTAGCTACTTGTGCAGGAGGGCGGTGCGTGCGAGGCGAGCGATTGTTGGATGTCGGGCTCGGCAACTAATGTGACGAAGCACGCCAGCCGAGTTCCGTGAGAGGCGAAGCAGCTGGGCGAATGCGACGCAACGATATTTCTGGTATTGGGTAATATACTGTAGATATCGGCTAAGAATTTTCCAAATGGTTTAAGTAACAATAAAAACCTATATATTATACCAAAATAATGGTAGAAAAGGATGTCAATCGCACGCGAACTCACTTTATACGAACGCTCTCAGCCTGCAATTAAATACTAACCTAGAAGCACGTTATTTTTAGGAAATTATTCTCAATAAGTTAAGAAAAAAGTATCGGTGTCATTACAAACAAGGCTTATAATTTTTTTCTTCAAACTATCACAGCTTTCCATCGCATAAAAATTAAAACCATCTCAATGAACTATAACAATCAATCGGGCTATGTTCAATTTATTTTTTGTTTTACTACTCTGTGATTTATATCTTAAAAGAAGAAGAAACACATTTGTTTTGTAAAATAATGTATTAACACGTTGAAACGTCGTAACGGAAAAATTGTCATCCATTGATCAATTTGAGACCGTTTTTCCTCTAAAAATAGATTAATTCAGTGTAGTTATGTATCGTGTTAAATTTCCAAGTTCGTTTAAAATTAATTTTAAAATGTAACGAAACATCTATCTTTTCTTTTTTTTTAAATAACTTCTATTTTACGAACAACGTCACCGTCCCGTAATGTTACCTCAACGTCATTTTACACCAACATCAACACTGGATGAACTAGTGACTAAGACTGTTTCAAAAAGGATAATACCTTCATGTTGAATTATAAAAAATAAATAACGGATACATTCCTGTCCTGTTGCTAAAATCTGTCAATGTTGCCATGTTCAATGAATTGACACCTAAAATCTCTTGGTTATAGGTTATTCTATGTCTAGCATCTGAGCTAAATACATATTTTATGATATTTATGTATTCAGAATGTGCGAGAAAGAGTACAAAGATTTGATTTTCTTTTTCGGAATTACATACAAGGTAATTCCGAAATCTCGGGATCCCGACAAATTTGACGTACTTTTCGGGATCGGGATCATATTTTTTGTAATACTAAGACCCGCATCCGGATGGGTTTTAGTAAATAAAAACAATAAATGGGTAGCCATTATTTAAATTTCGCAATCTTTATTGACGTTGAGGTCACATTACGGGGCGAATCATTATCCATCGCATGTGAGGGACACGCAATGGATTTGAACTTGCACATATTAAACTAGCAAAGTGACGTTATTATTAATGTTTATTTTCGTTTCGCATTTGTTTTAAACAATGACATTAATCGCCATTTTGCTTATTTTATTGTCTCTACGTTATTGTATTTCTATTGCTTACCAAGAAGTTGGAGGTCTATCTGTGCTTTTGTTTATTTCATGGTTTATTTCAATCGTTTACCAAATAGATTTAAGAGAATTTAAAAAATTAATAAAAATAGTTAAACATAGTCATCATACAAATTTTCATGCAAACGTTCATGCACCCCTTCCATAAGAAAATCCCAACCTCGATAAAATCCCGAAATCGGGATCGGCATCCGCAATTTCCCAAATATCGAGATTAAACATTTCTGTAGATGGATCGAAGTTCTAATTGCATAAAAACAAAAAAAATGCACGAGTGATCTTCATGGACGCTAGATGTAGAGTTGACACAATCGGGATCAATGTCATAGTATATGGAGTAAAATTTGTAGTCGTTTCGGTAAAATGTGGACATGTAAAGACTTCGCCGAATACTGTCGTGTATGGCTACGTGTCTTTCCATAGAGCTCGTCACGCCACCTCCTCTGCCACAAGTAGCGGGTTTCTGCTGCGAGCCAGTTAAGTTATAAAATGTCACGACTAATCGATGCGCAACAATACTGTCTAATACCTAAGTTTCTAACTAGTTTCGGAATACTATGACGTTCAGCCTTTTCTTGTGGAAAGAATTAACTATTGTCATCTTTTCTAGACACGTGATACTTATGCTTAATGGATGAACACATCGGTATAGAGCAGTACGATGTCGTATCAACGATGTTTGCACTTTCTTAATGAAAAGAAGCATGTGAAGATAAATATGCACATTACTACATAATCATATTTCTTTAAGGTGGAGAATAAAATAGCAGGTAAACCAACTTTTATGATAAGAATACAGTGGTTCGTAACTGATTAACCGTAATACACAAGTACTCAAACATCGTCTTCGCAGGCTAAAAGATAGAGCTAGTCGATTATATTGTATAAAGCTATCGATATTATTACTCTATAAACTTTTATTTGTAAGATTTAGAGTTTAGACCATTGCTAAAGGGGGTAAAACTTGCGGTAGAATCAGGAGACCAACAATATAAATCTGTACTAATGTTATAAATTCGAATGACTATTTATTTGTGAGTTTGTTTGTTACACAATAGCTATACAAGAAGCGACAAATATTTTCTACTTGGCATGAGCGTAGTACGTGTGGTGGTCGCATAAAATATTAATATTACGAAAAGTGTGTTTGAATGTTTTCTCTCAATCATATCTAAAACAAACTATATTTGAGAGATATGTTTCATGACTCGTGATTAAATGGCTAAAACGCAGGACAGATTTTAGAGATATATAGTGCATGACTTGTAATTAAAATTAAGGCTACTTTTTAATCCGGGAAATAGCATAATTCTCTAAGTTTAAACTCGATGTTTTTTACTCGACAATAGAAAACAAGTATTGCACCACGACGGCAGATTGCGCAACTTGTACATTAAGTCAATTGTTGATTTACGTGTGTTGAGAACCTGAAACCTGCATTTAAATCCCGTCGCCTCATACAAAAATCAATGTCAGCGAATCGGTCGGCAAAAGCTAATGTAAATTTATTAAAACTACGACTTTACACCTTAGCTTAATCAATTTACTTATAGTTATCTATGTTACCCGAAAATAATTATTTAATCCTACATTTGCAATTATTAAAACTACGATACTACGCGTTTTCATATTCATTTCGCTTATTGTTATCCAATGTTACGCGACATTAATATTTAGTACTATATTTGAATTTATTAAAACTACGAGTTTCTCCGAGTTTTCTTTATCAATTTGCTTATTATTATCCTATGTTACTCGATATTAATTATTTGGTAGTACGTTTATATTTAGTAAAAGTACGACTCTATACTTTTTCTTACTCAATTCGCTCATTGTTATCCTATGTTACCCGATATCAATTATTCAGTAGTATATTTGCATTTATTAAAACTACAGCTCAATTTGTTTACTTTTATCCAATGTTATCCGATGTAAATTATTTAGCAATAAAATTACATTTTTTAAACTATGACTTTGCATGATTTCTCAATAAATTTGCTACTTCTATACAATTTTACTCAGTATATTTTATTTAGCAATACATTTGGACTTGCTTACTCAATTTGCTTACTGTTATTGAATGTTACCCGACATGTTAATTTTAAAAACGAGATTATTGTTAGACACTGCAACCAAATCGTTTCTTCATATCCCTTTTTCTTTGATCTTTTTAGGGTTCTGTAGCTCAAAGGGGAAGAAAGGTAATCATTATCACTCACGTGTCCCTTCATCGGTCAATCTGTTACAGTTTTTGAAGTCCACGTTGTGGTACGAGTAACCCCTAGAAACGACAACCGCGGTAAACATAGATATGTCTCTTTGTAAGAGCAATGTTTTATTCTATTTTAATTGTTCGTGTCGCTTTATACTATGGATGGTATTTCATTACTTGCATATATTTGCGTTTATTTAAATAATTTCTCCATTTAATTTCTATGCATTATCTTCTCTGGATATAAATTGAAGACATAATTATTATGTTATTGTTGTTTGATTGGTTATTAAACTGGTTTTATTCTATCCAGAGAGTAACTCTTATAGTTTCAGGATTCCGTATCTCAGAATAAAGAAACCGGAACATTTAACTTTATTGTCGGTCCGTTTGTCAAAAAAGGACAAATCTTTTTCTCGGGAACGGCCGGGCACTTCATAACATGTTATAATTTCTAAAATATTCGATAAAATTTCTCGTAGGTGGTGTTCGATTAATAAAACATTATTCATATATATTTAAATAAAGGTTATTATCAATATTACAAAAAAAGCGGTGATCATGAAACCACTGCATAACATGTTATAATTTCTAAAATATTCGATAAAATTTTTCGTAGGTGATATTCGATTATTCGATTAATAAAACATTATTCTTATATTTACGTATATATTAATTTTTGGCTGATTAACTAACGTTATATGGTTTAATATTCGTAGTGTAATAAATATTACAAAGTTTAAATAGTGTACGCTTTATTGGCCTCCATTACACTATTGCTTTTATTACCTGGAATTAAATTCCAAAACAAGAAGGTTTCTGTTCATTTAGGGATTAATTTTTTTTATTAATTTGCACCCTAAATGTTACCTTATGATGGGACTTATCCATGACGGGACTCATCCATGATGGGTGATGAGATGGGGCAAGCTAAGGTTATGATTTTAACGCATAATCTAGGCAGATTTTTTTCTAGTTTAAGCTCATTTCGTAACTTAATTTTATTATTATGTAATGTAGTCCAAGTGTATTTTTACTTTCATACCAAATCATAGCTTTCATACCAAATTTCAACACCCATATTAGATTTATCAAATTGAATTTTGAAAATTGGTTTACATTTTTAAAATTAGAAAACAGTACCGGAAACAATTTTACTTACCTAAACTCCATTTATACGCATTCGTATTATTTTGATTATTCATATTTCTGGAACAATTCTTCTGCTTAATTGTTTTCTTTAATTTATGCCTCATCATAAAGTAACGTTTAAATCATAATTTTATTTAAAAATTTTGGAAGTTCTTCTTCGGAAGAACTTTTCAATTGCTGAATTCGAATACTTGTAGTATATTTCGATTTATCAAATGTTCTAGATTCAATAAACGTGTTATTAAACCGCGATCACATCAATAAACGAGCATCATGTTCGACAAAAAATTATATGTTAAATAACAAATTTACGCAAATGAAAACGTGCGAACGCACAAGAAAAATTCGGTTGCTGTCGATTTTTTGACAAACATCAAAGCAATTTGCGTCGCAACGTATTTCAATGTGGACATCGTTAAATTTCAACGCACAGAAACAAATGCCTTATTCTTTTGTTGTGCTAAGTGTACACTACGGTCATACAGTTTATATATTATGTCTGAATTTATAGTAAATAAAAAATGTGCAGCTTTTATTCTTTTAAGGTATCTCATTAAAAAAGCAAAAGAAAATAAAAAAGACTAGATTTTACCGGATAAGACATTTATATAAAAACAGAGAACAAGACGGTAACATTTATCTATTGGCTGTATTATAGGCGAATAAAAGTAGTGGTCGTTTCAAGAATTTTATGTGTATGTCTGCAGAAGATTTTAAAACTTTTATAAATTTTATAGCACCAAAAATTAAGAAAAAACGAAAAAATATCAGTGTTATTTCTTTTTTGATTATTAAAATGCCACTTATATTTAAGATCCCAAAGGAGCCTATGTTTTTCATAATATTGTATTAAGAGAATTATGTACTCCTTAAGTTCATCTTTCGTAAAGATAATAAACAAATCACTTGCAAGTACAACAAAAGCGTAAATAATTTAAACAAGAATCAACAAGTATTCGTGCACAGCTTGAGGATGCCAACACCGCGCATAACACAAATATTTACGCTGAAATAAATTGAAATTTACGATGAAAAAATTTACGCCGAATGCTTCATTTAATACTAACCCAAATTTGTATTAATGTGGACCCAGATTTACATCCACACGCATCACTGTCCACTAAATCAATAGAGCAATCGCTCTGCAATGAAATGTTGGTATGTGATTAGTGAATCAGTTGAAACATATACCTATAACGATCCGGTGTATGGATACCCACCATTCTTCTTAAGCGGGTCCTTCATGAGACGAAGGAGTTCCGTTATTAGCAAGCAATGAAAAGGAATGGTATATTATCATGGTGGTTAAGATCAATAGGCAAATACAGTTATATAATTTTAGAAAGTTAAAGTTTTTATTTATTTGTTTACAAAAACTTAGAACGTTATATAATAAATATGTGGGGAACATATTATAACCAACGAAATGTGTAATAGGGTAACGTGACCGGCGCTGACATCAAATGTCGGACATCTGCGTCGTAATTTTCATTACAGTCTGTGCCTAGCTTAAGTTATTATGTAATTTGGAAGAAAAATTAATGAAAAATGTATAATTAATTTATAATAAACCGGCCAAGTGTGTGTTGAAACATGGATAAAATAGCATTCCGTAATAATCGTTTATTAAAAGTTTTATTCAAATGTTAATAATAGCTAATATACTTTCAGATTTCTCAAAACCATGGTTGAAAATTTAGAGCAGCTGGGAATACACGAAAGATCACTTTGAAGTGTAATTAATATATTACAAGTTGTGAGTAAAATGAAAAAAAAAATTATGTACGAAACCTCAGTCATATTTTGAAACTTAGGCCACAGAAGAAAATTCACTGGATGAAAAGAAAAATTCGTCCTCATTTTAGATGTATGGAGTGCGGAGTTGCTTTAATTTCTTTTATACTCCTATATTTCGATCCCTAATCTCAAGCATCCATTTGCTAAATTTTAATCATATAAAATTATAAAATTTTCAACCGTGGTTTTAAGAAATCTGAAAGTATATTAGCTATTATTAACATTTGATTAAAACTTTTAATAAACGATTATTACGGAATGCTATTTTATCCATGTTTCAACATGCCCTTAGCCGATTTATTATAAGATTAATTATACTTCTCTCATTAATTTTTCTTCCAAATTACATAACAACTTAAGCTAGGCACAGACTGTGTTGAAAATTGCGACACAGATGTCCGACATTTGATTTCAGCACAGGTCACGTTTTTGTATTACAAATATCTTTGGTAATAATATGTTCTCCATGTATTTATTACGTAACGTTCTACGTTTCTATAAACAAATAAATAAAAATTTTAACTTTCTGAATTACATAATAGAAATAGAAAATGTCAGGTTCTAACGGGGTGAAATACATAAAATTATAAGTGTCTTTTTTGCTACGAAATCCTAATAAAAAAGTCATAAAAAATTTAAATTTGGGTATTCAATTGAAGACATTTTAATTCACTGAACAAATAAAATCTAAAAAAGAGCCTACAATGCATCGGGATTGAATAATATGAATACATAAGAAAGGAGACATGAACAACCTTTGTAAGGATAATGCAATTTGAGGTGAGTTTTAAACTTAAACTCTGTGGATTTAGTAAGCAAACTTGAACCAAGTTAACTACATAGACTCGTTGCAAGGACGTTGATAACTACTTCCCAAATAATTATGTTCTATATTGAGATATTTGGAGAATATTTAGGTATTTAGGAAAGTTATAATATATATATGTATATATATATATATATATATATATATATATATATATATATACATATATATTTCTCAATAATATATTCTTCAAATGGTATTAGGATGCAGCCAGGAATGAAGGCAAATATTGGTATTACTTTAAGTTTTAACCTTGAGTTCAGTCCATTGAGATGAGCTTGAAGAATAACACGTCGCCATATGGTGGAGAGCAATACCACAGAACTTGTACCGGGAAAAATCTGACTATTACACTTCAATGCCGTACCTGGTCCGCACATGTGCAAATCTTCACACTTTAGTTCCCACGCGCCGCTCTACCTGAAGACACACTACGAGCTGCCAAAACAATTACTCATTGTGTTTACAAAAACACCCTAAAGTGTTAGTTTGCTAAACAATTGCATTATCTATATTTATGGACCCCCTCCTTCGCCCGCAAGTTCCTGTCGTTATTTTAAGGGCCCTTAGCCGCATTCAAATTTACCAGCATATGGTCGATGCACATTTGCACTTATCGGAAACTATTTAAGAAAGTCTATTTTTTTAACAGTGTCTCAAAGAGCATCTTACGAAATGGCAGTTAACTCTGTCCAGACAGCTTAAAAGGAAGAATGTGAACGTATTAAAATATGTTTGGGATTAAACTTACTGCTTCACCATAGTAACAAAGGTCTTATTACTCGCAGAATTTAGTGTATTTATACCAGGTTCGGATACTTACCAATTTATGGTTTTAGATATCTGTTAAAACCACCACAGATATCATTGTAGTATCCTTCTAATAGAATAACTTTGATTGCCAGCAGTAATTTAAAAAATAAATGTTTTATAAGGGTAACCTAATTATATTATATTTATAAAACAATGTATAATTATTAATAAAAAAGATATTTATAATATAAAAACAATAGAACAGGAATGATATTTTTCTGTTCCCTTTCCATTGCAATAAAATATCTTATTAACAATACAGTATAAACACGTAACTTCTTCTTTATATAGACTTATCCAATTTACACCTGACAGATTTCTCGATCATCCATACGTAATAAATTCTAGAAAATAAAACCTTCATGGTATTTTAGAACGAGGGTTCCATATTTACCTATATCTCTCGAAATGTTTGGTGCAGGTTAAACAAAATAATTTAATTTGAGAATATCAATTAAATACTAGCGATTTTTCAGATTTAGTAAATACGAAGTCAAAGGGGAGTGGAGGGATTACATGGCACTATCCAAAAATATTATAAGGAAACTTAACTCCATTTCAGAAAAACCTATTAATAATATCCCACTCGACCACTTTGCATATATGTATCCCCCATGTTTCAAAAAATATTTTTTTTAATTTTAATACATATTGATTAAAATTTAAATATCTTTACATATAATAAAATTGTAATATTGACCTATCTGTACGCTGAAGGAATTAACCGAAAAATAATTCAAGGAAACTAAACAAAAGTACTTACATAATAATATTGTCTTTCTCTCTGTCTGTCTGTCTGTTTATTTGTTTGCGTATCACGCAAGAACAGCTAAATAACTTTCGATGAAAGTTTCACTTGTAGATTTTTTTGTATCTAGGGTAATATATACGCTATGTTTATAGCAATGACCAACTAAAAAGATATGGTAATTTAAAACATCATTACAAAGCGCGCTTACTTAAACAAAAGATTATTTTCATAGTTATTATAATTAATGGTGTTGCATGTAATCTTATAATCAACAATCACCAATATATATTTTTGTGTTGCATGTAATATTAAATCTTATAATCAACAGTACATATTTTCTAAAGGCCCATGTGAACGAAATCACCGTCACTGTGAGTCTTTGACAGTCGGACGGACAGACATAATAAAATTAGAAGAATTTCTTATTTATTATGAAACTCTAAAAAACAAAGACAAAAATTCAAAAAGATATGCCAATTTCCAAATAAGAATTCTCAGTCCATGAATCGTAGCGCCGCAAAGCGTTTATTTAATTTCGTTTTCTTCTTGTATCGTTAAAGGTATGTAAAATTACATTCTATGTTGTTGTTGTTGTGAGTAAAACATCGTTAAAAACACGTAAAATTACATTATTCTTATTTACATAAAACTTACTGTTTCTTGCCAAAAATGTTGTTTTATTATTTTATATTAAGTTTAGTTTTTCGTTATTAACCTCAAAATTCAACGTTTCAATTCTCAACACGACACGTGTTTCGTCGGGGAGATTGATAAAAAATGTGAATGGTATTTATCTATGACGAGACTATCTCTTATGCTAACATGAGTCGATAATGTCGAGACATCTTGATCGCCAATTGTCGTTTGCAATTATTTAATTACGTAATTTGTTACAAATAATGATTAAGGAAAACTACTCGGAATCTGAAAGTGATAATAACCCTATTCAAAGCAAAATGAATTCTATTTTCAAAAAAAAATAGACAAAAAATTAGATAATGTATGGAACGAACAGAAAAAACATATTTATTTAATATTTTAATTCAAATGTAGAACATTAAGGAACGGAACTATTTTTTAATTTAAATGTAGAATATTAAGGAAACGGAACTATTTTTTAATTCAAATGTAGAACGTTAAGGAACGGAACTATTTTTTAATTTAAATGTAGAACGTTGTCCCTTAGGCACATCGATGTCTATTTCCAAGCAAAACGAAACTGTACTGAACTTTTACATAAATCCTTGAATAGAAGGTATAACTGTAATTATGAACATGTTAATGGACCATAGAGGACAAAGGTAAAGGCCTAACAACAGATGTTTACTAGCCCCACCAGAAGTTTTGTTTCGTTTCAGGATCTACGTGGCATGTTATTTTTTAAGTTGTTTGGTGTATATTTTTAAAGTCTATTCTTATTTGAAAATATGGAATTTAATTAGAATAGAACTATTTTCTCGTACAAGTTTGAGAAAGTAAACTTTTAACTCAAGAAACAAACAGTATAATATTGTAAAGTACATATTTGGTCGTACACACCTTTACACGCTGTGCTGCAATTACAGCATTTATGAAACGAAGTAAAAATAAATTTACCAAAAACAATTTTAAAGTGTACAAATTTTCAAAACGCTATAAAGGTCTTTCTAGATCGAAAGGTTTTGAAAACGAGAATCGTTGAATACATAATTTTATGTATTTTTACATTGTATGAGAATGTTTATTAAAGCTGCTGCTAAAAAGAGCTGTGTCAACTGAGTTTGTACCCATACTGTATGCTGCTGTAGAGCATACAAAAGAATATGCGTAAAAATAGGTAGGTACTGTTATGGCTGGAATATGACAATATTTTAGAAGGATGAGGATGGAATATTGAAGAAAATTCATTAAAAACTACTGCAGTTACTGGTAAATGAATGTCTCTTTTCCTATTTTTAAAAAATTATCGTTTACCCTTGTAAAAGGAGATATGGCTTAGTTTGTGGATGGAGAAAAATAGTGCCCCTCTTTAACTATTTTTAAATATTATTATTTGTACTATTTTTTAATAAATTATGATTTATTATAAAATTGTAATGCTTTGTTATTTTCGACGATTTTTACGTGTATTTATTTTAAACTAATTACGGATATATATTACATGGTGAGCGCCATTTTGTATCGGCAGTTAAAAAGTTCAAGTTTGGACAACAAATTCATGATTAGCAACATCGAAAACCATAAGAATCTTATTTTTGTTGAAAAAACTTGTATATAGCGCTTATTATAGTATGAAATTAAATTTATAAAGTTTCAAATTTTAATAAATATGTTTTTTTGACATAGCGGTCATTTATAAAAGGTGAAGTTTTTAGTTTGTTGTCTGAAAAACTCAATTATAAACTAATGAAAATCATTTTGTGTAACTGTGTTCCAAGGTTTTTTAAATGTTTCAAATCAACGCAACGGGATAAGTTAAAAATTTGAAATAGAATTTTTTTACATAAATAAATTATCCAATAACTTGTCCCATTGCGTAAAGAATTATCGAGTAGTGATTGAATTATCCGTTAAAATATCCCGTTGTGTGAAGAATTATCCAGTACTGATTATCCAATAACATCCCGTCGCGTAAAGAATTATCCTATAGTGATTGAATTCTCCAATAACATATACCATTGCGTAAAGAATTATCCAATATTGATTTAATTATCCAATAACATATCCGATTGCGTAAAGAATTATCCAATAGTGATTGAATTATCCAATAATATTTTCCGTTGCGTAAAGAATTATCCAATATTGATTAAATAACGTATACCATTATGTAAGAAAAATAATAACCGTTTTCAGTCACTTTGTACTGGAAAAAGACTTTCAATTTAAGAGTATTTCCAATTTTTAATTTTTTTGGGAAGCAGATAGATAATACTAAGATTCATTGGAAAACTGTGATAATGTAAAGTTTAAAAAAATTAAAGCTTTATATATTAATTAATTATCTTCATAACTAATAAACCAGTAAATTGATTTTCATTAATAATGAACCCTATTAATATTACTTATATTTTATCAATTAAAATTTTAATATTACTATATTTAGATCCGATATACAGTTCTGTAATTATACAATATCATAATCATAATACTGTCTTAAATATTATATAACCTTTAAAAAAACAACGTATAAATTATTATGTTTGTTTTAATATTACGAAAAAGAGTAAAAATAAAAAAAATCACAAACATAATTTATAAAGATAAAGAATAAAAAATTCACAAACAAGATTTTCTTCGCTTCACGCTACCCGGAGTAAAAACAATAAACATTTTCACAGTGTTTAAATGCAAGTTAATATTACTTTTAATGTTAATCTTAATATATCTGAAACTCTATATTTTCACAGCGCAAAGGTTCTT
Source organism: Druceiella hillmani (assembly GCA_039881145.1). Classification (NCBI taxonomy): domain Eukaryota; kingdom Metazoa; phylum Arthropoda; class Insecta; order Lepidoptera; family Hepialidae; genus Druceiella; species Druceiella hillmani. Next base: position 11,075,556 of record JAYKKI010000026.1, on the reverse strand, counting down.
TCTCACTGTTAACTTTGTAACATATTTCATAATATTTGTTTGATGGAAATATCCACAACATACTTGATATAAAATCTTTTTAAACACGCAAAGTGCAATATTTCGCTTCACGCTCTCTATATATTTTATTTGGGCTGCGAAAACCTTACGAAACGTACGTTTAACGAAAATTTGTAAAAGTTTGTAATATAATCAAAGAAAAGCCATTAATTATTACATCGGAAAGCGACCATTAAAATAACACACCGCTTTTACTTTTTCTTTAATAATTTTTTCTTTAATGATTTTACATTTATTTTCACACGTTCAGTATTAGCGGAAGTTTTCAGATAAATACAGAGAAAGGCTACTAATTTATATATGTTAAATATTTCTGTAATATATTTGGTATAAAATTGTTTAACACAAATTACCTGATTCTAAACTTAATTACGAAAAGCAGCGTTTCGTTTATCGCTCCTAACATTCATTTCCTCACTATTCTGGATATACAAAAATTGGGTGAAATAATTTGTCTATAACGAAAACCTGACTAAACATACGTTTTAATTCATTACAAATCACTTCTAAAAGTTTCTAATATAACCTAATAAAACATTAAATATTACATTGCAAAGTAAGCATTAAAATAGCCGGCCAAGTATGAGTCGGACTCGCGTACTAAAGGTTTCTTAGCACCAAATAATGTTAAACTTATAAGTCCGTATTTTTAGAGATTCTGTGAAAAATAAAGTTATTGCTGCCTTCGGTACCGAAAATAACCCATATCTCACAAACTACACAACATATGTTATTGAAATTAATTTTTGTTAAAAGTTTATTTTAAGTTCTACTAACTAATTTTTTTTAGAATTTTACAAACGTTAGTTGAAAAGTTAGGGGGGTGATACACTTTTTAAGTCTTCAGAAGCGCATATCTCTCTGCGACTATTGACTTAAATAAAAAGTTACTATGGAACCTCTGTATCATTAGTTAAGACCTATCTAACGATACCCCACAAGATTATGTGTGCTGGATTTGTTTTTCATCTCTCAAGTTACTTGTATGGTGTCCACCCTTTACATTATTTTTTCAAAATTCCACTATTTGATTGTACAGCGTTTCTTAGAGGACACGTATCATTCAAATTTCATCTGCAGACAGACGGATCGATAGACAGATGAATAGATGGACAGGACAAATTATAAGGGTTCCGCTTTTGCCATTTGGCTACAGAACTCTAAAAACGAACGTACGGTTTTTATTGCTAGTGAATAACATAATATTTTATTTGTTTTCATACGTCCAGCGGTAGCGGAAGGTAGAAGACAAATACAGAAAAAGCTATTAATTATACATTGTTTTCCACTTCACATTTCATATAAAATTGTTGAACACAGTTTACCTGACTAAACACAAAAATAAAAAGTGACGCGTATCGCTTCACCCTCACAACATTCGTTCCTGCACTATTCTGGAGATACAAAAAATGTGCGAAATAATTTTTATGCTACTAAAATTTGACTAAACGTATGTTTTAAATCACTGCTAAAAGTTTACAAAAAAAAACGAAAAAACATTAATTATTACATTGAAAAATGAACATAAAAAAAGCGCACGGCTTTTATTATTAGTTAATAATATTATAAGTACCTTTTTTATTTATTTTTATATGTCCCGTGGTAGCGAAAGGTTCCAGAAAAATACATAAAAAGGCTTTTTATTTATATTATGAACTGCATATCGTATTTAGCATAAATTTGTTCAACACTGCTATTTGGCTATAAATTTAAATATAAAGTGCAGCACTTGGCTTCACGCGCTCTACATTTTCCTGCATTAAACTTGACATGAAAATTGCATTTAATAATTTTTCTGCTGCAAAAATCTGACCAAACTTATGTTTTAATTCAACACAAATCACTTCTAAAAGTTTCTGATATAACAAAAAAAAATTAATTACGAAAGCAATTAAAAAAATAAACGCACGGCTATTATTATTAGTTAATAATTTAACATTGTATTCATTTTTATTAGATAAATAATAATAAAACAATAAAAAAATTAAATTGTTCAACTTACTAAAACGATGCAATGGTTTTTTCAATGAAACTTTAATTGTTTTTAAGCTTTGATTTTAATTTTCATTTTTTCTTCTGAAACGTACGAGTGAAGAAACCATCCTTAAATTTTCGCTTATATTATAAAAAATAAAAAGGGAATAACTGAAGGTTAACAAAAGAAAATGGAGCAATTTTTTTTTGTAATATTCAAATTTTATTCAAACGCAGAAAACAATTCAGAGCTTACGACGCCGGGCGCATCACGATCTTTTACCAAATGGTTAAAGTTGCTTCCGTAATGGGATTTTCGTTTTTGACGGAATGCTTATAACTTCGCAAAACTTTCCCTATTTATCGGAAGGAAAAACTTGTTTATACCTCTAATTTTCTTGTTTACTATATAAATTATTTGTTTTGAGTTATTCCACTTTTAATTAAAAGTTTTAACAAGAAATTTTCCTTTTCCGGACTGTAAATTTTACATCAATCTTTTTAACTTTTAATTATACGATGTTACAGTATTACAAATAAAAAATTGAGTGCCAAAATTGTTTATCGTGATAAAATATATACTAAAAGTATCATTTACTTTTAAATAACATAACATTCTGCCTAGTACCTACCCTGTGATCATAATAATTACTTCGCCTCAGTCAATAATTATATTCGAGAATTTGGCACTCGTTTTCTAATTCCAGGACGTCGAAGGATATGTAAATGTTTGTAATGTCATTTTAAAAACTTTTCAAATTATAAATTATATCAGGTAACTCCGGCTTGTTAAGGAGATGCACAGTAAATGAGTTACTTACGAACAAGTATTGTATCTAAAGTCATCTTCTGTGGTGCAATAATCGGGCGGTATGAGCGCCCAACTGCTGTCGTAGTAATCGTCGTAGCCCATATTCCCCCCGTTAGCACACATTGTCATCTTACCCCACTTCAATATCCGACACGAATCGTTTCTGAATCAAATTCGAAGGACAAGATAATAAAACTTGTATCGTCCGTTGACTCACATTATAAAACTTATCGAACTTAACGGCAGACGATCGATTCAATGAAGCGGATTATAGTGGCCAATAACACTTGTGTACGAGTAAAAGCGAATAGTTTGAAGTGATTGCCGCAATCAAAACCGCAGGCGCGTCGATCGATGGCCGAGATAATAATTAGTCCAGACTCGATTGCGAGCAGCTCGCGCGTATCGATCGCTAATTAGGACGCGGATTTGACTGGGAGCGAGAAAAGTCGATAGGACACTGCCAGTAAATGTACCGAGTCACTCACTGTTACTGACAATTTCATCCTTATCGATAAAGTTTACGATATCATATCTGGTGAGTGGTTCCCCCCTCGCGTGCTATCTGCCTCGATGCGTCCACGCCGTTATTGTCATCGATCGATTCGATATCGCAGGTATATAGAGAGACATATATAGGCGAACTCGGCGGGCGACACAGGCCCACGCCTAGCCCGCGGCGTATCTACCTATTGTATTCTGGACTGCTGCACACCGGTGCAGCAGTCTAGAATACAAGTGGATGTTTGAGTAGCGCTTATAATGCATCGCACTTCATCTATTGTTGATGTCGATTTATAAACTTTAATTGGTTTATTCACTTGCGTATTAATATAAAGACGTAATTGTTTAAAAGATTTTATCGTGTAATATGTTTTGAGATGAAAATATTGTTCCGCCATTGGAGACATGCCACTGTAGATTTCTACAGTAAAACATGTAAAATTATTTTACTGTACTTAAAAACATACAATTAGTGATTAGGGCATCGCCGAAAGTGTAGTTTTTCTGAATTATGCATTATTAAACTAGTTAACCTCGACAATAGGGTATTTGACTATATTTTTTAATTAATAGAATAGACAGATAAAATAAAGTAAATAAGTAATAACATTAAAAACGATTAAATAAATATATCGTATCTAGGACTTTTCATTACAAAGTTATAACGACTTAAAAATTGACGAACTACGATTCGCGCAAAAACGTCCCATACAAAAGCTTATGATGTCACTTGCCAGTTTTTTAGCATTCATTATAAGGGAGTTTATTAAATATTTTTAGTATCTCGTTAAATATTGCGTTTAATTTATATATTGCGTATTATAATTTTCTCGTTTTTTTTTTGTAAAAACTAAAGTTATAATAACTTTTTCAATTTAAAGAACTAAAAATTGTCATTTTTCCCCATTTGGAACTTTTGATTAATTGTTTGTTATATGCATTATTTTTTTCATCACAATGTTTTTTTAAACTTACTCCACAGTTTTAAAACCCTATTATATGGTATTTTTTTACGTTTAAGCGTCGCTGCTTTCTTTCTTCCACATCCTTCTACGTTAAAATTATATGAGTAAATATATTGAAATAACCAAAAAGAATGTACGCAATTATATTAATAATTAAATGATTATATTCCTTTAATTATTATTCATCATTTAAAAAGAATAATGATATGCAACTTCGATACTGTAATAGAACAGAAATATTTTAAATTATGTACAAAATGGGCTGTCCCAAATATCGAGTAATATAACGTAATTGCAACCTGTTATGAATTATTGAATACTTTTTTCTCTCCAACTCTTAATAGCTATACTCTTGAATTTACCAACAGATAAAAAGAAGCAATAATCAACTGAACATTATACAAATAAAAAAAATTAAATGTTTACCTGATGATCCACAATTTTTTACTTAAACACTTAATAACTTGAAGTTAAATATTTATTGGAGCTTGATAAGGAATGCCTATGAAAGTTAAAGAATGTACGTATCTCCTACAGGTTCAAACACGATCGAAATTGCAGAATCATATTTTAAATACAATTCATGCATTTTAGTTTAGTAATAGAGAACATCAAAAATTTCAAAAAACTTTATTTTAAAATAAATATTTCATATTATGACATTTCTAAAATTTCATTTTAACCAGTCCCGGACCACTGAAGTTTCGAAAATTAAAACTGAAAGAGATAGACCCACACTTTTTGTTTTTTTTTCTCCATAATTTACCCACATTATTATTTGAGAATGACGTCATTCAATCATTTTCACTTTGCGGCTCTGTAACAAATTTGTTAAGTGCGAGTAGAACTAGCAAGCACTGAGGGCTGCTTTCACACATATAAAAAATTAACATGTAAGGCTACATAATATTTCATTGTTTACAAATATTAATATTATTTTTCACCATATATTGGCTAATATTCCTTTCATCTTCTAATGGCATACTAACTATTTGGGAACCGTGGCCTTCTTTTAAAGTCTGAAGAAAGCAAATCTCTTCTTCGCTCTAGAACGATAATTCTTAGCATTTAGTACTTTAAATTCACTATCTACGAGATCCCCCATCTTAACCTAGGTCCGAGTTTCCCGCATTTGCCAGTAGATTTCGCTAGAAATACTCTCTTAGTTGAGTTATAGTGAACCTTTCTCACATTATATCTTATATAACGCAACATTATTAATATTTTTATGTGATATTTTTAAGTGAAAAATATATTACATTTTGAATATTTTTTTAACCGGTGTAAAAAACAAAAATTTCTCAAAAATACATTGATTTTATTACTCATCACTTTTAACCTATTGTATGTTTAGTATTTTTATTATTTCTCGTCTAAATACAAGTTGTGATAGTTGTTAGAAGTGTTTAATAATACAATTATTTAAAATATTTCTTTATATATATGAAAACCCCCTCGAAATATGTGTAATTTTAAGTTATTTGAAATATAATTTCTAGTTATGGACCCAGGAATTACACAACATTTATCAATTTTAAGTTCCTGTATCGTTTGGTTGACGGACAGGTGAACAGATGGACGAAGTTGCTACAACCGCGTTCAGACTTTTCGATTATGGAACTCTAAAAAGCAGAAAGTAAGCTAACTAGGCATTTTATGACGAGCTAAAGGAAGTGTTTAGTGACCTTTATTAGTAAATTAAAATAAGTAAATATATATTTTCTGTTGGTTTGTTTGGAAGATATTTTCATTTCTTGACGTGAATATTCTTAAGCGAGAAGAAAAAGAAAGATTTTATCACACCATAAAATATAAACCACGTGTATTTCAGTCAAGCTGCGTGTGCAGTTGATTAATTTACGCATGCGTAAATAAAACGAATTCTTCAGTATATCAAAGTGACCGGCCCAATCTGCTTTAAGAACTTGTATCGGGCAAACATATCAATTACTTTTACTAAAAAAACTCATTTTATTCGATACTGGTGCAGTAAGGTGGATTATAGAAAACAAGGTCCAAGAGTGTCAACTGTAACAACTGCTAAAAGACCCTCTAAAAGTTAGCAAAAAATAGTACATTTCTAAATTTTAGGGAAGGTCTATTAAAAAAAAATAATAGTTCGTGACCATTCAAATTTTCAGTGCTCAATGAAACAGGCTTCAACAGAGAAAAAGAAATCCTAGCGTTATTGTAGTAACTCCTCGGTAGTAATTAATGGGCATGTTTTGGAAATCACTTCCGGTTGCTAGAAATCTGAAACAAAATAAATATCATAAAAAGTAGGTATTAAAAGTATAATAAAATTTCTTAAGGTATAATTTATAGCTTGACATTATTAATTAATTTTGTATTAATTATTGTTATAATCTAATGTTTTTACGTTCATTGACACTCAATAAAACGACTCAATAAACGATATTAATCAAGATTTTTACAAAAAATTAACGAAACGTCGGGTTAAATCAATTTTTCGTAAAAATCTTGATATGTAGTCAATACATTATAAAACCCGATTAAATCGTTTTATTTATTGTTCATTTTACAAAAAATCAAAGAAACGTCGGATTAAATCAATTTTTCGTAAAAATCTTGATATGTAGTCAATACATTATAAAACCCGGTTAAATCGTTTTATTTAGTGTTAATTTTACAAAAAATCAACGAAACGTCGGGTTGAATCAATTTTTCGTAAAAATATTGATATATAGGTAGTCAATACACTATAAAACCCGGTTAAATCGTTTTATTTAGTGTTAATTTTACAAAAAATCAACGAAACGTCGGGTTAAATCAATTTTTCTTGATATATAGTCAATATACTATAAAATTCGGTTAAATCGTTTTATTTAGTGTTAATTATTGTTATTTTTAATGTTAAATTTCTTTATTAGTATTTTTCATTTGGAGCTATTTTTCATTAGTTGATTTTTTTTAAATATTTCATGCATTTTATTTTACAGGTAATGAACTAGTAAAGAGGTAGAAGTCGATAACAGATAATTTTGCAAAATTCCAAAAAAAAACTACACTATGCCAATCGATCTGGAGCCGGATCTTCAAAAATTAAAGATTACCACTTGAATAAATAATTATAGTTTTTGAAAAAAGTTACACAAAATGAAACTGATTCCAGTATACAAGTAATTGAAGGAGATAGTGAGAAACGAAATGAAAGTACAACATTGCCTCGTTATCAAAGTCAATCTCGGAAACAAAAGAGAGGCGAGAAAGACGAATTTCAAGAAGATATAATGAAGATATTAAAAACACCGGAGGATAGACATCTGTGTTTTTTCAAGAGGATTTTACCATCTCTGCAAACTTTGAATAATGATCAAACGTTGATATTTAAAAGCCGCGTGCTACAGGTACTAATGGATATGCTTCGGCCTTCGATTCAGGAATATCCACCTCACGGCTATACTCAGGGATATCAACATCAGGGCTATAGTCAAGGATATCCAATTCAGGGATACCATAGTACCTATCAGAGTGGCTACCAAACTTCAACTCCTGGAGGTTCAATTCAGTTCTCATCCACACAAATACGTTCCGGGTTATCAAACCAACAACGTCCATTAAATTCACCACTATTACTGGACGAAACATTCGCTACTTCATGTAGTACACGAGACGAAGATTTTGATTTTTCTTGAAGTAACCATTGTACTTTTCATCACTGTATTTTTAAAAGACAAATTAAAGTATTACGTTTAATAAGTAATTTAATATTAAACGGCAA